>CM053586.1:188804076-188846059 GCA_028646515.1 Pseudochirops corinnae | reverse complement strand
TCCACTTCCCTTATTTGGTTTTGAAAATCCTTCTTCAGCTCATCTCTAGCTTTAAGGCATTCAACATGTTTATTGGAGGCCTCTGGTGGGGGCGCTCTGGCTGCGCTCTCCTCCTCCTTCTCTCTCCCGTGATCTTTCTTTTCCCCAAAGAAGGAATCTAGGGTTTGGGAGCTGTTCTTACTTTGCTTCTTTTCCTTATTCTTACTTCTGGTTGTTCAGTCCGTGATTTTTAAAAAAATCTCTGTGGGGCTCTGCTTTCAGAAGGAAAAGCTCTGTCCCAAATTGCTGGGGTCCTCCTGGCTGCCGTAGCTCTCAGGAAGAGTCTGGGAACTCTTCCTATTTACTTCCGGCTGACTGGATAGTAAAGACTCCAGAACCGAGGCCCAAGACCGCGATCCAGATCCAGGCCGCTCACCACGAGAGCTCTTGGTCTGAGAACAATTGCCCAGTCCCCCTGCCATCTGCAGGCCACGGGCGGGAAGCTACAAAGCGGAGGTGGGTGCAAAACCTCTTTCTTTTGCTTTCCGCTCTGGAGGTCTTTCAGCCGGACTGCTTATCTCCCCCTTTTGCAATCCCCACTCGCAGCTGGTGCTAATCCGCTCACCTGAGAGGCTCCTTCGCTGCTCCAGTCCAGCCGCCCTCAGGGCACAGTCGTGACTTCCGGCCAGGCTGGTTTCGGTTCGCAGTGCTGATATGGTTTCTCATAGCCGAGGTGACTTTAGTGGGAAGTATCTTTGTGTGCGTTTTGGAGTTCTAGGATTGGTTTAGAGTCCTATATTATGGGTATTTTAGGGTGGCTATGTGAGAGCTGCGATATGTTGCTGCTGCTACGCCGCCATCTTGGCTCTGCCCCCTATACATCTCAAGTATCTGTGTCTTTTTGCTGGCCCCTGGATCCTTTGGAATCTTGATACCCTGAACTGAGGTTCATGAGCCATGGAGGGAATGAGTTTCTAAGAGTCTTAGAAAAATCAACACAGCCTTAAGACTTTCAGTGCCTCAAAACCGTGCCTGCTTTGGGACACAAAGAAAAATGGTTTTTAGTCATAGCACATGCCCCTCTGGAAATGGGTGCATTCCTTTTGATTCACAGCTTCAGTCATATTTTTTAGGCTCAAATAGAAATTATCCAAATCTTTATTTCTATAACTACCAAAATTTATCCAAAAGTACCTTGCTAGTATTCCACCTTCTGTATCCACAATAGATGCAGGGTAGCATTCCTGGGGACATACTGAACTTGTCAAGAATAAGAAGCACCTAGGTTCTATGCTATAGTCAGCCCTGTTAACCTCCTATTGAATGGCATTTTTTTCATCCTCTCTTCTGCATGAATGACAATTTAATAGACAACCCTGTGCTAGCTTTCCCCAAGACAGTTATGCAGCTTCATTAAAATTTGAGGAGTCTTAAAGGCCATCTTCCTGATTCCAGTCAGGCTGTGTTCTGCATGATTTCTAGGAAAGAAAATTCTACAACTGTATCATCCAAGTGTTAATCAATGGATTAACTAAATTGGATCTTCTAAAATCTATTAAATAATTTTTTGCTTTTTTTTTGGAGGGGGGAGAAGTGGGGAATTGGGGTTAAGTGACTTGCTCAAGGTCACACAGCTAGTAAGTGTTAAGTGTTTGAGGCTGGATTTGAACTCACTTCCTTTTGACTCCAGGGTCAGTGCTCTATTCGCTGTGCTTCCTAGCTGCCCCTAGACTCTATTAATTTTTTGATTCTCAAAGAGATCCATTCCCAAATCTCTTATCAGCCCCTTCTTATGGGTTTGGGATTAAGAGAAATGATTATTATTAACCAGTATCTTGGGGTGAACCAGACTTCTCCCTTTCTTCTAAAATCCTCATTTTAAAAGTTCAGCCTCTTGAAGGACATTTCTGATAATGAAAGTGGACTAACTTTCTTGTTCAGTAACCCAGTCTGGTGTAAGTTATTGTGTTCTGCTCAGATTTGTGTGTGGTATATCTTCTTTGAATAAATAGTCCAAAGCTCTGGGTGTTCTTTTTTAGAGACAGTTCTGACCAAGGATGACATGATGTCACTCAGCCTCTCCTCTTAACATAGGTCCACCTCCTATTGGATTATCCAGAGTTGATTGCCACCCTCAGGAACACCTGGTCTTTAAAGGGAATACAAACTGTGAGCTAGCGAGTGTCTAGGTGGTTCAGTACATAGAGCGCCGGCCCTGGAGTCAGGAGTTCCTGAGTTCAAATCTTGTCTCAGACATTTAATACTTACTAGCCATGTGACCTTGGGCAAGTCACTTAAACCCAATTGCCCTGCATTCCCCCCTGCAAAATAAAAGCAAATGAATGAATGAATGAATGAACTGTGAGCTAACTGCCATGACTGTCTTTGGACTAAAAGAGATAACCAAATAAATGTGTTTTTATTACTGATAGTGCTGGCCTTATTTATAAAATGATGTGGTAGAAAATTATCTAGTCATTGATCCTTTTTTTTTTTTTTTTTTTTTTTTACCTAACTCCTTATCATTCATATAGGTTTCCTGATGAACTGTCTTCCTACTACGGGTTCATATTCAGCAGAGTTAGTAGTAGCAATAACAGTAAAAAAAAATAGTAGCAATAAGTCTAAGACCCCAGTATGACTCAGTCTCTTGCTAATTTGTTTCTCATGAGGTTAAATTAGTCTTAGGGGGATAACCAAAATGGAATGAAATTACTAGGCAGAATTCAAACTATTTCACTTGCCTTATTTTTTTCTAGCTTCAAATGAGTCAATTTTTATTCAGATTTTAGGGCTTTAGAGATAGAAGGGATATTAGCAATTATACAATCTAAATGAGGAGTTTGCTAATTTTTTTTTTCAAAATTTAGGCATTTGAATTGTCAGGGCTTAAAACTAAAAGTGGAAAAAACTTAAAAGGAATCTAGCCAAGTTCTCTGATTCTATCCATGGACTGTAGTGAGGGAAAGATGACTCCCATGATTTCTCAGGAAGAAAAAAGCCTGCATAGGAGAAGGTGAGGGGGGGGGGCGGGGAACAGAATTGCAAAGTAGTTAAGAGGAGGTTTTGTTTTGGGAAGGGGAGGAATACTTCTATGGTTGAAGAGGGACATTCAGTGAAAGGAGATGAGGACTGGGTGTCAAAATAGATACATTAAACCCAATATGTCCAAAACTGAATGTACCGTCTTCCCAAACTTTCCTTTTTTACTTCCTATTTCTATTGAATACACCACTATCCTCCCTGTTAGCCAGCCTTTTAAGTCAGTATTAGATATTATTCATATCTCCCCTCTCTGTCTCTCTCTCTCTGTCTCTCTCTCTTTTTTCTCTCTCTCTCTTTCACTTCCCATATACAATATTTTGCCAAATTCCAAAAGACGCCCAAAAAGCCAATGAGGAGGAGATTGCCTTAAAAAGTCGAATTTGCCAGATGGAAAAAGAATCTCAAAAGCTTGCTGAAGAGAATAATTCTTTCAGAATTACAGTGGAGGAAATGGAAGCAAATGACTTCATCAGAAATCAAGATACTATTAAACAGATCCAAACAAATGAAAAAAATAAAGCAATGTGAAATATCTCCTTGAAAAAACCATTGACCTGGAAAATAGATCCAGGAGAGACAATTTAAAAATCATTGGACTACCTAAAAGCCATTACAAAAAAGAGAACCCAGAAAGCATACTTCAAGAAAATCTTATAGAAAATTGTGCAGATATTTTAGAACCAGAGGGCAAAATAGAACTTGAAAGGATTCAGTGATTACCTCTTGAAAAAGATCCCCAAAAGAAAACTCCTAGGAATGTTCTACCCAGGTTTCAGAGTTCCCAGATCCAGGAGCAAATATTACAAGCAGCAAGAAGAAACAATTTGAATACTGTGGAAATACAGTCAGGATAACCCAGGATCTAGCAACTTCTACATTAAGTGATCGAAAGGGCCTGCAATATGATATTCCAGAGACCAAGGGAGCTAGGATTAAATCCAAGAATCATATACCCAGCAAAATTGAATTCCAGGGGAAAATATGGTTATTCAATGAGGTAGAGGACTTCCATGTATTCTTGATGAAAAAACCAGAACTGAAAAGAAAATTTGGCATTCAACTACAAGAAGCATGAGAAGGTAACCATGGAAAAGAAATCATAAGGAACTTACCAAGTTGAACTATTTACATGCCAACGTGGAAAAAAGATAATTATAACTTATGAAACTTTTCTCAGTATGATGATATTTGAAGGGAATATAAATGTATATTTATGTATACATATACATATGTCTATAAAGGAGGGTATCTATTCATATAAATACATATGTATGTGTGTGTATGTGTGTGTGTACATAGACAGAGGGCGCAGGCTCAATTGAATAAGATGGGATAATATTTTGAAAGGTGAAATTGAGAGGTGGGAGAGGATTGGTATAAGAGGAGATGGGGAGAGACAGAATGGGGTTAATCCTCTCATATAGATGAGGAAAGGATAATTGTTACAATGAACAGGAAGATCAGGAAGGCAAAAGGGAATGGATCAATGTTAGGGAACGAATGACATAAACTCGAAATTGGGCATCTTGGCCTTCAGGAGAGTAGGGGGGAAGGGGATGTGAGGGGGGAGGATCAAGGGATGGAATGTTGGGAGGAAGGGTTGTTAGAAGCACACATTTTTGTAAAGGGACAGGTACAAAGTAGAGAATAGAAAAAGTGGGGGCGGAATAGGAAGGAATGAAATACACAGATGCTTGGGTAGGGAGATTCATCTTGCCACACCAGAAAGTCAGAGGGGTGATTGGAGAGGATAAAGGAGAGAGCTGATTGGGGGAGAAGGTATACAATGAGATTGCTGTTTTGCGGTGGTGGATAGGGAAAAGACAGGGAGAAAATTTGTGAATCAAAATCTCATGGAAATGAATGATATAAACTAAAAATAAACAAAAGTAAAAAAAAATATTTCACCAAATCCTTCGGGTTTTATTTTAATATTTCTTTAATATTTACTGTTTCCTCCTCTGAAATTCTATCACACTTATGCAGGTATGGATCACCTCATGCCTATGTATTACAGTAAGCTATTTCGTAGTCTCCCTACCTCAAGTCTGTCCCAACACTAGTCCATCCTGCACATACAAGTCACACGAAACATTCCTTTCTCAAAACATTACATTTCCAGATAGAGTTCCTTTTCCCTTGTTCTTCTCATATACTTGAGTTGTCTTCCATCTTCCTCAACCTCCTGGCCACTCTGTATACCCTCAGGGCTCATATGTGATCCTTTCGTCTCTCCAAGAGAGCATTCCAAGACTACAATACTGCTAATATCTTCCTTTTGAAGTTGTACCCATTTTCACTGAATGTTTATTTTATATGATGCCATAATTGGTCAAATGTTTTCTCTTTTCAAGGTAATGAATGATAATTTTGTCTTTGTTTACATCCTTTGCATTTACCACAGTGCCTGCCATTTACCAAGCAGTTCTAAGTCTTATTATTATAAATATTCATGAAAGCAAGGAAATATAACCAACAACGATAACATTAATTCCAACATACTTAGTACAATATTCATATAGCCTCCACAGAAATGACATAATATATTTTATCAAAATCTTTCATTTTACAAAGAAGAACAATGTGGTCAATAATGGTTATATTACTTATGCAAGATAAAGCAGTTATTTAATATGAACATAAAGGAAAATGTCTTGACTCTTCCTTCTGATCTTTCTAATACTGAGTTGTGAGAGAGAAATTTCCTTTCAAATTTTATTATAGGATGCTAAATTTTCATGTGGCATTTTTAATAGTTCCTGCTTATTGAACTATACATCCTTTGTAGGATAGGAACACTGAAATTCATAAAATTGATGGGGGGAGATTAGCTTCATGGGTTGCCTAATCCCTCTATAAAATCCTTTTGAGACCTTTGTGCCTATCCAGGCATGGAATGAAGCTTTGGGATACGACTCTCACTGCCAATCAGCAACAAAGGAGATAGGGCAGGATAACATCCACCAAAAAAGGCCCCGATGGTTTCCAACTCAGCATCATTTTCTGAATTAAAAGTTTCATATAAGGTGATACAGTTGTTGAGCCAGTAGAAGAAAACAAAACAAGTCACAAGCAAGAGGATGGTCTGTGTGGCCTTGACCTCAGGGAAGAATCTAGAGGAATGACAACTGCTATGAATATACTGCACTTGCCTGGTATGTCTATAGAGAAGAAGCACCATGTGGGTACTGGACAAGCCCATAAGGAAGTGAAAGATAAGGTCATGAAAAGTCATACCAAACATAAATGCACCAGTAAAATAACTGTCATTTCTTGTTGATTTTACAATAATAATATGTGAAACATAACGATATCTAGAAATTGTGATATTTTGGATTGCTTCAGTGTCTTGAATAACAGAGATGTTTATCAATGCATTGGTGACCCAGAAAAAGAGAAAATAATGTGAAATGTATCTGTGCGCTCTGACTTTGATGCTTGTCCATACAGAGGTGTGGGGACTGATGATGAGAGCCTGTAACACACTCAGAAGACTTGTTGTGCAGACAGAAAGCCCCCGTGCAACTCTGTAAATGTACATGAGTGCTTTACATGCTAAATCATCTAAAAAATATCTCATCCCAAAACAAAACATGATTTCCGGAATGCCTCTGGTGAAAAGAGCTGCCATATTGGCCAAAGTCAAATGAGCAAGAATCAAATCCATTGGCTTCTTCTGTTGAGGCTTTTTGAAGTAGATAAAAACATAGAGCATGAACAGTAGTGAATTCCCTACAAAACCAATGGCACATTGAAAGAAGAATGCCACACCAAAAATCAGCTCACTAGATACCATTTGTCTTCAGAGATTCAGTAGATATGATGCCACGATTGTTGGAAGAGCCTAGAAAAAAGAAGCAGTAGATAATCTGAACACTCAAGTGATAGAATTGCATGACATCCACAAACATTACAAGAATATCCTATTTCTTCCAGCATGTGAATTATTAAGAATAATGGTGTCTTCTGTTAAAAGTTCATAGCATCATAAATCTAGAGGCAATATGTACCGCAATTCCATCATTTTGTTAATGAAGAACTTGAGGTATGGGACAGTGAAATGAGTTGACAACTGTCACCAAAAAAGAAGAGCAATAAAATGTTTCTTTATAATATGACATTCTATTTTTCTTGGATATGTGCCACTGGATATATTCCAAACCCATTTCACTCCACTGGTATTATCAATTAAGAATTGTACACTTATTTTAGAGTTCAGAGTTGATGAGATTGTCTTTATGAAAAAATTTTTAAAAGACCACGGTAGTAATAGCTTACAAATTTCACAACACATAGAGTTCATTGTCAGGGTTCTTTGTCAGGGTTCGTGCAATCTGCCTGAAGGGGCAGCCACTTACTTACCTCAAAGGAGAAGGTGCTGGTGTTTTCTCCTGAAAAGAAAAGTCACGGCTCAAGGTATATGCTAAGAAGGTTTATTGAGGTCTCTCCCGGGAAGCCTTACAACAGGATCTTAAGGCAGGTTTTGCCCTCCGTCCAAGGCTTGGGTCTTTTATCTATCCCAGATCCACACACCACACGTGACACAGTCCAGTTGAGCAGAATTGTGAAAGAGGTGGTAAACTGTGAGAGGGGAAGTGCAATTACAAGGGCATTAAGGGTGTGGAGAAACTAGTCGGGAACCTCAGGTATCCCACATAAGAGAGTCTTGAGCAATGCAATATCCCCTGGCCAGGAATGGTGCAATATGCTCTGACTTCCATGTGACCCAAGTAATTCCCGGGCCTCACTCTTCCCTGTGTCTCAACATCACCACTGGAAATCTTGCACATATTTTGTGATCCTCACAGTTCACCACACGTGCAAAAAAAAAAAAATTCCTGGATTTTCCTCATGATTATCTCTCCATTTCTATACTTGAGGCCTTCCTTACCTGAAATAATCTATTGCTGAAGTCTTCACAATTTCCTATAATTATTTGTTATGTAGAATAGTATAATCCAGATTTTTGTTTTCACCATACTATCCTGAAATCATTTAACATAAGCAAATAGTTTCAGGAGGATGAGTTTTATCTGTATTATTTTAATTTTCTCTTGAGGAAATTGAGGAAGGTAGGATCAATGTAACAATTATGAAGGTTTATTAAACTCTTCAAAACAACTCTGATTTTATTTATTCTGATCCCTTTTATTTCACTCAAATTATACATATCAAGTGACTGTCCTATTCAGATAGCTGAATAAAAGCATGAACTTGCTTGAGCTCCCATTCCAACCACTCCCATACCTGTTAAAAATGACTCTAAACAAATTTTAAAGCTATAGGACCCACATAGAAACTGAGAGAAACAAATATCCTACTGAAGGCAGCCAAGCAGGTCAAAAGGTAGGGTTTATCACAGCAGGATGGGAGCTGAGTGCAGTCCTTTGTGAGCCCCACTGGCCTAAACTCTCAGTCTAAACTGGCTGGAGCAGACTTCAGGAGTGTGTATCACTGGCAGCTGTGGTGGTTTCCAGACTTCTCAACCCAGAAATGCCAAAGAGAATGTAAAAGGTCAGTAGGGAACTCTTTTGGGACTGAGTGAGAGAAGAATGCAGTCTGGTGGCAGAGGGCCAGCAGAGGTGGAGGCAAGAGCAGCTACTGGCACATGGCTGCCTCTGGAACTCCTGGCCCAGATTGTAGGGGGACCAAGTGACCATTCAAAGAGTAATTGCTCTTGCTTTAACATGCTTTGATCTGGGTCAGAGTCTTTGGTGGCAGTCCTGGGGTAAGGAAAGCTAGTTGGTCATAGATTGTGGCAGATATAGAGAGGGCATCCTCCCCATAGATCTGACACCAGCTCCAACAACATTTGCACAAAACCCCAGATATTTGGGACACATTACTCTCCACTCTGGAAGCACAGTTCTCCTGTGGCAAAAATTTTAAATGTCCCATAATGGGTTGGCAAGATGAACAAACAGATAAAGCACAATCAGAATATAGAATATTTTGGGGGGACAAAAAGGATCAAAACATAGAATGAGAAGAAGGCAACAAAATCAAAACTCCTGCATCAAAGGCCTCCAAGAAAAATATGAATTGGTTAATGGCAATGGAGGAGGTCAAGAAGCGTTTTTAAAATCAGGAAACAGAAGTAGAGGAAAAATTGGGAAGAGAAATGGGATTGATGGAAGAAAATCATGAAAAACAAGTCCAACAGCCTGCTAAAGGAAACACAAATCGTGAAGGAGGATTGTTAAAAGCACATACTTCTGAAAAGGGACAGGGACAAAGTAGATAATAGGACAAGGTGGTGGGGGTGGATAAGAAGGAGGACAATATACTCAGTCTTTCACAATATGTCCATTGTGGAGATAATCTGTGTAACTACACGTATATGGCCTGTACTGAATTGCTTGTCTTTCTAGTGAGGGTGGGTGACAAGGGCGGAAAGAAAAGAATCAAGAATTTAAAGTTCTAAAATGAAATGTCAAAATAATATGTGTATATTAGTATTGTTATTATTATTATCTAAATGCAACTGGGTAATAAAATATACAGGCACTGGGGTAGGGAGATACATCTTGCCCTACCGGAAGAGTCAGACGGTTGATGGTGGAGGACATAGGAGAGAACAGATTGGAAAAAGGAGCTTATACAGTGGGATCGCTGTTTTGGGGTGTTGGCTAGGGGAAAGATGGGGAGAAAATTTGTACCTCAAAATCTGTTGGAAATGAATGATGTAAACTAAAAATAAACAAAAGTTTATTAAGGAAACAATAAAGGGGACCCAAAAACACACTAAAGAAAATGACACCTTAAAATATGGACTAACACAAATGACCATCGAGGCCCAAAAATGCAATGTGGAGAAGAATGCCTTAAAAAGTCTAACTGGCCAGATGGAAAAGGAATTTCAAAACCTCACAAAAGAGAATAATTCCTTTCAACATTAAATTGGATGATATGGCAAGCTTATGAGAAATCAAGACACTATAAAGCAAATCCAAACAAATGAAAAAGCAGAAGGCAATGTAAAATATCTCTCTACAAAATCCATTGACCTGGAAAACAGATCCAGGAAAGATAATTCAAAAATTATTGGACTACCTGAAAGTCATGATTAAGAAGTAGAACCTACACATCATCCTTCAAGAAATTCTCAAGGAAAATTGCCCCAACATTCTAGAACCAGAGGGCAAAATGGAAATTGAAAGAATTCATCTATCACCTCTTGAAAAAAATCCCCAAAAGAAATTTTCTAGGAATATCTTAGCTAAATTCCAGAGTTCCCAGATCAAGGAAAAAATATCACAAGCTGTCAGGAAGAAACAATTTTAGTACTGTGGAAACACAATCAGGATAACAAATAATTTCAGAATTGTGGGAACACAATCAGGATAACACAACATCTATTCTAGAAGCTTCTAGATTAAGGGACTGAAGGGTTTGGAATGTGATATTCTAGAGGTCAAAGGAACCAGCATTAATACTTCAGGGGAATATGTGGATATTCAAAGAAATAGAGGACTTCCAAGCATTCTTGATGAAAAAAACTGAGCAGAACAGAATATGTGACTTTCAAATAGAAGAAAGAGAAGCATGAAAAGATAAACAGGAAAAAGAAATCATAAGGAACTTATTAAAGTTGAACTGCTAACAATGAACGCTTTTCCTTCTAGGAATGTAACTCATGAAGCATTTCCCACAATAAGGATAGTTGAAGGGAATACATATATATAGGTATAGGACGTTTTATTGTGTGTGTATATATTTATGTGTGTTTATATATACATATATGTATATATACATATATTTGTGTGTCTCTGTGTACATAGACAGAGGACACAGGATGAGTTTAATATGAAGGGATGATATCTAAAAAATAAAATTAAGAAATGAGAGAGGAATTTATTGGGAGAAGGAAAAAGAGAGAGCTAGAATAGGGTAAATTACCTCATATAAAAGAGGCAAGAAAAAACTGTTCTATCTATCTATAGATAGATCTATCTATCTGCCTATATATGTAGCCATCTATCTACCCATCTATCTGTCTGTCTGTCTGTCTATCTATCTATCTATCTATCAATCTATCTACCTATCAATGGATAGAGATAAAATCAGAAATAGATGGATAGATATTTGTGTATACACATATACTTATATACATATAAATATATATACGCATATATACCTACACACATAGATATACACATACATATATATATATGCATGTATGTGTGTGTGTATGTACATGTTCAATTGATGTTATGATTTCAATACTGATTAGAAATGAGGTCCGAGACTAAGGAAATGAGGGTGACATATAAGTGACCATCCTGGGTGCCTGGACAAATGGTGTTAGCTCCAAAAGTAAGAGAGCAGTTACAAAGAGAGGTGATTTTTGTCTAAAAGTAATCATTTCAGCTTTGGTCATGTTGAGTTTTATGTCTGTGGAAAAACCAATCTGAGATTATTGTTAAACAATTTCAGATAGAAGACTGCAGGTCAGGACAGAAGATGGGGTTGCATAAGTAGTTTTGAAAATATTAGCTTACATATGCTAATTGCCTCACAGTAAGCTGATGAGATGATCAAGTGAAACATTATAGTGGTAGGAGAAAATACGATTCAGGGACAGAGATGAATGCATTGTCCAACTTGAGGGGACACAAATGAACAGAAAAGAGAAGATCAAAATTCATGAATGAAAGAAGAGAAGAGAGTGAAGGACTGGGTGGTAGAAGGATTAAAAATTACAAGAGCAGAAAAAAATCAAGAATATATAAGATTAACTGATCAAGAAGGAAAGGAAGGAAAGGAAGTAATCATGGAAAAAAGAGTTAACTTAAAGTAGCATTAGGGTAAATGGAGGAGAATATACTAAAACATGATTTCTTTATGATTTAAGTTATTTTTGTTTCATAATTTGGACAAGGCTACCTTAGTACAGAAATAACAATAAATACAAAAATCTATTAATAAATTGAATTAATTAGTTAAAGCCTTTGCTATACTGAGAGCACTACTGAGGAAGAAAAAAGAATGACAGGAAAAAGGGAAAGATAAAAACAAAAAGGGTAATGATAGAATAGATAAAACAATAAAACAACAATGAACAAAGAAAAGTTATACAGCCTGTATTGGTTATAGAAAGAAAAAAAATTATATGGGTGATCACCATCTGGAGTGGGAATCTCCTGCATGTTCCCAGTAATAAGCACTATGTAATATGTAAAAAATCCTCTACATTGTCAACTCACTGAAATAGCTCCCTGCAAGTGAAAATTGGCTCTCTGGGAGGTAAGTCATTTGAAGCTCAATTAACATAAATGAGGAGTTTCTTTTCAACTAGGGGAAATGCAGTTCATAGGAAGTTGGGAACAAAATCAACTGTGACCTTTGTTTCTCTCCAGAAATTGTGTGCAGAAAAAAAATTAGAAATTAATGATCACCTTTCAAGAAAGAAAGGGGAAATATTGGGCTGGGGTGGGGATTCCATCAGAACTGACATCTTTGGCAGTTAAAATTCCCCAAGATACGCTATACAAGTAAATATAAGACACCCAACTTGCTTTTCAAGCAATCATTAATGCAACCTGAAAAGTAATAGGGGCAAATTGGGAAATGAACATAATGAAAATCAGAGCATGCTATTTTTCTGGATCATATACAATTCTTGTTGTGTGAAGCTTGAAGAGATGGAAGAAGACATTTCAAATATATAATAATGTTATAAACTGTCTACTTAGCTTTAAAAAAAATGTAAACTTCTTAGCATTAAGGGTTAGAAAAGGAGAACTATACTAAGAGTTAAGGAACTCTACTTTTAATAACACAGTGTTCTTTATGATTCTGAGCTAGTTTTTTGCCTGCACTTTCTGGGTCTGAAAAAAACAGTGACCATTTGATTTTCTCTTCATATATATGACATCTAAAGAGAAAGCAAAGTTTTACTCAGTCTACAAATAGGAACTCACGGTTTTTCACAATGCAGATAAAACATCTTTTTGCTCTAGGAAGGCTCTTGAAAAGTATGCCAAATGGAACACAGCTCATATGCACTGAATTTAGAAACTTACAATTCAGAGCAGGAAAGGACCAATGTAATTACACCATACATTGCAAGTACTGTTTTTTTTTTGGGAGGGGGAGGGAGAGAGGGGCAGGGAAAGATGGGCTACCAAATTATCAATCCCTTAACTTGAGGATGAATAAAAAAAGTATTAAACAGAAAATACATATAATAAAGGAGAAAAAAGTTAGATGAGAAAGTGTACATTGTGTTGGCAATATTTGGTGCAGACAGGGAAGTGAGAAAAAAAACAGCAGAATTAAAGAAACTGAAGGAAAAATGTAAAAAAAAAATAGAAGAAAAGAAAAGAGAACAAGAAACATATTCCATGACAAATAATTAAGAGGGTAAAGTTAAAGAGTGAAATTTTAAAAATACCTCTTCTTTTTCCTGAAAGAGAAAGAGATAGAAAGACATAATAGTTATTATGTAGAAAAAAGAAAAAAATAAGGTATAGCCAAATAGAGAGAGAATTAAAAAGGAGAAAACAATGTAACCAATAAGAAGAAAAAATAGGAAAACTATGGTGTGAGATTCACATTGTAAGCAGTTGTGTCATGCCACAGGGAAGTGTTTGAGGCCTGGGAATTAGTTGGGTCATGTGGAGGTCAGGGCATATCGCACTGTCCCCTGCCAGGGGATACTGCATTGCTCAGGACTCTCTTGCGTGGGGTTACCCTCTGTTTCTGATTGGCGTCTCCACACCTTGGGGCCTTCATACCCTTGTAATTGAACTCCCCCTCTCACAATTCTGTTCAGCTAGGCTCTATCACGTGTGGTATGTGGATCTGGGGTCTATTTAAGACGTATGGGAGGCATCTTTGGAAGCCTGCCTTAGTATATGGCTTTAAGGCTTCCCCATGGAGAGACCTTAATAAACTTTTCTGTTTAGACCTCAGAGCTGTGGCTCTTCTGTTCCTGAAAGGAACGCTAGCGTCGTTGAGTTCTGTGGGAAACTGGTTGCCTCTGCTGGTAAGTTAGGGCACTCTAAGAGAGAACCCTGACACTATGGAATGTGAGAGAACATGCAGAGAAACATGCATATATCCCTATGTTTATATTACACAGAAAAATAAATGGAGCTTATATATTTCCATTGTTAATAGTCACTGCCACATACATATAATGTGAAAAATATATGAAGAAAAGACAAAAAACTTAATAAAAAAAGAGCATATATCTTATGAACAGATTTGTGAGGGCAGCAATAAAATATGAGGAGACAAAAAAAGGACATTCTTATAGATCTCTTCCCTAACCTTTCCTTTTCTTAAAACCTGAGTAATAGTCACTTACCGAATCCTTATGGTCTCCTTGCTGTACTGCTGAAGACTGACATCCAATAGGGCTCAGAGGAACTCCTAGGATTAAAGTTATAAGAACGGGGGTGCTGTCATAATGAGGTACCTGACAACCTGGGGCTGGAGAACAGTGACTATGGCCAAATTAGAGAGAAGCAAAACTATATGAGCTCATCTCTCAACAGGGATGTAATTATCATGTCACCCACAAGGGCTTTGACACCATCTGCAGTGGGAATCTCTTGCATGTTCCCAATAATAAACACTATGTAATATGTGCAAATCCTCTACACCATCAACTCACTGAAAAATGCTCATTGCAAATGAAAAGTGGCTCTCTGGGAGGTAAGTCATTTAAAGCTCAATCACTATAAATGAAGAGTTTCTTTTTAATGGGGGGAAATGGAGTTCATAGGAAGCAGGGATCACAATCAACTGTGACCTTTGTTTCTCTTGAGAAATAGTGTGCAGAAAAAATTTGAAAACTTTATTTCCAATTGGAATTACTCAAAAATTCGATCTCTAGCACTGGTCTTTCTGTTGAACTTCCGTCTTTGATCATCTGCATGATATTCTATGTAGAATCTCAAAAAAGTTAAAATAAAGGTGTGTCAAAGCTATTTAAGTCAAACAACTTCATTTGTGACATGAAGAAATTGAAGAAAAATGAGGTTAAGTGATTTGCCTTAGGTCACACTAGTAAGGAACGTTAGAGATGGGTTTTGGGCCCAAGTCCTCTTCCTCCTGAACCACTTGGGGAGAGAGTTTCAATAGTTTTTTCTGTTCTGTGCATGACCAACTCACTATGTCCCCACAAACTTCACTGAATCAACTGGACTATGATTATTTTAGGAGTGAGTTCCCATTTTTTGTCACTATTATGAGCTACATTCAGATATTGGGCCTCTGCCACTCTGGCCTTATCCTTCAACAGGAATAGCTGCTCTACAACACTGATGAGGGCAGGAATAGTTATAGATCTAGGCTAAGGATACCTAGGTCATTCAGTGACTTGAGCACAGGACCTAGAGTCAAGAAGACCTAAGCTGAAATCTGGTGTTATACACTAGCTATGTGTCATTTTGCAAGTCACTTAAGCCTCAGCTCTCTCAGTTGTAAAAGAGAAATCATAGTATCACGTGCCTTCCAGGGTTGTGATGAACAGATGAGATATTTTAAAGCACTTAGCACAGTGCCTATCACATAACAGGCACTTAATAATCCTTGTTTCTTACATTTCTGCTTTCTTTTCTTATTCCCTCTTGTAATGGTAATGGAATTTAAAGATCCCCCTGTACTGGCTTGGTTTTCCAATTGAGTGGTAAATCCCAGAGCTTGTGAATCCTAGCTGTGGGATGGACTTGTTGATGTGAAGAGAGAGGGCTGAACTGGGAGGAACTGGTGCTGTGTATTTATTGATAAGCCCAAGCAGAGAAGGCCAAAAGGACTTTTGGGGAGCAGTATCACGGAGGCATAGACGAGAATTGCTGGGGGCCAGAGTTGCTGAGAGAAAGACTGCTGAGGACCAGTTGTAGCTGCCCAGGACTTTTGAGACCTGCCACCCAGAGCTGCTGAGAACTGAGGAGGCATGGCTGTGGTGCCGGTATTCTGCCTGTTTTAATGGTGTTTTGCCAGATTTGTCTGCTGGTGAAGGACAGTGCTGATATTATAGAGGTCCTGGAACCTTGCTGTTGGTTCAGAAGCCCTGAAGGAGGATTTTCTTGTTATGTGTTTACAGAAATCCAGGAAGAGGATCTTACTCATGCTTTCAGGGCTTCTGGGACCATTCTGCATGCAGAGAGTGAATTAATGAGGACACTGGCAGTGTATTTTGCAGCTTTCTTAGGCTTTGTCTGCCCAGGAACAGAGATTGCTGAGAACTTGCCTTGGGTCCAGATGAAGGAAGGACCTTCCTTGAGTTTTCAATGCTGTGATGATATCTTAACCTTATTTTAGTTTAAGGGTAAATGGCTTTTTGTGCTGTCCTGCCCCTTTAGAGAAAGTGCTTGGCATTAATGGATTATATTGTAATTCAGTTGTGATCCAGGGGTGCTCTTTGTCTGACCAAATGAATGTATTTTGTTTACGATTGGAAACTAATCCTCATTTGAGAAGAGAGACTTTCACTGACTAAATGAATATACTGTCCAGTATATTGTCCAGTACTGGAGTACTACTTAGATTGAATTGAGAAATTACTTGCTAAGTGAATGAGTTACACTGTATTTTGATTTTCTTTGTTTTGTGAATGTTTTGTCTAAGTCTGTCTTTGAATAAAGGGAGTTTGCTATGCTGGTATTCTGAACCTTGGAAATTCCCTTTCTTGGGACTTGGTTCCTTCCTTATTTTGAACTCCCTAGTTACTTAACTCATTCAGTCTCTTTTCTCTTACAGAAAGAAGTCAGTCTTCAGGTAGCTGCAATGAAATAAGTACAAACAATAAGCTCTGTATAAATATTTGTTGTTGTTGTTGTTGACAATGATGATGATGATGATGATGATGATGATGTTCAGTTCCCAGGAGACTACCATAAATTACAAGATACCACTGGCCTTATTCATAAAAAAAAGGGTTTTTGTAAGGGGACCTGGTGTAATGTACCTGGTGTAATTTTCCTTCTCTGTTATAGATAGAAAAGATGTAACTTTCATACAACTCCTGAATAGTCAACACTGTCTGGTGTTGTCTGCATGTGAAGGTTTGGGTAACTCAAATGGTTTCTAGTGGTCTCTACACACAGCAAACTGCACAGAGAGGACTGAAATAGCCCAAGCAGATATTGATATTCAGGAGTCCTACTTTTTATAATCTGGCTCTACAGCTTCCTCTCAAAGATCCATAAACACCCTGGGTTTAGGGGAGACTTCAGTTAGCAATAGAATTTATTTATTTAATATTTCAGTCTTTGCCAATTACTTATAAAAATGTTTAACATTCTTTTTTTTTTAAATCTTGACTTCCAAATTCTCTCTTCCCCTTCTTGCCCCCCCACTGAGAAGAAAAGTAATGTGCCTTAGATTTTAATGTGTAATCATGCAAAACATATTTCCATATAAGATACTCTGTGAAAGAAAACAGATGAAAAAAACTCAAGAAAAATAAGGGAAATACAGTAAATATTTCTTTGATATGCTTTCTGGCTCTATCAGTTATAGATAACAGAATTGTTTTAGATCATAATATTGCCGAGAATACTTGTTATTCACAGTAGATCATCTTACAGTATTGCTACTACTGTTATCAGGTTGTCCCATTCCATATCTATAACTCCTGTTCAGGCTCACTCAGTATCCATTCATCTTTCCATGTTTTTCTGAGAGCATTGTACTCATCTTTACTTAAAGCTCAATACTATTTCATTACAATCTGGTGAAACAATTTATTCAGCCACTTTCTAATTGAGGGACATGCTTTCCATTTCCACTTCTTTGCCAGTACAGAAAGAGCTGCCATAAATATTTGTACATATTAATCCTTTTTCCGTCTTTTCACAGCATGTTTGGCAAACAGACCTAGGAGAGGTATTGCTTATTCACAGGGTATTCATGGGTTTATAGTCTTTTGGGCATACTTCCAAATTGCACTGCTGAAAAGTTGAATCAGTATACAACCTGACCAGCAGTACAATAGTGATCAATTTTCCCACATGACTTCCAACATTTCTCATTTTCCTTTTCAATCATATTAGCCAATCTGACAGGTGTGATGCTTTAGTTCAGACTTGTCTTAATTTTAGTTTCTTTCATTAATTGTGATTTACAACATATTTTTATATGATTACAGTTAGGAAGTCTGGAAGGCTTTCTGAGATAGAAGGCATAGATAGAAAGCATCAGTTACTGGTGGCTTTGTACACACTAGGGGCTAATAAGGGGCATTTTCTAGAGGTCTGTTCACAATAGTGGCTATTTTTTCCCACTTGTTAGTAAAAGTAGGCCTCAGTGTGATAAGGAGCATATCCTGGGATCTTGAAAGCTTATGCCCATGGAGCACACAATCTGCCAGGTTCTATCACAGTCAAAGGCTTCAGGTATTAGGGATAGAGAGTGAAGCTGCTGTTTGGCATTGAAGGTTCCATGTAATCTGACTTTAGCATACTTTTCTGATTGACTATATATTTCTTCCTTTCACACACTCTTTAGTTCTAAGCAAAATGGCCTATCTGCTGTTTCTTATGAAAGGTGTTCCATCTCCTTCTCCATGCTTTTGCAAAAGCCTTTATCCCATGTCAGGATTTTTATCCTACCTATCCCACATATTTCAGAATCCCCTATATACTTGGAAGGCTCAGTTCAAGTGTATACAAGTCCTTTCTTGATTGTCTTAGATGCTACACCCCACCATGTACAGCCAAATTACTTTCTAGGTAATTTATATATACTTCATATTCATTGAGATATACATAACTAGGTGGTTATTTTTTTTCTTGTTTTGTACAATGGGATGCAAGCTCTTTCAGAGTGGGGTGCATTTTGTCCTTTTTTATGCCCAGTGCAAGTACAGTGCCTGGTACAGAGTAGGTGATTAATACATCTCTACATTTTTTTTATACCCTCCATGGTATTTTGATACACTAGCACTGGGTCAATTTTTGTAAACTTTCTATGCACAACTAAACAATTCTTATCCTCCTTTATATTCTCCTCCAATAAATGAAATTGCCTTTTCTATAATCCTCTTTAGGTCTTTACTTCTTTCTTGTTTAATGTATTTGTTCTCTTTGTTGAGATCTATAAGTATTCCAGCAAGAACCTCAACTATTACTAATAATAGTATTTCATTGTGTCTAACATTCTCTCATCACAGTTTCTCCACACTTTTTATCTTCCTGCACCTCCCTAGGAAGGCTTCCTGCCCTTCTAGAGAATGTATTCAATCAGGCTACAGGAAGTCTCTCTTGTCACCCAAGTTCCATGGAAGTTTCCTCACCCATCCAAGGCTAAGAGAACTTCTTGACCTCCCAGGTTGAGCCACAAAAACTTGGACTCTAGGCACTCTCATTGACCATCGGTAACTCCATGTAAAGTGACTCCTCTCAATCCACAGGCAACACCCCCCCCCCCTTTTATTTTATCACTTTCCAGTTATGGACCACAGTCCTTGGGACTGCTCAACCCTGGACTGAACATCTAAGGATAACGTTAAGCTACCTGAACTCATTCCTTAACTAGGTGTGTAACATTCTCCTCTGATAGTTGACTAATTAGACCTTATTTTATTGCAAAAAGTACTAATCAATTTTGTATGGCTGCATAGGGGTAGTGATTATAAGTTCTATATATTAGCTCCCAAAGGTATGAACTGCAGTTTTTAAGTTCACTTCCTTAATCATACAAAGTTGACTAGAGAAACTCCACT
This sequence comes from Pseudochirops corinnae, assembly GCA_028646515.1. Lineage (NCBI taxonomy): Eukaryota > Metazoa > Chordata > Mammalia > Diprotodontia > Pseudocheiridae > Pseudochirops > Pseudochirops corinnae. The sequence continues at coordinate 188,826,357 of CM053586.1, read as the reverse complement.
CGTGGTTTTGCCTTGTTATTGTAACCAAGCCCATCACAGCAGAGGTACTCAATTACATGGAAAGCCTAACACCTAATTTTTTCACCACTCTGTCCCTCAGCACTCTTGCATCATCCAACATGGAGAGATGACCATGAACATTTAGATAATGAATTATCCTTGTTGCCGATCTGTAGTCTTTCTACTGTACCATCAGCCCATATAGATGTTTTGACATCACTTAATCAGTGAGCACATAGATGAGCTCATTGGTTTGGTAGGACCTCCCAAAGTGTCAAGAAAATTTAATCAAAGTCTGTTCATCAGCCCATTTGTCAATCAGTAGTGTACTATATTTTCTGTAGGCCCTTCTGAATGCTCAAGGGTAAGTTTTATCAACCAACAGTGTTCTGAATTTTTAGTTTGCTTTATCTGTCTTGGATATCAAGCCTTATATAACTAATGTGCTGGAGGAAGGGCATATTTCAGATTGTGAGGAAGATCTGAGGCCCACTTCACTGAAAGAGGTAATGGACCATTTAATAAAGTGCTATTGGATCAGAGTTTTGCCTCACATTCTCTTATTATTGGTTGGACAATTGAGGACATTATGCACCCATGTGATCATTTCCTCTACTTCAAAACAATTCTAAATCCAGGCATATACTTGTTCAATCATGATTCTTCTTCTCTCTCTTCCCACTACTGAAGGTTCCATTCTTCCCAATCCCTCTCAAGTTCACCACCCAACATATCATTCTAAATTTCCCTGCTTTTCCATTGTGATCTCTACAATTCCTGATCCATAGTTAGCACAGTAGGTTTCATCTTAATTTTTTTTTTCCTTTGCTCATACTTTTATCTTCTTGGACTCACTAAACTTTGACTCAATGACAGTTTCATGGATACCCTATGCAATACTTACTGCTCTTTCACATATACTACTCTGATTAACTGGGAGAAGGGGGATGGGGAAAAGACTCCTTGTTCCATGTTTCCACTTCCAACCTCTTCCACCAACATTACTCATTAACCTCTATTCCTGTGAGATAATTCAGTGTCCATCTGAAGAGAGGAAATGAAGGCACAGTTCAAGTGCAACATCCATAAGCATTTAGTTAGGGAAGTACAGCATTCATGGGGAAAACAGTGACCGTGTCTGTGTTTCCAAAGATTGGTGGTTTAGGGAGTGGTTTGTGTGGTTTTGCAAAAAGAAAGGCTGGAGAATAGGAAGAATACAGAGAGAATCCAGATATTTTTGAAAGCTGTTTGTGCAGGATATTTGGGGCTGGTATGAATCAGTCTGAGGCAGCCCAGTGGCTGCTGGCATAGTGGGAGTGTTCTGGGTTCACCCAGTAGACACTGCAAAGGATCATGGTACGGCTAACTCAAACAACGCTCATTCCACCTGCTCATTGGCTGACTTTGATTCCCAGGTTATTTTCTTATCCCTGGGATAATAAGGGAATTCAATTAAATCAAGGTGACTAGTAAATTCATTATTCATTCCGTTTCTACAGAAATTCCTTCAATCCATATTTATAAGCAAATGAAAATCCTAGAGGTTGGTGTCTATTCATCTCCAGGGCTGTCTCCTTCCTTTCTCAACGAATTCAGTGTCTGGCTTTCAGTCTCTCTCTCTCAACTCCTGCTCCCAATTTTAGTTTTCTCAAGAACCATATAAATGCTCTCAAAAATACCTTTACCACCCAGCTACTCAATTTACAAGCTTCATGTGCCGTATTACACACGACAGCTACACACCAATAGTTTCATACCCTTGATCTTGCCATCAAAGTGCACTGCTTTCCACGTGGATAAACAAAGTTGCCCATTGCACATCTAATGACTTTTCTTTATCATCGTCATCTTAATAACAACTTAATATCGCTATCATAACACCTACTTCGCATGGTTGTTCTCAGAATCAAATGGGATTATATATGTAATGCATTTAGTCTCAAGTATACATATAGATCTGAAAAATAAGACCTTTTTCACAGAAACTTGCTGCAAAGCCATTTTCTCCTCTGTTTCCCAACAGTCTTCTAATTTTTCCTCCACTGGTCTGTGAAAAAAACAAATGAACCACTTTTGATATTGGAGTTAAGATGGGGAATAAAAGCAGGGACTTGCTTGAGGTATTCCCCAAACCCTTCCACATACCTGTAAAAAATGGCTAAACAAATTCTAGAGCAGCAGAACCCACAAAGTAAGCAAGTGAAACAAATTTCTAGCCCAAGAAAACCTGGAAGGTTTAAAGGAACTGTCTTTTACATCAGTGTGAGAAGAGCAGAGTCCAGTGTAAAATGTGCCAGCACAAACCAGCAAACATGAAGTAGGCCTCAGGGGATTGAATCTCTGGCAAGTGTGGCAGTTTCCAGACTTCTCAACCCACAAATGCCAAAGACAAATTTGAAGGTCAATAGGAAAGGTTTATGAATTGGTCTCAGGCCACAGATGAGTTCAAAAACGATTTGGAAAGTCAGGTAAGAGAAGTAGATGAAAAATTGGGAAGAGAAATGAGAGTGATGCAAGAAAATCATGAAAAACCAGTAAATAGATTGCTGCAGGAGACTCAAAAATTACTAAGGAAAATAGCTTCTGAAAAAATTGATTAGTCTAAAGGGCAAAATAAGTCGAAAAAGGAAACGAGGACAAGAATACCTTAAAAAGCAAAATTGACAAAATGGAAAAGGTGGTCCAAAAGTTCACTGAAGAAAATAATTCTTTCAAAGTAAGAGTGGATCAAATGGAAGTTAATGACTTCATGAGAAAGCAAGAAATTACAAAATAAAAGTAAAAGAATGAAAAAATAGGAGACACTGTGAAATGTGCAATTGGAAAAAAAAATCACTAACCTGGAAATTAGATCCAGGAGAGATTATTTTTTATTTAATAGTTTTAATTTAATTTTCATTGACTTGCTTATTTACTTTTAGTTTACAAGATTCTGTTCCACAATCCCTCGAGTTTCGAATTTTCTCTCCTCCCTTCCCCCTCCCCCCCATTGGTGGGGTCAATCAAGTATAGGCTCTCCAAAGATTTTCACACTGTACAATAGTCTGGTTGCATAGAAGAGTTGTAACCAATGGAGTGAACAATGGAAAAAAAGAAAACCAAACATGAAAAAGAAAGATAGCGTGTAAATTCCTCCAATCTCCTTTTAAACTCTGGTCTTTCTAGATCTTTCTCTGAAGGTATATATCTCCTTCCATCCTGAGACTTGTAGGGTTGTCTTACACCTGTGCATTGCTGAGAAGAGTCCAGTTTATCAAGGTTGGTCATCACACATACGATGTGTCTTTGATTGTGTGCAATTTTTTCCTGGTTCTGCTCTTCTCCCTTAGCGTCAATTTGTATAAGTCTTTAGGAGAGATTACTTTAAAATGATTGGACTACCTGAAAACTGTGACCAAAAAAGCCTACACATCATCTTTCAAGACATTTTCCAGGAAAATTGCACTATTTTAGAACCAGAGGGAAAAATAGAAATTGATGGAATCTACTACTCACCTCCTGAAAGAGATCCCAAAAGGAAAACTCCTAGGAATATTGTAGCTAAATTCCAGAATTCCCAGACCAAGGAGAAAAATCTTTCAGTGGAAAAAATTGATATTTAATAAAATAGAGGACTTTTAAGCATTCATGATGAAAAGACCTGAGCAGAACAGAAAATTTGACTTTCAAATACAAGAATTAAAAAGGCATGAAAAAGTAAATAGGAAAGAGACATCATAAGGAACTTATTAAATTTCAACTACTTACATTCCTACATTGAAAAATGATCTTTTTAACTCATGATACTTTTCTCAGTGGAAAGGAAAAAATATATATATATGCATATATATATATATATATATATATATACACACACGCATATATATATATACACACACACACATATATATGTATATATATAGAAAAAGGCTCAGGGAGAATTGAATATGAAGGGATTATATCTAAAATATTAAATTAGGGGTGAAAGAGGAATATATTGCAATAAGGAGAAATGGAGAGATATAATGGGGTAAATTATCTCAAACAAAAAAAGGCAAGAAGAAGCCTTTACAAAGGAGGGGAAGAGGGAAAGGTGAGACCCCAAATGGTTGGCATAAAAACAACAGGCCTCTCCAAGTGTCCATGCAGACACCCCCTTGCTTAAGAAATAGTAGGTCTGTAGCACAACCAGTTCTGTAGCACAACCTCAGCCAAAGAATCTAGGGAGGTCTCGAGATAAGAAATTTGGTTCTCCACTTCCTTTATATCTTGATCTACCTGGGCATTCAGGCAGCATACTGAGACTTTCCTGTAACCAGAGCTGCCATGCCTACAGCAGTGGACCCAGAAACAGCTAATCCTACCAGGAGAGGAACTAGGATGGGGGGGGGGGTCCATCTTGCTCGGGAAGACAAACCAAAATGCTCATGGCCCCCCTCTCTGGAGTAAAAGAAAACCTGGGTAGGACATGGACCAGAATACATATTTCAAGGGAGTTAGAGTCTGCTAAGGCATGGATGGGAATCCAGGAAGTGAGGCCAGTGGTGCATGCCATCCAGGCATTGTCAGAAGCTCAGAGGATGTGGCTAGGCAACCTGTGGTCCTGGGCCCTGTCAATTTCAATGGTAGCGGAACACAGGTTAGCATAGGCTGATTTACCAAGGTCATAGAAAGGGGAGAGAACACAAACTGCCTGTCCTTGCACATCCCCCAGTTTTATTTTTTGGGAATGCCAGTTGCAGAACTGAGTGAGACAGTCAGAGAGATATTTTATAGACTGAAGTTACAGACAAAGTTACAAAGGCACCCCAGCACCCCATCAATTTCCCCCCTTAAACAAATGGGACCCAAAATCATTTGGGGACAAGGGACAATGTCTTTGTCCAGGCTTCTTCATGCTGAGAAAGGACGTAGAGCTGTCCCTTCCCTAGAGAGGTCCATCATTCAAGGGGTAGGGGGCTATGACCAATATCCACAAGTTGGCAGATGCCATATCCAAAGGTGCTGGGTAGCAACTTTGGGCAGTGGTTGGTAATCAGCCTGAGCTGTCATCTGCAAGTGGAATGCACTGCGTCTAGAATGTACAAATCTAGCAAAGAGTTTAAACAAACAAGAGACAAAAAAGTAGGAGAAAAATGACCAGAAGTAGAGTATGTGCTAGTGTAATCCATTACTCAGACTATTTAACGTTCCTTTACTAACATAACTGCATTGAACAAAAGATGTTACTGACTTGAACCTCACAACTGAATACCAAACATACATCCTTGTCTCACATAGCTTGTCTATCCTCTGACTATATTCACTTGGGAAGAAAAAATACTTCAGAAATTGATTTTTTTAATGTATACATTCAGTTACAAATGTTAACTTTTTCTTACTTCATGGAATAGCTAAAAATTCATATTAAAACAGCAAGATCTGTTCTGCTTTACAACTCATTACATTAATTTAGCAATACTTCAATTGAAAACTTCTCTAGTTCTCATCAGAAATTTTCAGGGCTTTTACACTGGTATTTTGGATGGTATTATAAACCATATTTACCACCACTCTAAGAAAACAATGCACATTATTTTTGAAAACCAATTAATAATCTCATTAGCTGTCGTATCAGGCATAAGATTAGCATCTGTTGCTTTTCCTATCTGTCCTGCAATTTGGTCCTCTCTATAGTAAGAGGAGTCAAGGTAACACAATAAGAATACAGAATAATAAGCTAAAGCTGTAGCAGTTCTTGTGCTGGCCTGGTTCAGAATCTTGGAGAAGCTGTCTGCATCTGATGTCATCTTGATCAGGACCATTGGCTCAGGTGTTCACTCAGGAGCAGAGGTTTTCACAAGCTGGAGTGGTTAATCAGGCATGACAGGAGCTCACAGTAACATGACTGAATACCAAAGGTACATAGAAACGGTTCAGTTTTCTAGCTACACAGGGCTAGGGACAAACAATACAATACATTTACACAAAAGGTTACAAAATTGCATCAAAAATCTAAAATTTGATCTTATTACCAAACATGCTCAAAGTTTGAGTTTTTATGATAGAGAAATTTTTGGAAGCCAAACTAATCACATAGTTATTAGAAGCCTGTTGCTTCCCTCAAATTTGCAGGATCAAGTTAAAAATCTGTCTGCTTTCTAAAAATAAAACTGCAACTACCTGGAGACTGGAGGGATTTGGATAAACTGCAACTACTTGGAGAGAGGAAGGGCTTGGATCCACCTTTCAAATTTCTAATCAAACCTTAGTCTATCCTTCCAAATCCCAGCCATCCTTTACATTTGTTAACCACAAAACAAGAGGGTTCATATGTTATACTGATTACTTGCTCTGATCATAGAAATATGCTATAGAAGGAAAAGAAACAGGGGACATATGACATTCCAAATATGACAGGATAAAACATTCTTGGCTCTGTTTAAATTCAGGTAAAGTCACACATATCCAACCATGCAGTATTGGTATCACCTCATATCTAGACTCAGGAATAGGTGGGAAACATTCCTTTTCAAAGGAATTTCATTGGTAAGCCAACCAGAGGGATCCCATCCCAGACACAGGCTGAGATTGTCCCTTCGGCTGTTACCAAATGTATCACACTCCCTCTGAGTAGCTTGCTGCATTTACTGATTTATGTAGGCAACTATATCCAAATTTGAACTCAAAACCAAATTTAGTTATGGTCCCAAATGCCTTTTACCTTAAACAACAAGTTTCACTAATCACAGCTTAGAGCTTTTATCTTTAGTCTCATGGAGCTGCAATAAGCAATAAAATTTTACCAGGTCTCACAAATGTAAGGAACTCCATTTACTATCATTCCTTTTCCTTGCAGAATGACCTTGCCTAATAGAGATAGTTTTTATGGGCTTTGGCAGTGTTGCAACATAAGGAATAACTGAGAAGGACTTTAGGGAGGTTCTGGTGGTATCAGCTCCTGCTTTTTCACAATCTTATACATCTGTTCAGAATAACATTTTTATCAGTCTACTCTTTTCTATGTACAGTACCAATCAACAAATTGAGGTTTTAGCATTAAAATAGTTGCCCAAATAACTTTGTTAACAACCTTACAAGTTAAGCATATGATTTTTCCAAGTACAATACTCCAAAACACTGCAAAAGAAACTGCTTGTCTTACAACACAGATAATACAAAGTTCAAACTTTGAAATAAAAACCAATTAATTATCAATTTGATGAACTTTTAATTCCACATGAAGTTACACAGAAATAAAGTTTTCTTGTTGCCACACAACCTGTCAGCTTATCACTAAAAATCAATTACATTCTGGAATCTCACATAGGTGGTGAATGTGGTGATCCATAAACTTTCAGATGAACATAAATAGAAAATTGGGCTTACCAAGTGCAGAGGCTTTTCTCCTCTCCCCAAATTGCACAGCCTGGCTGTGGCTTCAGGAGTCTGAAAGGAGAGTTTCATCTCTATCCCTGGAGTTGTTGATTTCAGGGTGCCCAGGGGGTCCTTGTTATAGCTGTTTTGCCTCCTCCCCTCTTTCTTCTCTCAAGGTGGGAGAGGGTACTTTTCAAAACTGAGCAGAATGAATTCAATTGATTTTCAGTTGCATTGAGGCACACAAAACTTTTCTCTTTTAGGTGAGGCAGGAAAAGGTTAATTGCTAATGTGCCTGCGTCTTCCATTTGAGGGAAAAATGATTCCTGCTTGTTCAAGTCTCTCACTTTTCACAACTCTGGCCAGAAGTTTAGAATGCAGAGGGAGGTTTTTAGCCAACAACAGGAAGATATTAGGAAATGCAGTTTAAAACACAAAGTACAGAGACCTAAAAACAGGGATGCAGGGTGAGGCCTAGAAACCAGGGTGCAGGGACCCTCCTTTTAGTATGGGGACCAAAACCTTAACTCATCCCTGCTCTAGTGTGAGAGGGAGAGGAGTGATAACATTTTCAGGGTGAAGGAAATGATTATAGGCAGGAGGGAGTAGGCCATTATCTATCCATTTCATTCTCTGCTATCCCCTTTTCCTTTTCCTTTCAACCTTTCCCAGCATCAAAGACTTTTCTGATGATTCCTGTCTTCTCATTTTTTGGTCAAAACAGTTTGGCTTCACCTTCGGTATTTGTCCTTCTGATGAAAAGTGACAGTTAATTTCTTAAATGCTGACTGGCTTAATCTCCTTCCTTCCAAAGGACTTTACAAAGTCCTTCTTCAGCACCACAATTCAAAATTCCTTATGTACTTACTCTCCTTTTATTAGACATAGTGTATGGTCTCTTTCTCCCATTGAAACATCTATAAAGATTGGAATACCTTTCTCATTTTAGTGATATTTGTTTAGTTTTTTATTTTTCTTTCCTTTATGGAATGAAAGGTCATGTTTTAGAATGATTTTTTTACCCTGCAATTCTATATACTTTTCTTTGCTTGAACATAGATATTTTTTTCCACTCTTATTTAGACTTAAGATTCCACATATGGCATTCTGTATTCTATCTTTAGCTCCCTGGATGATCAAATTGTCTCACTGCATTAATTTCTGGGATTGGGGGTGGAATATACAATATTGTTTTGTTATTTAAATGCCTTTCCTGTATATTTGTCCTATATAGGCATTCCAATATATTTTGAGGTCTTGCTCCTGATAAATTTAAAGAATTTATACTTCGTTGATAGAATTATTAAACCTAAAAACTATGTGTCTTAGAGTTTGAAGAAAACAATTGTTTTGTTTCATTTTTCAAGATCTAATCTGGAATGTTTTGTTTTCTTTATTCAGAAATTCCCAGTCATTTTACTGTATCATTTTTTCTGATGTGGTATTCAGTTTTTTCATTTTGCCATATGTTTTTTAGGAGACATGATTTTTATTTGTTTCTCTGCTTTTATACAATGTCTTTTGTCTATAGAAATATCAGATAATCTTTTATCAAAGTAGGGGTGCAAGTGCTGTAACAGAAAGGAAAGAGATGAATCAGGAAAAGTCTGATGAATATGCTATTTGAGTTAAGACTTAAAATGAGATGTTACAGGGAAGAGGCAGATAGCAGGAATCTTTCAAAATTAACTTATTCAGTGTCTACTATGTTCCAGGAAGTAAGAATGTGCTGAAGATACAGAGAACAAATGAACAACTTTCAGGGATAAAATGCATTCCTTGATACTTGCAAAGAGGATGCATTCTATAGGAAGAAGGGGAAGACAACATGTACATGTTTAGGAGTATGCAAAATGGAGCTAATATTAAAGGAAATGACAAATCTGCCTAAACTAATTTTCTCACTTAGTGGTCTACTGATAAAACTACCAAAATATTATTTCATAGAGCTAAAAAAAATAACCAAATTCATCTTGAACAACAAAAGATCCAGAATATCAATGGAAATAATAAAAAGAAATGCAAGGGAAGGTAACCTAGTTGCACTAGATTTTAAATTATATTATAAAGCAACAATCACCAAAAACTACTTGGTACTGGCTAAGAAATAGAGTGGTAAAGCAATGGAATAGTTAGTACATAAGACAAGTTGTCAGTGGTTATAGTAATCTACTGTTTGATAAACACAAAGACTGCAACTTCTGGCATAAAAACTCATCATTGAGCAAAAACTGCTGGGAAAAATTGGAAAATAGTTTGCAGAAACTAGGTATATACCAACATTTTACAACATCTATGGACATAAGGTCAAACTTGTTACATAATTTAGACATAAAATGTGGGACTACAAGCAAATTAGCAGAGTAAGGAACAGTTTACATGGCAGATGTATGGTAAATGGTAAATTTGTGACAAAAGAAGAGATGCAGATCATGATGAAATGCAAAACGGATAATTTTTATTCCATTAAATTTAAAAATTTTTCTACAAAGTCATTGCAACCAAGATTAGAAGGGAAACAGAAAGATGCGAAACTTTTTTTTTAAAAGCCAATGTCTCTGTTAACATCCTTATTTCTAAAATATTTAGAGAATTGAGTCAAATTTGTAAGAATACAAGTCATTTCTCAACTGATAAGTGGTCAAAGGACAGGAACAGGTACATTTCTGATGAAGAAATTAAAGCTATCTATAGTCATATGAAAAAAAGCTATAAATCACTATTGATTAGAGAAGCACAAATCAGAACAATTCTGAGGTACTACATCCTATCTATCAGATTGGCTAACATGAGAAAGCAGGAAAGAAAGAAATGTTGAATAATATGTGGGGAAACTTGAACACTAATGCAGTGTTGTTGGGGTTGTGTACTCATCCGAACATTCTGGAGAGCAATTTGGAATTATGCTCACAGGACTATAAAACTGTACATATCATTTGACCTAGCAGTACAACTTCTATCAAGGTCAATATTTCAAAGAAACAATTAAAATAAGGAAAGTTCATGTACAAAAATAATTATAGTAACTCTTTTTGTGGTCACCAAAAAATGAAAATTGAAGGGAGGCGCATAAATTGGGGAATGCCTAAACAAGTTGTTTTATATGAATATAATAGAAGAGAGTTGTTCCATAACGAACGATGACCAGGTGGACTTCAGAAAAAAACAGAAAAACGTACATTATCAGAAAAAAACATTGTGCAATGACCAACTTTGATAGATCTAACTACATTCAGCAACACAAGTATCAAGAACAATTCCAAAAGACTCATGAAGAAAAAAATGCTATTGTCTATATCTAATGAAGGAAACATGGGATCTGAATCAAGATTGAAGTATGTTATTTTTTCTTTTTATTTTTTTATTTCTTCTTTCTTGTGGTTTTTCCCTTTGGTTGTAACTATTCTTTACATTATTATGAAAATGGAAATATGTTTAATATGATTCATGTATAGATCATATCAGATTGTATGTCATCTTGGGGAGGGGAAGTAGGGAGAGGAGAAGAAAATTTAGAACTAAAAATCTTATAGAAATGAATGCTGAAAACAAAGAATAAGTAAAATAACAAAATTTTTAAAAACAATAAAATAAAAACATGCAATTTAGAGCTAAGATGACTTTTTGGTCACGTGATCAACATGTTAGACAACCATGCATTTTCTCTCATTTTCACAACCCATCTAGCCTCTCCAAAACAAAAATTATACACCAATGATAATGGAACTTCAACTATCTTTATGGTCTAAGACACAAGGAGCTCAAAAGAAACCTATAAACTTCACTAATGCTTAAGTCAGCACCCCATGCTCCACCACTCAACAGGTTCCTGGCAGTAAGATTGTACTAGTCCCCCAACCTATGGGCTTGCAGGAAAATGCAACCCCATACCCTGACTCTTACTCTTTTAGGTGCCATTGAGGTCCAAGCTCCAAATAGCAGAAATTTGTGGAGGTTTCAATGGCTAGTGAGGCAGCTGCATTTAGTGCTGTGACAGAAAGCAGAGGAACAGAAGCAAAGCTAGAGGACATGCCTCTTAGCTTGAAATAGATCTCAAAACCTTGCCCCTATCTATCTCCTCTCACTGCTAAGATATCCAAACTCCAAATGACAAACATATTCCCAGGCTGTGAAATTACCTGGTATGGCAGCAGCACTGATGAAGTAAAGAACTGTGTGGATGGGAAAAGTTATCACCTTGGGAATGGAAGGAAAGGAGTGATTAGGTACATGAGGGAAAGAGCCCAGTACTTAAATGGGGCCAGTTCTTTACCCATTAAGGTAACTTGGGGCAGAAATCCAAAATGATATTCTAATGAAAAACCGCAGACCTGAAGACATTATTTGCCTCTAAAATACCACATAACAGAAAAACATACAGAGGGGTGAAAAAAAATGCAGCAGGCAAGCAAAGCAACTGCAGCAGAGTGACAGCAGAGAAGAGTTAAGAGACTACTTTATAGCTTTACATAAAGAGACAGTGGTGAAAGTACAAGTCAATTTTAAATGATGATGGATAGAGAATCATGCATGCAATGTGATGGACAGAACCTGATGGCATTCCTTCTACTAACGAATCAATTTTTGGGGGGGGCACTAAATTACCAAATGGGAGGGTATATGGAAGGGAATAAGGAAGAGAATAGAGAGGAATATGTAATGTGTAAATGTAAAGTCAAAGGATAGCAGTGAGGGAAAGATGACTCCCATGATTCCTCAGGAAGAAAGAAGCTTGCATAGGAGTAGGTGGCAGGGCGGTGGGGGTGGGGCACAGAATTGCAAAGGGGTTAAGAAAAGAGGAGGTCTTGTTTTGGTAATGGGAGGAATGCTTTTATGGTTGAAGAGGGACGTTCAGTGAAAGGAGATGAGGACTGGGTGTCAAAACAGATACATTAAACCCAACGTGTCCAAAACTGAATGTACTGTCTTCTCAAACTTTCCTCTTTTACTTCCTATTACTATTGAAGACACCACCATCCTGCCTGTTAGCCAGCCTTTTAAGTCAGTATTAGATATTTTTCATATCTCCTCTCCCTCTCTCTCTTACTTCCAATATACAATATTTTGCCAAATCCTTTAGGTTTTATTTTAATATTTACCCTCCCCCCACTTAAAATGTATCACCCTGAGGCAGGTATGGATCACCTCATGCCTATATATTGCAGTAGGTTATTTCATAGTCTCCCTACCTCAAGTCTGTCCCTACACTAGTCCATCCTGCACTTACAAGTCACGTGAGATATTAATTTCTCAAAACATTACATTTCCAGATGGTGTTCCTTTTCCCTTGTTCTTCTCATATGCTTGAATTGTTTTCCATTTTATCTCAACCTCCTGGCCATTCCGTACAACCTCAGGTCCGAATAGTGAACCCAACTTTTCTCCAGGAGACCATTGCAAGACTAAAATACTGCTAATAGCTTTCTTATGAGCTTGCACTCATTTTCAATGAATGTTTATTTTATATAATTCTGTAGTTGTTCAAATTTTTTTTCTCTTTAAGATAATGAATGATATTTTTGTCTTTGTTTACATCTTTGCATTTACCACAGGGCCTGGCATTTACCAAGCAATTCTAAGTCTTATTATTAGAAATATTCATGAAAGCAAGGATATATAACCAACAATGATAACATTAATTCCAACATATTTAATGCAATATTCATGTAGCCTCCATAGAATGACCTAATGTATTTTATCAGCATCATTCATTTTACAAAGAAGAATAATGTGGTCAATAATTGTTATATTACTTATGCAAGAAGAAGCAGTTATTAATATGAACATACAAGAAAGGGGTCTGAAACTTCCTGCTGATCATTCTAATACTGAGTTGTGAGACAGAAATTTCATTTCAAATTTGATCATAGGATGTTAAATTTTCATGTGGCATTTTTAAAACTTCCTGCTTGTTGAACTCTATGTCCTTTGTAGGACTGGAACACTGAAATTCATAAAATTGTTGGGGGGGAGATTAGCTTCATGGGTTGACTAATCTCTTTATAAAATCCTTTTGAGACCTTGTTGCCTATCTAGGCATGGAATGAAGCTTTGGGATACGACTCTCACTGCCAATCAGCAGTAAAGGAGATAGGGCAGGATAACATCCACCAAAAAAGGTCCCCATGGTTTCCAACTCAGTACCATTTTCTGATTTAAACATTTCATATAAGGTCATGCAATTGTTGAGCCAGTAGAAGGAAACAAAACAAGTCACAAGCAAGAGGATGGTCTGTGTGGCCTTGACCTCAGGGAAGAATCTAGAGGAATGACAAATGCTATGAATATGCTGCACTTGCCTGGTATGTCTATAGAGGAGAAGCACCATGTGGGTACTGGACAAGCCCATAAGGAAGTGAAAGATAAGGTCATGAAAAATCATACCAAACATAAATGAACCAGTCAAATAATTCTCATTTTTTGTTGCTTTTACAATAAAAATATGTGAAACATAAAAATACCTAGAAATTGTGGCATTTTGAGGTGCTTGAGTGAGTGCAATGACACGGATGTAGATCAAGGCATTGGTGACCCAGAAAAAGAGGAAATAGTGTAAAATGTATTTAGGGGCTCTGACTTTGATGCTTGCCAAGACAGAGTTGTGGGGACTGATGATGAGAGCCTGGAACATACTCAGAAGACTTGTTGTGCAGACAGAAAGTCCCCGTGCAACTCTGTAAATATACATGAGAGCTTTACATGCTAAATCATCTAAAAAATGTCTCATCCCAAAACAAAACATGATTTCTGGAATGCCTCTGGTAAAAAGAGCTGCCATATTGGCCACAGTCAAATGAGCAAGAATCAAATCCATTGGCTTCTTCTGTTGGGGCTTTTTGAAGTAGATACAAACATAGAGCATGAACAGTAGTGAATTCCCTACAAAACCAATGGCACATTGAAAGAAGAATGCCACACCGAAGATGAGCTCACTAGATACCATTTGTCTTCAGAGAGTCAGTAGATATGATGCCACAATTGTTGGAAGAGCCTTAAAAAAAAGAAACAGTAGATAACCTAAAGACTTAAGTGATAGAATTGTATGATGTCCACAAACATTATGACAATGTCCTATTTCTTCCAGCATGTGAAATATTGGGAATCAGTGGTGTCTTCTGTTAAAAGTTCATAAGATCATATATCTAGAACTGGACAATAACAGAGGCAATATTCCTCAATTCCTCAATTCCATCATTTTGTAGATGAGGAACCCGAAGTATGGGGCAGTGAAGTGAGTTGACAACTGTTACTAAAAAAGACCAGTAATATATATATTTTGGTAATATGACATTCTACTTTTTTTGGATATATGCCACTGGGTATATTCTATACCCACTGCACTCCACTGGATTTATCAATTAAAATCTGTACACTTATTTTAGAGTTCAAATTGGATGAGATTTTCTTTATGAAAAAAATTTAAAAGACCACTGTAGTAATAGCTTACAAATTTCCCAACACATAGAGTTCACCACAAAATAAAAATTATCGGATTTTCCTCTTTTATATGACTTTCACTTTGCTCATGATTATCTCTCCATTTCTCTACCTGAGGCCGTCCTACACATGTACAACCTATATTAAATTGCTTGTCTTCCCAGTGAGGGTAGTTGAAGAGGGAAGAAGGAAAAGAATCTGGAACTCTAAGTTTTAAAAACACATATTAAAAAAATGTTTCTCACATGCAACAGGAAAATAAGATATACAGGCAATGAAGTTAAGAAAACGATCTTGTCTTATAAGAAAGTTAAGGAGGGAATAGGGAAGGATATAAAAGAGAAGAGATTGGTGGAAGGGGTAGTAAGGGAAGAGAGTAAGTAAGGGAGTAAGTAAGGGAAGTAAGCTTCCTATCTTGAGGTGGGGGGTAAGGGAGAGATAGGGCAAAAAGTAACTCAAAATCTTGTGGAAATGTATCCTAAAAACTAAAAATAAATTTAAAAAAAAGAAAAAGTTCATAACCAAAGGCTTGTCTGATGTATATTATTTTATTAATGTATAAAAATTTCTCCCCATATTGGCACTTTGCATACAGCTCACATTATATTTGACTTTTATGTTGCTACTTAACATTTGAAATAGTCCTGTAATGTCGCTACTTCCTTAAAGGTTTTTTCAAATTCTTAATTATGTTGAGTGGTCATTAGAATAACAGAGGTTTTGAAATCACCTTTTAAACTTTAGTTTGTGTGTCGATAAAACCTATAAACATAGCCTGCTATGTTTCAGTGTGTTAAATGTTGGGGATTAAAAAAAGAATCATCAGTTATTCCTTGAGCTCAAGAACTTTCGAATGGAATGGGAGATGATACGTAAAACATCATGTCCAAGCAAGCTATGTACAAGATAATGTCCTAATTTGGAATATGCATTGTTTCACCCAAAAAACAAAAACAGGACCAGTGTCACTGAACCAAAGTTAAGCATAAGTTTTAAGAATTTTGTAAAGGTGAGATGAGATACATTATAAAGATCACTGAATGATATTGTGAGAGAAATCCAGTGGGTTTTATGAAGTAAGGGACGGGAAGGAGACATGGACAGATCTGTACTTTGGAGATTTATTTTAATAACAAAGTAGAGTATGAACTGAAGCTGGAAGAGATTTGAAGTAGGGAAACAAACGAACTGGCTAATGCCATAATCCAGACATGAGATGATGGAAGTCCACACACTGATGTTGGCAGTGACAGAAAAGAAGATATATATATGTATGTGTGTGTGTGTGTGTGTGTGTGTGTGTGTGTGTGTGTGTGTGTGTGTATATATATATATATATATATATATATATATATATATATACATACACACACACACACCAAAAGTAAGAGAGCAGTTACAAAGAGGGGTGATTTTTGTCTAAAAGTAATCATTTCAGCTTTGGCCATGTGGAGTTTAATGTCTATGGAACAACCAATTTGAGATCAGTATTAAACAATTGGAGATAGAAGACTGCAAGTCAGGAGACAAGATAGGGTTGCATAAGTAGTTTTGAGAATCTTTGGCTTACATATGCTAATTGCCTCACGGTAAGCTGATGAGATGATCAAGTGAAACAATATAGTAGTAGCATAAAATATGGTTCAGGGACAGAGATGCATGGACTGCCCAACTTAAGGGGGAATCACTTGG
Organism: Pseudochirops corinnae; assembly: GCA_028646515.1. NCBI lineage: Eukaryota > Metazoa > Chordata > Mammalia > Diprotodontia > Pseudocheiridae > Pseudochirops > Pseudochirops corinnae. The sequence goes on along the minus strand of CM053586.1, from coordinate 188,809,893 downwards.
ATAAAGAGCTTAGCAAAAAGATCAAGAAGGAGTGATTAGATCATTCTCGAGAGAACCAGCTTCCAAAAGTCTTGAAGAAATGAATGTATCAAGAGAAATTTTCAACGATGTCAAAGGCTGCAGACACATCAAGAAAATAAGGATTGACAAAAAAATGATTTATTTTTGCAAATATGAAATTGTTAATAACATTGTGGAGAACATATTTCATTGGATGATAAAGTAAGAAGTCAGACTGTAGTGGACCAAAAAGAAATTTAAACGAAAAAAAAGACACATTTAACCACAAAAGGGAAGGATATAGCCTTTGGATATGCTGAATTAAGGACTTCTTGAGCATTGGGTAGACATATATGTTTTTAGGCAACAGAGAAGCCAGTGGATAGGAACACACATAAGTAAGAAAGTATAATGAATGGAGGAAATCTGCTGGAGTATATAAGATGGAAATGAGCCCACCCTTTCAGTGAGATAAAGGTGAAGAATTGGGAGAAAACACATGTGATAGGAAATTAGGATGACAGAAGAGGGAGCTATGAGAAATGCTTTCAAATTTCAGTAAATTATGAAAAAAAATATGCTCAACAGAGGGGGGAAGGGAATGGGACATCACAAGGGAATCCAACAAGGACAAAAAAAGTTTAGAAGAGCTTCCATAGTGAATGAAATTGTGAAGATTAAATGGATTGTCATGTAGCATTAGTAGCCTAGTTGACGTTATTGACCAAATTTATAATGGGCCCAATCAACAGTTTCACCAGGTTTTTTTTTCTCTGCTTTCTTTAGGAGCATGTGTGTAGAAAGGAAGGTAGCAGTCTTTGAAAGCAATGCATGACAAAAGTTTTGGAAAGTAGTATCAGAGATGAGCTATGGGAAAAGGGATTCAAGAGAAGAGGAGAGAATTATGTTTGTTATTCAAGGGTTTAGGGTGATAAAGGGAGGGTGGTGGAGTGAGACCAGTTGTGACTTTCTGGAAAATAACTGCAGGGTCAAGGCTGGAGGTCATGACTTGGATGAAGAACTACATCTTTACTACAGAGCAACAACAAATAGGATAAGTGTAAAATGCCAATTTCATGAATAAGGCAACCCCTTCTACACTTATGAATCAGAATATCTAGTGCACTGAAGGGAGTTGCTTAGCACACTTGTAGGTTGACTGATTTGTTTAAAGTTACACAACCAGTATGTGACACTAGCAAAACTTGTTTCCAAGTCTTCATGTTTCCAAATCAACCTCTCTATACTCCAAGCTGAAAACAAAATCATATCTATATATATATCTGTATATATCTATATATCTATATATATCGATAAATATCTATCTATCTATATCTATCTATCTATCTATCTATCTATCTATCTATCTATCTATCTATCTACTTAGTCCTAAAACAAGGATTAGATTACTTAATGCAAAATAAGTTGTTATTTTGAAAATATACTGATGGACAAAACATCACATGTGAGTGAAGTGGATTGAAGAAAAAGAACAGGAAGAAGGAACAGAAAGGAGAGGATCAGAATTCATGAATTAAAGGAGGGAAGAGAATGATAAAGGACTGCCTTGTACAAGGATTAAAAATGACAAGAGCAGAAATAAATCAAGACAATATAAGATCAATTGATCAAGAAGGGAAGGAGGGGAAGTAACCATGGAAAGAAGAGTTAAGTTAAAGTACCAATAGGGTAAATCAAGGAGAATATACTAAAACATGATTTCTTAATGATTTAGGTTATTTTTGTTTGATGCATTGTGTAAGGTTACCTAAGATTAGCACAGAAATATCAGTAACTATGAAAATCTATTAATAAATTGAATTAATTGGTTAAAGCCTTTGCTATACTGAGAGCACATCTGGGGAAGAAAAAAAGAATGACAGGAAAAAGGGAAAGGAAAACAAAAAGCCTAATGACAGAAAAGATAGTGCAATAAAACAATAAGGAACAAAGAAAAGTTATAGAGCCTGTATTGGTTATAGAAAGAAAAAAAATTATATGGATGATCACCATCTTCAGTAGGATTGTCCTGCATGTTCAGCAAAAATAAGCACTATGTAATATTTGCATGTAATGTACACAGTCAACTCACTGAAATAGCTCCTTGCAAATGAAAAGTGGCTCTCTGGGAGGTAAGTCATTTGAAGCTCAATTAATATAAATGAGGAGTTTCTTTTTAACTGGGCGAAATGCATTTCATAGGAAGTAGGGAACACAATCAACTGTCACCTTTTTTTCTCTCGAGAAATCATGTGCAGAAAAAAAATTGGAAATTAATGATCACCTTTCAGGGAAGAAAGGGGAAACATTGGGTGGGGGTGGGGATTCCATCAAAACTGGCACCTTTGGCGGTTAAAATTTCCCAAGATATGCTATACCAGTAAATACAAGACTCCCAACTTGCTTTTCAAGCAATCATTGATGGAGCCTGAAAAGGAATGGGGGTAAATTGGGATGGTAACATAATGAAAACTCAGAGCACAGTATATTTCTGGTTCATATAAAATTCTTGTTGTGTGAAGCTTGAAGAGATGGAGGAAGATATTTAAAAAATACGTCAGACATTATAAACTGTCTAGTTACCTGTAAAAAAACCTAAACTTCTTAGAAATAAGGGCTAGAAAAGGAGAATTATACTAAGAATTAAGGAAGTCTACATAACACAGTGTTCTTTATGATCCTCAGCTAGTTATTTGCCTGCCCTTTCCGGGTCTGAAAAAACAGTGATCATTTGATTTTCTCTTCATATATATGCCATCTAAGGAGGAAGCAAAGTTTGTCTTGGTCTACAAAAAGAAATTCACAGTGTTTCACACTGCAAATAAAGTGTCTTTTTGCTATAGAAAAGCTCTTGAAAACTATGTCAATTGCTCACGTGCACTGAATTTATAAACTCACATTTTAGAGCAGGAAAAGACCAATGTAATTACGCCATACACTGCAAGCACTGGGTGTTTTTGGCGAGGGGGAAGGGAGAGAGGGTCAGGGAAAAATGAGTTACCAAATAGTCATGACAAATAAACTCCATGACAAAGAGTTAAAAGGGTAAAGTTAAAGGGTGAAAATTTTAAAATGTCTCTTCTTTTCCTGAATGAGAGACAGAAAGACATATTAGTTACTATGTAGAAAAAAGAAAAAAAATAAGGTATAGACAAATACAGAGAGGATTAAAAAGAGAAAAAAAATGTAACCAATAAGAAGCAAAAACAGAAAAGATATGGAATGTGAGAGAACATGTAGAGAAACATGCATATATACACGCTTATATTACACAGAAAAATGGAGCTTCTATATTTCCATTGCCACACACATATTATGTGAAAAAAAAACATGAAGAAAAGACAAAAAAGTTTAACAAAAAACGATCATATATATTACGCACAGATTTGTGAGGGCAGCAACAAAATATGAGGAGACAAAAAAAGAACATTCTTATAGATCACTCCTCTAACCTTTCATTTTCTTAAAACCTGAGGAACAGTCACTTACTGGATCCTTATGGTCTCCTTGCTGCACTGCTGAAGACTGACATCCAATGGGGCTGAGAGGAACTTGTAGGGGTAAAGTTATAAGAATGGGTGTGCTGTTGTAGTGAGGTACCTGACAGCCTGGGGCTGGAGAAAAGTGACTGTGGCCAAATTATAGAGAAGGAAAACTATATGAGCTAATCTCTCAACAGGGCTGTGATTATCATGTCACCTACAAGAGGTTTGACACCATCTGCTGTGGGAATCTCCTACATGTTGCCAATAAAAAAACTATGTAATATGTGCAAATCATGTACACTGTCAACTCACTGAAATATATCCTTGCAAATGAAAAGTGGCTCTCTGGGAGGAAAGTCATTTGAAGCTCAATTACTATAAATGAGGAGTTCCTTTTTAACTGGGGGATATGGAGTCCATAGGAAGCAGGGATCACAATCAACAATCACCTTTGTTTCTCTTGAGAAATAATGTGCAGAAAAAATTTGAAAACTTTATTTCTAATTGGAATGACTCTAAAAATCTCTCTCTCTCTCTATCTCTGGTCTTTCTGTTGAACATCCGTCTTTTATCATCTCTGTGATATTAAATGTATGATCTCAAAAAAGTTAAATTAAAAGGTGTGTCAAAGCTACTTAAGTCAAATTACTTCATTTGAGACATGAAGGCATTGAGGGAAAATGAGGTTTAGTGATTTCCCTTAGGTCACACTGCTAAGAAACGTTAGAGACAGGTTTTGGGCCCAAGTCCTCTTCCTCCTGAGCCACTTGGGGAGTATCAATAGTTTTTTCTGTTCTGTACCTGACAAACTCACTCTTTCCCCACAAACTTCACTGAATCAACTGAACTATGATCATTTTAGGAGTGAGTTCCCATTTTTTGTCGCTATTATGAGCTATCTTCTGATATAGAGCCTCTGCCTGTCTGGCCTTATCCTTCATCTGGAATAACTGCTCTACAACACTGATGAGGGCAGGAATAGTTATAGATCTGGGCCTAAGGACACCTAGGTCATTCAATGACTTGAGCACAGGACCTAGAGTCAAGAAGACCTGAGCTGAAATCTGGTGTTAGATACTAGCTATGTGTCATTTAGCAGGTCACTTAAGCCTCAGTTCTGTCAGTTGTAAAAGAGAAATCATAATATCACCTGCTTTACAGGGTTGTTGAGATGATCAAGTGAGATATTTTAAAGCACTTAGCACAGTGCCTGTCACATAATAGGCACTTAAGAATCCTTGTTTCCTGCATTTCTGCTTTCTTTCCTTATTCCCTCCTGTAATGATAATGGAATTTAAAGATTCCCCCTGTATTGGCTTGGTTTTCCAACTGAGTGTTTAAACCCAGAGCTTGTGAATTCTACTTGTGGGTGTAATAGTAATTAGTTTAGCAGGATACTTAGCACTTAGTACTAAGTGCTAAGTGTGGAAGGTGCAAACTCTGTCCCACTGTTGAGAAGGCATGAACTCCCCTCTTGATGTGGAACAAGGGGATTGGCTGAGCCCCTGTCGATGTGAAAGAAGGGGATTGGCTGAGGTGTATACATAAGCAAGAACTCCAGAGACAGACAGACAGAATTGGAATTTTGCTCCCCTTGAAGGAAGAATCCTGGAGACTGAAGCCAGCTGAGGCAGAGAGCATCTGAGAGACAGAATTTGAATGCTGCTCCTGCTGGAGGGACAGAGAGAGAGGAGTTTCTCTCCCAGCATCTGGAAGCTGAGAACTGAGAAGGAGTTTTCCTGAGATCAGAATCTGGTGAGGGCCGCCTGGAAGGCTGAGAGGGCTTGCCTGAAGAAGCATGACCAGGATAAGACTTTGTTTGTTCATGGCCTGGTTGATCCTTGAGTTCCAGGCAAGAGAAGTGGTGAAGAGTTTGAGATGTGCTGGACCCTGTGAACTTCAGTGTGTGCCAGGGACTGCCCTGAGGACTGGAGAAGGACCTGGGAGCTATCTACTTCTAAGGATTGGCCAAGGACCTTGGAGCTGTATGCTTCTGAATCCAGGTGACTGTTTGGCAGATTCAGGAGGGAGCTGGGACCTTGGAAGCGGATCCAGGGAATCAGAGGGATAATCCAGAGTCAAGATGAAGAAAAAGCCTCCCCTTGGATGAAACTGAGGTTTTTTTGGACATCAAGGGGTGGAGGGTTTGTGTGGTTTTCTAATGACTGTATTTGTGATCAAGATATTTAGTAATTGTAAATCTAGATTAGTGACTGATTAAGTTAATAGTTGCCCCATGAGTGGAAGTTTGAGTATTCTATTGTTTCTTGTTAATGATTGAGTTGCCCCATGAGTGTAAGTTTAAGTATTCTATTGTGAATTGATTGAATAA
>CM053586.1:188788178-188803576 GCA_028646515.1 Pseudochirops corinnae | reverse complement strand
CCTCTTCTCCATGATGAGTCATGGGGAAGACCGCCCTCTTCTCCCGGGGAAGAGAATAAAGTCCTGTTCTTATCCTAAGAGATCTCTGTGTTTATTTCTTTTCACTAAATTAAGGATGAAGGATATTTTTCATCCCAAATAGCTTGGAACTATATTAGAAAAGTCATTAATTAAACTGTGACTCTTTAAAACAATGATAGCACTAGGCATATATTCCTAAAGATCAAAGACACAGAGGAAGTACCTATATGTATAAAACTATTTATAGTGGCACTTTTTTTGTTAGAGCTGGAGAAGGAAATGCTCAACTACTCTAGTGTCTTTGCCAAGAAAACCTCAAGTGGAGTCAAAAAGAATCAGACACAAGTGAAAACAGTTGAATAAACCCATGTTGTGGTAGTGGTGATGAGGAGAGGAGAGGGCTGGGGAGAAAATGTGGGAGCCCCTGGTCTGTTTTGTTGCCTCTTTTGTTTGTTGCCTAATCCATTGTAGGGCTGGGGGTAGGGAGCAGGGGTGAGAGGATGCATGAGAAAATTAGTCCCATTAAATATTACCCTATGGTTACAAGGTCCTTCCACCATTTAAATGCCTTCAGCCTTTTACTAGATAATCCTTCTGGCATGGACAGTGCTAAAGGAAAAAAGAAAGGAGGAAAAAAAATGAACAGCCCCTTCCCCTTCCTCTACCACCAAAAGGAGTCACCATAATGAGAAAAGAAATGAAAAAAAAATGTGGAGAACTAATTTTTTTTTCTAAGTTGATATTGACATTCTCCTGGTACTGCCACCTACTCAATATTCCCTGTCCAAACCACCAAAATTTCTCAGCTCCTGAGGATCCCATCAGGAGAATGATACCAAATCTTTGCCTCTTTGGAAGCTTCTGCTGAAGTATGTCCCCACCATAGTTATTTAAGATAGGTTCACCTCCTCCATATTACTAGAAAGCAAGGCACCTCCCAACAATTCCTTTCCATGGTCCCCCAAAATCATCTATAAGAAGGAGTTATCTAAATCATCCCAGGGGAAGAGAGACCTGACAATTTACAGGGACATCACTTTCACATTCAAGATTGACCCAGTGCAGGCCCTTTGGGTATTAGTGCCCTTTGTCTTGGACTCTGTGAAAAACTCTTTAGTCCAAATCTCAACACTCTCCCTCCTCTGCTATTGAAATAGGCTGCTAGCAATAATTACCTGGCTTCCACCTGGCTCCTAAAGAATGCTGTTTTGTCCAACTTGCTGTGTTTCTGTCTGTTTCTATGAATCTGGACTTTAATCAGCCATTGATCTAGCAAGTAATAGATGTCCTGGCAAGTCCTCTACTGAACTATGGGCTACATAGTTAGTTAGCCTTGAGGTATGGGGCAAATAAAATCTTTCTCTATACTCATTCCTGGGCAGTGGCTATGGGTATAGCAGAATGGTCTGAAACCTAGAAACAGTTTAACTGGACACTCAAGGGCTTTCACCTTTGAGATGAAAATGAATGGACAATTTTTATGGATGTTTCCTATTGCATATAGTGGTTTGAGGGCATGTCAATACCCATGAGAGATATCATACAGCCTCAGCTAAAATGAATAAGCAAATTGATGCCCTTAGGAAAACAGCAGAGGTTGGGAAATTGATGCATCACCACACTGGACATGGGGGCTATGATGACATGACCCAGCTCTGCTCATTATGTCAATCAGAACTCCCTCCTCTGGAAGATTAACATGGCTTAGCCCTGCATGGTTCCCTATCGGCCTTCAACTAGAACATTGATTTTATTGGCCCCTTGACACCATTTCAAGGCCAGAGGCTTGCCTGTATTGCAGTTGATACCTATGCTTCATGTTACAGTACCATGGTACCAATCAAATCTGCCACTGTAGTGACAATCATTAAAATTTTCACAAAACATATCATCCTTTCTCATGGGCCTTCCTGCACCACTCTCTGATCAGGGTCTCTGACACTCTTTATCTGAAAGTAGGCATGAGCTGGGGTATAAATATACCACATTCCCAATTTTAGATTTTATAATAAGATAGCACCAGGGTCCCATTCTCACTCATATAACCAGTAGATCTTATTTATTTGACCAAATTTGAACTATTTGACCACATATGTAGCAAATGTCTGCGGAAGGATTTGAACTCAACTTTTTTTACTCCAATTCTAACAGTGTCCACTGGTCCACCTAATTGTCACTATTGCTTTGGTTTAGATTATATGTCTGGCAGATAAGATGTGTAAAACCTTGTTGATGGGCTAATAAAGAAAAAATTTCAACCAATAATTTTGTACTGCAGCAAAAATATCAATTATTTCCAATTAACCCCTTTGTTCACATGCATTATTATTCCAACTACTGGGAGCAAGGTAACGAAGAATTACTTTGGTTCAGACGAGCTGCCTGAAGCTGAGGAGGAAGTAAGATAAAGTTATAATAAGATAAAGTTATAATGGCAAGATACAGATATTGGCCCATGACGCCAACCTCAGCCTAGATTTCCTTTTTCTAAATTGCCTAACAATTTATAGGATGGCCTTGGATTGTACTTCTGGAAAAATACTCTTGCATAAATTTCATGCAAGCTCTAAAACAAAATGTCAAAGTTTGTTTATTGTCCAAATTTTCCATTTAACTTATTTTACTCTCCTGTACCGGCCTCCTGAGGAGAGGCTGACATTCACTCAGGGAAAGCTTTCTTGCTACTTCCATTTCTGGAAAGTTTCACATCAGTGAGAAGGGACTAACTTTAATAAAAAATGTATGCTGAGATAAGCTTAACATGTAAAAGATAAGATCATTTTTATAGGCTATATTGGATTTCTACAGATCAGTCATAGAATTCATTTTAATTCAGCATAAATAGTCTATTTCATATTTTGATTACACTCCAAATATCCCTATTTCTTGAATAACTTTACTATTTTTAAATTATGAATGAGTTTAAATTTCCAATGCCTACCATACTGTTTACCAAACCCAAATTAACTCTTTGACAAACCAGAGTATACATATTTGCATATTTAACACAGCCTTAACTATCTTCCAAATAAAAGTCTCTACTATTTAATGGCTTTGACCTGTGTAATCATACCAGATATTATTCCAAAACTCAACAGCACTTACATACGATAACTTTCAAAGTCACCATACAAAAAAAAATTATAGCTCACATTAATGTTATAAACTTAAAACATAAATACTCATTGCCTATCAAATAACATTAATCCGGTTATCTCTGAATCAGCTAGACAGAAAAACTATTTCCTTCATCTAACAATTTTGGCATTCTGTATTAGTAGCATTCAGAAACCAGAATAGAGTAGTTATCACTGTTGCAGAGCTACAAAAGATGTAGCACCAATAGTCAGTATGTGAATAATAATTGTCCTCTACTAATTTATCAAACCCAATATAAATCCAAATTTCTAACTGCCCAATTGTAAAGGATGCTACATAATTCCAGCTACTTTTCAACATCACAAGAATACAAGAATCACTGATGTTAAGCTTGGAAATGTTGAGAAATCTTAAAACAAACTTTTTTTTTACTGTTTCACAAATTTATTGGTATTTTAGTAAAGATGTTCATCTCAGTCATTGCTCTCTCCTGTCTTGACCTTAGGCTATCATTTCATTTGGGATAAGGAAACATTCAGAAGAGGAAGAATTTTTACTTTAAACATAACAATAAAATGGAAAGTTTGCCTACATCAGAGTGTCTAAAGATAAATTTCTGAATTTTGATATGGTTAAGTCAAATAAGGAAGGACTAATAGTTCTGTGTACATTTTCATTGTTTTATGTTGTGCTTATTCTAAATATAAATGTAACTGGACAAAAGTATTAGGAATATAGAGTAAAAGGCAGATCCTCTGGAACAATTACCTGTTCTAAGAGCTTAACTGGCAGTTACCACCAATAGAAGAGTCTAAAGCTTCCTTCAAATTTAACATTGAAAAAATTTTCAAGTAAACACTATACATTTGTTTATGACAAAGCTTTTAACGATACGAGAACAGGTGTTCCAATGCCATTATATTTCAAAGAAATTTAAGATTATGTTTACAATACAAAAATAGGAAAGAAACTTCTCAGAACTTATACACTCAAAGTGTAAGTGGTCAAATCTTTCATGAAATAATTTTAAAGATGCATCCTCTTGTATGTTCAGTACCTGAAACGGGCCAGTGGTCTATAAAGAAATAGGCATATAAGTGAGCGTATTATATACTAGCCTAGAAATGAGCAAAGTAACATTGCTTAAATTCAGATTAGTTCTCACTAAATTGGTCATTTAAATGTTCTGACAAACACAGCAAGTGCATCTTCACCATCTTTATACAATGTTAATGAATTTTTGGTGCATCATTTCTTTTAAAATTAAAAGAGCCAAATTCATTTAATCAATGCACTTATTTTAATCACATTTTTGGTGGTGGCTTACTTTTTAAAAGAAGCAGCTTCCTTATATTTACCTCAAGTTCTGGTGGAAATACTTACAGGAACTTGTTAATACTGATATTCTTCATATTACTTAGCCATCAAACTTTTGCTAAAGAAACTTGTTACAAAGATTTTTCTGGTTAACTATATTCCTTCTGATTTTAGCTGAACTGATTTTGTTTGTGCAAAAGCTTTTCAATTTTGTATTATTCATTTTATCTTTTTTCATATTTTACCCTATCCATAGTTACTCCTCTAATTTGTTTATGATTGAAACCAGGGTTATGTTTCCATCTGAAGCATACTGTAGTATGTAGTGTGAGATGTTCTAAATTTAATTTCTCCCTAGTAGCTTTCCAGTTTTCCCAAAAGTTATTATTGAATAGTGAGTCCTGGCTCCAGTATTGGTATGTTTGTAGTTATATGGAGTTTCCATACTTAATTATTTCTGGGTCATGCTCCACCTATCTGCTCCACTGATGAATTTTTCTACTTTTTAACCAGTACCAGATAGTTTTGATGAGTAGCACATTGTAACATAGCTTGAGTTCTGGTATTGCTAGGCCCCTTTCCTTCCCACTTTTTTTTTTTTTTCATTATTCCCCTTGAGATTCTTGATGTTTTGTTCCTCAAGGTTTATTTTGTTGTTGTTTTTCTGTTTGCTATAAAGTAACCCTTTGGTAGTTTGATTGTTATGACATTGAATAAATAAATTTATTTAGTATTACCATTTTTATTATATGAACACAGCCCAGCCATGAGAAATTAATCTCTTTATTGAAGTATGCCTTTATTTCTGGAACAAGTGTTTTATATTTGTATTCATATAATTCTTATGTAGCTCTTGACATGTGGGCTCTCCAATATTTTATACATTTTGTAATTATTTTGAATGGAATTTCCTACTGGAATTTGTTAGTAATATCAGGAAAGTCAGTGATCAGTATGAATTTATTTTATCTCGTACTTTGCTGAAGTTGTTTCAATTAATTTTTTGTTACATTTCCAGAGTTCTCTAAGGAAACTATCATATTTCCTTCAGAAAAAGCAAAAATGTTGCTAAAATCCTTTGCTTGTGTTTAATCCCTGAATTTCATCTTCTTGTCTTCATGGGTTTTGTTTAACTTTGGTGGCTCTCCACTCCACCCAGTTGTCTCCCAGCAAAGAGAAGATATTTCTGATCCCAAGGCATCCTGGTCTACATAGATCAAACGAGTTTTCCAGGGTACATGTGACCCCACCCTAACATATCCTGTGAATACTTCTTTAGAAATATATAAATATAAATTTATAAATGGACCAAAATAAAAATGTGTGTGGACTTATTTTACATTGTAGTACTTTGCTGAAGTTAGTGTCAGATAACTGATAAACTGTTAGTGATATTTTAGGTGTTGAAATGAAAATAATTACAAAGTATTTTAATTTTTTTCTTGTTTTAAATTAAGTTCAGAAAGACATCACAGGGATGGCTAGGTGACGCAGTGAATAGGGAACTGGCCCTGTAGTCAGGAGTAGTCAGAGTTCAAATCTGGTCTCAGACACTTAACACACTTAGCCATGTGATCTTGGGCAAGTCGTTCAACCCCAATTGCCCTGCCTTCCCCCTTCCAAAAAAAAGCCAAAAAAAAAAAAAGACATCACTGCAGGGGTTGGTATGAGTAAAAGACACCTTCTTTCTCATTGGAATCTAAGAGCTGCCTCTGGGCCCCTCAGTCCCAAGGCCGCTCTGTGTACTCCTTGGAGATAACCGCTCACTTGTTGGACAGCTGCTGACATCACTGATTTGGAGTCTCCTCATTGGCCTTCACCCCCTGTGCACGAGGTGGTCACTCATGAATCATGCTTACCTTATAGTAATATAGGAGCTTGCTTGCTTGCTGCTGGTGGCCATGTTGGAATAAACTACAAGCTGCAAACATCTCCTGTCTCTGGTCTCCTCAGTCCCTCCCGAGAGCAACCCAAGGCTGGCCCTTGGGTCTGCAAAGGTGTGTGCAGCTGCTTCACGTCCTTAAATTGGAAGCAAAATGTTTAATTTTTCAGCCATGACTACTCTCAAAGACCTTTTGGTTAAGTCATAAAGGATTCATGTTCTTTGTACAAAGAGAATGTGCCCATATATAAGTTTAAGTTGTTGAAGATTTCCAAAAAAAGTTAACAGTTTAAATGATTCTTTATCTTAAATTCTTTTAAATTTACAATGTAGGGAGTTTGATTTGGTGGCTTGACTACTGAGCTTGGAGTCAGAAATTATACCTCAAAATGTTATTAGCTATCTGAGCCTTAGCAAGTTTGTTGAACCTCTGTGTATCTCAGTAACATCCCTAGGTCTTATTTACTATGTCGTATATGGGTTGTTCTGTATCAGTGGAGAGAGTTCCCACATAGGTAGTTTTCTACACTGATGAAATCATAGAACCTTTACTCAGTCATGTAAAAAAAACCCTTAAAATAGTTGTTATAACTAAATATGATGTAATGGATAGCTGTGTGAACCTGGACAAGTCACTTAACCCGATTTGCCTCAGTTCTTCATCTGTAAAATGAGTAGGAAAAGGAAATGGCAAACCACTCCATTATCCTTGCCTGGAAAACCCCAAATGGGGTCACAGAGAGTCGGGCACAACTGAAACAATTCAGAATAACACATACTCAAAAATGTGTCATTTCAGGAGTTGGTGATATTTGAAGATATGGCTATTTACTTCACCTTAAAGGAGTGGAAACTTCTTATTCCCACTCAGAGGGTTCTCTACAGTAGTGTGATGCTGGAAAATTACGGAAATGTGGTCTCAGTGGGTAAGGACTAAGGCTCCTTCAATTCTCCACTTACTCCTACAGAGTTTCTTTATTGCATCATTTGCTAATGGCTCTTCGGTTTTCAACGACAGCCACTTAAGAATGGCCCAGCTAGTCATAGTCCTCATCCCTACACTCTCAGGGCCTGTCAGAGTTTTTTTGTTTTCCAGTGATTTCCCCAATTCTGTGGGACTTGTCTCTGTGAAACTAGGTGACTTACATGTATCATTACTGTCCCCATTTTTCTACCTCCCTTTCAATTAACTTGACCTTTCTCCCTTGCACCTGAGACTGTATTCTAACTAACTTCTGGGTCACTTAACATACCATCTCATGCTTTTTGTTTCCCAATAAGCAGGATTCCCATTTTCCAAACCTGCTCTGATCTCTCACCTAGAGCAAGGGGAAGAACCTTCAGTATCTCCAGGAAACTGAGAGGAAAGATGCTCAGAAGGGTCTCTGCTCAGGTAAGCAATAGAGAACCTGGTATTCCTTCCACTATTGTCCTTCTTTTCTCTTTTTACCTTTGAAAATTGGTCATATGAGGACACATGTTGAAGCCTGTTCCAATTCTCTGTCTGAGTAATTGATTTAAATGTTTAAAAAGAGAAAGGAAAGGAGGAAACAATCCCTGCACTCAAGAAACTTGCATTCTGTTCAGGTGCCTTTGTGCACATACTATCTTACATGCCCAAGATTCAGTCCCTTCTTACCTTTACTTCTTAGATCCTTAGCTTCTATGCTCAAATGCTGACTTTGCCACTTCCTGATCATGCGATCTTGGACACATTACTTAACTTCTCAGGACTTCGGTTTCCTTCTCTGCCAGAAAGAAGGCTGTACTAAATGACACCTAAATCTAGCCCACAATTTCTGTCGAGCTCTAAATCTATGTTACTAAATCCCATGTTACTATTACCATGTTAGACACTATATATAGATGCAGTGTCCCACACCTATTATGTGCCACCTCACCAATGAAATAAGGGAGAGGAATTTTCTCAGTTTTTCTACACGGCCAAGCTTGGTCTTTACACAGCACTCTGTTTTTTGTCTTCATTTAAATTATTGTGGTAATTGTGTACATTATTCTATACTGTATTTTGTTCCTGGTTTTATGTATTTTGCTGTGATTCTCTGACTTTTTCATATTTGTTATTTCTTGTGGTACAACATAGTCTATTGCATGAATGCAATATAACCTGTCCCTCCTTTAATGCACACTTTCTTTGTTCTAGTTCTTTGCTACCACAAAAATGCTACTCATAATTTGATATTTATGAACGTCTTTGGGCTCCTTAGTGTCTATGCCTAGGAGTGGGATTTCTGGGTCAAAGGGTAAGGAAATTTTATCATTTTCTAGAATAATTCTAGAACTGCTTTTCAGAATGACTTAATCATTTCACAACTTCAGCAAATGTATGCTTGTCTTCCTGCAGCAATGGGCACCCAGTTTTGTTTCCAGAAAATGTGCTACTATAAATGTTTTCATAGCTATTAGACTTTTCCATCTTTGACTTTCTTGGGGTATATTCTCAATAATTTTTCTTTTATGCCTTGTTTCAGTCTATAACTTCTCCACAGTGTTAAAACATTTTGCAAATGTGACATTGTCATTTATACCTGACCAGGTAATTCATTTCTTGTGCCTTCTCAAGCAACTTCCTTTTTTTTCTAGCATAGTGAATAGTTGACATCTTATTTTTAATTTCCTTTTAGGGTCAAATGTTAAGATGAGAATTGAAGAAGAGGAATTAACTACCAAGCAAAGACATTTTGGAAATGCAGAATGTAAAAGACTCCAAGATAATGTTTCCTACATACGTGTGTTTAGAGAAACTAGTGAATGGAATGGTAAAATACAGAGTCCATGGGGTAAACCCAAGGCAAAGTACCTGAGAGGAAAAAGATGCTTCAGTGCAGTGACTGCTAAAACCAAGAAAACCCTGAGGATAAAAACCCTGAGGATAAAAATAAGGAAAAAAGGTAAAGAATTAGGGATAAATTTCCATCTGAGCTCTAAACAGCTTTCATATCATAAAGTTGCTAGTGGAATAAGGAAATTCTGAAATGAAAACTATGACCACAGCTTCAGTTGACTGCTTCAACTACATCAGAAAACACACACTAAAGACATACCTTATGAATACAAGGACTGTGGAGAATCCTTCAGGCCCAACTCAGGCCTTAGGAAACATAAGAGAATTCACAGGAGACTTAAATTCTATGAATATGAGGAATATTGGAAAGTCTACAGTATGAGTTCAACTTTTCAGAAGCATAAAAAGATCCATACTGGAGAGAAACCCTTTAAGTGTGATAAGTGTGGAAACGACTTCAGTGACAAGTATTACCTTTTCTAACATCAAAGAATCCACACTGGGGAGAAGATTTGCAAATGTAAGGAGTGTGGAAAATCATTTAGTCACAGTTCTATACTTATGCAACATAAAAGAATTCACACGAAGGAGAAGGCTTATGCATGTGATGATTGTGGAAAAGCTTCCAGAGTGAGCTCAGCACTCATGGAACGTAAAAGAGTTCATACTAGGGAGAAACCATTTAGGTGTGACCAGTGTGGGAAAGCCTTCAGTGAGCAGTCAGATTTTAGACAGCATCAAAGAATCCATATTGGGAAGAAACTCTATGAATGTAAAGACTGTGGGACAGCCTTCAGCCTTAGCTCTGGCCTTAGACAACACAAAATAATCCACAGAGGGGAGAAGTCATATAATGTAATGAGTATGGCAAAGCCTTTAGAGAGAGCTCACACGTCACAAGACATAAAAGAATACATACTGGGGAAAAGCCTTATCAATGTGGTCAGTGTGGGAAAACTTTTAGAGTGAATAGAGATCTGAAAAAAGAAAACATATGGGGAAGAAATCTTGTGAACTTGGTGAATGTGAAAACTTCTATGATTAGAAGTTCATTTCATACCAAAGTGAAAACTTAAAAGCAGAAATAAAAAACATGAAAGCACAGCTGTGTATATCAGTTATAAACAAGTTTCCTACATCAGTCAGAGAGTTCACAGTGGGGCTGCGGTAGGCAGATTCAGGGATGGGGGACTTACCAGGATAAAAATATATTTAATAGAGAGGAGAGGCCTTCCTTAATATAGACAATAGATTGCTATAACTTTGGGAGAGTTATAAAATGAAACTTAAAAGTCTTAGGAGGTAGAAGTCTGTTTGTGAAAAGACCAAAAACAAAAGATAGATAATGATATTGTGTTTTGTGAGTTTGGTTATAACAATATGACTATAATCAAATGTACTACTAATGATATACTAGATATATAAATATTATGATGTAAAAAGTGTTGATCTTAGTTCCAAATACTCTGCCTTGAGAAGGGCAAGTAGATGCACTGTGTTAAGAAAATGGGCATCTAATAAAGCAAATTTCAAAATACAGAGACGTGACTTTGAATCGAAACATTAGTGGGAAAACTGTTATGAGTGCCAGGTTTTGCCTGAGCGTACTTGTAGGTAAAATCAACCAAACCAGGCACCATAGTATATTAGAAAAGGTATTAAATTCAGAAGACCTTGGTTGAAGTCCTCACTCTGTGTAACTAGAAAATTGGTCAAAGGGCATGGTTATTTTAGTCCTTTTTAGCATAATTTCATAATTGGTTTTCAGAATGATTGAATTGATTCATAGCTTCAACAGTTTATATTACTATGTCCTTCTGCAACAATTAACTCCTAATTTTTTCCATTTTTTTTGCTATCCCCAAAATATGCTACAACAAATGCTTTTCATGTATTTGGGAAGTCTTTGACTTCCACAAGAATAGCATGTGAGACTTTGCCAAAATCTAGGTAAACTAGATTTGTGACATTCCCCTATCAAGTTAATAAATCTTTCAAAAAAGAAAATTAAGCTAGTCTGGTGGCACGACTTTTAAAAAAAAGTTCTAAAATATATTTTTGACACAAATAATTCATAGTTTTTACATCGTATATTTCCCAGGTGTCCTTCACCCCAGAGAAAACTGTTTAGCGAAACTTAGAAAAAAATGTGACATCATCTGTACTCAGCCCCCCACCTCTACAAAGAAACTAGGAGGGTTTCTGTTTTCGTATTTATTCACAATCACCATTTCTTGCAACAGATATATGCTATTATATTCACATACTACACAATTAATGAGCATTGACTTTGTTTCTAGTTCTTTGTTGCTACAAAAAAGTGCTGCTCAAAATATGGTGAGTATATGGAGCCTTTCTTCCTATCATAAGCTTCCTATGGCATGACTTGTACTCAATGAACCTATGTTGCTCTCAGTGGTCACTGCTTCCTTTTCTTTTAGGTATTAATAACTGACATTACATAGAGCTACAAGGTTTGTAAAGCACTTTTACATACAGTGTCCCCTTTGGTACTCATGACCCTGTGACGTAGATAATGCAAGTAGTCTGATTCTCCCTTTGCATATTAGGAAACAGGTTAGGTAACTTGCCTTGCCCCATGTCACTGAGCTAGTAAGCACCAGAAGCATTCTAATAATACTTCAATGTTGGCAGAAATTAAAGTTAAGTTAAGCAGTCTAGTTTTTAGAGTTCATTCTCCACCACTCCCCCTCCATTAAAAAAAATCAAGATGTTTGCTCTTTTGCCAACCTGTGCTGCTTCCTCAGTTTTCCACACATTTTCAAGATTACTAACAGAGTATTTCATATCTGCCAATTCTCTCAGTCTCCTAGAATGTGACTTGAACTCCTCAAGAACAATTAGGTCAGTGGTTCTCAACTTTCCTAATGCCGTGATCCTTTAATACTTGTATGTGGTCGTATCTTCATGTGGGCTTTCCTGCCTGGAGACAGGTAGAGGAGCAATGTGTCTGTTCCTAAGACCATCGGAAATATGTGTTTTCTGATGGTCTTAGGTGATCCCTGTGACCCCTGTGAAAGGGTCATTCAACCCCAAATGGGGTCACACCATAATATAATGCCATGCACAAGCAGATTCCCAAAAGAATGCTACTATGAACAGTTTTTAAGGTTTGGATTACACAGTATAGTGAACACTCTGTTTATTTCATTACAAATCAAGGCAAACATTCATTACAAATCACAGTTTAATATTCACAACATTACATCTTATCACAGAACATCACAATATAGTGTTCATAACAGCTTAACATAAGAATGGCCACAGTTTTAACTACAGTGGCCACAATATTTAGAACAAAGCATTCAATCAATTCACAATACAGTAATCAATACTCAATCATTCAATCAGTTCACAATACAATGGGGCAAATCAACACTTAATAATTCATCAATTCACCATACAATAATCTTCCACTCATGGGGCAATCACACATCAACTCAACCTGTGACCCACAGGTTGAGAACCACCGAACTAGGCACTCCCATCCTTACTTAATCTTGGGTATCAGCTCCTTATTAGCAGTATTTGTTTATCCTTTCTACTCCAAAGTCTCTGGTGAAGAATGGTAAGCAAGGTAAGAGATAAGCAGCTCTGCCTTCTGTCATCACTATTCCTTCTGTCCTTTCAACTCTCTGAGCTTCAGTTTTCTTTAAAATGAAGACACATAATAATAGCATTTGTGTATTGCTTCAAGGTTTTCAGAGTGCTTTACGTGTTATTTTAATCCTTAAAACAACTGTGAGGTAGGCTCTATTAATTTTTTCCCATTTTAGAGATAAGGAAACTGAAAGCTATGCTGGGTTGCAGAGCTAGCAAGTGTATGAGGCAAGATTCAAACTCGGGTCTTCCTCATTCCAGGCCCAATGCTTTATTGGGCGACATAGCTGCCTCTAATAGGCTGAGAATATGTTTTTCCTCCTATCAGCAGCTTTGTGAAGAAGGTATAAACCTTAAATCATTTTTAGAGCAAATTGGAAATGTTCTTAATTTCATCCTCATATTGCTTCAAGAAAAAGTCAAGAGAGCAAGCAGGATGTGGTAAAGAGTGGGAATCTGGAGACCTGAGTGGAAATTATCTCTGACATTAGCTATGGGGGTGCCCTGGTCTAGAGAAATCATGTAAAATTCTGAGCCTCATTTTCTGAGACTTTATAAGGTGAGAAGAATAATACTGGCATCACATACCTTGGGTTGACGTTGAGGAAATGCTTTACAAAACCTTCCAGCCCTATGTAAAATGTGACACACAATACCCTAGTGTGCTATACTAGAATGATATTGGGAGGATGGGACTATTTGAGCATACAGTTCACTTGGAGTGAGGAAATTCGCGAAATAAGGAACACTGGAAATAAAGTGCTGCTCTCCTTCATAGTTTCATATACACACATTGTTAATTCTTTGTATAATTTTTTTGTTAATTACATTCATAATAAAAAAGTACATTTTAATTTTCTTTAAAAAATGGCTTTTCTGGCAGAACACAACTTGCATCCCTCCCAGATGTGAATTGGTTACTAAATTTTTGTGCTGAACTAATCCAACCGCTTTATTTTACAGATGAAGAATCTGAAGCACAGATTGGTCAGGTGATTTACGAAGGTGATTTACATGGGCAGTGAGTAACAAAGCCTGGGCTTCTAAATCTAAATCTCATATTTTCACTTGCACCCTATTTTGTATGGCTAATTATTAAAGTTTTGGTGTGGGAAGGCCTTGACTGATGTCAAATTTGTTTTGAGTTCCGAGAGAAACCTTTACCTTGGGGGTTAAGAGAAAGGGTAGCCAGGCAGAGAAAATATGGCCAATCCTTATAAGGGAGAGGGGGAAGAAGAACATCAATTCTTATATTTCAGATCTCAAAAATGAACAATAGGGAGGCAGAGCCAAGATGGCGGCATAGGAGCAGCAACATATTGCAGCTCTCACATAGCCACCTCAAAGTACCCATAAAATATGACTCTAAACAAATTCTAGAACTCCAAAACGCACACAAATATATTTTCCGCTAAAGTCAGCTCGGCTACGAGGAACCATCTCAGCTCCGCTAGCTGAAACCAGCCCAGCCTGAAACCACGGCTTTGCGCTGGAGGTGGCTGGATGAGAGGAGCTGAGCCCCGCCTGGAGCTTTGGGAGAACAGATCTGTGGCAACTGTGGCAGTTCCCAGAATTAGGTTAGTGGAGCTCGGCTAAATTGGGGGAGAAAAGTGGGTCTGGCCAAAGTGCCTCCAGGGCAAGAAGGCCGCAGAACTGGAGGTCTTGCACCCGCCTCTACACTGCCGCTTCAGAGCTTCCGGCCTGCAGACTGCAGGGGGACCAAACGATGGTTCAGAGGCCAACTGTTCTCGCATTGAGCAGCCTGGATCCAGATCGTGGTCTTGGGCAGGGATCCTGGGTTTTTTTTTTTCAGTGAGCCAGAGTTGGGGAGGGACCCAGCAGCCTCCTAAAAGATCCAGAAGCTGGGAAAACCCTAGCGATTTGGGACAGAGCTTTCCTCTCTGGAAGGAGAGTTCCACAGAGCTAAAAAAAAAAATTTCACTGACCAGCCAGCCATGAATAAGCCTAGGAAGCAAAGTAAGAACAGTAACCAAACTCTAGATTCCTTCTTTGGGGAAAAGAAAGATCAAAGCAGGGAACGGGAGGAAGACAATGCAGTCAGAATTCCCTCACCAAAAGCTTCTAAGAAACATGAAGATTGCCTAAAAGCTAGAGATCAGCTTTAAAAAGATTTTGAAAACCAAACAAGAGAAGTAGAACAAAAATTGGGAAGAGAAATAAGAATGATGTGAGAAAATCATGAAAAGAAAGTCAACAACCTGGCTGAAGAAACTAATACCTTAAAAAACAGATTAACACAAAATGACAAAAGAGGCCCAAAAAGCCAATGAGGAGAAGAATGCCTTAAAAAGTCGACTTTGCCAGATGGAAAAAGAATCTCAAAAACATTCTGAAGAGAATAATTCCTTCAGAATTAGAGTGGAGCAAATGGAAGCAAATGACTTTATGAGAAATCAATATACTATCAAACAGATCCAAACAAATGAAAAAATAGAAGACAATGTGAAATATCTCCTTGAAAAAACCACTGACCTGGAAAACAGATCCAGAAGAGACAATTTAAAAATTATTGGACTACCTGAAAGCCATGGTCAAAAACAGAACTTAGAAAGCATCTTTCAAGAAATTCTCAAGGAAAATTGTCCTGATATTTTAGAATCAGAGGGCAAAATAGAATTTGAAAGAATTTAC
>CM053586.1:188770114-188787678 GCA_028646515.1 Pseudochirops corinnae | reverse complement strand
ATATATATATATATATATATATATATATATATATATATATATATATATATATATATGTATGTATAAATGCTAGCCATTATTGTTATTATATACAGAATCTTGATCCCCACATCAGAGAAGATAAACACAAAAAAAGAAAATTATAAGTTATTACTTTGATTCACATATATACAAAAATACAAAACAAAAACTAATAAAGAGTATGGTGCTACATTCCAAAAAAATATTCATTATGACTAAGCTGGATTTTTACCAGGAATGCAAGAAATGCCAAGATTCCACGTTAGAAAAGTAGCTATTAAAATAAATCACATTGATAACAAAATACACAATCATATCAATAGAGGCAGAAAAAAGTCTGACAAAATAAAACACTGAGTCAAAAACAGTTTCTGTAATATATTCAAAATATATTAAATATATTCAAAAATATTTCTCTAAAACCAAAACTTAGTGTTATTTATAAAGAAATACTAGAAATTTTCCCAATAAAATCATGAATGAAACAAGATGTCAGTCTTCACCATTATTTTTGGTATTGCTCTAGAAGACGTGGGCATAGCAGAAAAACAAACAAAAGAGGAAATTGAGACTAAACATAAGCAAAGAGGTGGCAAAATTATCCTTCTTTGAAACTGATGATGTTCCACTTTCAGAGGATCAGAGAATATGGAAGTTACCTCAGATACCATCAAAATCCAAACTCCTTCATTACACTTGATGAAATTGAGGCCAAGTTGCCTAAGAAACCATCCCAAAATAACACAGGTTGTAAATGTCAGAGCTGAAATTGGAGTCTGGTTCTCTGATCGTAGAGCCTTTCAACTGTACTGCTTTAAATGAATTTATAGTCATTAGCTAAACATTTAATAAATAAGATATAATTGAATCACGAGGCACAGGAAGGTGCTTGAGAGCAATCTTTGCAGGTAGGATCAAAGAGGAATGAAGGGCATAGGAGAGTGTAGAAATAAGAAAGACCAATTTAGCCAGTTTAGAACAGTAACATTTTAGAGCTGGAGGGAGTTTTAGGGATAACCTAATCCCTTCATTTTATAGATGAGGAAGCAAGTAAAGTGACTTCCTAAAGGTCAGATAGCTAGTTAGTGGCAGAGCTAGGACTACAACATCTGTGTCCTGAGTGCCAAGGTGCTCTTAACAAATGTATCACGTTACTTGTTACTGTGGAAATAGTGAGTGGAAAGAAACCTTCACTATAAATGTGCTGGAGCCAATTCTAACCACTCTCCAGCCTATTGTTAAATTTTTAACGTGGGGTGACTAGGTGGCACAGTGAATAGAGCACCAGCTCTGAAGTCAGGAGGACCTGAGTTCAATCTGGTCTTAGACACTTAACCCCAATTGTCTTAAGTTCCCCACTCCAAAGAAAAGGGAAAAAAAAAGAAATTTGCAATGTGAACATTCATATCTCAGAAATGGACTACAAATGAGAGCTTGATTTATTGTTTTGTTGATTGTGTAGACTTAACAAAATGATGAAGAAAATGTTAGTGATGTAGACTAAACTTAAAAGTGTATTGTGTACAGTTTTATTTTGTTTTTTCATTTTTTGGAGCCTGGGTTCTTAAACATTAACCAGTACACCCCTTTCTGCAACTCCAAGTCCCAAACAAATTATGAAGTTTTTCTTTGATGACCTTTGGTGACTTCTTCCTTCCCTTCCTTCTGAACATTTTTTCTTTCTCTTAAGTACTCTCTCCAACAAATGTTGTGATTACTCTACCAAAACTTGCGGGAAGTATATTTGATGTCACTAAGACTGCAGTAGGGCAGAGAGGTGGTGTGGTGCTGGATCTGGAAGACTTGAGTTCAAATATGGCCTTAGACTCTTACTAGCTATATGACCCTGGGCAAGTTATTTAACCCTGTTTTCCTCAGTTTCCTCATCTGTAAAATGAACTGGAGAAGGAAACAGCAAACCACTCCAGTGTCTTTGCCAATAAAATTCCAAATGAAGAGATGACTAAAAAATGACTAAACAAAGACTATGGTGTGGATTCGTTTTTAATGGGATACCTTTCTCTATCTACAGATTTCTAGGAATGAATATGTAATGATGGCATGAAGAACTCTTCAGCACCTAGGTCAGGGAACAATTTTTGACAAGCTCTTTCCATTGTAGGTGATTATTCCAAACGTTGTTTAGTTCTGAGTTTGCTCAAGTCCTGGTCAGAAAAAAAAATCACTAGCAGCTCCTTTAAAATGAGCCTGATCATTGGGGAATGAAGGTGATGTGAAAACAAAATATATCAATAAAAATTTCAATCAAAAACTGAAGTAGAAAACAAAACAAGACCTGACCCCTTGGGAAAAGCATGAATGCTCTTGACCAGTGTTTGACTGATTGCTTTTACACTGGTATCCTCTGCAGATTTCTGCTCTTCAGTAGAACTACTATTTCCAGGTTGGGATTCCTGAAGAAGGACCATAGGACAATCTAGACTTTTTCCCTTTTTAGGGGGAGGGATGGAGGAAGAAAAGAGGGGAGAAACAACAGTTAACAGCAGAAAAAGGAGGATAAGAGATGGGAAAGGACAGTGGGCAAGGAATAGCAGTGCTTTAAGACCTTGGAAATTCTTTTCCTTGGCTTTGCCTCCTAAGAATTCGCCCTTCTGGCTTTGGAAAGGTCCTCTTGTCCTAAGTAACTTGGTGATTTGATACATTTCTTGGTTTATTTTCTAGGTAAGCTTCAAACAGAAATTGGTAAGTGTTCCATCTCAGAACTATTTCATACCTTTGAATATGTTTCATTGTGTTTGGGGGTCAGTCAGTTTACATGTCTGATCATTATCTCCCAACCAGGCAACCTCTCAAGTGTGAGGGAAAGGAGGCTGCTAGGGTGCATGGAGCAGACAATGAGTATACTTTTATTCTTACCTCTTTCCTTTGTTTTCAGACTGGAGAAGGGCAGAAGGCCAGGCTGGTAAGTGAGTGATACTCTTTCTCTTTCTCTCTCCCTTTTCCTCTCTTCCTCCCTCCCTTCCTTCCTAACTTGACTCAAAACACTCTTCCCATCCCAAGTTTTTTTAATTTGTGTCTCTTACTCTGATAACTTCTTACTCTCCAGGACTGCCACACATGTCCTCTATATGAATTAATCGGGTCATAGGCTTAGAGTTTGAAGAGATTTTAAAGATCATTTAGTCTAACACCCTTATTTCATATATGAAGCTGAAACCCAGAGAGATGAGGTGATGTTATACTAATTTGAATTAATTTGAATGTATTGCTTTACAAACATTCTCAAGATGTTTTCATTTATGTGGTTTTGTGTTTGCAACTAAACTATAAGCTTATGGTGAGCAAGTTTGTCTTTTTCTTTTGCATTTCCTTATAGCATGTATATCAAGGTTCTACAGTCAGTGGCCACTCCAATATTTCTCATTTATTCAACAGGAAAAAAAAAATTAAGTGCCTGTTATGTGCCAAGTAATTTGTCTTATACAAAGATATATGACTTGACTTCCACAATCAAAGAATTCACAGTATAGTAGGGGAAGTGATATGCACTCAAAAACCCTATCATGAGATATTGCATAATAACTGATATGTTGTAGTACTTGAAGGATTTGTGATTTTATTGGTGTGGACACTATACCATAAAGATGGCAAACTCCACTTCACAGTTTTTGTGAATTGCTGTATGCCTCCCCCCCCAAAAACATTGATCACTGAAAGACCAATTTTCTCCTGATGAAATTGGCTGAATTTTTGTAGCCTTGACCTTACTCATCAGATCAAGTTGATATCTTTCCAGTTTGTTAGGACCTTCCAGAATTTGTGCTTTTAATTGGCATAGTATTTGAAAATCTAGAGTCATCTCAAAAATATAATGAAGCTTGGGACTAGAACTTTAATGGAGGGTAAGTGTCAATTGAAGTGTGAAGAGAGAGCAAAGAAGGAAAGACAGATATTGAAGTGATATAAATGCAGGTGGTCGTGGTAGTGGTGCTGGTGCTGATGTGATGCTGGTGTTGGTGATGATGTAGAAGATGGTATTTAGAGCAGGGTCATTAGAATGGGAAGGTTGTGACTGGAGGGAGAGGTAGTGGCTGGGAGTAGAGCACATGCACGTAGAAGATTATCTAGCTACCAATTCACTAAATTTTTCCCTTCCTAGGGATGCCCCTAAAATCCATCATCTTTCCCCATTTGTTGAGGACCACAGGCAGTGTGGAACTCGGACCCTGATGGCTCAAGTGTTTTGACCTGCTGATGGGCCTGAATCAGTTCCCCATCCCCCAGGGAGCATACAGGTGTGAGGATTAGGTCCCTGAGCTAAGTTTGGCAATCTACACCCACGCCTGGGACAAAGAAGTACGCAATGTCCGCAGGGGAAAGCTTGGACGCTGGGCAATAAAGTCGACTCTACCTTCACCACTCAAAGAGTTCCCGTCTCTTTTATATGCATTCGGTTGTGCCTCTGGGTCGGTGATTCTTTCTCAGCCCTGCTGCGGGACAGCAGGGTTCCCCACAGTTGGCTCCCCACATCCACTCGTGCCTCATTTGAGGATTTATTTTGTTTGGAGCTCAAGCACTTGAACCTTTCCATTCCTATTCTCTCCAGGGTTATTAGCTAATATTTCTCTTTCTCTCTGTTTTCAGAGTGGAGAGCAGCCAGAAGACACGCAGGTAACCAGAGCGGATGAACCACATTTTTATTTAAAACTCTGTAATGGTGCCTACTTCATGATATATTAGATAACATACGTATGGCACCTTGCAAACCTTAAAGCGGTGTGTGTGTGTGTGTGTGGACGATGCCCACTATAGAACTCTACCCCAAGAAGGTGCTCAATCAATGCTGCTTGCTGACTGGCTGACTAGTATTAGGAATAATAGCTACGATAATAGTCCACACCAACAACTGCCAAACATCCTATTCATTTAATCCTCACAACAACCCTATATTTTTATTAGTTATCCCCAATTTACAGATAAAGAAACTGAGGCAGGCAAAGGCGATACGATTTGCCTAGGGTCTCGCAGCCAGGAAGTGTCTGAAGTCAGGTTTGCATTCGGGTCGGCCTGACTCCAGGCCGTGCTATCTGCTCGCTGCGCCACCTAGCGGCAGTGAGCGTGAACTGAATCCCAGCTAGACATAAAAAGACGGTAGCAAGATCTGCGACCATGTCCAGGTGTGCCTGTGTGCATGTGCAGGCACCGATGCCTAGAACTGGAATGTAGCAGAGAAACAAATCGTCTAGTTTAACCTGTCCCTGAATAGGAAGACTCTTTATAATTCCCTTCGTATCGATCGATTAACATATATTAAGCACTTGATAGTGGTCCTTCTGCTTTTACTCGAAGACCCTCATTGACAGGGAGTCTACCATGCAGTTAGGCCCTGCGGCTTATGGACAGCATTTATTTTTAGAAAGTTTTATTTTAGCAAGTCAGATCAAATTCTGTACAACTTCCACCTGTTTCTTCTCATTCTGCCTCCTGGGTTTAAGTGGAACAAGTCCATTCCTTAGTCTGCATGACAGCCTTTCTTTCATATATTGGAAGATGACCTTCATGTTCCTTAATCTTTTCTTCTTCAGATTGAAGTTCCTGTATAGGTATATACAAAAATGTGTGTGTGTATAATATACATATATGCCCTATATCCATATTTATTCATACTCCACAGATACTTTACAATTTTCTACTATAGTCTTTCACCTCAGATAATTTTTTTTAGTTCAGCTCTATTTTAAAAAGCATAGAACTTTAACTCTGTGACATTGCATGGGGGCAAAGAAGTGTAACTCAGACTCAAATTCACCCAAGGGTTTTAGTGCATGTCATCTTAGTCCAACACCATTTTTTGATTTTTGAACACACTAGGCCCTCAAAATAAAGAGAGGGAGTCCCTGTTTATAACCTTCAAAGATTGAAAAT
Source organism: Pseudochirops corinnae (assembly GCA_028646515.1). Lineage (NCBI taxonomy): Eukaryota > Metazoa > Chordata > Mammalia > Diprotodontia > Pseudocheiridae > Pseudochirops > Pseudochirops corinnae. Next base: position 188,781,771 of record CM053586.1, on the reverse strand, counting down.
AAAGCTATAAATGTACTCCCAGCTTTATGAGTTAGGAAATGAGCAGATGCTATTTTCACACATAGAGAAATCCCTAGAAATTTTTGCCTCTGGGGCAAGCGTAGTTGGGCAGGTTAAGGTGGTTTTGCTGTCAGGTAGAGGAAATGCACTTCCTGACATCAAGAAAACCTCAGCCTACACAGTTGAATCTGGGGAGAAGGTGGAGGGTGGGTATCAGAAGCTTACTTGGGATATGGTTTTTCAGGAAAAAAGCAGCACATCTTGGTAACCGTTAGGCTGCTTCTAAGGGCAGTACTGGGAAAGGGAGGGCAAATACAGCCCTGCTGGGACCAGCACAGTTTATGGCTCAGCAACCAGCTGAATGAAAAGAGAGAGAGAGAGAGAGAAAGAGAGAGAGGGACAGATGGGGATGTATTTGAGAGTCTGTTTATTACAGAACCAATTCATACAGGGCCAAATATACAAGAAAATCATAAGGCTTATATTCCCTATAGCAGAAATTCCTGGAACAAACGGTTCCTTCTTGGAATCTACCACTCCTGCCCCAGCCCAAGACTAATCATTTATTAAGATTTTATCCTAGGACCACATCCGGAGGCACAAATAAACAGGGAGTCACTGCACTTGATAATCCCCTGAAATTTCTAGGATACTTCAAGATCCAAAGAAAGCATCCACCCAACAAGATTATAATCTTTCTGCATATCTGCCTCATAGAAGAGGGGGAGCATGAAAGTCTGGTCTACTACACAGCCCCAGACAGGGCATTTGGTACTCTCTAAATTGCCTGCTTTGGTAATGTTGTCTTGGCCCCACCCTAGTTATAATTTTGCTTATATGTTATAAACAAGGAGAAAATGAGGCCTAAGAAGGAAATAAGCTTACCCAGGGCTGTACAATGAAATGAAGAGAGAACCAGAAATCATAATTTAAAATTACTGACTCCCTGCATCCTTCTCACAGATCTATTCCTTTCTATACAGTGAATATAACTCTGGATTCTGATACTGCTCATCCCAGCCTTAAAGTCTCAGAAGATGGCAAGAGTGTTATCTATTGTAATAAAAAGCAAAACTTGCCAGATGACCCTAAGAGATTTGAAGATCAGCTTTGTGTCCTTGGTCAGGAGGGTTTCATCTCAGGGAAGCACTACTGGGAGGTAGAGGTTGGGGAGAAAAGTAGATGGTTCTTGGGTGCATGTTACGACTCAGTGGAACGCAAAGAGGAGGTAAAACTATGCCCCAGGACTGGTTACTGGGTGATAGGACTGTGGAATAGCTGTGAGTATTTTATTTTCAATCCTTATCGAGTATCTCTAACATTGAGAGTGCCCCCCAGGCGAGTAGGAGTCTTCTTAAACTATGAAGCTGGAAAGGTTTCTTTCTTCAATGTGACTGACAACTCCCACATATTCACCTTCACGGACAAATTCTCTGGAACTCTTCGCCCCTATTTTAGGCCCCGATCTCATGATGGAGGAGAACAGGTTATTCCTTTGACCATCTGCCCATTGCCCAACGAGGGCGATAGAGTAGCTGCCAAAGATGATGATGACTGTGACACCTGGTTGCAACCCTATGATTTATCAGAAATCACTGAACTTGAGTGGTAAGGACCCTTAAGACCTGGGCAAGGTTTTTCTAAGTCTCCCAGAAAGTATGCTTATGTAAGCAAATAAATACTAGATAGTCAATTCAGAATTATCTATTATCATGGAAGACAAGGAGAGTTCATAGTAACTGGAGGACATTATTCACTCCAATTTAACTAATACTTTGGGTACCATCTTCTTCTAATTCTGATCCCCCCCCCCCAAAAAAAAAATCTCTTTCTAGTAGAGTTGTTCATAGATAATTAGAACTTCTATCTCCTTGCTCCTCATCTGCTACCAGAAGTGCCCAGGCTTAGATCCTAAGTCATCACTATGTCAAAGTAGCAGCAAACAAAAGGAAAGAGAGGAGTATGGATATTCATGTAATAGTCATCCTCTAATCTAGATGAATAATAAATAAATGATATATTTCTTAAATATTCTTAGTGAACCAAAAAGTAATTGATTATTCATAAGCCACTAACTATCCTATATGAACGAAATATATTATCACTTACACAATATATTGTGGATTCATTTTTAAAAGAATGTCTGTTGCTAAGTGCTTGGTAATAAGAAAGCTACAAATAAGTAAAGGTGTTTTTTAAAAGCTTGACTTTGGGATGTAGCTGTTAGCTGTTCTCTTGTTCTTAATGATGTCCTGTGGAATATTTAATCAGGTTTTGCTGCTTACATAATGAAACAAATTTTTTTTTTAATGTTAATGAGTGAGTTAGGCCAATAATATAAGATTAGTAAATAAAAGACTGCTATGGAACTCAGAAAATAAAATTTTATTCTCTAGAATAATTTGCCTTGGTGTCATTTTCTTATCTCTCCTCATTGAACTTCCATAATACCATTAGCAAAACAAGTGTTTTTTTTTCCTTCAAAGAACAGAAAACAATCTTATGACCAGGAAACAGTTAAGTAATACTTTATGGAATTAGAAATCAGCCAAGTAGAAATTTCACAGACTTAAGATAGGAATCAGGAAGCCAGCCTAGGGTAATTCATCTTTTTCTTGCTTGGTTGCCATGCCCTGTGCCCCTCCGCTTACCCTACAAACCCCCCCTTGCCTTAGTAACCGTTTGCTTGCATCTATATGGTAACATGCTTAGGAACCAAATTGTGTTAGTTAGATATGTAAACCAAAAAAATGTATAAAAGGTTCCTCACCCTGAGTTCTGAGCTGTTCCCCTTTTAATTGGTACGGAGTAGCCCCAGCTGGCTAATTAAAGTTCCTTAAAACCTTTTAATTCTGACTCTGTGGTCACTTTGTTAAGACTCGTCATTTCAAATCTAGAGCTTGGAGATGGGTGATTTTGCTCAGCTTTTAGAGGACTCATCCTTTCCTTGGGATACACCCTTGTGTCTTGAACATAAACAAAAAATATAGCTGTAGTATAGAAGCCAAAATATAAACTGAAATAATCTTTAAAAAAAAATATCCATGAGTTTCTTTCTATTTTAAAGTATCTGGGGATTATCTTAAATATAAAAGCTATATTTCCAGTACTTCCACCTCCCCCTCCGCCCCCAACAAACACACCTCTTCCCATGCAATCAGGCAAATTAAGTTTATTCCTATCCAAAACCAGGGAGAATTCAATTCAACAATGTAAAATATGTATGTGTTTCTCTTATGCAGCACACATATCATTTGCTTTTTGTTTCTTTCAAGAGTGCTAAGTAAAGTAATACACCACGAAGGTCACCAGTCTTCATCTTGTTCAGTGTCTCCTTGAGGAATACTGAAGCTTTAGAGAACATTGCATGGAACTGGTACTAGATGCCAAGGACAGGATGGGTGTTAAGAGGAATTTAGTTATCACAACCTAAATACTAAGTGGCCCTGGGGAAATTCCTGCTGATAAGGAGAAAGGAAACTGGAAAAGAATTGAACATAAACCGTTCTTTACTGTACTGGCTGGGTGCAGTGGTGGGTTTGGCTTACAAAACATTTGAAAAGTCTAGGGCTATTTTAAAGTCTAGGGCCACTGGGTATTCCCACAAAAGGGTAATAGTTGCCTTCCCTGTGCTGATGTATCCTAGGTTCCCTTATCTGTAAAATGAGAATGGGAATGTAATACCTGCCTGGTTAGATTTTCTTCTGTGTTTTCCTATACTATTTCCATCATGTAAACCAAAGGAATAGAAAGTATATAGTTAAATGGCTGAATGTAAAAAGAATTAGTTGAAGTCATTCAGTGTGAAACTACAAAGGAACATTTAAAAAACATAAAGTTGGCTCTTATGGGAAACATGCCAGAACGTCATGGACAGCAGGAAACTTCAGACATACCTGAGATGCAGCATGGATAGTGAACAATCAGCTTGGACTTCTTAATAGTCCTATAAAAGAGTATAATGATGGTGATTGTGTAGACCTGTGAACTCATTGGTACGAAAAATTTGCAGTGAGGAAGCTATGCATTCTGCATACCAATGCAGAATGACAATTACTCTGCAACTTAAGGTCTTAGTTAAGCAATATGCTCAGATTCACAGACAATACAATCAGAGGCAACACTTAAACCCAGGTTTTCCTGCCTCCACGGCTGGCCTTCTACACGGTTATTTTGTCTCATCCCTTAATTTTAGAGATGAGGGAGTTGAGAAGTTTAATGATTAGATCAAAGTCTCAGGAATATCAAGGGAGACTTCATGAAAGAAGTAGCTGCTAGGCTAGGCCTTAAAAAAAGAAAAAAATTTCAACGGTTGGGGATGAGGAGGCTGCAGATATGGAACCCTTTCCTAGAGAGATGAGAATAGTAACTTAAAAGAACATGGTGTAATCTAATGGGAAAACTTGATGTACAAGTGCTATTACTTCTGTTAATTCCAGTGGATTTATGCCAAGAAGGTAGGCTAATTATGGGTAACATAAAAAATAACTAAAAATAAAAACCAGTCATGAATAACCTAAAATCAGGAGCAATATAAAAGACCCTTTTAGAAAGAGTTCCCATATTCTTCATCATCAAATCTTTGAAAGAAGCCCAGTTTCCTCCACTGTGAAATAGGGACTTTGCTATAGGTGATCTCTAATTTATTTTCCAAATCTAAAATTCAGTGATTCAAAGAAAAAGATATTTCTCTGTTCTCCTTAGAGAGAACAGAAGGAAACTATCCCCAGCCGTGTTGTGAAGACCACAGTGCAATCTAAGGCAGAGTCTTGGAGTTTTACGTCGGATATGTAGTTTAGATTTCTGCTCTTGAAAAAAGCCAGGCATTTGTCTTTGTTTCTGTTTTTATGCCATATCTTAAACTTCCCTGGGAAGTAAGGTTCTAATACTTTTTTCCTTAAAAAAAAAAAGGTTCCCTGAGATATAAACAAAGGAAAAGGCATGGTTCCTGCTCTCATAGTACTTGCCTAATGGAGTAGAATAGGCAAATGTACCAGAACGCAGAGGGATAACTGTCCGCTTACAGGATCACTTACTTTGAATTGACCCAGATGGCTGAATAACAATGTGAGTGCAGTACCTGTGTAGGCCGCCTGGGGTCACTCCACACTCCACCTCTTCCAGGAAACATGTGAGACAAGTTTAGGGGTCCCTTTCCATTCTTTTTGCAAGACAAAAGAAATCCCTTTCAGAGACTCTCCGAAATTTTACATAATCTAAGAGTATGATTTAATCCTAGAAAAATTCATAATCCCTTTAGATGCTTTGTCGTTTCCTCCCCTCTTCCCACTCAACCTCTTCCCTAACTTCAGTGCTCTGAAAGGATCACTCACATATAAGAACTGAAACAAATTTATTGAATTAAATTGAAAGTGAGTACCACATTATATCCCAAGGTACCTTGAATTAGGCACTGCTGTTTACACTAGTCTCAGTTTTCTAGCTTGAGTCTCTTTCTGTGCTTTGTCTCTCACTGTGTGGACTGATAGTGAACACCAAAGACTTTTATCCAAATAGCACCTTAGGGACTGCTAAGTGGCACAGTGAATAGAGCATAGCGCTCGAGGCAGGAGGACCTGAGTTCAGATCCGACCTCAGACACTTAACACAAAACTAGCCACGTGAGCTTGGGCAAGTCACTTAACCCCAGTTGCCTTGCCTTCCCCCCTCCAAAAAGACAAAAGAAAAATAGAGCATTTTGGTGTGTCAGCCCCAAGAAAGTGGCCATTGGCTCTCTGACCTTTCTCACTTGTGGTCAGTGATAATCCTCTACCTTTTCCATCCCCAATTCATGCACCAGGGAAAGGTGAAACCAGTACTCAAGTTCTGAGGTCAAGTGTACAAGGACAGGATTTCAAATGACAAATGGCCTAAGAAGGGAGGAAATTAGCCCTTTCTAAGGGCTCACTCTGGGCCAGGCACTGTGGTAAGTGCTTTACAAATATTTGATTTGGTCATCATTCCATCACTCTAAGATAGTTGCTGTTATTCTGCCCATTCTACAGTTAAAGAAACTCAGGCAAACAGAGGTGAAATGACTTGCTCAGAGTTTCTCAACTAGTAAGTATCCGAGACTGCATTTGAACTCAATTCTTTCTGTATCCTGGTCCAGGGATCCTTCCTTTGTGCCACCTAGGTGACTCTGTAACCTAAATTCTATGACAATGAACTAGAAAGTCCCCCCCCCACACACACAATTTGATAACATTCTTCTAGCAGAAGAGAAATAGTTTCTACTTTTATCTAATTTTAATGCCGTTTTCAGTACTAATAAATTTGGAGATAATAATTTAATATTTAATAATAATTTTTGGCATTAATTTATGTCTAGATTTCCCCTCATACTTTGGTATCTTCCTCTCCCCTAGAGATCTTGCATATTTATCCCTTCACATACTAACAATTGTGTCTCTTTTAATTTTTTGAATATTTGTGTAAGGATGGAGAAGGGTTTCCCTGTACCTTGAGCATGCCCAGCAAGCCTAACATAGAGATCCTCTGCTTCCCTACTGTATAAGTGAATGTTGCCTCCTTTGACTGTCTGTGTAGCTGAAGTAAGATATATCTTTAAAAAACTGTCAGGCTAAGAGAGTCTCTCTTTTGCCTACTCTTTGCTTCTGGGATCGTCAGAAGATGACGATCACAGGGTCACCCATAGCACTGGTGCTATGACCTGAACTGGTGAAAAAGGAAGCACTTCCTTCCCCTGCTCTCCCTCTCTTTTACCTCTGCTCAGAGAAACAAACCTGGTGATATGTTTCTATCTGTGTCATTTGTCCTTCTCAACTTTCAGATACTAGTGATGATCCACAAAGGAGGTCAAGCCACGTTGTTCTTGAGTTAGGATTCCAGGCAGGATATTGAAGTCAGCCAACCCAGAAGGGAAGCCCTGAGAAGCCAGGGATTTACCCAGTAGCCCAACACCCCAGGGGTGTTTTGGACTTGGAAATGGAACTATGGGAACCAAACTAAAGTATGAATTTAATTCCCTCCCTCCCCAGAGACTGAGAATGGGGTAAGGGGTGGGGGGAGAGTGGAGAAGGAATTATATCTCCCATGTGTTGAGAGCATAAGTTTATATATTTGTGATCATACCTTTTGAAGTAAATATTTATTTGTAAAAGCTAATCTGACTGTTAAGGAACTAAATGGAACTGGGATACAGGGAACCACTCCTACAAATGAAGGAACACCATGAAGCCATGACAGAGAGCCTAGACACCCTTTAGTCCCCCTTAAGGACTTACTAGAGAACCCTGAGAACACAAGAGAAAGGTAAAACACTTACCACTAGTCAGTGGTACTCAGAAAAAAGGCAACCAAGAGAACCTCCATAATTATCAACTGATAAGTCTACTCTCCCATCCCTAATCTTTTTGAGAGATATCTATGTAAGAATTGAGGGAGAATTAAAGAAGGATTCCCTGTTGCGAAAGTACATTAAACACTTTTTAAAAATCTCTCTAAAAATATTTCAAAATACTGGGGTTTTTACAGTCTAAAACTCTTTTCAGATCTTTTCCTTTAGGAAACAGGGAAGAACCAAGGCTAGGGCCTTCCTCTGAAATGGAATAAGGGGCGACCAAACTTAACTCTTGTCTGGAAGGAATGATTGCTTTTCTCTACCCTGAAATGAGTGTTGTCATGATCTAAAAAGGGACAGGATCTTCTCTTTTGAAATTCAAAGATAAGACACTGATCACAGAAAGGAACTGAGCAGTAGTCATTCTGGAATATTATGGCAAAGTTGTATTTCAACATATCTTAATATGTTGACTTATATAATTTTTTCCTTGTTCAAGAGTCCTGTAAATGTTATCTCACATTGTCTTTGGGCATGAAGGACTCTGTCAGTTTGGACATCTCTCCCTCCAAGCTTTAAATGTCCTGGATATAGGTCAATGTTTAATTCAAAAAAATTATTTCTGGCAGACTTGAGCCTAATTGTAGAATACATCAGTGACATTATTGTTTTCCTTTGGCACTATAAATGGTGAAGTCTTCCAGATGCCCCCATTTATAGATGATATTGTGCCAAATTGTATCAAATCCCAGAACACTAAGAGTTTGACCTGACCATTATATAATAAAGGATAAAGTAGGTAAAGAAATCTGTTTTCCAGCTTTCATCATGTAGTTAGATGGACAGCCTACAGACAATGTCTATCAGAATAGATATATGTATATATACATATGTATATATATATATATATATATATGTATATATATATATATACATATGTATTCTATATATGGAATAAAGATGGGTCATGGACAGAGCTGAACTGGAGGATGAAAGTAGGCTGGATTGACTTCAGGAAATTACAAAGCTGCTTTAAGGACCCCAAGATTCCTATGAAAGCAAAGGACCACCTTTTAAATCCCAATATTCAATTAGTGTTGCTATAAAGTAGCAAAATATGGAATATAGCAGTTTTCAAAAAATTAAAAATGATGGAGATGGCAATGGAGAGATACAGAGTGAATATGTGTGGGCTGCCACAGGTGAGGAACTCTCAAGAAGAGGAGTAAAAGAAATGATCAAGGAACTGTATGATAGAAAGAGAAAATAAGCAGATCATGTCAGAGCGGAGATGACAGGTAGACTACCAGAGTGCCTCACTAACATCCTTGCAATGTCAAGAGAAATCAAGGAAGGCCTCTAGCAATTTTAGTGGACCCTCTGTGGTTGAAATTATGAGAGTATGTTTTTAAAAAATCACACAAGATGGCCACACATGGATGGGTTGTGAGCTACATAATTGGAAAGAACTTCCAAGGCAGTTAGATCATAGATCTATTTGAATATTGTAAAACTATTAATTTAATCAAAGTTTGTATAGGTGGCACGGTAAAGAATATAACTTTTTTCTTTTGCTTTCTAGTGCTTTATTTTATTTTTATTTTCAGTTCCAAATTCACTCCCTCCCTTTATGCCCTCCCCAAGTCAGTGAGAAGGCAAGAAATATGGTACCCATTATACAAAAGAAATCATGCAATATGTATTTCTATGTTAGCCATGTTTCCCTCCCCCCCCAAAAAAAAATCCTAGGAAAAATAAAGAAAGAAAAAAATATGCTTTAATCTTCAATCTGAATCTATCAGTTCTCTAACTGGAGGTGCACTCATCATTAAGACTCATGCTTTGTCAGAATTTAGCAGACATCCTTAATAACACCTACCTCTACTTTAAAAAAAACATGTAATGGGTCCCTTTAGCCCACAGAAAGAAAAATGCCCTTCATAAGACCATAAAACAGGGAACTTAAGCCTTTTAGGTTAGACTCAAACCTAATAATAAAACTCATGATAATGTTCTAGAAGGGAGAGGTTGCAGAGGTAGAATTAAGAGATGACAGAGGTAGGGCAAAATGTGTTCATAGGTTCAAAGATGCAAAGAATCTTGAAGATTTAATTGATCTAACTTCATTTTACAGATGAGGAAACTGAGTCAAAAAATTGGAAATGAGAGTGCAGGGAGAGTTAGATATAAAGTATCAAAACTATAAAGTAGCAAAATATGGAATATAACAGTTTTATGCTACTAAGAAAAATATAAATGTATCCAAAACAAAAATGGGAGCAGAAAGATAAAAATATTGACTCCCTCTCGTTAGATACTTTGGTTTGGAGGAAAAATAGAGAAAATATTAAAGGCTGTAAACATCTTTTTATGAAATAATAGGTTAAAAATTATCTGTAAAATCAACTTACTTCAACTTTCACAGCAGTCCATTAGGCAAACACAATCTTTCAGATTGGAAGTCAAGGCTGATTTGTAATGTGGATACAGAGGTGCTCTAATGGTTAAAATAATATTAAGGGTAGCTTTTTCATTACCTTGGGAGGCGCTGAACCTGAACCTGAACCTCTCCTGAATCCGAGAGTGTCCTAAAGTAAACTTTCCACTTGTCCTGGACCATAAACTTCCTTGTCACCCTCCTATCCTGGGTCATAAAATTTCCCCTGTCTCCCTTATCTTGTGTCATCCATCTTCCTCATCCTGTGCCTAAATCTCCAACCCCCATTAGAAACCTTAAAATTACATCATCATCCTACAAGCTGTGTAACTTTCTGTGTATGTAAGTCTGGTCCTTTTCCGATATCATATCATTCCGATAAACAAAGGTGTTTAGCTCCTTGCTAAGTCTCAGGCCTGCATGTTTTTGCGTTAATAAAGCTCCTTTTTGGGGTGGCTAGGTAGCACAGTGAATAGAGCACTGTCCCTGGAGTCAGGAGGACCTGAGTTCAAATCCCTCAGACACTTAACACAAAGATTAGCCGTGTGATCTTGGGCAAGTCACTTAACATCAATTGCCGTACCATCCCCCCTCCAAAAAGCAAAATAGATAAATAAATAAATAAAGCTCCCTTTGGCTAAAGAGAAGGTCTGACTGAATTCTTTCAAAATTTGAAATAGCTCTCCCAACTCTGAACCCTGACAATTTGCATTTTTGTTAACCATGCTTTCAGTGTTTTTTTTTATAAACAACTCAAGCGCTTTTTTTTCTTGTTTGATTCTTTTAAAAAATTTTTATTTATTATATTCTGAGCTTAAGAAATAAAACAAGCATTTCCATAACATAGTAGAATAGAAAAAAAGAATGATTGCAGTGAAACTACGAATCTATTATGTACTATTCTTTTTAAATATATAATAAAATTTTGCAGTTTTACCTGCCTTTTTTTTTAACTGTCTCCTTGCCCTAGAGAAGGCTACCATTAGACACAAATATGCATATAGATGTAAAAATCATTCTATACATACTTGTATTTATCAGTTCTTTCTCTGCATGCAGATAGCATCTTCCTTCATAGGTACTTTGTGGTTAGTTTGGGTATTTATAACACTCAAAATGACTTAGTAGCTCAAAGTTGTTCTTAAAACAATATTGCTCTTACTGTATACAAGATCATCAAGCTTACCATTTCTTATAGCACAGTAGTATTTCATCACAATCCTATACCATACCTTGTTCAGCTGTTCCCCAATTGATGGGCATTCCTACAACTTCCAGTTCTTTGCCACCACAGAGAAAGCTGTTACAAATATTTTGGAATGTAAAGTTTCTTTTCCTTTTCCCCAATTATCTTTTGAAACAGAACTAGTAGTGGTATTGCTGCATTAAAGGGCATAGGCAGTTTCATAACTTGGGCATAATTCCAGGTTGCTCTTCAAAACAATTGGATCAGTTCATAGTTCCACCAACAGTGAATTAATGTCCCAATTTTTCCACATCCCCTCCAACATTTGTCACTTTTCCATTCAATCGTTTAGCCAAACTGATAGGTGTAAAATGATATTTCAAGGTTGTTAGATCAACTCTCATCATGTAGGGGGAGCAGTTTATCCTAACTGCTGCAGGAAATGATTCTTAAATGTAAAACATCGTGATACATCTGAGATTGCCATTGTATTCCAAGTCTTTTCAAGCAAACCCTTAAAGTTTAACACAAATTAAAAAAAAAAAAAGACATGAAGAATGAGAATTGTCTTTGTATGGGATGAGTGAAAACTTCTCAATGTGGGGTGGTTAACTTTTCAAATTGCTTCTGTCAATCACTTTTATCTTCCTTTGTCTGTTTTCCCACCTTGGTGGACCCTCCCCTTATCTTTCCTTGCTGTCCCAGTTGGGGAAGTATTTGGTGAAGTGTGC
>CM053586.1:188753291-188769614 GCA_028646515.1 Pseudochirops corinnae | reverse complement strand
GGTTGCAGTCCTAGCTCTTTTGTCTTACAGAATATCAAATTCCAATCCCTCTGATCTTTTAATGTAGAAGCTGCTAGGTCCCTTGTAATCCTGACTGCAGTTTCACAATATTTGAATTGTTTCTTTTTGGCTGCTTGCAGTATTTTCTCCTTGACCTTGTAATTCTGAAATTTGGCTGCTTATATTTCTTGGAGTTTTCAATTTGAGATCTCTTTCAGGAGGAGTCTGGTGAATCCTTTTGATAACTATTTCACCCTCTGATTCTAGGACTTCAAGACAGTTTTCTTTGACAATCTCTTGGATGTTGTCCAGGCTACTTTTTTCATCATGGATTTCTGGTAGACCAATAATTCTTAGGTTATACCTCCTGGATCTGTTCTCCAGGTCAGTTGTTTTTCCAGTGAGGTATTTTATACTTTCTTCTAATTTTTCAATCTTTATGTTTTATTTGACTGACTCTTGATGCATCATAGAGTCCTTAGCTTTGATTTGACTGATTCTAATTTTTAGTGAATTATTTTCCTCTGTTAGTTTTTGAAGCTGCTTTTTTAGGGAGGTATTTTCTCCAGTTAGATTTTGAACCTCCTGTCCCAGCTCACAAATTTTACTTTTTAAGGATTTGTTTTCTTCCGTGAGATTTTTTTCCAATTTGGTCATTGTAGATTTAAATTTATCTTCTACCTCTCTAATTAGCTTTTAAAATCTTTCTTGAGTTCCTCCAAGAATGATTTTTGGGCTTGAGACCATTTATATTTCCTTCTGTGGTCTCAGGTGTGGATACAGAGTCCATGGTGTCTCCTGAAATTGATTCTTCTCATTCACAATAATAGGATTCAAATGTCTTTGGTCTTCCCTTTGGAAGTTGCTTCTGGTCCATTGTGATTGCCAGTTTTCTGACCTTTAAAGTGTATTCCTGCTCCTGGGGTACAGAGGGCTCTGACTTACAGTTCTCAAGATGGGAGCTAGGTGCCTGGTTGTTGACTCTGTGTGCTGTAGCCTCTGGATGTCTAGACTCGGGCCAAGGCCAGGATTCTCATTGTTTCCCCTGAGTTACCCTGAGGCTCACAGAGTAATCTGTTGGGAAGGGGTAGTCTGGCCACTTCAGATTTCTGCCTCTTTGCCCCTGGGCTACAGCTCAAGCAGGCTCAGCAGCTGGCAGCCAGCAGAGCTGGTGTCTTCAGATTCCCCTGGTGGTGCTAAGCCCCACCTGGGCTTGTGTTGTTAGCACTTGCTGGCTCCACCACCCTGGACTTTGGGAGCTCTTGCTGGTCAGCTGAGGTGGGGCTTGTTGGGACCCCTCCCATCCTTCACTTCAGACTCCTTACTGCCTCTGTTACTCCCCCCCTTTCTCAGTGACTCCTAAGCCTGAGGCTATTTCCACTATTTCAGGAATTTACTCTGGGTGGGACACTTATCTCTAGGTTTTCTGGGTCAGGGAGGGGCAATTGGAGCAGCTAGGGTTTAATTTGTCATCTTGGCTTCTGGAAATTCAGGTAGCTGATTTTTAAACTTCCAGGCTGTGGACTGATAGTCCCAAGAGAAGCTACTGTCGCTGCTATGGGCCCTGTGCTTTCTCTTATCCAGCTCTGACCGATCCTCCACCCTGTGGTGAGGCGGCTGCAAATGGCATTTGGGGTGGGTGAGTCTGCTGGCTGGGCTCCTTCTGCTGTAGTCTGCTCTCAGATCTGTGCTGGTGCAGCCCCTATATAGCCAACTGCTATGGCATACCCAAAAATGGACTTTGTGGCAGGAATATTTGAAGTAATCACTATTAAGTTTGAGCCTATTCTCCCCAGGGACCAAAATGGTGGATAAGAGTAAGCTCCCATTTTGGGGGGTATTGTACTTCCACTCTTGCTGCATTTTTTTGAGGAAACATCATTTTGTAAAGGCTAATTGATGGGGGGGTGGCATAGGTGGCCCAAGAGTCAGGAAGACCTGAGTTCAAATCTGGCCTCGGACACTTAACTCTTACTAGCCATTTGACCTTGGACAAGTCACTTAACCCCAATTGCCCTGCTTTTCCTCCTCCAAAAAGCAAAAAATAAAAAAAAAGTAAAAATAAAAACTAATTGATGTCAGCTGGTTATTAATGATACTGAAGAGACAAGTGATCAATTGCTACCAGGGTAGCATACATTGGTTAGATGATATTGAGATGGTAACTGAAGAAATGATATTGGGAAAATATACTGGACAGGGGTTCATGAGTTATAAAATAGGAAAAAGACAATGCCAACCCCTTATGGGGCACCTCTAGAAGTCTGAGGTAAGATGTAACCAGCAAAGCTATGGGACCTTGACCCATCAGTCCAAGTGTGGGTTGGGAAAATGAGTCCAGACACTATATACGCTATATTATTAATCCCATCATACTTCTTGTTTCTATCTTGAGTCTCTTCAAATCCCCAGGTTTACCAATATGGGTAAACTTATGATGAAACTGACAACCTTTTCTCAACTTGCTTCCATGTAACCAAAGATATATTGTGGAGCCTGTGGTTTTTTTCTGTTTCTGCTCTGCAACAAAATCCCTGTGCTCTCCATATCTGTAAACCACAATTCTCCTAGAAATGAACTGATGAAGCCTCAGGTTCCTCCCTATAGGAAAGGAAATAAAATTTCACAGTTTTCAGTAGGAAAAGTTCACTAAAATGCTTTTAGATTCTACAAGGGTATATAATCTTTAAGAAACTACCACCTGTCAAATTTTGGTATAATATCAAAGAAAATATCCCCAGTTATCTGAAAAGGCTGTGAAAATATTTTTCCAATTACATATCTGTGTAAGTCTGGGCTTTCCTCTCATACTTCAACCAAAAGAACATCACAAAAGATTGAATGCTAAAATAGACATGAGAATCCAGCAATCTTCCATTAAATCATACACAAGTAAGATCTGCGAAATGTGAAGTATTGCCATGCTTGTCACTATTTTTCTTTCATGTTGGATTTTGCTATCCTTTTTAGTTTAGTGTCTCAGGACCATGGCAATGTCTAGTTTCTGGGTATTAGATAATAAGTTCCAGAATAGCTCCAAGGATTCTAGATAGTAATTCCTAGAATCATAGTGACAGACAGTCTTACTGAGGCTGCACTGTGAGATAGAGGGGGAACATAATTGATATTGCACAGAATGACAATATTGCTAAAGTCAACCTGTGAGTTTAATGTTGGCAAGATGCCTTCTTTGTCTGTTGCCCTATTATAAAGCAAGTGGGCACTGGTGAGTGAGGGGAGAAACCACAAGGAATCTGTGTGTGCTTTGATCGGCCCCCATCAAGGCTTGAGCGGATTTAAGGGAGTGCACAAGCTGTGCCTGTCTTGATTGACTCTATAAAGATGTAGGGGTAGTTGCCCCCCCCTCACTGCCCCTGCAAGAAGGGTGATTAGGGAATGCTATAGGAGCTGGATCTCCCATTATCAGCAACCTTGCTGAGAAGATTAGACTAGAATAAAACTGATTATTGAATAAAACTGATTATTAACCCCTTATAAGGTGTCTGCCTGTCTGACCAGGTCAGGAGTGAACCTGTTAGAGTCTGGAGTCCCAAAATCTCCAGTGCCTCCTATGTGTTATCTGTGAAACAGAAAATATAGTTATTTTTCATTATTTTAGAATATAATGAATTGATTATTGTTATTTTTAATGAATTAATCAATGTTTTAAATTTTTATCAATTTTAATTTCCAATACAGTAAATATTGATGTTCAGAAAAACTCTTTGGGCCTTCCATAATTTCTAAGAGTGTTTAGTCATCTTAAGACCAAAAAGTTTAAGAAATGTTAATCCAACCACATTACTATAAATGAGAAAATTGAGATCCTCAGGGTTTTAAGGATTTGACCAAGGTTACACAGCAGAGCTGGGACTAGGACCACAATCTGCTGGTTCCCAGTTCAGCTCTCTTTCCACTACACTCTGAGATAATCTTAGGACGGAAAAACTGAAGATCACTAACCAACAGGCATTTATTGTTTTTGGACGTTCTGGTGATAAAAAGAAATGCAAAAATTATCTAAAATGTATTTATATTCTAAGGGGGGAAACAACAGTAAATAATTATTTATAAATGTGTTATGCAAATGAGGGTAGATGTAAAGTATGATAGGACCACTATCTACCAGATTTCCCCTCCATTTTCCCCAAAACACATGAATTACACTAGTTTTATTTTTTGCTTTTCCCCCTGAAAAGTGATAAGGCTGTCCCCAGGAATTAATTGGTCCAGGGGGCTAAGGCACAAGCTATATATCCCTTGATTCAGCTTCTTAGTGGCCCCTAGACAAATTGGCACAGTTTTCTGGCCACCTTATGGCATAAAAAGGCCCACCCACACAGAATCAGTGCCTTTCAGATTTGGCAGATGTACCAATATGAAATCACCTGCATGATTGCTGCCTGGCCTTGCTGACTTGATATATTTCCATATGGAGATTAAGGAAATCATGCTAGAAACAATAAATGCGGTGCTAGTGTTATGGTCTAGTGTTGCTGCCTACTTGCAGCACCCCGAGACCACTTGATTGCTACCACCCTGTAGCAACCCTTGTTGCTGCCTCCGTCGAGGAGCCAGCTACCTCCCTGCAGCAACTGGACCACCTTGCTTACCTCACCAGGCTTCGGACGTCTCCGGCCGCAGTCACTGCCCGCAGTCACTGTGTCTTACCCTAGACAGAGCACCCACACAGACTCTGGATCACTTCACGCAGCAAGCCTTTCTTGTAGCAGATTACATCTTGTACTGTTCTCTCTCTCTTGTCTTTGCACCTCTTCTCTCCTCTCTCATCTCCCTCGTCTGTTTCCCTGCCCCTGACCTTAAGAGACTTGCAGAATACACTTCCGGACATCTCAGGGCTGGAGGCCGCTTTTACCCTCTTGGGACTCAGCAGCCACTGTAAGGCAGTAACAGTCTAGGGGTGCTAGGAACCCCAAAAATACAAGGGTACAGTGGGGAGGTATGCCTCAAAAAAATTTGACTACTTAAGTCTTTCAGTCCAAGTAGTGATAACACCAAAAGAAATGGGCCAGACTGCTAGTGAGCGTGCAGTATTTGTGAAGCCAAAACAAGTGGGCCAGACTCTTAAGGAATCTTTGGATTTGATGAGGATAAAATTGGTACTTTTTTACAGAAAGACTGTGGGAAGATCTGGATGGGATGAAGGAGTGGCAAGTAGCAGCTGGGATGGTGGAGGACATAGTAGAAGTAGAGATGGCTATAGTGGATTGGGCAATGATGGAAACAGCTTTGGAGGTGGTAGAAGCTACAATAATTTTGGAAACTACAACAATGTTTTCAAATTTTGGTTCCATGAAGGGTAGAAACTTTGGAGGCAGGAGCTCCAGCCCTTACAGTGGGGGGCCAACCCAAAGATCTGGGTTCAGGTGCTTTGGGGGGCCAGGTTCCAAAGACATATTCTTTTCCTTTTAGGGGTTCAGATCCTGTCCCCATCACTAACATCCCTGTTGAATATCCTTTTTATGCTGTGTCTAACTAAACCTCCTTTTATTTATTACTGAATGACCTAGGAATGCGTCATTTCATTCCAACACCAAATCTAAACTAACATGGAACAAGCTTGAGCCAGATCTGCTTTTTTCAGAAGTTAGCCTTCAAAGGGACAGCTCTCGCAGCTGAGAGGATCAAGAAATGTTTGAATCTTGAAGGGAAAGCATTCTAGGCATGGGGGACAAGTAGCAGAAAGGCATGGAGATGGGGAATATGGACTTTTATAGTGAGGGAAAGCAAATAAACCAGTATGATGGGATTGTAGAGGGAAGCAGAGATGATGAAGTATAGAAATTCAGGAAGGGGCCTGATGTTTCTGTCGGAGATACCAGTATCCTTCCAGTCTCCTGGATTCATAACCTCTTCATCACTCTCCCTCACCCTGTTATTCAGAAAAGTGCAAGGCAAGACCTGGTTATAAATTTAATGTGGATTTATCGAAGCATGTGACTCCTCTGAGTATAGACTCAAATTGAACAGCCCCAAGTAGGGGCAGAGCCAGAGTGTTTAAAGACAAAAACCACAAAGTAATGGTCCGATCTATGCATAAACAGGAACTTACAGAAGCAGAGAAAACAAATGGTTAATACTCAGCTCAGGGAATGTGGACTATAGTTAAGTTTTGATTCCCCAGAACAGGATAGGTGACTGTGCCTTGGACAATTTCCCAGAAATATGCCTCGGGCAGTTCTTTGTAGTGGGACTTCACTTCTGTGAAGAAGGGAGCACAAAATGGTGGGGACTGGGACAAGATGGAGGGTGACTCAGGGTTAGATACAACAACCCTAAATATCCAGTCTGTTCTCTACATCTCTCACATCTGACCCCTTTTCTCTACTCACATAGCTACCACCTACCAGCTCAGGCCCTCATCATCCCTTGCTTAAATTGCTCTCCTTATCTATCTCAAGTTGCTTATGCCAATCCATCATATACACTATGCCAAAATAATTTTTCTTAAGCATAGCACTGACTGTGTGATCTTCTTTCTCAATTAACTCTAATGACTTCCTATTGTCTACAGGATAAGATATAAAGTCCTCTGCTTTGCTTTTAAAATTCTGCTCAACCAGTCCCCAAACTAGTTTTCTGGACATGACTTCCACTTTCACATTTTGCAAACCAACCAAACTGCCCTTCTCTCTGTCTCTCACACATGACATTGTTGCTTGTCCTTCCTTCTTTAAAGAGGACCATGACATCAGGAAGATGATGCCATGACTTGCAAGTGAATGGGATTTAAGTGAGGGAGGGCTGTGCAAGGTCACCAACCTCACTTTCTCCTCCAGAGCCATCTGGGTCCAGTGGCAAGATATAGATCAGGACAGCTGGAGATGGCCCCGGATGCAGTCAGAGACCTTGGCCTTGATTGGAAGAACTAAGCATTAGTGAGAGAAAGTGGATAGATAATTAGAAGGCATTTTTCTGGAAAAAAAATAGAATAGATTGTGATCATTTGTGTGATGCCAAGCAAAAGCAACTTCCAGATTCGGATTACGAGAATAGCAGACTCCATTTATTCAGTGACAGATTAAAGCAAAACTTTCACAGAAAATCAAAATATAGCATAACTCAATAATTTAGTATGTCCTCAATTCAACTGCAAAGTACCACGGTCCAAGTGCCCCACACCTGGCCAGTACATTAGTCAAAGTAGCCCACCCCTGGCTTGTACATTTATTTAGTGGATCACAAAGTCTCTCTTCTCAAATGGAGATTAGTTTCCAATCATAAACAAAGTAGTTCATTTGGTTAGTCACAGAGCACAAACACATCAAAAGTTTCCCACCCCTGGATCACAACTGAATTACAATACCATCCATTAACACCAAGCACTTTTCTCAAAAGGGGCAGTGGAGAGCACAAAAGGCCATCTACCCTTAAGCTACAACAAGGTTAAGATATCATCAAAGCATTGAAAACCCAAGGAAATGCTCTTCCTTCATCTTGACAAGAGGCAAGTTCTCAGCAATCTCTGTTCCTGGGAAGACAAAGCTTAATAAAGCCACAATATATATTGCCAGTGTCCTCATTAATTCACTTTCTGCCTGAAGAACAGTCCTAGAACTCCTGAAAACATCAGCGAGACCCTTTTCCAGGATGTCTGTACACATACAACAAGAAAATTCTTCTTCAGGGCTTCTGAACTAACAGCAAGTTTCCAGGACCTCTGCAGCAACAGCACCATCCTTCACCAGCAGAAAAATCTGGCAAAACAACATCAAAACAAACAGACAAAATACTGGCATCACAGCCATGCCTCCTAAGTCCTCCACAGCTCTGGGTGGCAGTTCTCAAAAGTCCTGGGCAGCTCCAACTGGCCCTCAGCTGTCTCTCTCTCAGCAACTCTGGCCCCCAGCAAGTCTCCTCTCTCTTTCTCTCTGGCTCCACGATACTGCTCTCCCAAAATTCTTCTGGCTTCTCTCTCCTTGGGTTTGTCTCTAAATCCATGGCACAAGCTCCTCCCAGTTTAGCCCTCTCTTCACATCAACAAGTCCATCCCACAAGTGGGATTTACAAACTCTGGGTTTTAACACACAACCCAAAAACCAAGCCAATACAGGGGGATCTTTAAATTCCCTTACCATTACACTTGTGCAAAGAGAAAAAGGATACCGCTTCTTGTGAGACAGGGGTGATGGAAAAGATGGTATGGAGTGATGTGAGATGAGGAGAGGAAAAAAGGTAGATCATGGTTTTGGTTTTGGTTTTCTTTTGTTGTTGTGGAATATGAGTCAGTTGAGAGGGTGTTAAAATGTGCCACAGGAGGGTTGAGGTAGGATGAAAAAATTTGGAATTGTCACTTGTGGTAAATGGGATAATGAATTGGTTAGAGAGTAGTAGAAGGATTACCTTGTTCAAGTAAGAGCTCAATTGAAATCATGTGACATAAATTTGTAGTGGACCTAGTTAGCAAAAGCTGGGATTTGGCCAAAAAAAAATCATCTGCAATAGGACAATGGGGCCAAATGTAGAGGACTGAATGTAGAAGATAATATAAAATTTAACTGGTCCACCAAGGTGTAGAGACAGAGAAGGAAGGGGAATGTAGTCAATGCAAGGATGATGGACTGGAAAAGACATGAGGAGCAGAGGGATCGCAGGGTATGGGGAGAACAAAAAAAGCATACTGTTGTGAAACTCAATGATCCCAATAATATTCATCAGTCTTATATCTCAGGACTTATATTATAGGTACTTTTTGTTCCATCCAGACTAGATTTTTTGCTATCTCCCACACTTATCTAGTATTTCTCAACTATCTACACCCTGGATGTATCTCTACACACATCACCTTGCTTATCCCTGTATATTTCCTTTGTCTATATAGCCTCCCCCCCAATTCCCAATGCTTACCTGTTGAAATCTTAAGTATCTTTTCAGGTGTGAATTGAAATGGCATCTCTTTTATTACAGCCTTTTCTGTTCTCCCAAGCTAAGAATGATTTCTCCAAGACTCATTAAATTCACATCTATTGTGCAATTCTGTTGTAGGGTTTGGGTTTTTATTTTGTTTGGTTGGTTTTTTTGGCATATCTTATCTCTTCTACTAGGTAGTAAATCTCCTTGAAAGTAGTCATTATAGAAACTCACATACAATCACACCCATTAATAAGTTTTTAAAGTATTTCCTTCATGACAAACCATGCCAAATAATGAAAGTATTAATATAAGGATGCTGAGGCTCAGAGCAATTAAATTATTTGCCAATAATATAGCTATTGTGTCATAATTGAACCTGAGCCTCTTACCTACTTACAACATAAAACTTTTACATTTCCTTATAGCTTTATTTCCTGGTAGTTCCAGGCCTTTAATGTACATAGTAAGTGTCCAGGGAATGTGCTTGTTTCCTTAAAGTGAAATCTTTTTGTTACAAATTAGGGACTCCTGTTGTTTATTTTCATAAAATATTAAATCACGATATGAGGCATTTGGGGATTTTGCCTTTTGATGTTTTCTGCTAAAAGCCCTTGCCCCTGATTTTTGGTGCTGCTTGATCCAGATAAGATCCATATTAAAAACCAAGCCCACCTATGTTGACAGTCTATCTCCATCCAATAATCCAGCAGGTTACCCTGTATCCATTCTTCTTGATTGCCCCTGCACTGTCCTTCTCAATACAGCTTGTTTCACTTTCTCTCCAGTCTCATTTTGATGGTGGTAGTTTCTACTTAGAAGCATGAGCCAACTGTGACAAGCTATTTGGCAGCCTTACTTACAACCAAAGTCTTACTTAGAAAGCAAAGGCTGAAACCAGCCTTGAAGGAGGGCCTCCTTGTGCCCCAACCCTCCTCCCTAACACCAGGGCTGTGACTAGGGAATCCTGCCCGCAGAAGGGGTACCTGTTGGGCTTTTTCTCTTGGCAACATAAGATGCAGGTAAGGGAAATTGCCACCGTTCCTTGTACTGAGACTTTGGCATGTTCGTAACCTCGCTAAGTCTGTAAGAAGATATGAGCCTTTTTTTCTACACATACAGCTCATCTCTGTAGATCAAGATTCTAAGTTAAATTTAAAAAACAAAGTGCAAGTTGAATATATCTGGGTATCTGTTCCAAAAAGTACTCTAAAAAACTAATGGATCACAAGAAACGGAATTAAGGGTCTCACCTGTGGGTTATGTTCAATTTGTAACAATGAAAATACATCCTGAATATCAGGTATTTACATTATGATTCATAAAAGTAGCAAAATTACACTTATGAAGTAGCAATGAAAATAATTTTATGGTTGGGGGTCACCACAACACGAGGAACTGTATTAAAGGGTCGCTATTAGGAAGGTTGAGAAACACTGCTCTATAATCTGTGTTCTGATAAACATTCAACAACTTTTTGATACTCAAAATGTTATTTTGTACCAAATAGTTTTCTTTATGAAAAAAATCTATTTTATTTCTTTTGTGCATTTTTTTGTGTCAGCCTCACAGTGGAGACAGAGGTGTCCATCTGAACTAGAAAGACAGTTCAAATCTTACCATTTGACAAAAGTGGCTGAGCCAGTCACTTACTTCTCAGAGGCAGCTAGGTGGCTTGATAGAGCCCTGGGCCTGGGGTCAGGAAGACCTGAGTTCAAATGCATCTTTAGATGCTTTCTAATTGTGTGCAATGGGCAAGTCATTTAACCTGTTTGCCTCAGTATCCTCAATTGTAAAATGGGGATAATAATAGCCCCTACCTTGCCAGGTTTTTGTGAAGATCAAATAAGATAATATTTGTAAAGCACTTAGCAGAGTGTCTACCACAAAAAAAGGTATTAAATATAAATATTCCCTTCCCACCCCACTGCCCCCAAGGGCACCTTCTAAAACTATAAATTGCAGATCTACATTGGTAAAGGAAGTTGCCTTTACTCATAAAATCCTGCTTGCAATGATTCCCTATTTTTACTTCAATATATGTGTGCCTATATTTCCTATATGCTGTTGATGTATTAGAACCAGATCCAATTTGAGCTAAGTGTTAAATTTTTAGTTAATTTTTTACCTTGGAAATATGCAAACGCTGCAAATCCAGGCTTGGTTTATTATTATGTTAATTGTCTAGATTTAGGAAAGTGACATAAAAAAAGCTAATACTGAATTAATGCAGCTTAAACTTAAAACTGTCAAGTTCTTTTTTGAGAGCCTGTTGTTAAAACATTTTACCAGCACACCCCTGCATATACATGCTAAATGCTACAATTTATTTCCTTTCATATTCAGTAAGGGGGTACGAGAAGATCTGCTGAAAGCAGATGAGTGTCTGTGTGTGGAGAGGGAGGCTTTTAAAAGGCTGGGAACCTGTGCTTTAAGGCTTCAGCCACCGTGAGCCCATGTACCATAGAACAGAACCAGAGAGACGAAGAGGCAGTCCTCCCATTTTGCTAGAAGGGAAACCATAGACGTGAAGAAAATGTGAGACGAGCTCCCACACCCTGTCCTTGCTTCTCAGGTCAGGTGAGGGCATGGGGTTCCGGAGAAGCCATGATGGGGCATACGCGTGCACTCCTCCGCCTCGCCCCCACCTCCTCCTCACCCCCTCCCCACTCCCACCTTCCCCGCCCCCCGCCCCCGCCTCCGAAGATGGGTCTTTCCCAGGTAGCCCTGCACGTTCTCTCTCCCCCACGTGGAGAGAGGTCTTTGGGGATCCTCGTCTTACAGGGACTGGGGCCTCCATCCTTCCCCTTTAACCATCTCCTTGTCCGTTTCCTCAATTTAGCCTCTCCTACCTCCTCCAAACCTTCTTATAGACAGCGTTGTAGATGAATTTTTCTGTAGAAAATCAGTCTTAACCCGCCCCTTTCACTTCACCTTCCCCTCACACTTGACAATCGCTATAGAAGACCTGATGTAGGTCCCTTAAAAAAAAAAATTTCCTGAGTCTCCATTTACCTTATCTGCCTGTGTGGGATGGAAAATCCCATTCGAAATTTAGTGAAGAGCACAGAGATCTTATTCTCTTCCCCCGGGAGAATAGGGCAGTCCTCCCCATGACTGCCGAGGGAGAGGAGACTCACAACGTGGGGCGAGCGGAGTTTAAATCCTAACACAGCGGGGTCGTATTTCCCCCGTTGCCCCCCACTCCCACTGGCCCGGAGGGGGGCCCGCAGAGGTGGGAAAGTAGATGAACGACTGAAGGGGGTTGGGCGGACTGAGAGCAGAAATGAAGGGGGGAGGGGGAAGTCGACTGTCAAAACTGACACCAATTATAAGACCTTCTGAGTTTTCCAGTTTCACTCCCCAGACGTGTCAAGTGGGGACAGGAATCTCTCCTCACAGGTTTCTGAAGTTAACTGTTAATTGTTTTCCTCGCAAAAATAGGAAATTTGCCTTAATCCTGGGAGATAAAAGAAAAATGTAAGGGTGATATATTCTTATGTGCTTTTCTTTACACAGGGGCACAAGTGGATAGAGCACTGGACCGGGACTCAGAAAGACTGGAGTTCAAATCTCGTCTCAGAGATTTGCTAGCTGTGTGAGCCTTTGTCTTCCTCACTTTCCTCATCTGTAAAATGGGAATGATAATGCCCCAGAGGTTCGGATGGGTTGAGGAAATTCACTCAAATGCCCCGCAGAGGGTGCTGTTTGGCTCCGGAGTTCTGGGCCCTTATGGGGGGAGTGAAAACTTCTCAGGCAGGTTTGGATGGTTAACTTCCTTCTCCATTGCTGCTGTCACAAGCCCCTTGGGGAATCTTTCAGCCCCCACCTTCAGTCCTTTGTCTGCTTTCTGGTCTCTGTGGGCTCCTCCTCCCGGCCAGTGGGAGTCAGGGACAGTGGGGGAAATATGACCCCACTGTGTTAGGGTTTAAAAACTTTGTTCTCCCACACCCATGATGAGTCATGGGGAAGACCACCCTCTTCTCCGGGGAAGAGAATAAACTCCTGTTCTTATCCTAAGAGATCTCTGTGTTTGTTTTTTATTAAATTATGGATGAGGTTTTTTTACATCCCAAACAGCTCTCTGTAGGATACTTTCCCTTCTCACAGAAAGTGTCTGTGGTGTCTGTCATGGGATCACATTATAATTTACTCCTTATGGCAGCAGGAGTTTTCTGGTGATTACTTAGGCCTTGGGTGTCTCCTGAGTTTTTTATATTCCTCTGAGGCACTTTGTCAATACATCAAAGATATTTTTCTTAGTCTATCAAACTCTGCTCAGAAAGGTCCTCCAAAGGAGTATAACAGAGGAAAATGAGTATGTGTGTGCTTGTTTGCTCCTTGGGAAGAAATTACCTCAAAACAAGTTAAAACACTGATGACAACATATTGCTCTTGTTGTTCCTGGGCTAGTCAGTAGTTTCTTCTAAGCTGTGTCTCTCCACTTCTTGTTCAGTCATTTTTAGTCATGTCTGGCTCTTTGTGATGCTATTTGTGGTTTTCTTGACAAGGATACTGGAGTGATTTGCCATATTCTCTGTCACATTTTGTAGATAAGAAAATTATTCAGGTTATGCCTTTTGAAACTGAATGAAACCTTGATTTTTTTCCCCTCCCTTGTCTTTTTTTCCCCAGGATGAATTTGTTAATATCTCTTGTGATTCCATGACATTTCCCCACTGGTCAGCCTTCCCCACATTTTCTAACCTTCTTCCATGATGTTTCTTGTTTCCACGCTGTAGCCTTTGTTCACAAAGAGGTAGTACTCTTGGAGATGATCCTGTAAACAGCAAGGAAATTACCTAGAAGCCAACTCCCATTTCATGCAATGTCCCTCTGAGAATTAAATTCTACAGTGGAGTGGTAAGGGAGTGCAGAATCATCCAGGCAAAAAGAGCTCTTTTCACATTATCCATGGGACCAAATGGAAGACATGATTAGAATAATGGCTAAAGTTAGAAAGTGTTCTCTGTGATGGAGAATATTCTCACAGGAATACTGGGTGAAAGGATGGAGAAGGTGAACAGGGGTAAGAAAATTCATGTGGAATCAAAGGAGTTGGATTCTGATACTGGTTCTAATTCTCACTACTATTGTAACCATTAAAAAGAGAGGCACTCTACTTCTCTGAGACACCTAGTAGTGTAGTGGAAAGGGTGCTAGACCTAGAGTCAGGAAGATCTGAGTTCAGATCCTGCCTCTTGTGCTTATTAGCTGTGTGACCTAAGGCAAGTCTTTGCCTCAGATTCCTCAATATAAAATGGGATGATAGCCGCACCCACCTTGAAGAATTGATATGAAAATCAAATGAGATAATATTTGTAAAATTCAGCACAGTGCATGGCACATGTAAAAAATTTTTCATTCTCTTCCCACCCCCATCTCAGTTTGCTCATAATGAACAAGACCAACCTGACTGGAACAAAGGGGATAAAGATGATAACAGTAACAGCTAACATTTATATGATGCTTGCTATATGCCAGCTGTGTGGCTATGTGCGAAGCGCTTTACAATTATCGTCCATTGGATCCTCACAAAAATCCTGGGAGGTAGGTGCTTTTATTACCCTCATTTTACAGATGAGGAAACTGAAGCAAATTAAGCGACTTGCCTAGAAAGCTAGGGAGTATCTGAGGCTGAATTTCAGCTCAGGTCTTCCTGACTCCACTTTACTGTGTCATATAGCAACCCATATTGTAATAGTAATAGTATGAAGTGATGAAAAATTAATTTGGGAAATATGGAGGAGCAGGTTTCAATGTGGGGCTATGAGGTTTTAGATATAGAAGTGAGAATCAGCCATTACTATAGATGAGTAGAGTCTCTTCTTTGAGAAAGTTAAAAGTTGAAAGTCAAAATCCTGGGAGAAGCTAGTCTCAACTTTGACCCACCTTTCCCCTTCAGATCAACTTGTTTCCCAGGATCTTGTATTGATCCAGGAAGGGAAACCAGAATGCCAATCAAAAGCAGTTGCCTGGGCCCCAGCAAGTTGTGGTTCCTTCTTTCTTTCCTTGGATGTGTATAATATATGCTGGTTCGTGTTGCCTACCAGGATTCTCTTTTAAGTATTTTCCTCTTCCGTAGAAAATACACATCATCTCCGTAGGTCTCTGGCCTCTTCTGTGTTTACTTTTACCCAAAGCGTATTCACAGACATAGCCAATGTCTTTGCCTTCTCTTTTTCTTGAGAGAAATGGGGCTGTTATTAGGATAGCAGGAACATGTGGTTTCCGGGGTCACTGATGTTTGATGATGTAGCTGTTTACTAAGAGGGAGTGGCAGCATCACACTTTTGAAATAAAAACCCATTAGTTACCAATCTGATGACTTTAAAATTCCACATCAGATAAATTGTGTCTCTCATCCTTTTCATAACAAAGACCTCGTAAAACATTTCTTCTTGAAAATATTTCCCTTATTTGAAAACAGTTTATCCAACCTTCATTAACCACTATACAATTCCTAAATGTTCTGGTCATAAAATCTTTCCCACATAATTGACAAAACTTATACTATGAGGTTTCACAGATTTTCTTTTACATGATTACCAATAATCACCTTTCACAAGCATATTTTTGCAAATACTTGATATAAGCACTTACTCCGGATAGCTCCGATAACAATCTTACAAATTCTCACAAGGTTAAACCATTTTAACTGAGACTTTCTTTTAATATAATTGTTTACCAGTAACAGGATCATAAGCAATTACCATGTCCTTAAATTTAACTTTGAAATCAAAACCAATTAAGTACCAATTAATTACAAATTAACATCATTAGAAATCAGTTATGGGGCGGAGCCAAGATGGCGGCATAGCAGCAGCAACATATCGCAGCTCTCACATAGTCACCCCAAAATACCCATGGAATAGGACTCTAAACCATTCCTAGAACTCCAAAACGCACACAAAAATACTTCTCACTAAAGTCAGCTTGGCTACGTGGAACCATATCAGCACTGTAAAACCAGCCTGGCCTGAAACTGCTGCTGAGCCCCAGGGCCAGCCGGAGGAGAGGAGTGGTGAGCAGATTAGCGGCAGCTGCAAGCAGCATTCAGAACTAGGTCAGTGGAGCTTGAGAAGTTGGGAGGGAGGAGCAGTCCAGCCAAAAGGCCTCCAGAGCGGAAAAGCGAAAGGCAGAGGTTTTGTACCCGCCTCCACGTTGCAGCTTCCCGCCTGTGGCCTGCAGACAGCAGGGGGACTAAGAGATTGTTCTGAGGCCAGTGTTGAGCGGCCTGGATCCGGATCGCCATCTTAGGCCTTGGTCTTGCAGTCTTCATTATCCAGCGAGCTGGAAGTAAGTAGAAAGGGTCCCAGCACCTTCCTGAGAGCTACGGCAGCCAGGAGGACCCCAGCAATTTGGGACAGAGCCTTCCCTTATGGAAGCAGAACCCCACAGAGATTTAAAAAAAAAATCACGGACTGAACAACAATGAGTAAGAATAAGCAT
>CM053586.1:188737731-188752791 GCA_028646515.1 Pseudochirops corinnae | reverse complement strand
CCCCCCCCCCATGGATTGCTGGTAAGAAGACATAAGCAGTTCATTGCTGAGTGTTCTTTTCCTATATCCTTAACTTAGACATTGTTTTCTGCAACAGTTGTCCAAATTTAAACAGAAGTCTTCAAAATCCAAATCCGCTACCCTTCCTTTAAACATCTTTGTGCATGGTGCGCTGAGAAGGACTTTGTTTTATGATTATTGGAGCTTCTCATTTACTAGTCTGTCTTATATAAATTTAATTATTTGATTTGTGGCTTCAGTATCTGTTAATAAAAAGTGTGCAGTCAGAGGGTTGGGGGTTGAAATGTGATTTGATTAATTAGAATTATAAAAAGACTTTCACTGAACCCAAGGTAGCTAGGGTAGAAGAGAGGTTACACACATTTCCTTTTTATATTTTTAAATTTTTGCTTTTGGTTTAACATTATGTATTTATGCTTTTCTTTCTAACTAGAGAAAATTTCTTAAGGGTCAAACACATATCCTTTTAAAATTACAGAATTATAAAACTTAAAAGATAGAATGGAGCCTGGCCTATAATTCCATTCAATTCAGTAAACATTGATTAAATACTTGCTGTGTGTAAGTTCTTAGAATATAAAGATGAAAAATGACAGTTGGTTGTCTTATGCAGTTTACAGTCTAATGGAGTAGAGGAAGAATGCAAATAACTGATAAAAAGAGAAGGAGATAAATGCAGAGGAGACTTTCTAGATAGAAAAGTGCTATGAGAAACTGAAAGAGGACAAGATTATTCTCATCTCAGAAGGAAGTGAAAGAGCTAGCACCTAAATTAAGCTGTAAGGAAGAGAGAGATTTTGGTAAATGGAAATGGAAAGAAACTATTCCAGCATGGAGAATGGTATAAACAGATAAAGGGGTAGAAGATAGTTCAAGAATGGTCTCATTTGGCTAAAACATAAAATAAATGAGAAAGACTAGTGTAAGGAATGGGGTGTTAATTGCAGGCACTTAATCAGTTTGGTGGGCCCCTCAATCAGTTTAATGAAATTATAGGGTGTAAACTTCTGTCTGAATAGTTTATCCCAAGGGGGTAGGCCTGAACCCTGTCTCTGTATTGAGAAGACTGAAGGAACCCCTCTGGTGGGCTCAGACTTTTGCATAAATGTCTCCCCTCACCATATAAAAACACCTCATGAAAGGGGGTTAGGTTTTCTTATTGTCAGCTTTCCCTCCCTTGGATTTCCGGGTCAGAGTTCTTCAAAGTGGAAGGGAGTAATTTCTACCAAGAGCGAAAATGGTGGGAGAAACCCATGGAAAGCCCAAATGGAAATCTTTTAGACCTCTAGTTCCTAAATGCTTTCTTATGATTTTCTGTTTTCTTTTCTTAGAATAAGTCAGAGATTGGAATTCCCCAGAATGGGATTTCTCAGCCTTGGAAATTATCTCCTGGATAATACTGAGCTTGAAAGTTCCCAAGTTTAAGAGCTTTTTGGCACCAATCTCATAGAAATAGTATTTCCTCTACACTGTGCCCCCTAAAGAAAGAAGACAACTCACAGTAGTTACTGGAACCACCCAGTGGAGGCAAGCAGCACCTCAGTCAGACTAGGTAATTAGAAAGTGTAGTAAGCACAAAAGCCAAGCGCCATGTCATGCTATGGGAGGTATGGAGGAGAGACCAAAGTATATGTTGGCAACCTGGAAACTGGTGCTGGCAAAGGAGAATTAGAAAGAGCCTTTAGTTATTATGGTCCCTTAAGAACTGTATGGATTGCCAGAAATCCTCCGGGATTTGCCTTTGTGGAGTTTGAAGATCCAAGAGATGCAGAAGATGCAGTCCAAGGACTAGATGGAAAGGTGATTTGTGGTTCCCGTGTAAGAGTAGAATTGTCAACAGGCCTGCCTCGAAGATCTCGTTATGATAGACCACCTGCACGCTGCCCATTTGATCCTAATGACAGGTGTTATGAGTGTGGTGAGAAAGGTCATTATGCTTATGATTGTCACCGCTACAGTCGCCGAAGGAGAAGCAGGTCACGATCAAGATCTCACTCAAGATCCCGAGGGAGGAGATATTCTCGCTCGCGAAGTAGGAGCCGTGGAAGGAGGTCAAGATCTGCATCTCCTCGAAGACCAAGATCTGCCTCTCTGCGTAGATCTAGATCTGCTTCAGTCAAGTCTCGATCAGGTTCTTTAAAAAGATCAAGATCATCCCATTCAAGATCCAGATCCAGATCTCCATCAAGACCTAGAAGTAGCCAATCAAAGTCCAGATCACCATCTCCAGAGAGAAGCCACTCACCTTCTGGAAGTCCTCGCAGGAGTGCAAGTCCTGAAAGAATGGACTGAAATGAAAAAAAAATTTGCCTTTTAGGGAAAAAGTTATTTTGTTTACTTTATAATAGATTTTGTGATGTCTGTTCATTGTAACCTAGAAGGATATTTGAATCATCTAATAATCAGAATGGATCTGGATGTTTTAAGAGTTCTGTAAACCTACATCAACAAAGTAGTATAAATTTTACATACACACGTATCCTTTGATCTGAAGATGTGGGGATTTTCTTGTTAGCATATTAATAAAAATTTAATTCTGACTAAAGTTCTGATTTGTGATCACTACTGTTAACATGTAATTTGGGCGAGTCTCAAGCCTAGGGAGCTCGTTGGGCCTTTTCAGGTTGAGTAGCTAGATGTGACTAGAAGGTGATAAAAATGGTCACATTTAGTGTATTAATGAAATCTTTTATACATTGAAAACCTGTCTTTTCCTACCATATAAATTTGGTAGTTTTAGAGATTTAAAAGAACCTTAGTTTTTCATAATTGCCTGTCATAGTCTATATTAGAATCTTAAATCCTGAGTTACTACAATGTTAAATGCCACTTGAAATTAT
Source organism: Pseudochirops corinnae (assembly GCA_028646515.1). Lineage (NCBI taxonomy): Eukaryota > Metazoa > Chordata > Mammalia > Diprotodontia > Pseudocheiridae > Pseudochirops > Pseudochirops corinnae. Next base: position 188,749,930 of record CM053586.1, on the reverse strand, counting down.
CACCAGGGGACTGTCATTTGTTAAACTAAATTGGCATGGCAGTTTTAGAACATCAAGTAAATTTGGAGTAATGTTGAATCCATGAAAAGTAATATACAACAGCACAAATCTGAATTCTGGACAATTGTATTATGTAGCAGCAAATGTTTATACAGCAGAACATGATTAGATAAGTGTTCATCAGGTGAAGTAGTACTTAAGAAATGTTGAAAAAGTCACCATTTACCTAATTTTTTTTTTAGTAACATATATTTTAGTATTGTTAAATTTTTTTTAAAGTAACATATATTTTAGTATTAAGTTAAATTTTTTAAAGTAGAACAAAAATAAGTATGTTTTAAGACTTGATTGGATTGAGGACTGAGATAAATATAAACCATCTTTGCAAAATGGTTCTTTTTCCAGACTAGGCACTGTTCATCTCCCACATCTATTCTTGTGCTAACTTTATGCCTTCCCACCAAAAAGGGGGATTTTTGGAAGACTAGTACAAAGTATTTAAATATATTATCGATTATAAAACAAACTAAAACAGTTCATACATCAGTAGTACATTTAACTCGCTTCTTGGATCACTTCACAAATTTAAATTTTTCATAGAATTAGTAATGTTCCCCACAGCTTAAATACGTGTTATCAGAATATTCTCGCACTGAAAGTGATGTTTTTACTTGAAGATAATTGTTTGCCAGTTCTAGTTTTGGTACATAAAGCTTAACTTTTTAGGGTCATGATTTTCCTGTCTCCATGATACTGACACCTGCCATAATTTTAAAATGGATAGCAGGTCAATAATTTAAGCTTTTGTAGTTGATTTTTTGAATGCTTTTACATACCCAAGAATTGTTTAAATATGCTAAAGTTATTTAAAGAAACATTTTTGTTTGAGGGTTTGAATATTGAATGAGCAATGTGATTTGGTATAGAAGCCACTTATAATTGTCCTGGTTTATCCATTGCATTTTATCAGGTTAACTGTTCTGTAGTATATTAAAGCAAATAGGCTCTAAAATAAATCTGTAGAGATTAAAAAGCCAAAAAAAAGAGGAAGTGACCCAACCCCTACAGATGGAGTATTGGAACCTTGTCAATGGGTGGGTGCGCAAGAGATTGCCAACCCTGTGTCCCAGTCCTATGAGTTACTCAGCGCAAGTCAAAGGTGCATGGGTCATACTTGTTCAGTTGTCCCTAAAATGTATATACCTTTGAGAGAATCTAATGGGCTATTTGAATACTTTGTTTCTTCCATTGTGTGTGGGTTCCTGTGAGTTCTTTGCATCTTACACGTTTTTTTTTTTATGGTGAGTGAAATAAAGGTTTCTTTCTACCCAGTACCAATATTGTACATTGAGTGCCTGTGTGAGATTGAGCGACCCAGTTCCCTGTCTTTGAGTTATTTTAGCTCAAGCTATACCTAAACTTTAGAGATTTTCCTGGGTAACTCCAGCTTGTGGATTGGGAAATAATATGCTAAAAAAGAATTGACCCTTTAGGTCAGCCTTCAGTTCATGTGAACCCAGAGCACAAATTAGATGAGGCCAAATGAGATTTTCAGACCCAAATTCCAGCATGACGAGTTTGTAATCTATTCAGTAGGCAGCCAGTCATAACCTGATTAGACTTGCATTTTGCCTAAAATTTAAGGCATATAAGAAGTGAAGGAATTCAGCAAATGCCAGACAAGATCTTCAAGGACAATAACATTTTCTTTTAAAAACAAGGCTGTTAGAGTGGGAGGAGAGGGGCCTTGAAGGGTAAGGGAATACCTGACCAGGTTTTTGACATTGGATAGTAGAACTCCCCAAGAAGGGAAAGGGAAGAAAGACCACTGAACTCATGATGCTAAAAACAAATGTTCAAGGAAGAAGCATCTGTCTCCAAAGACAAAGTGGTAACCTGATAAAGGGAATGAATGAAACATATTAAGCACTGTACGACAAACTGAGGGGCAGCTAGGTGGCAACAGATGTAGTGCTGGGTTTGGAGCCAGGAAGACTCATCTTCTTGAGTTCAAATCTGGCCTCAGACACTAGCTGTGTGGCCCCTGGGCAGATCACTCAACCCTGTTTGCCTGAGTTCCTCATCTGTGAAATGAGCTGGAGAAGGGAATGGCAAACCACTGCAGTATCTGCCAAGAAAGCCCCTAACAGGGTCAAAAAGTTGGAACAAGAGTGAAACAACTGAATGACAATGTAATACTAAGCACTAGGGGTGAGAGAAAAAATAAGACAATCCTTGCTCTCAAGGAGCTCACATTCTAAAGGGGAAGACAACACATGGAATATTTCAGCTGAAATTTACATAGAAAGGGCCTGTGATACTTAGGATTCAATAGCAAAATAGATGGTAATACCTCTTTAATATCATTTCCACAGGAAAACATCAGATCTGATATTAAACCATTTGTGCCAAGGACTTTGGTGACAAGACCTTTCCTTCTGGGTCTGTAGCACCTGCAGGATTAGTTAACAGGCTGCATCTCCACAAGGGTTGCTCCCCGGGATGTTGGCTAAGGGTACTAGGCTAGAAACATGACTAATCAATTCCCTTGAACCTGGGATCCTGGGCTCAATCAGGGTGTAACAAGAAATAGTGATCAAGGTAGTGGTAGTGGTTTGACTTGCCTGATACATGCTATTTTAACTAGGCGGGCTTGTCTGGTTTTATGAGTGGTTGGCAATTGGTAGGGATGACTGGCCCCTTTTCCAGAGGAGTTGTCTGAGTTGGCTCCCTGGGTGACATCTATGAAGGATGAACTAGAAGCAAGATCAACGGATTGGGTTTTTATGCTTATTTGCCTGTTAGTAGCAATTGGTCAACAGTTGTTGCTATTGCTAATGAGGAAGGTGAGTTCCTTCTCTCCAGTGATTATTCCCCCTCTATTGAATAAGAGCACTGGGACTGGAGTCAGGAAGACCTGAATTCAAAGCCAACCTCGAGATACTCACTATGCAACCTTGGGCAAGATACTTAACCTCTGTTTGCCTCAATTTCCTCAACTATAAAATGGAGATAGCAATAGCACCTACCTCACAAGGTTGTTGTAAGATGAGATATTTGTAAAGTGCTTGGCATAGTGTCTGGCACATAGTAGGGGCTTTATTAGTGCTAGTTATTACTATTCTATAATAATTATCCCCAGTTCCTTATGGCTTTAAGTCTAGATGCACAGATAGTATTTTCTCCAATGAATATCCACTGAAGACAGGAGATACGAGAGAAAAGATGATCTGGGAGATAAACAACTGGTTAAGAAGATAGTGTCTGAGAATGGGATTTCAGTTTCTAGAGTATTGCTTAAAATATAAGAAAACAGGCTCTTAACCAAGAATGGAATTTACCTTTTAAAAAGTCTACTAAGAATATATTTGCCTGATATTTTACATTTCTAATCAAGAGTTTTAAATTAAAAGGGATGGAGAAAGGAAAAAATTGCCTAAATATTTCCATCAAGGTAAGATAACTTTGAAAGATGTTACGGTGTGGGGAAAGTACCTATTGAGATGTCCATAAGCTCATAGGAGTTAAAATCCAAGAAAGTTGTCAGTAATCAAACCAATTAGCCTCAAGTGATTATTAATGCATGCACCAAGTTTAGGAAAAAAGCAAAATGAACTAAGTACTGTATGAATAGGCAGGTTTGACTACATCTCTATAAAACTTGGTTGGATGAAAACCCATGATCAGAATGTGGCTTTAGATAAGGATTTCTTCAAAAAAAAAAGGTAGTGAAATAGTGTATGTTTTAAAAAATTAAATGTATTTATTTTTAGTTTTCAGCATTTACTTACATAAAGATAGTACTGTGTATTAATGAGGCACACACAGACAAGGAAATGCTCACTATCTGGGAAGGAAAGAACCAATCAACAATTAATTATTAAGCAATCTACAATGCTCCAGGCATTGTGCTAGGTGCTAGGGTAAAAAAGGCCAAAGAAGAAAATAATCCCTACTCACAATGAAATTACATTTTAGTGAGGGAAACAAATACATATAGAATATATAAACATAAAATTAATAAATATGTACAAAGCAGTTAAATAACAGTACTTTGGGATGGAGGGTACCAGTGGTTTGGGGAATCAGGAGAAGCCTTATGCAGAAGCCAGTGCTTTCTTCTGCATGAGAAGAAAGAGGGATTCTCTAAGATAGAGGTAAGGAGCAAGTTCATTCTAGACATGTGGAACAGCCAGTACAAAAACATAGGGATAAGAAATGGGGTTTCATGTGTGGGGAACAGAGAAAGTCAGTTTGGCTACAACAAAAAGTACAGGAGGAAAAGGATGAAAATAGGTTGATCCAAGAGGTGATAAGGGACTAAACTAAGGTGAGTGATAAAACTGAGTCAGATGTGAAAGATCCTGTGAAGGTCAAAATGGCAAGGTGTGGCAACTTATTCGATATATAGGGTAAAAGAGTGAAGAGTCCGGGATAATGCTGAGACTAGCAACCTTGGGGACTGAAAGGATGGTGTTATCTTCTACTGAGAAAGGGAAGTTTGGAAAAACAGAGTTCAGGTAAAAAGAAAGTTAATTCAGATTTGGACATGTTGAGTTTCAAGATACCTCTAGGGCATCCCATGTGCACTGACGTTCAAGGGAAAGAATGGAGTTGTAGATATGGATCTTTTGGAGTCATCTGCATGGAAGCAGAAAAGGTTACCAATAGAGGGAATAGAGAATATTTGGATAAAAAATTATGGAAATATGAAGTAAGCCAAATCATTTCATCTTGGGGCTCAATTCACATACAGATGCTCTTGAGGCACGGTTTTGGCATAGATTTTTGTTATATAAATCTAAACGCTTTGAAACCTGCTCTCATCCTGTAAAATGTTAACTGATTTCCAAAGACTTGTTGCATTTCCAAAGATTTTTGGTGCCTAGTTTTCTCAAAGCTTCTGTTAAGACAAGTCTTTCCTGTTTAGGTCCCAAGGTATAGCAGATTCAAGACAATGATTTACAAAAGATCTAGCTGTTTGGAGGTCTGCTCTGATTTGCATTCTCTTTGATAATGTTGATTGACTTTCTAGGGACTGTGCCAGACTCTTGGAGCCTAAAACTCAGAAAGTTAGATTGTATCTGATGTTACTTCCAGGATGTAGCTGATCTTTGAAATAATAAATTAAGATAGTATCTCAGGATATGAAAAACTAAGTCTATTGATAAAAATACTTGAATCTTTGTCTTTTGGATCTTTAAAAACCCTGTTCAAATCATTAAACAGAGTTCTTCCTTGAGCTACCCCCTGGTCTCTCTTTTCTCATCTCTCTATTCTTTTAATCACGTCTCCCTCACACTTGGGGCTGGTACCCGAGTGGTCCCCGGTAGAAATAAAATAACTTTTTGTCAGAGTCTTTTACACATCACATCAATGGAAAGGAAAAAAAAGAAACTGCTTAAGAAAACAAATCATAGGCCTGGGACAGAGACATAATATAGTAGCAATGGGAGGGGGGGGGGGCGGTTTCAGTTATCCAGACACCTATTAGAATGTTCACTCTTTCTCTCTGCTTCTCTATCGCCTTCTTCCTTTCCCTCTCTCTCCTTCCTTTCTCACCTCCCCACCTCTGTCCTCCCCCTCTTTCCTTCACTGCCAAAAGCAGTGCCAAAATTAATTTAATTTATCTAGGGGCAGCTAGGTGGCACAGTGAATAAAGCACCCACCCTGGAGTCAGGAGGGCCTGAGTTCAAATCTGGCCTCTAGCCGTGTGACCTTGGGCAAGTCACTTAAACACAACTGCCCTGCCTTCCCCCCTTCAAAAAGCAAAAAAAAAAAAAATTAATTTATCTAAATAATAGTTTCATTTTCAAAAAGGAGAGGTACCAATGTGAAGGGGGGTGGGGTAGGGCAGGGAATGTTATTCTAGATCTGATTCTAAGCAACAAAGAGGAAGTGATCACTCCTAGATTTTGTGACAACGAATCAAGCTGTAGTTTAAGGAGAACAGATTTCAAGGGGTTTTTAAAAAGGATATGCAGGATCCCATAAATGAAAATTCTACAAGGGAAGTTAGCGGAAAATTAAAGAAGCCTGAGTCTACAAACTGATTGCTAAGAGGAAGCAATTGACAGAGGCTCATAAAGCTGATGTTATCAGGATAGCTGCCCAAAGGGTTACACCTAGAACCCTGAAACTTGCAGCAGCTGCCCTTCTAGGTACCCAATATGCCAGTGCTGTTGTGGGCTGAAAGTGTGAGTCATGACAAGGTATTATATTCAAATGATATTCTATGTACATGGTTCATTCCCGATACCACCACACCCTGCCGCCATCCTCCTAGCAGAATATAAACTCCTTAACATAACAGACTGTTTCATTTTCCTATTTGTGTCATCATCACCAACACAGAGCCTTACACACAGGACTTAATAAATATTTGTTTCATTGAACTGAATTATTCATTAACATTACTCGTTACCCTGACTCCCAGTCCAAAACTCTTTTTTCTCTATGTGTGTTACATGCGTGTCCTTGGTTCTCAGTGTGGTACCCAGGATGGTAAGCACTTAATATGTGTTTATTGGTTGATTACTTGCATGGTAAGGCAGAAATAGTACTAGAATGAGACTATAAAATCTGGGTTCTAGACCTAGTTCTTTCGCTAACTAGTTGTGTGACCTTGGACAATTTGTTTCTTTTTTTCTTGGCTTCAGTTTTCTCATGTGCAAAAGAAAGACAATCTCTAAAGTCTCTTCTCTATCTAACAGCCCATAATTTTCTGTATTGTTGATGGACATACACAGAATACTATAGAGCAGTGGTTCTCAACCTTCCTAATGCCACAACTCTTTAATATTCGTATGTGGGCATGTCTGCACGTGGGTGGACCGGTCTGGAGACACAAGGAGTGGTGTCTCGGTTCCTAAGACCATTGGAAATATGTGTTTTCCAATGGTCTTAGGCAACCCGTGACTCCTGTGAAAGGGTCATTCAACCCCCAAAGGGGTCGCAACCCACAAGTCAAGAACCGCTGCTATAGAGGGAACTCTTTCAGCTATTGCTTGTTCCAGATAGTCCGATACTCTGATTCTGATTCTGATACCTCTTTGTGTCCAGGCTCCGAAGTTTCCTAGCTGTGTGAGCAAGTCACTTATATCTATATGTAACAACCCAAAGGTTATATTCAGCTTGTTAAAACTTACAGAGTTCAGGTTCCATTCAACCACTGTTCTTAAATTCCAGTTTTTTTCCTCTGAATTCCCTCAGCCCAGCCAGAAGTTAGTCACATGATTTTATAATGCAGCTGTGAAAAAGAACAATTTACTTGAAATAAAAATCAAAGAAATAATGTGTTAAGTGCCTACTGTGTGCCAGATACTGTGCTAAATGCTGGGATTAAAAAAAAAAACACAATCCCTGCCTTTAAGAAATTTACAATCTAATGAGGGATGACAACACACAAAAGGAAGTTGAAAAATGGAGTTACCATTTAGCTGAAGGTTGTATTGTTCTGAAGGTTGTATTGTTGTTCAGTCATGTCCAACTCTTCATGATTCCATTTGGGGTTTTCTTGGCAAAGATACTTAAAGTAGTTTGCCATTTCCTTCTCCAGGTCATTTTACAAGTGAGGAAACTGAGGCAAACAGGGTAAAGTGACTTGCCCAAGGTCACACAGCTAGTAAGTATCTGAGGCCAAATTTGAACTCAGGATGATGAAGTCTTTCTGACTGCAGGCCCAGTGCTGTATCCACTGTACCACCTAGCTACTACTGAAGTAGTAAATCCATTTTGTTATGGTAAAAAAAACAAGTATTTCCCTGAAGCATCTTCTTTCCTCCCACCCATGAAATACGGAGGCATTACCTAGAAGTTGCCCCTGGGATCTGATTGGCCCATGTTTCCCATGATGTCACCTAGGGGCATCAAAAGTCCCAGGCACTTGGAGTGAAAGTCTCTCAGACTTGTATACATATATTGACATCCCTAAAAACCTGCTGATCAGATATGTTTCCATGAGGAGAAAAAGAAAACCTCATCTAAAAGCTGAAGAAACATCCCACTGTATCCCTACTGCACATCCTTGCTATATTAAAGCAAACTAAGTTGTTGCTCAGTTGTTTTCAGTTATGTCCAACTCTTTGTGACCTCATTTGGGGTTGTCTTGATTGAAATTTACCACAAAGATAAACTGAGACAAATTTCTAAGCTAAATTTATTATTATAAGGGGCATGTGACCTGATAATGTATAGGTCTGATGGTCTTGCCTCTGGCCAAGACACTCCTAATTGAGGGTACAATACATTTTTATAAGCCTAGGGCAAAGAACAAAATGGAAATCATCCAATTGGCCAGCATCACAGAGAGGAAAGATCGTTATTGGATGCATCAAAAGAAGTGGATATAGCCCCCGCATGTCATGAGGACCACCTCTCTCTATCTCTAAGGAATGCCTTTGTAAATATATAGATCCTGGCTACATTCTGAGGTCCCTGACAAGACTTAACTGGTGTCTGGAGAATAAGATAAAACCACCTTAATTGTTAAAGATGGGACAAGGTCAGGTTGTCCTAGCTTCTCAGGGACACTCCCAAAACCTTGCAGGAAATGCTGAGACCATGTTTTACGACAGTATTGAGAACAAAGTTTTTCCTTTACCAGGAGCAACTGATCTTTGCTCTCTCTCTTCAGAGAAGAGGGAGCTGAACTTTAGCACACACGCTTCTCTACTCAAACCTCAGAGGAGAGGCTTTAGATTTGACGGAATATTGATATAAGCATAAAATCAAAATACAGGATAAAAATTAATTTGCTCAGGGTTTTCTTGGCAAAGATACTGGAGTGATTTGCTATTTCCTTCTTATAGACGTGGAACTGAGGCAAACAGGGTCAAGTTGATTAGCTGTCTTTCAGATAGATCTAGAAAATTCATCCTTCAAGAAATTCTCAAGGAAAATTGCCTTGATATCTTAGCACCAGAAGGCAAAATAGAAATTGAAAGAATTCACCAATCACCTCTTGAAAAAGATCCCAAAAAGAAAACTCCTAGGAATGTTATAGCCAAGTTCCAGAGTTCCCAGATCAAGGAGCAAATATTAAAAGCTGCCAAGAAGAAACAATTTTAATACTGTGTAAACACAATCAGGATAACCCAGGATCTAGCAGCTTCTACATTAAGGGATCAAAGGGCCTGGAATATGATATTCTGGAGATCAGGGTAGCTAGGATTAAAACCAAGAATCACCTACCCAGCAAAATTGAGTATAATGTTTCAGGGGGAAAATATGATCATTCAATGAGGTGGAGGACATTCGAGCATTCTTGAAGAAAAAACCAGAACTGAATAGAAAATTTGACATTCAAATACAAGAAACATGAGAAGGTAAACATGGAAAAGAAATCATAAGGAACTTATCAAAGTTGAACTATTTATATGCCAACATGGAAAAATGACAATTATAACTGATGAAACTTTTCTCAGTATGAGGATAGGTGATATACACACACACACACACACACACACACAAATGTACATATATGTATACATACACATATGTCTATATAGGAAGGTATATATGCATATGAATACATGTGTAAGTGTGTGTATGTACGTATACATAGACAGAGGGCACAGGATCAATTGAATAGGAAGGAATGGTATTTTAAAAGGTAAAATTGAGAGGTAGGACAGGAATAGAATGAGAGGAGACAGGGAGGTTAATGGGGTTAATCATCTCACATAGAAGAGGCAAGGGATAACTGTTACAATGGAAGGGAAGAACAGGAAGGCAAAAGGAAATGGGTCAAATTTACTCCCATTGACTTTGGCTTAGGGAGCGAATGACACACTCTGAATTGGATATCTTGCCCTACAGGAAAGTAGAGGGGAAGGGGATGAGAGGAGGGCAGATTGGGGGGAGGGTTGTTAGAAGCACACACTTTTCTAAAGGGACAGGGAGAAAGTAGAGAATAGAACAAGTGGGGGGCAGGATAGGAAGGAGTGAAATATAGTCAGTCTTTCACAATATTTCCATTGTGGAGATGTTCTGCATAACTACACATGAACGGCCTGTATTAAATTGCTTGTCTTTCCAGTGGGGGTGGGTGATAAGGAAGGGCAAGAATCTAGAATTTGAAGTTCTAAAATCAAATGTTAATAAATATACACACACACACATATATACATATATTTATACATTATTATTATTTACATGCAACTGGGAAATAAGACATGCAGGCACTGGGGTAGGGAGATCTATCTTGCCCTACTGGAAAGTCAAAAGGGTGATGGGGGAGGATATAGGAGAGAGCAGATTCTGGGAGGGGGTGTACAGTGAGACCAGTGTTTTGGAGTGGTGGGTGGAAGAAAGACAGGGAGAAAATTTGTAACTCAAAATCTCATGGAAATGAATGATGTAAGCTAAAAATAAAAAGAATAAAATAAAACTGGGGGAAAAAAAAGAAAATAAGTAAATAAATGTTTTTTCACTAGTAATTCGCTACTAAATCCATCTGGCCCTGGAGATTTTTTTCCTAGGTAGTTCACTGATGGCTTGTTAGATTTCTTTATCTGAGATGGGGTTATTTAAGTAATTTACTTCATCTTCAGTTAATCTGGACAACTTATATTTTTGTAAGTATTCATCCATTTCACTAAGATTGTCAAATTGATGTGTATAAATTGGGCAAAATAATTCCTAATTATTGTTTTAATTTCCTCTTCATTGGAGGCAGATTCACCCTCTTCATTTTTGATACTCATAATTTGGTTTACTTCTTTCTTTTTTTATCATATTGACTAAGGGTCTATCAATTTTATTCGTTTTTTCATAAAACCAGCTCTTAGTTTTATTTATTAATCCAATAGTTTTATTAATTTCAATTTTATTAATCTCTCCTTTGGTTTTCATTATTTCTAACTTAGTATTTAATTGGAGATTTTCAATTTGTTCTTTCTCTAGCTTTTTAAATTGCATGCCCAATTTATTGACTTCCATTTTCTCTAATTTATTCATGTATGGACTCAGGGATATAAAACTTCCCCTAAGAACTGCCTTTGCTGCATCCCACAAGTATTGCTATGTTGTCTCATTATTGTCATTCTCTTGAATGAAGTTACTGATTGTTTCTACAATTTCTTGTTTGACCCACTCAACATTCTTTAGGATTAAATTATTTAATTTCCAATTAGTTTTTAGTCCATCTTTCCATGGCACTTTATTGCATATGATTTTTATCGCATCATGATCTGAGTGATGCATTTAATATTTCTGCCTTTCTGCACTGAATTGTGAGGTTTTTATGTCCTAGAACACAGTCGATTTTTGTGTATGTTCCATGTACCACTGAGAAGAAGGTATATTCCTTTTTATCCACATTCAGTTTTCTCCAGAGATCTATCATATCTAGCCTCTCTAAAATTCTGTTTGCCTCCTTAACTTCTTTCTTGTTTATTTTGGGGTTAGATTTATCAAGTTCAGAAAGGGGGAGATTGAGGTCCCCCACTAGTATAGTTTTGCTATATATTTCTTCCTCTAATTCCCTTAACTTCTCTAGGAATTTGGATACTATACCACTTGGTGCATATATGTTAAGTAATGATATTGCTTCATTCTTGATAGTGCCTTTTAGCAGGATGTAGTTTCCTTAACTCTTTTAATTAGACCTATTTTTACTTTTGCTTTATCTGAGATAAGGATTGCTACCCTTGCTTTTTTTACTTTAGCTGAAGCATAATATATTCTACTCCAGCTTTTTATCTTTAAGACCTTGTGCATACCCCCTTGTTTCAAATGTGTTTCTTGTAGACAGCATATTGTAGGATTATGGTTTTTAATCCATTCTGCTATCCTCCTCCGTTTTATGGGAGAGTTCAACCCATTCACATTCACAGTTATGATTATTATCTGTATCTTTCCCTCCATCCTATTCCCTCTCCTGTTTATGTTTTTGTTTCTTCCTTCTCCCTTCCCCTCCTTAAGAGTTTTCCTTTTGACCCTGCCTCCCTCAGTATTCCTCCTTGTGACTCCCCCTCTTTACCTACCCTTTCTCCTTACTATTCTTTCCTTCCTTCTTAACCCCCACCTTACACCTCCTACTGCCCATAGGGCACAATGAATTGTTATACTTGTCAGAGTATATTATTCCCTCTTTGACCCCAAATCAATGAGAGTAAATTTCATACAGTGCTCCTCTCCCTCCCTCCTTTCCATCTATTATAATGAGTTTTTGTGTCTTTTCACATTAGAATCGTAA
>CM053586.1:188708857-188737231 GCA_028646515.1 Pseudochirops corinnae | reverse complement strand
GTGTGTGTGTGTGTGTGTGTGTGTGTGTGTGTGTGTGTGTGTGAGAGAGAGAGCAAGAGAGCGAGAGAGCGAGAGAGAGAGAGCGAGAGAGCGAGAGAGCGAGAGAGAGAGAGTACCCTCAGGTGCTACATAAAGAAAAATAACCCTAAAAGACCACTGAATGCTGATTAGTTGTAATTACTTATTTCAATCCTAGTGAACTGAAGATAAAATACATCCTCCTCTCAGAAAAGAAGTGGAGAACTAAAGATGTGGAATGTGGTATACAGAGGCAGTCAATTTGTATTGCAGATATGCCCACATACGAGTATTAAAGGGTCGTGGCATTAGGAACATTGAGAATCACTGGTCTACTGGCTCTGTTTAAAAAATTTGTTTTTCTATTACAAGGGAGTAGTAAAGATAGCACTGAGAAAACAAGAACAACAATAAAAATTTAAAATATAATAATGTTGGGTATCAGTGTAGTGCTGACTTAGAAAACTAAGTCTTAGGGGTTGGTTTCATTCTAGTTCTAGAACTAAGCTATCTTTTTATTACTGCCAAAGTTAAAAGCTTCTTTGAATAGACTGCTCTCGAAATCTCGAGTTTGGTCAGAATAAATTCTGTCAGGGAAGCCATACATTGAAAAACACTTTTCCTCATATCACTTTGGTTACCTTAGAAGTTTTGTGGCTCCTTAATGCATTGGCCTATGTATACTAGACAAAATGTTTTATTACTATAAGGACGTTATTTCTATACTCTTCCAGAGATAAGAAGTCTCAACATGCTAACTCCAAAGATTACTGGTACTCATAATTTCTAGGTAATGAAGTAAGAATCAGGATCACTTTTAAACATACTCCTTATATTAAGGAGTTATCATCGTCTTCAGCCAGTAGAATACATTCCATTACAGCTAAGCTGTCTCATAGTCTAAGTGTCCACAATCTTTTTGGAGTGCTTGGTTCTGTGCCATGAAGCTGTAGGCCATTAAAAGTGGCAAATGCTTTCTTGCACCCTTCATTGTTACAGTTTATGGTTCAGCACAGCACTTCATTTCGGAATTCCAATTCCTGTCACACTTTTAATAACAGGGTGTCCTCTAAAGAGCTAAGCTTGAGTCCCCCTGGGACTCAATACAATTTTTTACAGACTGCCTTCATTCTACAGCTATTTCTCACCACTTATCTTCTGATAATAATTGAAGTGGGTAGGGCTGCTCTAATTTTATAAAATTTACTTCTGTTGATGACAATATTACCCAGAGGAAGCCTGAGACTCTCAATTTCATTTATTTAATATACTTTCCAGGTTTCTGTGTGTCACATAGGTCACGATCACACTTTTATTATGTTTAATGTTCAGGCCTATGGGACTGAGTGTGTATATATACACTTTGGTCTTTCCAAGCAAGGATAGTTGTCAAGTGCTGACAATCAGACTCTGGTTGGTTGTTAGTACTAGCCACAATGACCGTTAATTATTATTTGTCCTTGTCTAGAACTGAATTCTGTGCAAATAAAAATAGGAATAATAAAAGTGCTTAACATATGTAAACTTGGATTCAAGCCTGGATTATTTTCATAAGACATTACTCTTTTGTTGGGGAGGATGATGAATTGATGTTGCATGTGAGGGGCAGAAGTGGAATGAGAGCTTGGGGGGAGAGGGATCGTTTTCCTTCTTTCTTTGAGAGAGGACACACATGCTTCCATTTGTTCTCTTTGGGGTTAAAGAGGGAAAAGACGTGAGGAAAAATAGGTTTTATAGAAGAGCTAGATCTTTAACATGTTTTCCCAACATGATTTCTAGTTTGCTTTTCTAGAGATTTTGGGGAATTTCCTCTTGGTTGAGATGAGAGACTCCTTTTCCCTACCCCACCACTGAGCTATTTCTCTCCCTTAAGTAAGAGGACTCACTCACTATGCACATAGTCTGGTATATTCTAATCTGTATAATTTATTTGATTTCTGTTTATTACCTGCTTGGATAAATTAGTTTATTCACCATTCACAATTTCTGATGGCCTTTTGTAGTAACTTCCATTTGGTAGGAAGGAATCAAGACTTGGGATATAAGTTAGCCCCAGGGCATGTTGAAGCAAGTTCACACAGGCTAGTGAAAATCTACTATTAAATTGTCAAGTAAGTAGTTACACCTCAGAAATCAGCAAACCCTAAAAACCAGGGCTTGGTTTAAATTTTTTTGACTGAATACATTCAAGAAAGTGATCAAGAAAATGTTAATAATGCAGGTTAAACTTCAAAAAAAATTTCCCCAGAGTCAGTTGTTAAACATTTATCAACACATCCCTGGCTATAGCCTTTCCTCTTTAAGAAATAACAATCAAAAAACACAACTTCAACACAGGAAGTTATTTCCCCCAAATTCCCCCAAAGGTGCAACAGATAGGTAAGACTTCCTCTCTGACAACTAAGCAAGCTTAATAGCCTCAATCTCCTGTTCCCCTGAAGGTAAGAATGGTAATAGTTAGCAATCCTATACCTCTTTAAGCTTTGCTAAGCCCATTACAAAGTATCTCATCTTATCCTCACAAATACCTTTAAAAGCAGGTCCCATAATTACCCTCATTTTACAGATGAGGAAACTGAGGCAGACATAGGTTAAGTGACTTGCCCAGGGTCTAAGAGCTATTATGTGTATGGAGCTGCATTTGAACTCAGGAACCAGCTAGCCTTGGGTGAGATGTCAGAGATACCAATTCAAGTCAGCAAGCTATATTTAGATAGACCTTTGTGAACAAACCCATACCCTACATGAGCATGCTCACACGTTATCTCATTTGATTCTTACAACAATCCCGTGAGCTAGGTGCCATTTTTATCCTTATTTTACAAACCATAGTCTCAGAACTTATCAGTGGTAGCCTGCTTCAAAGAAAGAATTATAATTGAGACAGGATACTGAATTTAGTTGTCAGGGAGTCCTCTACCATTAAGTAGCAATAAGGTTTTGATACTCAATGCTCTCATAGTATATAATTGAGGCAAGCTAGTGTCATCATGTATTGTCAAGTGTTTTCTTGGATCCATAAAAGAGAAGAATGGTTTATATGAACAAGTCCTGAAACCACGTATATTTCTTTTTGAAAATTATAAAGTTAAAAATTTTAATTTTCTTTTTTTATGGTGAAATTTATTATCAAACAAGTATTTCAAATTACACTGCATAAGAAACTTTGGAACTTCTGTCACATGATTTTTTAAATAGGAAATAAGTATATGAATGTAAGCACCATTCATTAGAGAAGAGCATTGCATTTTCAATCCTCACTGTCACTGCTATAAAGGAGGAAAGTTAGAATGGACTCAGGAAAGATTGGTGAGGTAAGCACTAAGTTTTTCATAGCCTTAGAGCAGCTTCCAACTCCATCTACCTTTCTGTATGCTAGTTTGGTGAATTTTAGGTTTTGGAAAACCTATTCTGGGACTGGGTTTTCTATTAATTCCCCCAGCAATAAAATGAGCATCTCATTCATGGTTATAGTAAAAGTCAGCCTGGCCTTTTTGGCTACCCTGTGTTACTGATGTTCCCAAAGTAATGTGCCCTGATCTCTGGTTTCAAATCTCTTTAATGTTTTGGGAGGAGGGTTCCACCCTCTGGTCCATCATCCAGCAGGCTTGAATCCAACTTTTTCTCACTATGATCTGATGGAGCTGAGTTAAGTCTCTCTGAGGAGAAACCTCGTAAGGTATATGGTCAAATTCTTTTAGCTTTTGTCTATTCTCCAATACTGTAGTTTTTGATTAACCGTTTCTACTCTGCATACCTGAACGGTACCTTTTGCACATACATATTGCTAATTTCACTCACTCCACTCATTCACTGGATCTCTTGGGCTCTGTCCACTATGATCCAAATTTTCCACAAATGTTGCTCTTTTTCATTACTGCTCCCTGAATCAGGACTTTTCTTCTGCTATTTTGTGGGATGGTATTATGAAACCTCACAGAGTTGCCATATTACCTGTCCAATCTCTGCAAATATTTGAGATGCATGAGACAGTATGTTCAAGGAGCATGGCAACTAATCAACAAGTACTTACTGAGTACTTGCTCTGTGTCAGTGTAGGGCACTGAGGATACAAAGACAAAAGTGAAAGGTCCTTGATCTTGACACCCTACAATCTAAAGAATGCATCTACAATGCATTCACATTTAGGAATATACAAAATTCATAAGATAATTTTGGGATGGAAGTCCCTCACAACTGTGAAGAATCAGAAAAAGCTTTTGGAAGACAGTGGCGCTTGAGGTAAGCTTTAAAATGGTGGTGCATCAGCTTAGGTGAGAGAAATTTTCCAAAGTGGTTACTCTGAGTGACTTTAACTGAAATCAGAACTTTTCATTTAAACTCCCTAAATGTGAATAGGAGGGAAGCAAATGGACTTAGGGACCAATAAGGCATATAACACAAAAGGTAGGTCCCCTGAGAATTTCCATTAATTTCTCATGTTTCTTTGAATCCCTCCCCTCAACTCCTGCATTACCTTCCAGATATATCCTGGTCAGGATTCAGTGTGTTGCACTCCTGATGTTGGGATATCCTCCTGAAAAATAATGTTTTCAATGCTGAGTCCATCATAATGATACAACAATCTGTTCCCCAGACTACCCCCGATACTGTTTGTATGGCTACTGAAGAGAGAGCATCTTTTCCCCCCAAAAGCCCTTTATATTTTTATCGGTTCATTCTGTTCTTACCAGGATTCAACAATTATTAAGTAGTATATGTATGTGTGATAATAACTAAGAAGGTGGTGACTAATTAATTTTTGGGAATATACCAGTTTTAAGCAGCTCAACTAATGCTGTAACAAGACTTGCCTTCTTTCTTATACTTTATATTTACCCAGAACTCATATTTTCCCAAAGATCAGAATGGTATTCTATCTTCAAAATATCTTCATCTTTATATTCAGTGAATATCCCTCAAATCAAGTCTTTGAGGAAGGTCTAATCTCACCACTAATAGCTAGTTTTCAAATAACTGGGTAGATATAGTTAGTGGTGTTCAAATTTGCACAGTACAATGAAAGTTTGACAATGATACTTTTTTACAAGATTTACAATGAGATTTCCAAGTAGGCAACAACTGCTTCGTTAGATATTTGATAACACTTTAAAAACAGTAGTACAATGGTGATTTGAATCTATTTGCTGGAGTTTTTCCTAAAAAAACCAAACTGTTGTCAAATTACTGCTAAATTCTTAAGTTTAAAAATGACACCTCCACCCCATGTCCCCCCAAACCCCAAACCCTACATGTAGCAAACAAGCATAATGCTTATAATCTCTGGTACCTAGGGATTATGCTCTAATGCCTGTTTGATCCAGAGCATCTGGAGGGAAAACAAGTCTTCCTAGATCTAAGCAAAGAAAATCACTAACCTCTGGGCCGGTAAAAGTAAGGATACCAACTTATTCAGGATAAATCACATGAATAATGGTTAAAAGTGCCAGCATGGAGATCTGGGGTATTTTTCTGTAGTTGGATCTGCTGTGGCGGTAGCGCCACCTTCAGAAAGAATTAACTTCCTGCATAACCTTCCTCTATAGCCCCTAGAGCCCCAATAGGAGAAAACCATAAGGTATTCAACAAGTGGTCATCTAGCATCTCTTTAAAGAGCTCAAAGGAGGGAGAAACCACTATTTCTTAAGGCAGCCCATTCTACTTCTAGACTTTTCATACTGGAAATTTTTTGCTAAAGTTAAGCTTAAATCTGTCTCTTTGCAACTTCTGATCATTATTCTTGGTTCTGCCTTCTTGGGTCAAACAGAATTAACCTTATTCTCTCTCGAACAACAACCCTTCAAATACTTGAAGAAAGCTATCCTGTTCCTGTCAAGTCCTCAACTGTCAGGTCAAATAATCTCAATTCTTTTAATATATCCTCATAGTCCTTCACCATTCTGACTGCTCTTCTCTCAATATTCTCCAGATGATCAATATCCTTAAACTGTGGTACTGAAAACTGAACACAATACTCCAGATGTGGTCTAAGGCAGAGTCAGCAAGACTAGCACTACCCTCTGTCTTTCTTAATGCTGCTCAAGATCCTATTTGCTTTTCTTAGTTACCTTATCACACTAATGACTCACATAAGACATACAAACCACCAATCAACTCACATTTAACCATGAGAGGAAATATCTACCTTCTCCAAGATAATTCATATTGACCAGTGGTCAAAAGTTGAGTATCAATGATAGGATGGAAACTTACTTTGTTTTTCTTGGGCTGGATTTACTCTGGTCCTAGCCCTAGAGCCCTAGCTCCCTCCATGCAGGGTGAGCACCCTAAATTCCCTTCCTCCATGGCTCCTGGAGTCCAAATATAGTACATACAGGAAATCCATGCTTCTTGAAGCAACTCTGGAATATAGGCCCTGTGAGCTGTGCTCCTGTGATCTGTTCCTAATTATGGGCCACATCATGGGACTTTAATAGCTAAAATAATTCCAATTAGAAATAGCTCTCTTATCTAGCTATCCTAGCAAATGAAGTCAGCTAGGAGTCACTCATTATAGGACTGCCCCTTCTACATGCCAGATAAGCCATAAATGCTCCAAGGTGAGACTACATCGATGGCAGGAATGTAATCTCAAATCTCCTTCTCAAATCAAATTCTCAAATAATACCTCAGTTTTTAAGCCAGCACCACTTAGCACTGATACTTAGAATTTTCATTCAGGCTCTTTCAGTCACTCAGATTCTTTCACAAGTTTATAAAAATACCTACACTCTCATGCAGAATTTCTCCCTAACCTTTACTCTGGGTGGTTTGTCTTCATGATACACTGTGTAAGTTGCTTTTACAATATAGCCTTTGCAAAAAAAAAAAAAAAAATGGCAGAAAACTAAGGAAGGAAATAGGAAAGGGAAGTTAGGGTGAGGGAAAGCAGGATTTCAATTTTTTAGTAAAAACTTCCTTTCCCATTTCTAAGAAGCTACCGAAGGAAGGAAATTTCATGTCTGAAGAGAGACAAGAACAAATAATGGAATTCAAAGAAAAGAAATGAGACAGACAAAATAAGTCAGTCATTTTCAGTTGTGTCTGATTCTCTGTGACCCCATTTGGGGTTTTCCTGGCAATGATATTGGAATAGCTCACTATTTCCTTCTTCAGTTCATTTTATAGAACGAGGAAAACGAGGCAAACAAGGTTAAGTGACTTGTCCAGGGTCATACAACTAGCAAGTGACTGAGGCTAGATTTGAACTCAGGAAGATGAGTCTTCTTGACTCCAGGCCCTGGCACTATCTACTGTGCTACCTAGCTTCTCACAAACAAAATAAAGGAGAAGGTAAAATAGAGAGGGGAGATTTTCCACAAGTTGGATGGAATGAGACTGCTTCACAAGAATAGATCTTTATAAGTGAAGTGAGGCAGAAAGATCCTATTTTAGAAGTAACTTAAATTTACCAGACAAAAAGAATCACCACTTTTGAGTTTCTCATCTATAATGTGAATACACAAATCACTATATCAATACTTGTCTTTTCCTCAAGAAGAGTGGAAGGATATCAACTCTACTAGAGTTTATTCCCTCCTCTCTACTTCATCAAATACAAGAATTATAAATTACAAGTCAATGTTTTTTATCCCTTTGTGAGATCCAAATCTTATCTGGATACCCTCTCCACACCACTAGAAATTCTAAACCCTTCCTGTGAATACTATAATCCCATCTCCCTTTCCACGCAGATCTACATTAACACTACAGTAGCGGCAAAAATAAAATCCAGAACAATCTTAGAGTTTAAGTCTAATTGTTTTCAAGAAAAAACATCATGGAAGTAAATGAGATTTCTCTGAACAGAACACTATTTAGAGAAAATACATATAGTTCTCAAAACTCTTTAAATCACACTGGAAACTCTATCACTAGAAGTCAGTTCCCTCTGAGTCTTAGTCATTGGCATATCTTCAGTACATCCCCTTTTCTCAGTTCCACTCACCTGACTGGGGACTACAAGTACTGTGGAAAACCTCTGTCTTTTTTCCTTCGTCAGCATAGATGAGGCTGAGGGAAGTCCAAGGCCTTGATTAAACCTTAAAGGTTGATGGGAACGTTGGAGGAAAGAGCCTTCGGTTACTAGACAGGCTAACATGGATATAGCTGAGGGTGAAGGAATGTTTTCTTCCCTGGCTGCTAAGTGATGGGTTTGAGGAAGAGAGAGGTCTTCTACTCCTGATAAGGCTCTGAATGGGAGAATTTTCTATTACTCACCAGTAGGTAGATAAGAGCTTTGAAATAAAAACGTAAGAGACAAAAGAAATATAGAAAGCTAAGTCTATTTGAGCAAGTGAAGGAGCTGTATGAAAAGATCCAATTCAGACATTCTAATAGGTAGAGAAGAAACAAGTGTCCTTTTAAAACCTTAAGGTTTCCATAGGTAATGATGAACTTAAATAAGAAAAACAGAGGACCTAAGGGTAGATTGGTTCTGTTCTGAGTTTTAAGACAGGAAAGAGAAAAGAGAATAAAAAATATACACTAGTATAGAAAAGAGTAAGAAGGGGGAAAATTTACTCCCCCCCTTCCCCCAAAACTGAAGTGCCTAAGAAGAAGCGTATACAAACACAAAGGAAGGGATGGGGAGAAAGGGGCATCAGAAGAATATCACTGGTATCTGTAATGAATAAAGGAAAATTGAAGACACACACAGTTTGGTGAAGAATAACATCGAACTTAATAGGGAAACAAGTAGGGATGGAGTTGTAGATAGCATCTGGTTTAGGTCCAGGCTTGTTTGGGGTTTTTGGTTTGGAACTGGAACAAAACAAGATACTTGTTTTGTGTCTTATCTAGCATGGAAAGGATACTCAGCAAGGATATAGTACTAACGAATTTCAGTATAGCCTCTGTGCTGGTACAATTAAATCTGAGGGAAAATACAACTCTTGACCCAAATGGACTAGCTTTTTCACTTATGTTACCAGAAAACTATGCCAAACAGTCATTCCTTAGACCTCTCAGTAAATTAAGTACCAAGAATGGTTTCAATATCATTCAACAGAAAACTCCTTCAAGGCAGATATTTTTCCTACCAATAATAATGCCAAAGTAAGGTTGCTAACTACAAAGCAGGTATTCTAGTAGGTAAAGAAGGGGTGGGAACATCTGGAGTGGAACACTGTGGGATTAGGGTTCTGGTAGATTGAGAACATGCAGCTGGGGAGGGAGAACAAGGTTTATTATTTGCAGCTGGGTTTTAAAATCACCAGGATGGAAAGAGCATAAGGAAGTTAAAGCGTGTTAAGCACAGAGGAGTAAGTCTATGTGAAATATTAGTGGTTAGAAAGAAGTTCATTCTGGGACATACATGATTAGATCGTTCAAGTCCTCCCTGGACTTGGTGACAAGGAGATGTCATATGAGGCCTTTGGAGACCTAGCTCACAGCAGAAAGAAACAGAAGAAATCTGCAGATGACACAAAGTTGGGTAGGATGTCAGATTCAGACTCTAAATGGTCCTTGACAGGTTAGAACATGGGGCTCAATCTAATAAGATGAAGGTTAATACGGATAAATGCAAAATTTTAGACTTATTTCAAAAAAAATCATTATCACAAGTAAAGATAGGAAGGTGTGGTTAGATAAATTTTACTTTTAAAAAATCTGGGTATCTTAGTGCATGAGTTCAATGACTCAATAATATGACATGGCAATCAAAAAAAACTAATGCAGGAAGAGAGATGTAGCTTCTAAAGAATAAGGACATGATAAACTGTGAGAGCACTCCACTCAGACTCTGCTCCCCATCTAGATTGTTGCGTTTAGTTGGTGGCATCATGTTTAGAGGGAGAATTGGTAAACTGAGGGTGTCTAGGAGAATGCAATCAGAATAGTAAAAGGCTTCAAATTCATGCCATATAAGAGTCTGCTGCAGAAAATGGGGATGCTTAGCCTGAAGATGGGGAAGGAAGGGAGAGAATATAGTTGTTTAAAAATATTTAATAAACTGTCATGCCCAAGAAAAGATCAGACTTGTTTTATGTGGTCCCAAGGGGCAGATTTTGGAACAATGGGTAGAAACTTCAAAAAGCGAAATATAGATCAGTTCAAAAGTGGAATGCACTCTCTGAAAGGTAGGTGATTTTTCCTTTCTGGGGGGTCAAGTAAAAGCTAGATGATCACATATTGAATGTGCTGGAGTGGGCATTCTTTTTAGGGGCATGGGTTGGACTAAAAGGGCTACTTGGGTCTCTTCCAACCCTGAAATTCTGACAGATCTGAAGCTTACCATCTCATAATATGACCATTATAACAGCAATAACAATAGATCTCCTTGACTCATTTCTTCTCACTTCAATTTATCTTGAATACTGTTGACATCGTAATCTTAAACAAGATTGCCCAATACAGCAAGGATACAGTGGCACTAGCTTAGGCGAACGTGGTCATCTCCACCTCTTCCAACTCCATATAGAAACACACCTGTTCATCAAGGCAGGATATGGTGAAGGACATGTGATTCATGAGGTCTTTAGAAATGCACCAAATCTGAGGGGGCTAAATGGCTAGAGCATTTTATACCTTTAGGTGAATACCAAGAAGTCAGGGCCAATCAGGTTCTAGGGACAACTGTGACTCCTTTTAGGGAAAGCTAATCCTTGACAAGGGACAGTCATCTAGGCTGGAGTCAGGAAGACCTAAGTACAAATGCGTCTTCAGACTCTTACTAGTTGTGTGGTTTTGGGCAAGTCACTTAACCTCTGCTTGCCTTAATCTATTGGAAAAGGAAATGTCAAATCACTCTATTAACTTTGCTAAGAAAACCCCATGGACAATATGGCCATCAAGTGTCAGAATTAACAAATGACTTAACAACAATACCTGACAAAGGAGGAAAGAGAAGGGGTTTGGGCTTATCCCATGTTATGAGGGGAAGGAGAAGAGAATGAAGGAGGAATATTTCAGGGAAATGCTGCTAAATAAAGTATCAGTCCTGTCAAACCCATCTCTTCACCTTGTCATTCCCCCCTTCCCCCCCAATGTTTTGCTCTGGATAGCCTGTGTCCCTTGCCAAAAAATAAAAATAGAAATACATTAAAAAACCTTGACAATTCCTACTTCCAAGCCTTGGCATGTGATACTCTCAAAGTCTGGTATATTCCTCCTCCTTCTACCCTACCCTCACAAATCTCTCTCCAGGGTTTAATTACTTGATTAGCACAAAATCTACACCTTCTGAAATCAATATGAGGATTTCTTTCTTTTGAAAGTCTATAGTGCCTTAAGGAAAGTAGCCTGAGGGGCTATTGTAGGCCAGGCCTGACTCAGGTCCAGTAGTTCAGGTTTAGGACTAAAAAGACATGAGACTCCTAGGAGACCACCTAATAATGAAAAAAAAAAGTTTACTTAAGCATAGTGTGGAAAGATATTCAACAAACACACAGTACTGATCCCTGCCTTTATCTGGACCCGGGTGATCCATTAGTTTCAAGTCTAGGGAAGGAGCTCCTTACTTCTCAGTGCTTCAGCTCTTCATTTCCTGGGCCAATGAAAGAAAATCTAGGGCAGTTTTAATATCTTTTAAGAAAAAACTAGCTTAACTTTTATTGGGTGGTTGCTGTTCCATCGTTTCAGTCATATCTGACTCTTTGTGACTCCATTTTGCTACTAAAGCACGTTGCCATTTCCTTCTCCAACTCATTTTACATGAGGAAACTGAGACAGTTAAGTGATTTGCCTAGGGTCACACAGCTAGTGTCAAGTCTTCTTGGATCCAAGCTCAGAGCTCTATCCACCATGCTACCTAGCTGCCTAATTGGGTAAGAGCTTAGGAAAAGCTAGCCTAAATGGCAGGGCTTAGAATAAACTAGCCAAACCTATGTAGCCGGTACCCTAGGAGATAATACTCCTAATAAAATGTGCAATTACCTTGAAAAGCTACTGGTTCTGAAGGGCTTTAAAAGCCAGGAGTCTTTATTTTACTTACTAGCCAAGAGAGAAGCACTAGTTTCCTGAATAGAGGAAATGACAGATAAGTGCTTTCTACTATCAGTCTGTAAAATGTACAAAACCTTTGACTTGCTCTCACTCATCCATATATTCAATTAATTGCCAAACCTTGCTGTTTCTACCCTCACAACATGTCTGTTCTTTTCATTCACACAGCCATCACTCTGATTCAAGCTCTCGGCACCTTTCACCTGGCCTTCCCATTGGGTCTTCCTGTCTCAAGTCTCCAAAATCATTCTCCACTCAGCAGCCAAATTTCCTGGTAACCTAGAACTAGGTCTGAGCAAGCTACCCCTCCTCTACACTCAACAGTGGCTCCCTGTTACTGCTGGATCAAAAACCAAAACCAAAAAAAAAAAAGCCTCCTCTAACTTGGCTCTTTTCTACTTTTCCACCTTCTCTTCACACTCTCTACAATATAGCCATTCTGTTCCTTTCACATAACCCTTCATCTCCTGTCCCTCTGTGGCAGTCCGAAAAGCCTGAAATGTCCTCTCCTCACTTTCACTCTTAAGTTTCCCTGGCTTACTACAAGACTCGACTCAAACCACTTCTGGAAGGAGTAGGTTTCAGGTCTCCTTTCTCCCTCCCCAGTTATTAATGCCTTAACTTCCTACCTACTCTATAGCTTGCATGCACCTTGGTATTTACATATTGTCCTGCAGCGAGAGTAGAGACAATGTTTTTACCTTCCCTTGTATACCCAGCACTTAACACTGCAAGTGTTTGTTTAATAAATGCTTTCTAATTGATTAACTGACTCAGAGATTTCGAACTTAAGTGTATACCCCACCCTAGGGGTCAATAATGAAAAGGAAGTCCCTATATACACCAAAGTATTTCTAGCAGCACTTCTTGTAGTAGTATGGAACTGGAAAGAATGTAGATACCTATTGATTGAAGACTGGCTAAGCGGTACAGGAATGTAATGGAATACTATTATAAGAAATGATGACTGAGTAGAGACCAGCTTAGGGAAAGCCCTATTCTGGGGAGTGGAACCTGCGGCCTCGAGGCCACATGTAGCCTTCTAGGTGCTCAAGTGCAGCCCTCGGACTGAGTCCTAACTTTACAGAACAAATCCCCTTAATAAATAGCATTTGTTCCCTAAAACTTGTACTGAGTCAAAAGGCCGCACCCAACGACCTGGAAGGGTCCCCACCGCGGCTTTTAAGAACTGATGCAAACGGAAGTGAGCAGAACAAGGCAAAGTAATACATACATACTTTAGAAAAAACGCTGTCCTGGGCTCGTGGAACTGACTTTTAGCGCTTGTTCTGTCTAAAATTATATGCTTCTTGTAGAGCCTGTTTCCTCCTGCCTGGGGGAGAAGGAAGTGGTGGTTTTATCATATGATCCGGATTCCTACGCTCAAGGGGCAAATGGGCAGCGCCTATGCAAGTAACCACAAGCTCTCTCTCCCTTAGCAGGTACTTATTTTTTTTTTTATAAAGTCATCCTTAGGAGCAAAATCAAAAAACAACAAAAAGTTTGAGCCATTCATCTAAGACCGCATATAAAGCCTTCCCTCCACCAAAAAAAAAAAAGCCATTCAGATTTCCAGTAACAAATTCTTCACTTACTGGTGTAAATTGTTCACTTAAAAAAATTTAAAAAAAAAGATGCCTACTGTGAAACCCGGGGAGGGAAACGAAATGAAGTCAGAAAGGTCTCCCCGGTAATGTGCGGACCGCTACTTAAGTTCACAAGAAAAAGAAAAAACTTTAAAAAGCATGAAAAAAAGAAAAGCCGACCACCACGGAACCACAACAGCCCGTTCACGCCACTTCTGCAAAGACTCACGCATGCGCTCTTCCATAAACCCCTCACTTGGCCTAACAGTCCCATTCGTCACCCCAACCTCCCTCGGTTTTTCGGTGGGGGGGGGGGGGGGGGGGGGTGGGGGAGGAGGAGCGCATGCGCTCCTTTTCAAACCCGGCCGGACTTGCGCAGTTGTTTACACTCTCGGCCCTTAGCTTTCTCGCTGCCTCCCGCCAACTTTTCAGTCCCCGCTTTCTATTCCTCACTTCCCACTCCCTGCCTCCCACTCCCCATTTCCCTCTCCCTACACCCCACTCCCCAGGCCCTGAGAGGAGGGAGGGGAAAGTCAGTCAGCTACCCACCTGTGGGAGTCCCTACCGCGGGGAACATGAAGAGGCGGGGCTCCGGGCCGCTGCAGTTGCCCTGGATTCACTTCCGGCGGACCCAGGCGGAAGTGGCGGTGGAGCATGGTGGGAGGGGGAGAAGAAGGCGAGGGCAGGGCCTCTGGGGGGGCGGGGAGGGGTGGCCGGGGGCCACGGGCCAGGATTGGAGGGGCCAGGACCCGGAGTTTAAGAAGATCCCGAGGGGCCTGAGAGCTTGGCTTGGAGCTAGGGAGGGTCAGGGACCAGGTAATGATGCGTTGGGGGGAGATAATAGGGCGTTGTGTGCCTGAGGGCTGGGGTTTGGATCACTGGAGGGGCCAATGGAAGTAAATATCTAACTATATGCATATATACGTGGATAAGAGTGACATAAAAAAGTTAGATAGTAAAAGGAAATGACAACTGGGGAGGGGAGGTGAAATGAATTTTTAGTGTATACAATAAGAGGAAAGGTGCCTGGGATAGTGTCACAGAAAGTCTTTTTTGGCTGGCGAGAGTAAGGGTTTCTTCATAATCTTAAAGGGAGAGGAAAGAAGAAATAAGCTTAGACTGGAGTTATGTTATATATAAAGGGAAACTTGAGCACTGTGTCACAGGAAAAAATGTTGACATAGATATCCAAAGGAGATATCAGAAGATATTATCACATGGGAAGGGGTTGAATTTGGCGAATAGAGATACCCATATTCTTCCCCAGTCCTAGAATGTTAGAAGTGGGAGGGATGTTGAAGGTCATATTGTCTTAGATTTTAGATGTAGATGCTTTGTTCAGTGAATGAATTAAGGGATGGTGTAATATATTTAGTCCAACATAATTTTATTCATCAGGAAACAATCCCAGTAAAAGTGATTTGCCCATAGTCCCACAGGTGTTGAACCTGGCCCCTCTGATTCCAAATCTAAGAGTCTTAACATTGTACCACAACTGATTAAAGAGCTTAAGAGGAAACAAGCTGGGAAAGGTTAACTTATGTCTTAGGTCACAAAAGTAGCTATTGATAGAGCTAGGATTTGATCTCAGTTCTCCTTTTGGAGATTTACAGGAATTTCCTTGTATACTAAAAAACTGAAGCCACTTAACTACCTGTTGGACTTGGGGCATGTCAGAACTTCTTTGGATCTCAGTTTTCCTCTTTTGTGAGTTTTGGGGATCAGACTTCATACGTGACAGCTAAGGTCTCTATCTTTAAATGGATGATCCTGAGGAAAGCAGGTAGGAAAAAATGAGAAAAGAAATCTATATTGGATAGTATTATAGGATTATAGATTTTTAGAACTAGATTTTAGAGTGTCACACAGTGTCATTGGACTTTTGAGGACAGCTAAGCTGATGCTCTTATTTTAAAAATGAGGAAACTGAGATCCATAGTTAAGTGACTGTTCAAGGTCCCATAGGCAAATGAATAGCAAAGCTAGGATTTGAGTCATCTGATTTCTAGAAATCCACTACCTCTTTTTCTAGTGATAGATTATACTGAAGTCAGTCCTTTTTTAAATCTCAACCAGATAGTCATAAAATGATATTTATTGTATACTTCGTAAATATTTGTTATTTTAGTTTGTAGTCTGTGACTAGGTAACAGTGTCTCCCAGAAGTAACCTAGCTAACATAGAGGTGAGACCTAAGATTCCTTAAAGTGTTTGAGTAAAAATACTCATAGTTAACATACAGAACTATCTATTAGGCATTGTGCTAAGGCACTCTTTGCAATTATTATTTCATTTGATCCTCACAACAATCCTGAAACAGTGTTGTTATCCCTATTTCACAGATGAGGAAACTGAGTCCAATGGGTTAAATGATTTGCCCAGGCTCACCTTGTTAGAAAGGGATGAGATTTGAACTCAGGTCTTCTTACCTTCAGGTCCTGAGCTGTATCCACTTTACCATCTAGCTACCAACTGAGCTAACATATAGATTATTGGGAAAAAACCAAACAGGAATTTTGTGTAATTGTACAGTAATATTCTAGGGAATAGGAAGAGGTGGAGGTAGGGATGTAGGAAATATATAGGAAATATAATTTGTCCTAATTAAGCTTTGGAACAAGAAGAAGAGCCTGATCTTGTTTAAATGCCCCACAGGTATCAGCAACCTACATCGGCTCTTTAGTGTGTGCTAGCTCTGAAGCCTACCTCTTCTGATGCCCCTGGGGAGAAGACAGACATCATTCTTCATCCAACAGAAGATACCTTTGCTGTGGAATAGGAGATGGGATAATGCTTCCATACCATCAGCTCACTGGACGAAAAATTTAAGATGCCTGTAGAACTCATAATACTGACCTCTGGGAAAGACACTGAAACCAGAGGTTGGGGGGAGGGGCTTGGATACACCCCTTCACCCCTAAGCCCCTCCCTTCCCTTTTCTCCTCCCTGCTGGGACAATCCTATTTGCCCTCTCTCCACAGCACACCTTGCATTCCTCTGCTCTGTGGACTTTGCACTAAGACCAAAGGAGAGGGAACTGCACTTTATTTTTGTGGGTTTGGATTTGGGGCTTTCATCTAAGCTTTGAAATGGGATTGGTGATGCCCATTGGAAAGATGTGCCACTGAAAGAAGAAAAGAGTGGTAAGATGCTATCTCCTTTTCCTTGTGGGGTCTTGATATCCCTGGTTCCAAAAGAAGTATCAGCCTACCCTGGGTCTACAAGTCTGTGTGAGGCCTTTGTACTGGTGTAGACCTCCTGAAGGGGCATATCTCCTATGTTCCTGGTTAACCTTTAGCTTTGTAAAGAATGGATACAACTAGAAAGTGATTTCCAATTCTCTAGTATATTCCATTTCTTTAATTTCCCCTTCTACTCAGGCAGAAGAGATACTATGTGAAAGTGAAAAAAAATTGAGTCCCATTTTCTGCTTCATTCGGGACAAGGTGAGAATGGGCAGTGGAAAAGATTTAGGCAAGAAGTCTTAGGAATTCTACTACCATTACTTTAGAATTGAAAAATCAGGAGCTGTTTCTAGAGATATTTAATAGAAGGGGAAACATATTTTTGAAAAAGTATGATTGTTTGTGTGTCACTGGATTTAGAAGGTCAACTACAGGTTCTTCCCTCTGGATTCTAAACTTGAGAAGTTTGAAGTGTCATGGTTTGATGGAAAGATCAGGCCCCTCCAGTAGGAGCCTGGATATACATCTACCATTCTCACTATAACCAGTTTTATGACTATAAGGCAAGTTGCTTAACTTCTAAAACTAGTTTATATTATCTATACAGTGAGACCAACCATACCTGTCCCCCCAGCCTTATGGAGTCAAGTGAAATAATACACATAAAGCACTTTAATAACTAAAAAGTGATATACAAATGTATTGTTATTAATAAATGTGAGGAGAGGCAGTGTGGAATAGGTGGCAAGGAGTGTATGAAGATCTGGGTTCAAAGCCTGCCCCGACACATAGTGTGACACTGGATAAATCACTTACCTTCATTGTGCTTTAGGCAGTGAAGACTGAGTTGCGGACAAAGTGCTGACCTGCATTGGTAAAGAATGTTCTCTCACCTGGGAGTTCCCTACAAAATGAAATTATATGTCCTCTCTTTATTTCTCTAGTAAATATGATACTATGTTGAATTCTTAGAGAAGAAATCTGAATTTTCAAAGACTTTTTTGTGTGTGTGTGGTTACTTTAACATGTTGGAGGTTATCCTATAATTAAAAGCCTGTACTGAATTTGACTCTTCCTATTTCTGAATTAACCCTGGAATCTGTTGGATTTAGAAACAGTTGTCTTCTCTATTAGATGAACAGGTCCTCAAGAAAATTTGAGTTTAGTAGCTATATCATATTAATTGATGATGGCTTTCTTTTCTTCTGTTAGTTTAGTAGCTGATACCTTATGGGGGAGGGGGGATAAAGTCAGATCAGTTTGGGAGTCAATATATTCAGCATGTTTTAATGGGAATCAGGATATTGGAAAAGTGATGACATATAATACAAAAGTTTTACAGTAAAGCTTTGTACACTTTAACTCTTAACTAGTTTCATTCAGTGGATACTTATTAAATATTTTCAGTAAACTGTGATATCTGACATGTGAGAACTCTAGGGCAAGAGTTTAATTTTTATTTGTTAGGGGGCTGCTGAAGATTTTAAAAGAGATTATTCAGGAAATGCTATGAATAATGGGTACCAAAGAAGAGAGGCTAGCATCAGTAATACTTCTTAAAAGGCTATATTGCAGTAGAGCCTGTCTGTACTAGGCAGTGGGAATAGAGAAGAAAGTTCAGATGTGAGAGATGATATAGAGGTGAAACCAGTAGGACTTGATAACTTATTAGTAACTAAAATTAAGAGAGAAAAGTCAAGATTAACATGATTTTGAACAAGGGCTATAGGGTGAATGGTGGTACAGCAGAAAGAAAGAAGTTAGAAAAAACAGGTTTGAGAGGAAAGAAGAAAACTCAATTTGTGATAATATTGAATTTGACATGTCAATGGGATATTCTTATGGAGCTGTCCTGTATGCAGTTGGAGAAGTGGGTTTAGAGTTCAAAAGAGGTCAGGAATGAATCTGTACATTCAGAAATAAGCTGCATAGAGACTGAAGCTGTCTGTGGCAGTAAATGAGATTGACAGGGGAAAGGTGTACAAAGAGAGGAGGGCTTTGGACTGATCCTTGGGAAAGGGATTGAAGGGCCAGGGAAGGTGATAGAGAAGGAGCTCTTAGAGAGTTAAGAGAAAAACAAGGAGAATATCTCTGAATTTGAGGGAGGAATAACTATCTTTTAGGTCTGGTGGTCAGTTCTCTCAAAAGCTGCAGAGAGAATAAGGAGGGTGTGAATTGGAAACAACAGAACATTTTTGGATTTGGAGATTAGGAAGTCATTGGTGACTTTTTAGAGAGCAATTTCATCAGTCTGGTGGAAGTGAAAGGCAGATTGCATGTTTGAAGTGACTGAATAAGTGAATGAAAAAGCACTTATTACTATATGCAAAGCACTGTGCTAAGATCTGGGGTTATAAATATAAAAGTGTGCCAAAGAGTTCACATTATAATGGAGAAAACGATACATATAGGTAATTTCAGTTGCAAGTCACATGAAAAAGCCCCATAGACCTGATAATACAGAAGCAAAGAAGTTATTAATGCAACTTCTTTAATGTTATTTGCATGGAGAAAATCATATCCCTTTCTGTTGTTGAACCCTTGACAGTGCTAAGAACTTTGGTGGCAAAAATTTTCTTTTCTGGGTCTTCAGTAGCTGTGGTTGCTGAAGGAGGTAAGAGTTGTAGTACAGTTCTAACAGAAGCAATTTCCTAGTCACATCTCCACAAAGATTGCTTCCTGTGATGATGGCTGTGGGGGCTGGGCTGGAAATAGAATAGTAGTGTGGGGTGCTGGACTTCTGGTGGCAGCTGGTCAGTGGTTGGTAGGCCCCTTCTTGATAGTGATTGTACTCTTTCAGTGATGATTGGTTCGGGTGACTAGACTGAGATAAAACATATTTTCAGAGCTCAGGTGAAAGTGCAGCTAACATTTTGCTTTATCAAATAAAACAATCTGTACACCCTGGAGAATTATTTCCTTAAACCATTCAATCTGCCTTTGACCATTCCTCCAAGAGTTCTTTCTGCCTGATCAAAGGTGAACTAGAACTATTTCTACTGACCGAATTAATCAAAGACTTCTCTTTTCTCTTAGTTGACCATTGACTTAATCACTTCCATGACTATCTGGACTTTCCTGGTAGAAACTGGTTAAGCCCTCAATAAGAATGATGTAAAAAGTCTTCAGTGCAGAACATTTTTGGGAATTTGATAAAGATGGATAAGATTTTTCATTATGATTGGAGCAAGACCATCAGACTAAAAGATTGTCCTGATATTATTTTGTATCATATACTCTAAGAGAGAAGGGGGGTGACTAGGGCTCAGTATGCTTCCATAGTCATAAGTAGAAAAATGAAGCGAAGACAACTTTTCCCCAGAAGTTTAGCATTGAAGGGGAGAAGAGGGATGGACTGGTAGCTAGATAGGGGTAGTAGGATCAGAGGAAAAGTTTTTATAGAATTGGGGAGACCTGGGCATATTTGTAAATAGATGGGAAGGAGCCAACAAAGAGAAGGTAGAAGGTGTATGTGAGAGAGGGAATGACTTTTGTTTTTATATTTGTACTCCCTAATGCCTGGCACATAGTAAGTATGAAGTAAATATTTGTTGATTTCAGTTTAATTTAATCCTATCCTTTGGATTATTGGTTTTAAATTCCAGACACAGAGAATAGGAAATGGAACCTCTTGACTTGCAGCGGGAGAATAGCATACAGATTTGAGAAGAGAGGAACTAGAAATAGATAGTAACGAGAAGGCAGAATTCTTGGGTTACAGGAGAGAAAATGTCTGTATTGAGAAGCAGAACATGAGGGGCATGCAGCCTTAATTTGGAAATGTGAGGGGGATGAGGGAGAAGAGGGAGCATGAGTTAGGTTACTGAAAGGTGGAGGGGAAGTGAATTGCAAATGCCAGACAGGCTACATGCCTACCTTCTTGTAGCAGCCCTGGGGTTCAGATGTTTAGAAATAGAAATGTTAGTAGTCTTACATAGGTCATGGGATGGGAGCAGAATCTGGAGGTTATGAGAGGGGAGAGGTGAAGAAACTCACTACAATTTAATTCAGTTCAGTTCAAAGACATGCAAGAAATTTTGCCAGGCACTAGAGATTTAAAGAAAAAAAGCAGTATCTACGCTATGTTCAGTTATGTCTGATTCTTTGTGACCCCATTTAAGGTTTTCTTGGCAAAGATACTAGAGTAGTTTGTCATTTCTTTCTCCAGCTCATTTTACAGATGAGCAAACTGGGGTAAACAGGGATAAGTGACTTGCCTAGGGTCACACAGCTAGTAAGTGTCTGAGGCTAGATTTGGACTCAGGAAGATGAGTGCCTGACTGTAGGCCCACTCTATCCACTGTCACCTCACTGCCCAGTCTGCTCTATAAAACAGGTTCTTAAGCTGGGATCTATTAACTTACTTGTCTTTTTAACATAGATTTTATTTCAATATAGTTGGGTTCCTTTTTGATTCTATGTATTTTATGCCTTTAAAAACTTTATTGTAAGAAGGGATGCATGCCACACAAAATGGTTAAGGCAGACATGCACGACTTGTAAACTTTTTTTGGCCACAGGTTAGACTAGAGACAAACTGACAGTGGTTGGTTGCTGCGGGTCACGTGACAAACAGGATCTCGTGTGTGTGTGTGTGTGTGTGTGTGTGTGTGTGTGTGTGTGTGTGTGTGTGTATTTTTACAACACTACATTTTTTTCTGGCTGCCGGAAATCCTTTGGCAGGTATGTTGTATAGGCCTGGGTTAAGGACTCCTTTGTGAACTTACATTCTATTGGAATGACATAACAAGCATAGCAATAAGGGCTATTGAGATTGGAGAGAGTACAATACCTGGGAGGTGAGGGGGAAAAAATCAGGGAGGGATTTTTGGAGAAAGTGGCACCTGAATTGAACCTTCAAGAAAAGTAAGATCCTGAGAAGTGCAGCAGCCTTTGAAAGCATTGACTACTTTGTTCAACTGGATACTTTCTTCCTCAGTGAGGGGAATGTTGTATTACAAGATTTGGTGGTGAGAAGGGAGAACATTCCAGGGATGAGGAACATAGTGCTTGCACAAAGGCACAGAATCAGGAGATGTGCTATCATATACACAGAACATCAAGTATGTCAGTTGAGCTAGAGAATAGTGTATGAATGTGGGCAATACATAATCAGCCTAAAAACACTGACTATCAGCAGACTGAGAAGACTGAGATTTCTGACAGATAGTTTGATGTGTTTGTATTTTATTCTAGAGGCTCTAGGTAGCCATTGAATGGCCTCAAAGTAGGGGAATGACTTGCTCAGACTTGTGTTTTAGGAATACCAAATTTGACAGTTGTGGGGACAGAATGAAGATAGGAGAGGGCAGTTAGGGAGACAGGGGAAATTTTGGTAATCTAGGAGAGTGATAATGAACCCTCATAAGAACTAGGGTGGTTGTGTGTGTGAGTTCAGAGAAGTAAGGTTAGATTTGAGAGAGTTAATGGAGGAAGAATTGACAACACTTGGCAGCTGATTGGATGTGGGGAATGTGAATGTGAGTACAAATTCAAACATGGCTATTCTTTCATATCTGAATGTCAGGAAGGATGGTGATATTCTTGACAGAAATAGGAAAGGCACTTGGAAGAATTTGGGGAAAAGATAATGAATTCTTCTTTGGATGGGGTATGTTTGAGATGCCCGTGGGTCATAGAGATGGAGGCACAGAACTGAGGCAGTTGTCATCTGTATAGTGTGAACCCATAGAAAGTAATAACATTACTGGGTGAGGAGGAACCAATGCAAAGCCTGCAGATGTACCTATACCTTAGCAATAGGAAGGGCTCTAGATGATGGTTCTGAAAAGGAGCTGTCAAAGAGGTTGAAGCAAAACCTAAGGGGAATAAACAGTGTGACAGAAACTTGGATAGAAGAAAGTGTTGAGAAAGAGAATGTGAATAAGAGTGTCACATACTGCAGAAAATTCTAGAAGAATGAAAGCTAAGGAGAGACTGTTGGATTCAACAATAAAGAGGTCATTAGTGGCGTTGAAGAGGGAAGTTTCATTCAAGAGATGGGAACAAAATTCAGATTACAAGGGGCAGAGAAACGAGTGGATAGCTTTTTCTGAAATTTTGGCTTTGAAAATGAGAAATAAAATCTGTGCATAATTGTAAGCAATAGGGAAGGAGCTAATTGAAGGGAAGTAGGAGAGAAATTTACTAAGAAAATTAGGGAGAGAAGGTGGATTATCAAAGGAACAAACTTCTGAAGGAGAAGGGGAGAGACAAGATTAAGGGCATGAGTGGCAGGATTGTTAGGAAAGAGAAGAGCCACCTTTGCATCTGATATAGAGCAAAGGAAGTGAGAATAGGGTCTGCTTTGAAGTTGGATTGAAGAGAAGGAGCTCATCATGAGGTCTTTTTTTCAGTGAAGTATAATTTGGGGCTTTCTGCTAAAGAAGGGAGAGAGAAAAGAGTTGAAGCAGATGAAGAGTGAGAGAATCTAGGATGGAAAGCGATTGATAGCACATTAATGAGGGCCCAGTCAGATTGGATCATTTAAATTTGTAGTGGATCCTATTGGCATTAATGCATGTTTCCTCCAGCACTGGTCAGCAGCATAGGAGTAGGAATGGAGAATTCAAACGTTGGGATTTAGTGCATATAGTGCAAGAGTTGGCGTTAGGAATACCTGAGTTCAAACCCTGTTTCAGATACTGATAGCTTAAGTCACTTTTAGTGACTTTTCTCTTTCAGTGTCAGTTTCATCATCTGTAAAATGGTGCTTTCCTTACATGATTGTTATGTGGATGAGATGAAGTAATACAAAGTGCTATGGATGTTAGTTATTTTTATTATAATTTAGGAGTGAAGTTTAGAAAGTAATGTATGTCAGTGGGATGAAGGTCCAAGTAGAGGATGTTAAAGTTGAATTGATTAACCTTAGAGTCAGAGTTTTGAAGGGACAAGAGTAAGGACAAAACAGAGATGATAGCATAGAAAGCAGGGAAAAACAGAGTGTTGAATGCTGTGTTGAAGACAAAAAGTAGATTTAGGAGGGGTGAGGGTGAGGCATAGGAAGAGATGTAAAGAGTATGTAAAGATTATGGTCAGAGGAATTTCAGACTTAGGGGGTTGAACACTTGTGGGTGATGTTGAGGTCAAGAATATATAATTTGGGTACACAGTTGAAGTGATGTGAATGTGTACTTCATAGGAGTTGATGAACTGGGAAGCAAGGGATATCAACATCTAAAAATTTTATTAGGAGTAAATAAAATTGACTAAATCAGGACAAATACTCATCTCTCTCTTCCCAGTCCCTCCCCTTCAGTTTCTACCTCTTTCCTCCTTTAAGTAAAACTGGTTTCTGGAAAAGGATCTTTTTCAGGTTAATTTGCTTCATCATCAGTGAGAATTTGATCTCATCCACCTTGAGCTTTTTTCTCTGCTCCTTTTCTTCTACAAGTTGATTTGAGGTTTTTCTGCTTTGGGTCTTGAAACAAGTACTTTATACCTTAAAAATAATTTTTTTTTTTAGCTTTAACAATAGGTGAGAATACATAACAAGAATAGAGTATAAATACATTCTTTCGAACCTGGGGCACACCCTTCCCCTTTTCCCCTCTCAGTCCTTGGGGAAAGTAGGCTCAAACTTAAAACAGTTGTTACACTTCCGAATGCAATAAAAGAGCATAGTCACAGGAAGAGTTGCTCCCTTGCTGAAGAGTATGGTTTTTCAGTTTCTGAGGATACACTGTTACACAGGGCTGATCCTCATGGAGGTTAGTGACAGACTCTGGCAAGGACTACTGTCATTGTGCATCTGCTCCTCTAATCTTTTGAAATCTCACAAGACCAAAGGCTGTTCATTGTCCTCACTTGCATGCAGCCAGAAAGAGAGCATTTCTATACCCTTTTTCAGTGTTTGGAAACTTGTCAGTTTCTTTATTTTGGCACACTGGCAACTTCCAGGGGGGCGGGGGGGGGGGGGGGGGGAGACAAGGACCCACAAGCCTTCTAACTTTGATTATAATGAGGCTTGCTTAGCCATGCCTTGGGTTTCATCTGCAGGACAAGGAGTTGTATCACTATTTGATCTGAGAGAGGGGTCAAGGTGCAATGAATTTTGTAACAGGGACAGATCAGATATTACATGCAAGAGACCCTCAGGTTAAGAGCTACACACTGCCATTCTCTAATCAAAGCTCCTGTTCTGAATTAGAGGGAGAAAAGCATGGATTAAGGAAGAAGGGCTGGGAAAATGGGACTAGTGATAATCACATAGGCAATATGGTATATTGGGAAGATTTTATGAATTCAGGTTTTCCAACTCCTAGTTCAGTGACCTTTCTACTATGCCAGAGGTCATTCCCTGCCAAGATCTAAGCATCTTGTTTACTCTTTTCTCAGGACTTAGCTCCTAAAACAAGAACCAAACTTGTGCCTATACCAGCTCCCAGATACACAGATCAGAAACTAGGAGCTCTCTAAATTTTGACTGCAGATGTTTCCTCTCTGCTTCTCTCTCTATATACTCTCAAGTTCCTGTTTTCACTTCCTTTCCCTAATCTTTTTTCCTTCCCCCCTCACCCTTTCCCCATTTTCTTCAGCCTCTCTCTTAGATCGAAATTAGAGCTGGATCTAGAGATCTAGTTCAACTCCTTCATTTTACAGATGAGAACACTGAGGCCCTGAGAAGTTAATTGAATTACCCAAGGTAAGTGGTGAATACTTACCCAAGTAGTAAGTGGCAGAACTGGGATTAGGTCTGAATCACAGTCCTTTGTACATAGTAAGCATGGTGCAGTGGAAAGAAAATTGGATTTTGAGTCAGAAGACCAAGGTACAAAATTTTAACAGTGACACATACTCAAGTGATCTTGGGCAAATCATTTAACCTGTTCAGGCTTCATTTTCCTCATCTGTAAAATAAGGGGATTGGACCTTGCCAAACCCCAACCTTTAATTAAACCCAACATCTACCACCTCACATCCTACTTATGTACAGCTAGAGCAAATCATACAACCTGCTATTTACTATATGTTTATTTATTTAATTGCTATTTAATCAAAGCTAGACCTTCATTGCCAAGACAATCCTTTTGCTTTTCTCCAATTGATTCTTGTGTTCATCATAGTGACTGTTCCAAACCTCTTCTCTCCTCAAGCTTCATATACCATAGCTCACTCCTCCCTCACAGCAAAAGACCTTGGCTTATACCTTACTGAGAAAATAATGGGATAGTCTTTGTGAGCTTCCTCTTTCCTGAAGCTCTGCCTCTCAGAACTCCTAATTATTTCCCATTCATTCCTCCTGTACCCCATTCTTTGGTTTCTCTCCTTCCTAAGGATAGCCTCCTCTACTTGTACCCTTGATCCTATTCTTTCTGGTCTCCTTCAGCCACTTGCCTCATTGTTATTTCTTGTCTATCCAATCTTCACTTTTCTCATATACTAACTTCCTCCTTGCTGCCTATAAACACGTTCATATCTTACCTGTACTTAAAAAAAACAAAAGTTCATGTAAACCTATCATCCCCTCAAACTATCATCCTATGTTACTCTTCTCTTTTTTACAACCAAATTCCTAGAAAACCTTGTTTGTACTCTTTGCCTCTCCTTCTGTTCTTGCTTGCTTTTCACCCCCAGAAGTCTGGCTTTTTATCTTATCATTCCACTGAAACTGCTCTCTCCAAGGTTTCCAGTAACTTCTTTGAGTCCAGTGACCTTTTCCTAATCCTTTTCCTTCTTGATTGTCTCTGTATCATATGACACTGTTGACCACATTTTCTTCCCAAGTACTCTTTTCCTTTCTGTGTTTAGATGACATTGTTCTCTTGGTCCCTATAATAGCCATCTGATCACTCCTTTTTAGGATCATCTCTGTTGGGTCATCATCCATGTCCTGTGCCCTAACTGGGTGTAGCCTAAGGCTTTCCTGGGTCCTCTTTCCTCTCTATATTTTGTGGTTTAAATTATCATCTCTATGCAGATAGCTTCCAGCCCTTATCTGTATCTTGAACCCCAGTCCTATATTATCAACTGCCTATAGGATATTTATGTCCATAGGCATCATAAATTCAGCATGTCTCAAAAAATATTAAGTTTTCCCCCAGCCCACTTGGCTTCCTGACATTCCTGTTCTTCTATTGAAGGTGCCACCATTGCTCAGTTTTGAAACTTTGAAGTGCTCCTGGACTGTTTGCTTTCATTCTCCTCAAATCCAATGAGTTGCCAGTCAATTCTACCTCCATTCCATCTGTTTCCTCTCTATTCTAACACAGCCACCCTAGTTCAGTCCTGAATTACTTTTTTTTGAACTGTGTGGCTCCTGAACGTCCTAGTTGGGCTTCTTGCCTCAAGTCTCTTCTTTCCAATGGATCCTCCATATAGCTACCACATTGAAAATCTTAGAGATCTGACCATGTTACTTCCCTGTTAAAAACAAAAAGCTTCAGTGGCTCTCTACTGCTTCCCTGTTTTCCTTTAAGAATAAAATACAGACTCTTCTTTATGTCAGTTCAGGTTCTTAAGTCTAGCCTCAACCTATCTTTCCTGGCTGGGAAGAGATTTATTCCCCTTCATACACTCTACATTCCACCCAAACCTTCCTGTTTGCTGTTCTGTGCATGCAACGTTGCCGTCCCTCGCCCTGTGCTGCCAATATAGGCTGCTTCCTTTGCTTGGAAGTCACTGTGGCCTCTCCTCTACCTTTCAGGATGCCTGGCTTCCTTCAAAGCGAGTGCTTCTGTCTCCTTTTCTCTTTCCCCTCAAAAACAAATCCTGTTTGGCTTAGGTATTTCCCACATATAAGCTTGAGTACAGAGACTTAACTGTTTCTTATTTTTTGTTTTCAGCGTCCGGCACACACTGGGCGCTTAATAAGTGCTTATTGATTGACTTTATCGCCTCTAGTGTCCCGTGATCCCGTGACCCAGCCCTCGATCTGTAATAACGACTGCTTAGGATATAACGGGAGATGGAGGGGGAAGATCCGTGAAGCCTGAGTTCCCTGCTGGAGCTAATGGGGGTCGGGGGGAGCAGGAGGGTTTGGGGACCTGCCTGTCCGGCTCTAGGTGACGGGGCGTTAGGATTGCGTGGTTTAGCTACAAAGTAAAGGTCACTCATGAGTTTTCGAAGGAGAGAAGGGGCACTTTCTGCCCTAGGAGCCACCTCTCGGCCTGCGATCCCCGTTTGCGGTCTGGGGCGGCCGCCTGGACTCCAGGCTCCAGCCCCCAACGGCCCCGCCCCGGGGCGGAGCTTCCTCCCCCCCCCCCCCCCCCCCACGGGGGAAGGGCCACGTTGCTTTTGCCGGGGCGGGCCCAGCCCGAGCCTCAGGAAGGGGTGTCCTGGGCGGAAGGCGCTGGCAGCCCCCCGTCCGTCAGGGTTCTGGTCGCT
Organism: Pseudochirops corinnae; assembly: GCA_028646515.1. Classification (NCBI taxonomy): domain Eukaryota; kingdom Metazoa; phylum Chordata; class Mammalia; order Diprotodontia; family Pseudocheiridae; genus Pseudochirops; species Pseudochirops corinnae. The sequence continues at coordinate 188,709,168 of CM053586.1, read as the reverse complement.
ACTGGAGTCGGGGTCGTGCGGGCGAGCGGCCCCCGGCCCACTGCAGGCGGCGACGGGCGCGACCCTTCGGTAACTGGGGAAAGTTGGCGGCGGCAGCAGGAAGTTCAGGGACCCGCGAAGGGACTTGGGCTTCTGGGCGGACCGAGGGAGGGACCGAGGAGGCTGTGGGGGGGGCGTCACCGAGGGGAGGAAGGGGTAGTGTCTGTTTGATCCCAGACCCCCTTCCCCTAAGCCCCCTCTGGGAAAAACCAAACCAAACCGAACCTCTGCCCAGCGTGGGGGTCTGACCTCCCTTCCCTCCATAATCCCCA
>CM053586.1:188690689-188708757 GCA_028646515.1 Pseudochirops corinnae | reverse complement strand
GAGTAAGGAGGGAGTTATTGTGAAACTTGAAGGGAAATTTTGTTTTGGAGAAAAGAGCCTGTGTGTGTGCAGGGGGAAAGAGTATGCCTTTGGGGGGGTGGGGAGAGAAGGTCGGGATATGTGTTTTTGTAGAGATGGAGGGTTGGATCTGGAAGAAGGGAGTGTGCTTTTAAACTTGGCTTAAAATTGGCTTTTAAGGCCAGGAGTTAATACTGGGAGTGAACATTTGTTTGACCTTTTCCCAGAACCCAGTATTTACCCGTGTCCTTGTTCTAGTTTTGAAGGAGCTAATAGGGGGAAGATCTGGGGCCTTGACATAAATGAACTTCGAGGTTAGGGGAAGAAAAACTAGAGACCTTATCCTTAGAGGGTAATTTAGCTCTAAAGCTATGATCCTATATAATATTTTGTTTGGAAGGGGAAGCATGTCTTTATCCTGAGGAAGGAGGAGCAGGTAATTTGGAGAGAAGGAAGGGGAAGGAGATTACTACTTTGTGGGACACCAGGTTCCTGGAAGGGACTTGGGGTTGTGGAGAGAGAGGAGGAACTAAACTGTTGTCACTTGGGAGGCAACATGCTTGGAATCATTTCTGGAATTTATTTTTTTCCCAGTAATTATTCATATTTATTTAGCATGTTATAGCTTAGAAAAGCTTTTTTCTCCCAACAATTTTGTGTGGCATATAATTGTACAAAGCATTATTGCCCCTCATTTACATATGAGAAAAAACCAGGCCTTCAGAAGTTAAAAGTGACTTGTTTGCTCTGAGGCACACAGCTGGTTAGGGTCTTCCTCAGTCTTGAACCCAGTCTTTGGAAAACTATTACCTTTTTAAATCATAAACATGAAACAAAATCAAATTTTCTTGAACACCAAAACACCACAAACTGTTTTAGTTTTTAGCCCTATAATTTAGTAAAACCTTCCAGTCAGCATGTCACCCATCCTTTGTTTTTTTTTTCCTACTTAATATTTTATTTTTTCCAATTACATGTAAAGGTAGCTTTCAGTATTCACTTTTCTAAGATTTTGAGTTCCAAATTTTTTTCTGCCTCACCCCCTACCCCTTCTCCAACACACAGTCTGATAAAGGCTATATACATGTACAATCATATTAAATATATTTCCACATTAGTCATGTTGTATCATTTCTGGAATCTAGCGTAGGTAGAAAGAGAGGCTCCGAGACAGGAAGTTGGGTTCTGGGAGAAAATGTACTGAGGAGGGAAGGGTATCTAAGGGGCAAGATGCTTTCATGCTAGGGTCCAAAGAGATGGTTTTGTATATTGGCTCTATTTTCGTAGACACTTCCTCTTTCCCCTTTTTACTTGTTTATGGTGTAGTGGTGATTGGGGGAGAGAGAGGGCACTTCCACTGGATTTGTAGTTAGAAGACACAAATTCAAAATTTAGATTTATTGATTACTTAGGATGGGTGTTTGTGGAGTGCTTGGAAGGCTAGGCTTGTGTCCTTTCTCTAGATAGCACTTTTTTGTTCCTTTAAGCAAATCAGCTTTTCAGAGCCTTAATTTCTGCATCTATAAAACAGGTAGTAGTTTATAGTCAAAAAGAACCTCCTTGGGTTTCAGTTTCTCCATCAGTAAAATGAGGGGTTTAGACAAGGTGTCAGGACCCTATCCCAAGTTGCTAATGCCTCTCTCAAAATTTACCTCGTTTATTTTTGTATATGCCTTCTCTATCCCCACTGTGGTATGTAGTTCCTGCCCTGTAGGCTTAATAAATGCTCACTGACTAATAGATCGTATAGTTTTGTCTGAATGTGTCCTCATTTGTGTGTGTTGGGAGAAGGGAAAGAGTGGGAGGGAAGCTTGGATATGAGTAGGACTTCAGTTCTATAAACTTTTGGCTGAGAAAGACTTTGGAGAGATCATTGTCATCTTGTCTGTTTGCCTCCTGACAGAATATATCCATCTTTCCCACTCCCTTTCTAAAAGTTTTATGCTCCAGACCAGATTTTCTCTTGTCTTGAAAGACCTTTATTACAACTTTTCTCAATTCACTTTTATTAATGTCTTGAAGTCCTTCTAGTTGGGAAGTGCTTTCTGTTTATCTAAGTACTTTATGTTAAGGGCTAAACCTGTTTCTAATGTGTTCAAAGCAATCTCAAATGAGATTTCTGGATTATCTGCTATTTGGGGTTATTTTATCACAGGGCTTCTGTTTGCATCTTGGATCTATTTACAGGCTATTCTTTGAACCCTTCTTGGTAGGGAGAGAAAAATATTACCATAATAGCATAGAATATTAGAAATGAGAAGGATTTATTCCAAACCCCTTATCCCACAAAGAAATTTAAATCCTGAGAAGGTTGGGTGGTTTGCTCTGGGGTCACATATCTAGTCACTGTGAGAAAAGGGATCATAACCTAGACGTTCCCTAATTTCTAGTATGTTTTTGTTACATTCACTTCACACAAAAGGAATTTTGACACAGTAAGGCTAACTAAGCATTTAATAACTGCGCCACTGGATTGAAGGGCAGTTAAGTGGCACAGTGGATAGAGTGCCAGGCCTGAAGTCAGGAAGACTCATCTTCTTGGGTTCAATTCTAGCCTCAGGTACTTACTATCTGTGTGACTGTGGGAAAGCCACTTAGCCTTGTTTGCCTCAGTTTCCTCATTTGTAAAATGAGCTGGAGAAGAAAATGGCAAACCACTCTGGTATCTTTGCCAAGAAAACCAGACTTGAATGAAACAACTGAACAGAGGTCCAGAAAGTGAGTTCATCTTGCCTCAAGTTCTTCCACTCTTGGGGATGAGGAGAGCTATAGGGTTTAGATTTAGGGAAGGGTTAGATTAGACCAGCAGTTCTCAACCTCAACTTCTTCCGATGGTCTTAGGAACCAGGACACCGCTCCTCTGTCCGTCTCCAGGCAGGTCTGCCCACATGCAGATATGCCCACATATGAGTATTAAAGGGTCGTGGCATTAGGAAGGTTGAGAACCACTGGATTAGACTAAGGGATCTTATTTGAGGATCTAAGGTGACTGGGAAAATGTGATACAAGCTAGAACTCTTTAGGGCTAAAGAATTAGTCTTGGGTCCTGGAAGACCAGTGGCATCAAAAGTTAGTTCATCCTCTGCTACTACAGATATGTATCTGAAGTGTCAGTTTGGAAAAGGAAGAGGTAGGAGAAAAGGAAGAGTTAGGCAGAGCACATGGGGTTTTGATTTAGATCCTCTGTTGCTAACCCCAGAAGCCTAAAGAAATTTGCCTCTGTTAGCACTGATGGTTCAGAGCTAACAGTTAATTCAGTAAAAGAATTCTGGGATGGGGAAGTAGCTACGAGTCAGCTTCTTCCTGGCATTTACCAAGTAGCCTGTATCACCAGTTTAGCTCCTCATTATTGGGAAAGAAGGCAGCTTGAAGGCCTGGAATCTGCTCACTGATCTGTCAGCAGCTGGGAGAATAACCTCCCAGACAAAGAGAGCACCTTATCCTTGGAGCTGAGACTGGAGGGAAGCTGCAGGAGAGTATTATGAAAGCAGTAGACCTATAAGTGTAACTAACAGCTGTGGGTGAATTCTGGGAGGGCAGGGTGGGAAAGAGGAGGAGAAGGGGATATTTATCTAGTTTGTATGTAGAAAGTAAGAAGTAAAAAGCAAAGTAGAAAGCAGAAGTCCTGGACATTTTATTTTGTGAGTTGTAATAAGAGGAAATTGATGTTAAAGTTAAAGTTTCTGGGAAAATTAAATTGCACAGTTGGATTTGTGAATGATAGACAAATTAGAGGGTGAATGTTAGAGTAGTCTTTGTGGTCACTTTAAAGGCCTTTTAGGAAGGTATTAAAGTTCAGAAGAGATCTAAGTGAGTGAGAATCCAGATACTTGGCAAAGGAGTTAAAGAATGGCTGGATAGGTTAAATAGCCAGTCAGAGGGTAGTAATAATAGCACTTCACATCATCCATTAACTGCTTTATAGTTTTCCTGTATTCCTACCAGATCCCATTTAATCTATATATTATCCTATAAACTAGACTATTCTGTACAATATTCTATGGTGATCTTTTGAAGTAGACAGAGTAAGTATTATAAATCTACTTTATAGATGAGAAAACCAAAACTTAGACAAGTTGAATGATTCAGCCAAGATGATATTAGGTAGTAGGTGTCAGAGGTAAGATTTGAATTCAGGTCTTCTGACTACTTCCTTCTTGTGCCCCCAACCCCCATTGCTCCTTCCTGCTGCCCTCTGGGTGGTTTGTTGCATTCCAAGCCTAGGAGCCAGAGCCCTGATAAGGCTGTCTGCCTTACTGGAATGTGGATTAACAGCATTGAGCATGTATCATCCAATGGGATAGCCCACCCTTTCTTCTTGCCCCTGTTGCTGAGGCATGTGACTTAGTCTGCCCAGGTGGGAGATAAAGGGGAGCGAGGGGAAGAAGTGGGTAGGAGTAAGAGGTAAGTATGAGGTGAGAGAAGAGAGAGAGAAGGGAAGGGAAGATGTAACAATAAAGCTGCATTTCTAAACCCATCTGTGTGTGCCGGGATCTCTGTTCGAGAAGCAATGCAGGGACATCTGATGACCCTGGGGAGGGTAAGTGAGGTCGGTGGTCCGGCAGGGAACCCGAGGTGAGAGGGTCCTAACACTTCCTGACATTTCAGTTATTTGAAGGGGAGCTGGAGCAAAAGAGCATACTAGGAGAGATCTTGTGGAATGTAGGGGGAGAAATGGAGTGAAGAGAAGGGAATGGCGTTAGCTGAGGATGAGGAGGGACCTCCCATAAGAAATAAGCTAATAATGAAAAAGACAGCTCTGTTGCATAGACTGGCTTGGTTATAAAAGGTAGTTTGTTGCAGTTTATTGAGTTTTTAAGAAAAACTTGACCACATTGATATACTAGACTGTCCAGAGCTGTGCACCATTTCCCTTTAATTTTGAAATAATTTTTTACACTAGTCTTTGAGCACTCTTATCTGGGTGTATGAGGCAAGAGGAGTGGAGTTGTTTGGATGCTCCGAAGGAGACCGGAGGTTGTGTGTGGGTTTGTCAAGACAGGTCAGATGATGACTGTGCTTGGGACCTCCTGCTTCAAGTGTGCCTCCAAACTCATCCATCTTTCAGGCAGCCTCCAAATGATTTTTTCACGAAGTTTAGGTGTGTGTATGCTGTCTCCTCTACTAAAATAAAGACTCCTTGAGGGTACAGACTGTTTTTGCTTCTTCTTTTGCTTGTTGATGAATTGATTGATTCTGTCCCTTGCTCCCCTTGTACTGCTTCTTATCAGTTGACTGCTCTTTGAAAACTCTTGCTTTCTAGGGGTATCCCATTGTAATCTTTGATCCTGTATATAGGATGGTTAGATTTGGGAGAAGCGGGAGGGAGACTTTTTCTGAGAATTCTTCAGGGAAGGAGACATCTTAATATCCTACGCTCCCTTGCTTCTGTTTCTATGCCTCTCAAACTGCCACTCTTGACCTATGTATGATTTTGAATTAACATTTATTTTTGATGTTTACTGTACTTTTTTCTCTCTCCAGGTCCATGGCTGCTTTCTGATCCTCCCAACTACCAAAAGCATCTTCTTGGGCACCAGGACAGGGGGCTGAGCAAAGGGGATAAAAGGTGCTTCCTACCCTGCTTCACCCCCTCTTCTCCCACATCATTACCCACCCCCCCCCCCCAGTCTCTTCTGCAGCAACTTCTTCTAACCCCTCTTGTGAGGGGTCAGGATGCTGAAGAAGCAGTCTGCAGGGCTGGTGCTTTGGGGTGCGATTCTTTTTGTGGCCTGGAACGCCCTGCTCCTCTTCTTCTTCTGGGCCCGACCCTTGCCTGGCGGCCCATCGTCTGAAGACCCTTTTGCTGATGACCCTGCTGGCCTTACCCGACGAGTGATCCGGCTGGCCCAGGAAGCCGAGATAGAGCTGGAACGACAGCAGGGGCTGCTACAGCAGATTCAGAAACACAGTGTGTTGTGGAATCGGAGACAACAGGCGGCTACTGCAGGCCCTCCTGCTATCTCCCACCCAAGCCTAGCCCCTACATCATCTGTTCTCCCCATTTTAGTCATTGCTTGTGATCGCAGCACAGTCCGTCGTTGCCTAGATAAACTTCTCCACTACAGGCCATCAGCTGAGCGTTTTCCCATTATTGTGAGCCAGGACTGTGGGCACAAGGCAACAGCCCAGGTCATTGCATCATATGGCAATGCCATCATGCACATTAAACAACCTGACCTTAGCAGTATATCTGTCCCAACTGAGCACCGAAAATTCCAGGGCTATTATAAGATTGCCCGTCATTACCGTTGGGCCTTGAGCCAAATCTTCCGTACCTTCAAATATCAGGCAGCTGTGGTGGTGGAGGATGACCTGGAAGTGGCTCCAGACTTCTTTGAATACTTTCAAGCAACATACCCACTTCTGAGGACTGATACATCACTGTGGTGTGTTTCAGCCTGGAATGACAATGGCAAGGAGCAGATGGTAGATGCCACAAGGCCTGATCTTCTCTATCGAACAGATTTTTTCCCAGGCCTGGGGTGGCTGCTGCTGGCTGAGCTATGGGATGAGCTAGAGCCTAAGTGGCCAGAGGCCTTTTGGGATGACTGGATGCGGCAGCCAGAGCAGCGTCGGGACAGAGCTTGCTTAAGACCAGAGATCTCTCGAACGATGACCTTTGGTCGAAAGGGGGTGAGCCAAGGACAGTTCTTTGACCAGCACCTCAAGTTCATCAAGTTGAACCAAGGTTTTGTACCCTTCACTCAGTTGGACCTGTCTTATCTGAAACGTGAAGCCTATGATCGGGACTTTTCTGCCCGAGTCTATGCTGCCCCCCAAGTGCAAGTGGAGGAGCTAAAAGGCAACCAGAAACAGGAATTAGGGGAGGTTCAGGTACAGTACAGAGGACGGGACAGCTTTAGAGCTTTTGCTAAGGCTCTAGGTGTTATGGATGATCTCAAGTCAGGTGTTCCCCGAGCTGGGTATCGGGGCATTGTCAGTTTTCTGTTCCGGGGCCGCCGGGTATACTTGGCACCTCCACAAGACTGGACTGGTTACGACCCTACCTGGAGTTAGCAGTGGTACCCACTCTCCGGTCCTCTACAGGAAGAGTTGGAGAGTCTTGTCTATAGGCTGCACTGTTTTTTTTGTGTGTGGGTTTTTTTTAATCAGTTCTTTTTTTCTTTTTCCAAGTGGCATTCGAGTGCATTTTCTTCACCTGGGCCAAGAGTATGAGATACTTGGTTTATATCCTGTCAACAATGGGAAAGCTTTATTGGGGAATATTGGAGCTCTGGGCATCATGGAGAAAAAAATTTAACCCCCTACCCTCCAGAAGAAGCTAGGAGACCTAGTCTTTCCATTAGACAGTTTTGGTTTTCTCATGAAAATCTTAAGCAAGTTATAATTTTCAGAGATTTTTCTCTCGTTGGGACTTCTTTATTATATGCTGGCTTGATTTTTCCCCTCTACTCCTACTGTCACTTTTAGCTAGGGTGCACTTCCCCTCTTCTGGGCCTTTGTTTCCTCATCCATTAATTGAAGAAGTTGGACTAGTTGCCCTTTAACAGTCCTTCTAGCTTTAAATCTATGATGTTATGATCCCCACCCCTGTTCCTCCCACTTGAACCATCTCTTTTTCTAAGGGCTTGGATTGGGGACGTTTATTGTGCTTGTGGCCAAAATCAGAACACACCAAAGGGGACCAGGGAACACATTACTAAATTTTAGGTGTTTGTACTTCTTAATCCCCTTTGACCTCTATCCTGTCTCATTCTCTGTTTCTCCTTTGTGTGCAGTATGTGTCATATTCTTATCTGTATAACTTTTCATATGTATATATATTTGTTTTTCTTCATTCTTTTTTTACATTTCTGTTGTCTCATTTTCCAGTTTCCTCTGAAATTTAGTAATCCCCAATTCTAGAAAGAAAAGTTGAATGAGGAAAAGTGAAATCTCCTCAGTTCTCTATTCTCAGGACTAGGGGGAGATTGTGGGGTGGGCTTTGGTTTGAGAGAGCCTTCAGTTGATGTTGAGGAAACCCTTCAAGGTGGCAGCCACCAGCCTTCCTGAACCCAGTTTTTCCTAGATTCTTTAGGAGGGTGTAACTTCAAATGGGTGATGGAAGACTGAAAGAGTTTTGTCCTCTGTGCCTCTTCCATTTTCACCTGGGTTCAGCTTCCTTGTTGATTACGTGGGTTGCTTTCTCTCTGAATGTGTGACTTTTCTGTTTTCCCTCTTCCCCAGTGGTGGAATCCTGAGAAGCAAGCGTGGTTAATGCCATTAGCAGCTAACTCCTCTTCTCCACTTGTATAATTGTATTCCCAACACAGATAAGGGAGGGTGTGCCCTCCCTTACCTCCAATCTCTTTATTTTTTGGAAGATGAGGATAGTGATGCTGGTTGGATGAGGAATTTGGTCATTTATATTTTTCTTTCCTGCCTGACTCAACTTCATGGAAGAAAATTGAAGTTGCCTAATTATTTTCCAAAATAAAATAAAGATTGTCATTTGAAAAGTTCATATCTCTGTTCTGGAGAAGGATGGGGGTGAAAAGAATAACCGAGGGGTGATGGGGAAAAAGAGAATAGGGGAAAAAGCGGCAAGACAGAAAATGAATGGAGGAATATAGAACACAAGGGAAGGAAAGAGAGAAAATGACATGAAGGGAAAAGAGGGAGTGCTGGGAAAATGAGAGGAGAAATAAGGAAAAAACCCTGGGGAAAAGGTCATGGAAATGGGAAGAGCTTTCAGTCCTGTAAGATCGGTAATTCTCCCCAAGGGAGAAATAGGCAAGGTTGAAGCTCCTAGGAATCCAGATCCCCCATATAGGTTTGGGAGAGGATAGTGGAACCATAGGCCTTGAACTTGCCAAACTGAAGGTATCAGAATCAGAGTGGTGACTTCACTGTAAAAAGTAATTTACCTGACAGGAATTTGTTAGTTGAGGTGGTAGAGAGAAAAACTCAAAAGACTGAAAAGCCTGTCACAAATCAGGTGGTGTCCTCAAGGATACTGAGAGGACTTGAATAGAAAGACACTTGAGAAAAGCCTGAAGAAGTTTACAGAATCAGAGTTTGGAAAGGGAGCATTAGAATGCTGGTGATGAAAGAGGTTGTGGGTATTTGGAGAGGGAAATTAATGAATTAAAAAGCATTTAAATAAAAAAAAGTCCAAAGACCTTCATTTTATGTGAAAAAAAAATGCAGAAGTTTATATTGACTTTTCAAATTACCAAAACACTCAACAATTTAAACTTGCTTCCTCCGAATCACCTCATAGTTGCAGCTAGACTAAGCAGCAGAAGTGGTTCTTTGTAATGCTGTCTTAAAAACATTTACAAAGGATCTTAATGGAACATTTTAGAGACATTTAAATAGAAGTCTTTTAACCATATGCTTTATAAATAATTCTTGAGCAGATTCTCATTATGTATCATTTTTCATTGCTGCTTAGCACCAGAGTGATTAGCGTTAACCCGGCACACAATAAGTGCTTAATAAATGTTTACTGTTTCCCCAATGAGACAACCTTACAATCACCTACCCACAACCAGCTCCTCACCTTTTCTTCAACATTTTTCTTGTGAAAAATAACTGAGAAGAGGTTCATCTACTAACCAGCCTGCCTCCCCGGGGTCTTAATGTTTTGAGTAAGGGGAAGAGAAAGGGAAGGGGTGCTGATGGCAAAAATAAGCATTTATATTGTGCCTACTATGTTCAAGAGGGCATTGTACTCAATCTTTTTCCAAATATCATTTGATCCTTATAGCAGCCCTGTGAGGTAGGTGCTATTATCCACATTTTATAAGACAAAAGGGTTAAGTAACTTGCCTACGGTCACACACTAGTAAATATCTGAGGCTGAATTTGAACCCAGGTCTTGCTGAGGTCGAGGGTTCTTATCTATAGTATCACCTAGCTATTTTATCTTTTTTTCCCTGTTACCAAAATTTTTAATGTATGAGGAATGCTCTGGAACCTAGATCGAGCTTTCTTCCTTTATGAAACAGAAGAGATGAATGTATATAAAAGCACTGTATCCATGAAACAGTGAATTCACCAATTAAAAGCTCACAAAAGATTTTTTTGAGAACCAAGCCACTAAATGAGCTGTCAACATGAATTTTAATGAAAACGACAAAATGGAGGTCTTTAATTGGGAGCAAGTGAATTGCAGCTTTGGGCGACCACACAGAAAATGCAGGAAGGAGCTGGGAACAGGGTTTTGTTATAAGATTTGGGAAAACTGGTTCAGATTTGAAAGAATTCACTTAGACCTTCTCTTTAGCCAGTGGGAGCTTTATTGATGCAAAAGTATACAGGCCTGAGATTTAGCAAGGAGCTAAACAAAGGCACCAATACACGAAAAAGACCAGACTTATATAGACAGAAAATTATACAGTCTGTAACGATGTAATTTTTATGTTTCTAATGGATTTTGGAGATTTTGGGACAGAATGAGGAAGATGGATGACAAGGTAAGGGAGACAGAAATTTTATGACAGGATGGGGGGAGATAAGCAATTTTATGGTCTAGGATAAGGAGGAAGTTTTATGGTATTTCAAGATAAGGGAAGAGACTGTAGGGCACCTCCAGGTTAGAGAGTGAGCTAGGGCCTTCACAAAGTACTGGAAAAGCAACCCTTAATACTATTTTTAATCCTTAGGGACCCACATCAGTTTATTTATGTAAAGTGCTAAGGCAGAGAGAATGATGAGGTTTAAGGTGGGAGAGGTCAGGCATCTCACAGTTTCACAAGGTATGTTGTTTTACATAGCAAGCAAAACTCCATAAAGAAAATTTGACAGTCTTTGGAGGGGAGAGTCTGGGAGACCTATAAAACAATCAGAGGCTGGAAGTGACAATGTCTGGTCAGCCCCAGGCAATTCATTGACCAGGGAATGGAGACCAGACTAAGAACTAAGTTCTTGGTCAACTGAGTTTGTAAAACCGATCCTTTTCTATAAACTGTATGAAAGATTTGAGACCCTAGTTGTCAATACTGCAGAACCCCTACCAATTACACTTAAGCTGCCACTCTAAATTACCCTTTTCTGGATCAAAAAAAGGTTTGTGTTTCTTAAATTCCGTGATATTCACCAATCATTCTACACTCCCATGAGAAACCTGAAGCCCCCTCTTGTTTTGTTTCTTTTAAATTGTACTCTTTTTTTTGAGATAGTGTTGAAGTTTGGGGTTTAGGGGTGCTCAAGACCCCAAAATATTGACATTCCAAATCCTGCTGAATGAATTCAACTCAAGCCTCCTCTCAGCCTAAGTAAAACAAAGTTTATTAAAGATTTGGGGTTAAGGAGAATAAGCATTTGTGATGCTTTTATTGACAAGCGGGCCAGAACAATCTGACACAGACTGAGTGTATACTAGATAATTCTGGGTCACCTCACAGAGGCAAAATGGAGCATATATACTGAAAGATTGTGGGAGGGTTCTAGGGATGGTCTAGAAGAGGAGTTTGGGGAGGAGGAGTCAAATGAGGTAAGACTCCAATAATGAGATTAAGGGTGGGAAATAGCTGGAGGCTACCTGGAGATTACAGACAATGGAAGGCTAGGCTAGTTTAAGGGTAACAAATTTGGGTATAAATATTTTGATAGAATCAAGGGTGGAAAGTAGACAATGGAGGGCTAAACTAGGTTGGGAGTAACAGAGATTTGGGCCTAGTGATAATGAAAGGCTTACGGCCTCAGGCAAATGCCTTATCTAGTGGGAAGATTTATTCAGAGTTCAAGGGGTTTCCCAGAGCCTGTACCCTATCAATGTCATTTAACATTTATTAAGTGCCTACTGTATGCGAGGCACTGTGCTAAGGGCTGAGGTACAAAAGATAGTTTTTGCCCTTGAGGAGTTTATAATCTAATGGAGGAAGACAACACAAAAAGGAAGCTGAAAAATTGGAGCAAGGGCCGGGAAAGAATGTACTTGGCAGGAATGGGGGGGATGGGCCCTTTGTGTGCAAAAAGTGCAAACTGGCAGGAAATGAACAGATGAATGACCTGGGAGCCCTGTTTAAATGGAGGCTTTAACAGGAGTTCTTTGTTCCACTCTCTAGCTTCCCAATCAGGAAGGAAGAAGTTACTGAGTGTACTGATAAGGTTTGAGTACCAAAGCTGCTGCTGATGTTTCCAAATGAAGAGTTTTCCTGGGGGGTATGGTGGAGTTTAGTATGAGTACAAGTTGTGACTGATGGCCCAGTTTCATTTAGTATCATTAACAAAGAGATATCAACTTTTAAAATATAGCAAGAACAAACACAGACACATTTCCTCCCATTATCTCCGACATACAGCCTACCTCAGATTGGTCCCAGGGGACGGTGGGCTCAGACTTAGCTAATCTAGTGTCTACATAGCATTGGTTCCTACATAACTTTGCTTCTATGTTCTTGTTCAGCTGTGACCTAATTCCCAGATAAATTCTTCTTGCATCTATCTATGTTTTGTGTCCCAAAGGTCATTTAGGAACATTACTCCTTTTTCCTTGGGGCCATTGATGCCAGACTAACTGAAGAATCTGGATTTTGGAGTGCCATGATTCAACTCTATTGACCTTTTCAAACTCATACTTAAAAATAGAAGAATAAAAAAGGCAGGCAAAGAACTTTTGACCTTAGTGGAGAGGGCCTAAGATTTCTCCCCTTACAGTATTTTCTCTCACCAAACTATTAGCAAAAGGATTCAGACCAAGAGCAGAGCAGCCAGAAAGAAAATGACTGAGGCTCTTCTTATTCTACAACTTTAGTCAAAGAGGTTTCTGTCTATCGTGTGGATAATAAGCAGATAAGAACTTGTTACATAATATATATATGTAAGGTACAAGTTCTTTATGAGGTACTTCCATTCCATGCCATCACTACTCTCCTAGAAGCAGACTCCCTAGCCTCTATATGGGGAAGCTAGAAGTGTAAAGTAGTACTGTCAGAGGTGCCCTATTCATGTACCAGATGTCTATTATACTAGTTCTTTATGGAAATGAATGAATGAATGAGTGAAATATAATTATCTCTCTAGAGAGGCAAAGAAGCTAGGTGGCACAGTGGACAGTGTACTGGGCTTGGAGTCAAGAAAGATCATCTTCCCGAGTTCAGAATCTGGCCTCAGACACTTATTAGCTATGTGAACCAGAACAAGTCACTTAACTTTGCCTCAGTTTCCTCATCCATAAAATGAACTACAGTAGAAAATGGCAAGCCACTTTTTGCTGAGAAAGCCCCCAAAAGGACTCATGAATCATTGACATGACTGAGATGATTGAACAGCAACAGCTAGAGAAGCTGTGTAGTGTAGGATATAGAGGGCCAGCTTTGGAGACACAAAGACCTGGGGTCTAATCCTACCCCTAACATACAAACCACCTGTGTGATTATGAGCAATTTACTTAACTTTTGAGTACCCTAGGTAACTGCCTAAGACTGTAAGTTGCAGAATAGTCACTAGCTTGCATTAGTGATAGTAATTTCCACATCAGGAGTTCCTTATATTGACGAGGTGCAGCCTTTGGGAATCCCCTTAAGGTCTTTCTGAATCTTTGAGGTACAAGGCTCTGGGAAACCCCTTGAACTCTGTTTGAATCTTCCACTTGATAAGGCAAATTTGCAGAGGCCATAAGCTTTCATTGTGGCTGTGCCCAGACCTCTGTTACTAGCGCTCCATTGTCCATTTACTTCCCACCCTTGAGCCTATCAAAATATCAATCCACTCTTGCATTGACCTCATTAACTCAAGATCCTTCCCAAACTCATTACTGGAGTCTGATGACCTCATTGATTCCTCCTGAAGGCCCTCCCCAAACTCCTCCTTCAGACCACCCCTAGATTCCTCCCACAACCTTTCTGTATATAAGATCCCTTCTTGCCCCCCGTGTGTGAGCGCGCCATAGAATGACTTAGCACAGACTTACTCTGTGACAGACTTACTCTGGCCCACTTGCCCAATGCAAGCATTGCAGACACCTGGGCTCCTTAAGAGTCTACCCAATATGGTGAACTTTTAATGAATTTATAATAAACTTTGTTTTTCTTTGGCTAAGACTCAAGTTGAATTCATTTGGCAGGACCTGGTGTGTTGGTATTTTGGGGTCTTGAGCACCCCTAACCCTCTACATTTTATGGGTAACCTCTTCAATACCAATAAAATCAGAGGTTTGGATCAAAATAATAGATTAAATAACCAGTATAATGATATGGATAGGGATAGGAATCGTGAATATTATGCCTTAACAAAAGACATACAGCTAGAGCATGGGAAAGTGAGGAATAGTGGAAGAAATGACTCAATGATTGAGTGAGTGAAAACTTTCCTAGATCACACTGTAGTTAGGATAGGGACCTGTGGTTCAATTGTTCTAGAGAGCTGGGTACAGATACTCCATCTATGAATCTAGGTTGGCAACTCATCTGCAATTTATAGTTTTGGAGGTTTGACTAGAGTACTCAGAGGCTAAGTAACTCGTGTAGGACCACACAGCCAGTAAACATCAGAAGCAAGACAGAAACCTAGGCCTTGCTGAGCTCAAAGTCAACGGTCTAGAATCAAACCTAATCAACAGTACACAAGGTGCCCTAAGGGCAAATTTTTCTTCTGGGCCAAAACTTTTTGTCATCTCTTGCAAAGATCATGTAGGGCAGCAGTTCTCAACCTGTGGGTTGTGATCCCTTTGGGGGTCGAATGGGGTCACCTAAGACCATCGGAAAACACATATTTCCAGTGGTCTTAGGAACTGAGCTACCACTCTATCTGTCACCAGGCGGGTCTGCCCACATGCAGATATGCCCACATACGAGTATTAAAGGATCATGGCATTAGGAAGGTTGAGAACCACTGAGCTAGGGGAAGTTCGAAAACTGTAAATATATAGCATAAATACAAACATCTTGTATGCAGAAGGATTTGAACCAAGTTCCCTACTGAATTGTTTCAAACTAAATCCATGATGATAGAAGGATCAGGAATATTGTTGTTAAAGGCACATGGCTAAGGCATAGGAAGGTGAGGAACAGAGGAAGAAATAGTTCTGAATGCAAACTTCCCTAGATCACTGTAGCTAGTCAGTCCCAGCCCAGACCACATTTTACATGCCATACAGATGTTCACCCAGGCCATCTTATAATACATTTTGCTTCTACTGCCCTGATTCTCTTCAGCTGGTTTATTTCTCTAAATACCATGCCCTAAGTTTCTCAAGAAAATAATCTACTCAGTTTTGAAACTCCAACTAAGCCAACTTGATTGATGGTTTAGGGCACACTTACCTCACCCACTAAGTCTAGCTGGCTCTAGGGAAGACCACACTTCATGGATCATTTCACCCTCTAAACTAACTCTTTTGCTTTGCTGCTTGGTATTTTACTATTCTCCCCATCTATCTCCCTGAATTGTAAAGGATCTAAGACAGGGGTGGGGAACCTGTGGTCTTGAGGTCACATGTGATCCTCTAAGTCTTCAAGTGTAGCCCTTTGACTGAATCCAAACTTCACAAAACAAATCCTTTTATTAAGGATTATCATTATATGATATATTATTATTACATGAGAAGACTCACTCTGTTCCAAACTTCTTGCAGTCCCACTCTTACCCAAAATATCTTTTTCCCCACCTTCCTGCCCTAGAGAAGGCTACAATTAAATGCAAATACACATACATATATGCACATCTATAAACATACAACCACATATATACACATATGCAAATATGTAATACCATATTATGCATATTTCTATTTGTCAGTTCTTTCTCTGGAGCTAGATAGCATCTTCCCCCATAGATCCTATCCTTTCCATGTTTTTCTAAATCAACCAGCTCATTATTTCTTATATACCAGTAGTATTCCATAGCAATCATAAACACACATCTTGTTTAATCATTCCTGATTTGAAGGGCATCTATCATTTAGCTAATCTGATAGATGTAAGATGATATCTCACAGTTGTTTTAATTTGCAGTTCTCTAATAAATGATGATTTAGAATATTTTTTCATATGATTATATATTGTTTTGATTTCTTTGTTGAAAAACTGCTTGTTCATATCCTTTGACCATTTATCAATTGGAGTATGACTTGTATTCTTGCACATTTGACAAAGTTCTTTATATATTTGAGAAATAAGACTTAAACAATATTAAATAATATTGGTGACATGCATTGTAGTTTCCCTATTTTTCTCTTTTAGATAAATCTATTTTAGCTTTTATTTTGTCTGAGATTATGTTTACTATCCCTGCTTTTTTTTTTAGCATAATAAAGTCTACTCCAACCCTTTATTTTAACTGTGTTTATCTCTAATTTTTATTGTTTCCTGAAAGTGACATATTGTTTAATTCCAGTTTTTAATCCATTCTGCTATCAGTTTCCATTTTATGGGTTTCATTCACATTCAAAGTTATAATTACTTGTGTATTTCACTCCATCCTATTCTCTTCACTATCCTTCTTCACTCATTTAATTTACTTCTACCTATTCCTTAACCTACTCACTTCTCTAATAGTCCCTTTCTTATCCCCTCCCCCACCTAATTCTTAATCTACTTGCCTTTCTAAAAACCCCTCCTTTACTCTAACTCCTCGCCCTCTTATTTCTTTCTAAATTTAGAAGACTTCATATGCTTCTAGATCAGTGGTTCTCAACTTTCCTAGTGCCACCACCCTGTAATAGTCATATGTGGGCGTGTCTGCATGTGGGCAGACCTGCCTGGAGACAGATAGAGGAGGTTCCTAAGACCATCAGAAATATATGTTTTCCGATGGTCTTAGGTGACCCCTGTGACCACTGTGAAAGGGTTATTCGACCCCAAAGGGGTCACGACCCACAGGTTGAGAAGCACTGTTTTAGATGTATATGCTGTTTTCTCTTTAACCCATTTCCAATGAGAGTAAGGTTCTATCACTACCAACCCTCTACCCTAACTTACTTCTTCTGTATCAATCCTTCCTTTCATTCCTCATTTGTATGAGATAATTTCTTCTTTTTATTTCTCCCTATGTAGTTTTACTTTTTAGAATCACCCCATCATACACAATTCATCCCAAGGCTTTCTTTCAAACTATCGAAATAATGATGACAGTCATAAGAGTACTGTTAATATTTTTGCATGTAAGAAGTAACCAGTTAGAACTTACTGAGTACTTTATAATGGGTCTTTAATGTTTACCTTATATTTCTCCTGGATCTTTTTAAAAAATTTATTTATTTTTAGTTTTCAACATTCATTTCCACAAGATTTTGAGTTACAATTTTTTCTCTCTCTGTCTTTCCCCTAACCCCACCCCAAAATAGCAAGCTTGCTAAATACCCCTTCCCCCAACCTGTTCTCTCTTATGTCCTCCCCCTTCACCCCCCTAAATTTCTGGTAGGGCAAGATGAGTTTCTATACCCCAGCACTTATATATCTTATTTCCCAGTTGTATGTAAAAAAAACAATTTTTAAACATTTGTTTTTAAAACTTTGAGCTCCAGATTTTTTTTCCCCCTTCTTCCCTCCTCACCACCCCCCACTGGGAAGATAAGCAATTAAATATAAATTGTACATGTATAGTTACCCAAATCATCTCCATAGTAGTTATATTGTGGAAGACTAACTATATTTCCCTCCATCCTATCCAGCCCCTCACTTATGCTATTTTCTCCTTTGATCTTATCCCTTTTCAAAAATGTTTGCTTCTAACTACCTTCTCCATCAATCTGCCCTCCCTTCTATCCTCCCCCCTCTTATCCCCTGGCCCCCTATTTTCCTGTAGGGTAAGATATCCAATTGAGTGTGTATGTTATTCTCTCCTTAGGCCAAATTCAATGAGAATCAGGTTGTCCCATTCCCTTTCACCTTCTTGCTCTTCCCCTCCATTGTAATAGTTTTTTCTTGCCCTTTTTATATGAGATAATTTACCCTAATCTATCTCTCCCTTTCTTCTTCTCCCAATAAATTCCTCTCTCACCTCTTAATTTTATTTTTTAGATATCATCACTTCATATTCAACTCATCCTGTGCCCTCAGTTTATGTATACATCAACATACAAATGCCTACATTCACATGTATATTTATATACACATACATCCTCCTATACATACATATATATGTATGTATACATATAC
>CM053586.1:188669477-188690189 GCA_028646515.1 Pseudochirops corinnae | reverse complement strand
CAAACTCTCTTATCTGTCTTTTCAAATCCCTCAAACAAACCATTATTTACCCTCCAAAATCTCTCAAACCCATCATTCAGTTGATTCAGCTTTCCTTTACATTCATTAACCACAAATAAGATAGCTCATATCTTTTACTGACTATTTGCTTCAATCATTGAAACTTGCTATAGAAGGGATAAGCAGGGACATATGACATTCCAAATATGACAGGATAAACATCCTTGGCTCTGTTTAGATTCAGGTAAAGTCACAGATATCCTCACAGCTAGACTCAGGAACAGGTGGGCAAACATCCCTTATCAAAGGAATTTCATAGGTACACAGCCAGAAGAGGTCCTATCCTAGACCACACTAAGATCATCCCTTCAGCCTTTACCAGATGTGGACTTCCACCAATATTTAACCTTGTGGCATTTAATGCAGGACCTGATTTATGAAGACCACTATACCCGAATTTAAACTACAAATAGAATTTAGTTATGGTCCCAAATGCCTTTTATCTCACACAGCAAGCTTCACTAATCACGGCTTAGAGCCAGTTCTTCTATTTATTTATTTTCCTTATTTGATTCCTTAGGGCACCAAGGCCTAAGGTTTTATACACTTTAGCAAAAGAGAGAGAACACACACTTCATCCTACACACCTGGAATAGATGATGTCTGAGATCTGTTCCAGCTCTAGATTTTAGAAAGACATATCTTCTTAACCGTGTGCCCACTGATAAGGACAATGGAAAGGGCAGATGGCAGAATAAATGTATGATTTAACCAATACGTTAGCCAAATGTATGATTTAGCCAAACCTTTGCCTAATAAGAGCTAGTTAAGGATGGTCATAGTTTGTAATGCTGATATAAATGTCCTGAGTAAGACTTGCTGACCCCCACAGTTCTGTACAGTGAATGAGGCACTCTTTAAACTTCAGTTCTGAAGACCATCCTAACTTTGGGCTGTTGGGCAGGGGAATGGAAGAAGAGTGAATTGTGAAACTATGACAAAATGGTGAAGGAGTGGTATTTAGATTGCTTTGTGACAAAGACAAATCTTACCTGCATTCAGCTCCATGAGATAGAGAAGAAGGAGGAGACAACTAGATAGAGAGAAACTCTGGGATAAATGAGGGATGTCTGGGATATCCACCATCTCAGGTCAAAAGTGATAGGACACCTGGAACATATAACAGGGAGAATAAGGATGTGTGTTTCATTTTAGATCTGCCATCTGAATTTCTTTAAACTCAGTGCTTCAATGTCTTTTCACCTAAAGTTAACACCTGTGGCTCTGAAAGTTGATCATAGTTCCTCAATTACCCCAACCTTTGTTGTTCAAGGCTACCTTCAGGAAAGTGTTTTGTAAACATTACAACACTACAGAACTGTGAGTTTTTATTATGGTTGTGATTATCATGCATAGTCTTGGAATTAAGGTGAACTGAGAATTCCCACAGGAAGCTCTTATTGTTCCATCCAAGAATAGAATACAATGTGAACTGGCTAGAGTGTCCCCTTTCATAATTTAGTAAGTTTCTCCAAATTAAGGGAAAATTCCTGAGACTTTACTTCCCCCAACCCTATTCCTTCCTCAGTCCAACCTCTTGCCTACTTCCCTTTAACCTGGAACAACAGACAAAGCATCAAAACAAAGCTGTGCAACAATGCAGGCTTCTTGAAATGACTTGGTGTGCTTATATCTGCGCAACTGTGGGAAACACTTCCATAGAGGGAACTGCAGATTGGGGAGGCACTGTGATAGAAAGACCACTTCTCAACTTTGCTGCCCAGTCTGTATGTGATCTTGAGCCTCAATTTCCTCATTTATAAAATATTGGGGTTGGACTGAATGAATTCCAAGGTTCATTCCAATATTATATCTTATCATCCCATGATAAAGAAAGAAAAACTATTTGACTAATATCCTTTTCATATATACTCTGGAATAGAGAGATTACACAGAACTTTACCATTATTGGATTTTATGTAAAAAAAAGAGCTGTCAATGTTTAATATAAGCCGATCTAAATTTTATGGTCAGAGGGACATTGATAATTTAATTTAATAAATGTTTGTTACTGAATGGAGTAATTTAAATCCATAGATAATCAATAAGTCTTTTGCCAACCATTGATTTATATCTCTTTTCCACTCAGTGCTGGA
Organism: Pseudochirops corinnae; assembly: GCA_028646515.1. Lineage (NCBI taxonomy): Eukaryota > Metazoa > Chordata > Mammalia > Diprotodontia > Pseudocheiridae > Pseudochirops > Pseudochirops corinnae. The sequence goes on along the minus strand of CM053586.1, from coordinate 188,688,033 downwards.
TGCACCCAACTGCCATCCATCAGCAAATAAGGCAAGAGCACTGGGAATAGCAAAGAACTTTGATCATGGACCCCCAGTTATTATCCAGGGAAGCAGCCCATATGGACATGCATCCTTGGCATCTACTTCTGTGAGTATGTAAGCCAACCTTTTCAGCAGCCACAACTATTGAAGTCTTGGAAAATAAAGTACTCACCATCAGAGTCCTAGGTATCATCAAATGACTCAGAATCAGAAATATATGTGGTTTTATTGTTGGAAAAGAAACTAAAGAAGATGATTTACCATCTGCCTTGCCCACTGTACCCTAAGGGCCTTTCCAGTGATCTTTTTAACTGAAATCTTCCATATGTGCTGTATCTTACCATTATAGTGGTATCTTCTTGAAAGTAGAGGCTATCATGCTTTTCTCTTTGTATTCCTATCACTAACCACAGTTCTATGCACAAAAAGAGCACTAATAAGTGCTTTTTTAAAACAAGTCAGTCAAGCACAAGTAAGCCATTTCCAATAGTCAAATAGCAGAATTTAAGTTTGCTATCCAGCTCTTTTCTACTCTTGGATGAGAAGTACAATGTTCACGTAGAGAACGGAAGCACAGCAAATGAATGAATGACTTGGATAATCCAGAAATTAAAAACTGCCCATAGATAACTGAGAGTTCATTGTGTACTTCTAGGTTTCTTTCATTTGTGTGCTGACCTCTAAGTTTGATGACAGGCTGCCTGAACAGAGAACCTTCCAACATTGCAATCTGTAGATTTCCTGGTTGGAAGTTACTGAGTAAAAGAAGATCAAGACTTCAGAGAGTGGAGGATGATGGAGAAAAGGCAGCAACTCACCTGACCTCTCCCCCAAATTCCTCCAAACACCTTTAACTAATGCCATAAAACAATTCCTAGAGTGACAGAACCCACAAAAGGACAGGGTAAAACAATTTTCCAAAGATAACTGAGGTCAGTAGGAAAGGTCTGTTGCACCTGAGTAAGAGGGGAGCACAGTCCAGTGCAGGCCATGCCAGCACAGACCAGCCCCCAAAAACCAGGAGAAGGACTTAGGAGTCACTAAATTAGCAGCAGAGCAGCAGCTGCTTCCACAGCTCTCATCCCACAGACAGTTAGGCAGTCAAACAACTGGTCAGGAGATTACAGGGGTTTCTTTGCCAGCCGGAGGCAGAACTCTGTTACTTTGTCCATACTCATATCTGGGTCACAGTCCTAGGTGGCAGTCCCAGGGTGAGGAGGAACACTAGTACAACAGAGCTTATAGTCTCAGTGGAACAGGGACCTTCATCACAGTTCCAGGGTAGAAAAGAGTGCTTGTGATCACTCACAGACCAGAGAACAGGCCAGGAGAGCAGTAAGCACACCTCTCCTTAGATCATACCACTTTGGAAGAACTAAAAACTTACAGGTACCTAGAAGTAGCTCTGAAAAGAGCTGAATAAATGCCTGAAACTTGGGACAGTGAGCCCACAACCCTGGAAGCAGAGCCTCACTTTAACAAGGAGTTAAAAGTCAAGAAATAGACTGGGGAAAATGAACAAACAACAGAAAAACTTCTGACCATGGAAAATTGCTATGGTTACAAGGAAGATCAAAATACAGATTCAAAAGAAGACAACAAAGTCAAAGGTCCTACATCCAAAGCCTCCAAGAAAAATATGAATTGGTCTTAGACCATGGAAGAGCTCAAGAAGAATTTTGAAAATCAACCAAGAAGGTAGAGAAAAAATTGAGAAGAGAAATGAGAGTGATGCAAGAAAATAATGAAAAGTAAATCAACAACTTAGTAAAGGAGACACAAAAAAAAATAGTGAAGAAAATAATACCTTGAAAAACAGACTAAGTCAAATGGTAAAAGAAGTTCCAAAAACCAAAAAGGAGAAGACTGCCTTGAAAGACAGAATTGGTCAAATGGGAAAAAAAAGGACAAAAATTCACTAAAGAAAAAAAACTTCTTAAAAAGCAGAATTGGCCAAATGGAAAAGAAGGTAGAAAAGCTCACTGAAGAAAAAAATTACTTAAAAATTAGAATGAGAAAATGAAAGCTAAGGACTCTGAGAAATCGAGAAACAACACAACAAAACAGAAAGAATGAAAAAATAGAAGACAATGTGAAATATCTCACTGGAAAAACAACTGAGCTGGAAAATAGATCCGGGAGAAATCATTTAAAAATTATTGGATTTCCTGAAAGCCATGATCAAAACAAGAGACTAGACATCATTTTCTAAGAAATTATCAAAGAAAACAACTCTCACATTCTAGAATCAGAGGGAAAATAGAAATTGAAACAATCCACCAACAACCTCCTGAAAGAGATCCCCAAATGAAAATTCCCAGGAATACTATAGGAAAATTCCAGAGCTTCCAGGTCAAGGAAAAAATATTGCCAACAGCCAGAAAAAAACAATTCAAGTATCATGGAGTCAGTCAGGATAACACAAAATTTAGCAGCTTTTACATTAAAGGATTGGAAGACTTTTCTGGAGGTCAGAGGAGCTAGGATTACAACTAAGAATCACCTACCCAGAAAAACTGAGTATAATCCTTTTGGGGTGGGGGAGAGTGGAGAGATGGACATTCAATGAAATAGAGAACTTTCAAAAAGTTTTCATGAAAAGACTAAGAAAATTTGACTTTCAAATACAAGACTCAAGAGAAGCATAAAAAGGTAAACAGGAAATGGAAATCATAAGGGACTTAATAAGGTTTAAATTGTTTATGTTCCTATGTAGGAAGATGATACTTGTAACTCATAAGAACTTTCTTATTATTAGGGCAGTTAGGAGGAGTCTAGACAGACAGAGAGCACAAATGTGAATTGAATATGAAGAAATGATATCTAAAAAATAAAATAAAGTATGAGAAAGAGGAATGCCTTGGGAGAAAGGGAAAGGGAGAGGTAGATTGGGATAAATTATCTCACATAAAAGAGGCAAGGTAAAAGCTTTTATAGTGGAGTGGAAGAGAAGGGAGGTGAGGGGAAGTGAGTGAACCTTACTCTCATCAGAACTGACTCAAAGAGGAAAATACATACAAATTTCATTGGATATAGAAATCTATCTTACCCTATAGGAAAGTAAGAGAGGCCGGTGATAAAAAAAAAAAAAAAAAAGGAGGGGGTGATACAATGGAGGGCAGATTGGGGTAGGGAGTAGTCAGAAACAAAACACTTTTTAGTAGGGACAGGGTGAAAGTAGAAAGAGAACAAAATAAACAGAGTGGGGGCAATAGGATGGAAGGAAATACACTTAGCAATAGTAACTGTGAAAAAATTTTAAGCAAGTTTCTCTGATAAAGACCTCATTTCTCAAACATATAGAGAACTAAGTCAAATTTACAAAAATAAGAGCCACTACACAATTTATAAATAATCAAAAGATATGATCAGTTTTTAGATGAAGTAATCAAAGCTATCTATAGCCATATGAAAAAAAAAATGCTCCAACTCACTATTGATTGGAGAAATGCAAATTAAAACAATTCTGAGGTACCATCTCACTCATATTAGATTGACTAATAGGACAGAAAAGAAAAATGGCAAATTTTAGAGGAGATGTGGGAAAAATGAGACAATAATGCATTGTTGGTGGAGTTGTGAATTGATTCAACTATTCTGTGTAGAAACTTGGAACTATGCTAACTAGGTCTTGATCACAAAAGAGATTTTAAAAAAATGAAAAGGAGTTATATATACAAAAAGTATTTGCAGCAACTCTATTTTGGTGGCAAAGATTTGGAAATTGATGGAGAATGACTAAACAAATCATGGTATGTGATTATGATGTAATACCATTGTACTATAAGAAATGATGAGCAGGGTGCTCTCAGAAAACCCATCAAAAGAGTAAGGGTTAGGTGAGAATTGAGACAAAAGATGGCCTAATTTACCATCACAAAAATATAAATCTGGGAGGGGAAGATCCTCAAGGTTTCTGGTCAGAACATAAAACGATTTCTATTTACATTCATTGTAAGCCATCAAAAGTATGGCTTTGAAACAGAATGAGTCACAGAGGCTTGGACTGGGGGTTATTACTGACCATTCAATGAAAGCCAGAATGATTTGGGTTTAAAGATGAAGGAATTAATAGACTGACAAGTATCTATTTTTTATTGATAAATAATTTAGAATGTCCATATATCTTTGTAGAAATAAAATAATCATGGGATTAAGTTAGATGTGATTCTTTCTAAAGGTTAAATTCTTCTTTCAGTTTTAGTGGATAAATTCCCCTTTTCTTGAGCTCCCTGAAATAAGATCTTCTTTCTAGGAAGCTGTAAAACTGTATTAAATCAATCTATAGGTTCTTTAAAAAGTAACACCTATAATTGCGAATACAATGCAAGATTTCTAATGCAATCTCATTTTGACAGACAGGTTGACACTTGCAGGCCCTAATCCAGTGGAATATGAGATTTAATAGCTGCCTCATCCAAGAAACACCCTATTTTGTTTGAACATGCCTGCAGTTCAAAAGTTGGCCATAGCACCAAGTTTTATTAGGAAAGTCCTAGCAAAGTAAACTAGTTATATGACCTGGCTTGTCAAAATAAATTATGTCTAAAACAAGTTTCCTAGCATTACCGTAATTCATAATTCCTCTTTTCTGTTATAAAATTAAGCTCTGTAAATCACCCCCTTTGTCTCTGACTACTGAGGAGTCAATAGATCAGATTTGTTAGCAATTGCTAGCCTTGCAAATAAATCATTATACTTGGAAGTTTTGAGTCTCGGACTTTTCTATTTCAGATATTAAATCAATAAAGTGTAGTCCAGTAGCTCCACTTGAAACACAATGAATCATTAGACTCCTTTAAAACCATTCTTTTTTGAAAAGGCTGTTTTTTCAGAACTCGGTTTCAAGATTTCATAAATGAAAAGTACACAGGAGAAAAAGTAAATTGTTCCAGCTTTTAGAAAAAAAATCTAACTCCCACAAAGAATTAGACACTACTGAAATGATTGAACAATAATAATCTGCTTCTAAATTCCTTCACCAGTCAATATCTATTTATTTCTAGAAAAAATCATTAGCAACATTCTAGGGAGGTTAAAGAGAAAGATGCAATGTATCATAGTATTGGGGTATAATATGGAGAAATACAGGGTTAGAAGATCAATGACAAATAGATAGAATACAGTTTTTGCAATCTGGGGCTCTTTGAAAGGGTTTTTAGTCTGGTGTCTATAGAGTCTCACTCCATCTTGGGGTCCTTTAAAAGTTTCTTTTCTATTTAGATAGTGAAAGTATAAAACCTGAAAGCTCACAGAAACACAAAATTTCCAAGTCAGAAGGGACCTTAGCAGTCAGCTAGTGCAATTTACCTTTGTATTATTTTTGTTACATTGTTAATAAATCATACAACTAGTAATCTTGCTGTTTAGTGGGTTTGATATGGAGAGAAAGATGTATAAATACTTATGAGAAAAAAGGTTTATCCAATTTGTTAATAGGGGCTCTGAGCTAATTGAGTAATGAGATGAACTTTCAGGATAAAAATAAATGAAAGAATAAAAATTTAATTAGAATTTTTATTTTAGTTATTAAAAGAATTAAAGAAGAATTCCCACTACAACATACGTGAGCCTTTCCTTGGAGAACTCCAGTAGTGAGGAGCCCCCTACCTCTAGAGGCAGCCAATTCAATTTTTGGATAGTCCTAATATTAAGTATACTGCTACAGCTATTCTTATTGCCATTTAAAAGATAAGGATGGTTAAAAGACTTGTCCATGTTCCTATGGCAAGTTAATATCTGGGATAGGATTTGAACCCCAAGTCTTCCTCAGTTTGAGTCCAGCAGTCTCTATTATACCACCCTTAATTCCCTATTGGCCTGGACTGGGTGAAATAAATCTCCCTAGAGGTAACTAAACTGGAAAGAATGATTTTGGGGAGGGCCTCTCCAAACAGAGCTTCTCCATGATTGATTTTTGTTGATTTGCTCAGTTCTCCCATTGTCAGAATGGTGTGTGTAGGACGAAGTGTGGTCTCTCTCATTTGCTAAAATATATAAAACCTTAGGCCTCGGTGCCCTAAGGAATCAAATAAGGAAAATAAATAAATAAGAACAGGCTCTAAGCCGTGATTAGCGAAACTTGCTGTGTGAGGTAAAAGGCATTAGGGACCATAACTAAATTGTGTTTGGAGTTTAAATTCGGGTATAGTGGTCTTCATAAATCAGGTCCTGCATTAAATGCCACAAGGTTAAATATTGGTGGAAGTCCGCATCTGGTAAAGGCTGAAGGGGCGATCTCAGCGTGGTCTAGGATAGGACCTCTTCTGGCTGTGTACCTATGAAATTCCTTTGATAAGGGATGTTTGCCCACCTGTTCCTGAGTCTAGCTGTGAGGTGGCATCCATACTGCATGAATATCTGTGACTTTACCCGAATCTAAACAGAGCCAAGAATGTTTATCCTGTCATATTTGTTTATGACAACATTCTTGTTTATGAAGGAGGGAGATGGCATCTAGGTGGCTGGGGGAGATCACATTCCTATTTTATAGCTGAGGAAACCAAGGCAAACAGAGGTTAAGTGACTTGCTCAGTCATATACCTAACTGACAAAGATAGGAAGAGGATATGAGACCCAGAAAGTAAATACCTCCCTCTGCACAACATTAAGCTGTGAGTTCCTTGGAAGCAGGGGCTGTCTTTTGCCTTTCTTTGCATCCTCAGTGCTTGGGGGAAGGAGGGAAGGGAAAGAAAGGGAATATCCATTTGCATAGCATATACTTTGCCCCAGGCACTGCGCTAAGTAATTTTATAGGTATGATCTTGTTTGATCCTCACAACAACCCTGTGAGGTAAATGCTGTTATTATCCCCCCCCCCCTCCCCGCCCTATTCTTTCTTGTTTTTGTTGTTCAGTTGTATCCTACTCTTCATGGCCCTATTTGGGGTTTTCCTGGCAAAGATACTGGAGTGAGGGGAGGATGATGGAAGGGAGAGCAGATCGGGGGAGAGGGTAATCAGAAGCAAACACTTTTGGAAAGGGACAGGATCAAAAGAGAAAATAGAATAAATGAGGGGCAGGATAGGATGTAGGGAAATATTGTTAATCTTTCACAACATGACTATTATAGAAGTGTTTCATATAACTACACATGTATTACCTATATTGAATTGCTTGTCTCAGTGAGGGTGGATGGAGAGGGGAGAAGGGAGAGAATTAGCAACTCAAGATTTTAAAAACAAATGTTAAAAATTGTTTTCACATGAAACTGGGAAATAAGGTATACAGGCAGTGGAGTATAGAAATCTATCTTGCCCTACAAGAAAGTAAGGGAGAAGGGGATAAGAGAGAAGGGGTGATAGAAGGGAGGGCAAATTGGGGGAAAGAATAATCAGTATGCGCGTTGTCTTGGGGTGTGAGGGAAGGGGAGACATGAGGAGAAAATTTGGAACTCAAAATCTTGTGAAAATGAATGTTGAAAAATAAAAATTAATTAATTTAAAAAAAGATACTGGGGTGGCTTGCCATTTCTTCCTGCATCTTATTTTACAGATGAGAAACTGTGGCAAATAGGATTAAATGACTTGCTCAGGGTCACAAAGCTAAGTAAGTGTCTGAGGCCATATTGGAACTCAGGAAGATGAATCTTCCTAACTTCAGGCCTGGCACTCAATCCACTATGCCACCTAGCTGCCCCATACCCATTCTACAATTGAGGAAAATGAGACAGACAGAGGTTAAATGACACACCCAGGGTCACATAGCTAGTAAGTATTTGATACTAGGTTTGAGCCCAAATCTTCCTGACCACAGGTCCAACACTTCATGTAAGTGTGTTGCCAGCTGCTTTGGGCACAGTGCCCAGCACATAATTGAGGTTTAATAAGTGTTTATTGACTAATTGACTGACCCAAGTAGAAGATCTCCCTCCCTCTGACAAACACCAGACATTAGGTGATTTCTGGGATTGTTGACTCAGAGAAAAGACTTTTACTTTATTCTCCTTCTCTTGCTGGTCTTCCCTTTCCCTCCCTCAATTCTATCCTATACTCAAACAATTTGTTGTCAGAATTTCTAGAGTTTTTTGTGAGGCTCATATGAGATCATATACGCAAAGCACTTTGCAAACCTGAAAGCATTACATAAAAGCCAGTTTTTATTAGCATCATTATTATCCTGCAGTCACTGGTGAGGACTTCATACTCTACTCCAACTGAGCCCAAGTAATGTTTATAAAGCAAATACAGGGATGTGTAGGTAAATGTTTAACCTCTGTGCTTTGAGTGGGGAGGGGTTGGGAATAGAATCCCTTACTTTCAAATTTCATCTAAAGTCCAGACCATCAAGCCTTGATTTATAGTTATTGCCAATTTCTGAGGTATAAATACACTGACAATTTAACAATCAGTTCTTACAATAATGGACACCCCTGCCTATACCCACTTTTAGCAGCTACTAAAGTTACCCAGCATCAGAGAAACTCCCAGGTGGGCTGAGAAATATTGGCTAACATCGATGTATAACCTCAATTTTGCAGAGCTCATTCCACACACTCTTTCCATTGCTCTCAAAGCCATCTCATGAAGGGGGTGCTGCTGTTACCCTCATTCTACCTCTAAGGAAATTGAGGCTGAAAGAAGTCATAGACAACACACCTAAGGAGTAGTTAATAGATCTTTAGTTTAATAGATCTAGCCATCTATTAAAGATTCCTAGTCATGAGAAACTTACCTCTTCCTAAAGTGCACATTGCACTTGGGGACAGCTTATATCATTAGGAAATCTGTTCCTATGTTGAGCTTCAGTCTGCCTCTCAGGAACTTGTACCCAATGTCATCATTTTTCTCTACTGAGTGCACTCCAGTTGGCAGAAACCTAACTTAATCACTCTCCTGTTGTCATATATGAAAGGATTTGAGATACCTTACCTGGCAGCCAGAGAGATACCCAAAATGGTAGTGAAATCCCAGGTCTCTACTTCCTCCACTTAATTAACAAAAAAGTTGATTTTGAAGAATTCTCAGTCTGAACCAAACTATTCCGAGCTGAATAGGTAATGCAAAGGGCCAGAGGCTCCTACCTAATCTTAATCTTAAAAAATAAACTGTTTTCTCTAAGTCCAACAAAAATTCAGATGGAAAGGAACAAAAAAAGGAAATGTCCCCATCACATCCTGTCCCCATGGAAAAAAAATATATTGAATTACCATATAAATGATTCCTTTGGGGATATTAGAAGGAAAAGGTTATCTAGAAGCTTCCGGGAGCCACAGGAGACAACAAGGAAGATGAATACGGCAAAAGTTCAAGGCCTTTAGATTTTGCCTTAACATTAAAATGAAAAAGAACATGAAAATAGGCAAGGTGCAGTATATGAATTTTGACCCACCAATTCCCCATCCAAAGCTGATCCTGTAGGAAAGAGACAGAATTGGAGAAAGGGTGGGTAGATCATCTCATGTTCTTAATGCAGAGGGGAAGAGCAATAAAAGGAAACTGTGTCTATAGTAACCACAATTCACATTTACCTGGCACAAGGCGTTCTAACATGCGTAATCCTCACATCAATCCTGTAAGGTGAAGAATACAAATATTATTATCCAAATTTTAAAAGTGAAAAAATTGAGTCTCTAGGAGGTTAAATTCCTCCAAGTTGTATGACCAACAAGTTCCACAACTACAACAGAAAATATAGATGGATTTACCAGTAGCAGGATTCTGGACTTGCTCTCCCAGAAGAAAACAGATCACACCTTGCCCTCGGGGTGCCGAGTGGACTTCCGAAGGGTCAGGAGGAAGGTATCTTCCCTAATGCTGTCTGCTGAAGCCCCCATTCTGGTGCATTCACTCCTGTACTAATTGCCAGGGATGTAGTTCTAACTTCATCTGAGATCATGATTGCTACCCCTGCTTTTTTTCCCCAGACCTTCATTTTATATTTGTGTGCATCTCCTATTTCCTATCCCTCTTGACTCCTCTACTTTATTTCTATCTGCTACCTTGAACTCCATTTCTTAACCTACCCTCCCAAATGATACTCAGTATCATTTAATTAATTAGCATCATTTAGCTTTTACAAATGGATATTTACTATGGAGATATAGCAAGAATAGAAGTAAAAGCATTTCTTCCCCACGTTGGGGCTCAAAATTTATTTCTCTTTTTTTGTCATTTGTAAATTTTTTAAAATTAATTTTAAACTTAAATACAAAAGGAGAAAAGAAAAAAAGAATTGTCATGTATACAGCAGAACATAAGAGATGATTCAACATAAAATAATAAATTTCCATTTGAAGAAAATTTGTGTAATAAATACTACACATTGTTTTCAAAGCAACCCAGCTTTTCTTTGCTTCCTTATAGGTTTTCTTTTGTTCTCTGCCATGCACTTTTCACTTATCTATCTATCTATCTATATAATTTTATATTTAGAGTTTTCATAATTACAGAATGTTTTATAAACATTAATTGTATGATAAAACTTTAATTTGGAGCTTTTTTGGACAAAAGTTACCATTGTAGCTGTTGTTGTCGTTCTTTGTCCTTCATTCTCAAGGAGGACCAAGATGTCAGGGAGGTGATGCCATGACATCCAAGTGAATTGCATTTAAGAGAGGGAGGGCTGTGCAAAATCACCAGTCTCTTTCTCCTCTGGGGCCCATTCAGAGATGATAACTGAATCCATGGGAGCAGATAGATCACCAAATGAAAGAGGAAGAAGAGAATAGGGCCCAGGATGGGACCCTGTGGAACACTTGTGGTAAAATGGCATAATCCCAATAAAGATCCAGCAAAGAAGAGGAAAACCATGAAAACTTAAAGAGAAGAATCAAGGAAAAGAAAGTGATTGACAGAGTCAAAGACTCCTAAGAGGTCAAAAAAGATCAAGATAGAGAAAAACTCATTAGATTTGGAAATGGAGAGATCATTAGTCATTTTGGAGAAAGTAGTTTCAGTTTAATGATAAAGATAGAAGCCAGACTGTAGCCAGTCAAAAGAGTAAGAGGAAATGTAGTGAAAGCATTTATGGCAGACAGCATTCTCAAGGAGTCACACAAAGGAGAAGTGATAGTGGCAACAGCTATGAATGGGTCAAATGAGAGATTTTCGAGTAAGGGAGAGTAATAAGCATGGTTGTAGGTAGTAGGAAAGCAACAAGTAAATAGGGAGACTAAAAACAAGTAAGTGTGGGGATGATAGAGGAAGTAATATGCTGGAGATGACAGAATAGAATATGATCACTTAGGTATGAAGAGAGGTTTTCGTTGGCAGAAAGTTCTCCTCATTATACAAAAATAGCAGTAAAAGAGGAGATAGTGGCAGAAAGCATCTGTGTGATGTGAGATGAGAAGGGAAGAAAAGGGAGCTCTTGGTAAATCGCTTCATTTTTTTTTTTCAGTAAAATAAGAGGCAAGGTTCTTAGCTGAGATGGAAGAGAGGGTTACTTCTAACTCTGTGACCATGGGTAAGTCATTAAACTTCTCTGAGTTTCAACATCAATAAAACAGAAAAACTATTATCTTACCTATATAAAAGCAGGGTTTAGCCAACATAATCTCTTAAGAGCTCTCAAAACTCAAAGAGAGTGGGCTTTTCCACGCCATCTTCTATGTCTTTCCAGGATATCTCTTGGAAAAGTTTATTTGGTCAGTACATGTTCCTTTCCATAGTAAACTCTTAAGGTTGTAGGCTATGAAGAAGATCACTTAGACCCATAAAACACTGACTTTATGCAAACCGTTATCTAGTATAGCTAACCTCATAAAATTTGTAGGGCTGAGAATCTTTTGCACAGTTCTCTAGCCATTGCCAGTTCAGTAAGGAATAATGGTGTTAGATACAAAGATGATTCAACACTAAGGAAACAATAAAAACATAACTAATTATATATTTTAAAATCCCAAATTACATGATTATCTCAATAGATGCAGAAAAAAACCTTTGACAAAGCACAACTTCTGGCTAAAAGCCAGACAAAATATAGGAGCTTTTCTTAGTATCATAAAAGTGTCATCTAAAAACCAAGCATGATAAGAAATGGGAATGCACTAGAAGCAGTCCCAATAAACACAGGGAAAAAAGCAAGGATTACCACTCTCCCCATTATAATTTTACATAGTTCTGGAAATGCTAGCAATTATACTGACAAGAAAAATGAAATGAAAGATATAACTACAGGTGAAGAGAAGAAAACTCCCCCTATCTGCTGAAAATGTGATTGTTTACTTAGAAAATTCTAAGGAATCAGAAGCATACTGAGACAATAGCTTCTACACACTTGTAATGCCAAACAAAGGCAACTTCCAAGATTTGGAATACCAGCATAGCAAACTCCATTTATTCAGTGAAAGATTAAGGCAAAACATTCACAAAACAGAGAAAATCAAAATATAGTATAACCCATTCATTTAGCAAGTAAGTTCTCAATTCAATTGCAAAGTACCAAGGTCCATGTACTCTACCCCTGCACAGTACATTCATTTAGTCAGTCAAAATCTCTCTTCTCAAATGGAGATTAGTTCCCAATCATAAACAAAGTACATTCATTTGTTCAGTCAAAGAGCCCAACAAGTCAAAATTTTCCCACCCCAGGATCACAACTGAATTACAATATCATCCATTAATGCCAAGCACTTTCTCAAAAGGGGCAGGAGAGCACAAAAGCCATCTACCCTCAAACTACAACAAGGTTAAGATATCATCACAGCATTGAAAACCCAAGGAAAGCTCTTTTCTTCATCTTGATCCAAGGCAAGTTCTCAGCAATCTCTCAGAGAATACAAACAGAAGTTACAAGCAGACAAAGAAACAAATCAGCAGACAGGCTTCCAGACATCTGACCATTACATCCATACCTATTTGGATACCAGAGAGGAAAGCACCAACATCTGGGTTTTCAAAGTCAGGGGGCACAACAGCTGCCTAGAGTCTCATCTGACCAAATCACACAACTCTTTCCAAAGTGAGCCCCAAAGTAAAACCTCACATCGGAGTATATGTAGCTTTCCCTGGATCAGATAATGTCACAGCCCTCTTGACCAATTGTCCAATCACAGAGCAATAAGATGTGGGCGTTCCTGAAGAACAAGCTTCTTGCCACAGGCTCCATGTGACCACATTCAGCCTATTAGGGGACAGAGTACATTTTCAAATCAGGGAAGGTTCTCAGAGTCACTTAATCCTATCAAAGAGCCTAGGGGCAGGGAAAATCTTCAGATTCCCATAACAACAAGTGGGATTCACAAGCTCTGGGTTTCAAACACTCATTCCAAAAACCAAGCCAATACAGGGGGATCTTTACATTCCATTACCATTACAACACTGTAGGCTACAAAATAAACGTAAAAAAAATCAACAGCCTTTCTATATGAGAATAAGTCTAAAAGGCTATAAAAGAAAAGAGAAATGCCGTTCAAATTAACCACAAAATGCCTGCAATACCTAGGGAATCAGTATATGAAAGCATACAAAATATAAATGAATACATTCACTTACAAAGTACTATTTTAAGAAATAAAAAATAAATAGCTAGAGGAAAATCCAATCATCCCTACTGGACTGTGTCAACAAAATAAAAATGACAACACTACAAAAGTTAATTTATACTTTTAATTAGCAATAAAATAAAATTATCATAGTTATAGTTTGCATAAACAAAAATAATAAAATTCATTTAGAAAAATAGAAGACCTAGAATTTCAAGAGAAATAATGATTCATAGGCTCTTTTTTTGATCAGGGTTTTAAATTGTCCAATAATTTTTTAATTATCTCTACTGGATCTATTTTCCAGGTCAGTGGTTTTTCCAATGAGATATTTCATATTGACTTCTATTTTTTTTTTCATTTGTTTGGATCTGTTTTATAGTATCTTGATTTCTCATAAATTCATTAGCTTCCATTTGCTTCAATCCAATTTTAAGGAAATTATTCTCTTCAGTGAGTTTTTGAAATTCCTTTTCCATCTGGCCAATTTGGATTTTTAAGGTATTCTTCTCCTCATTAGTTTTTGAGCCTCTTTTGCCATTTGAGTTAGTCTATTTTTCAAGGTGTTATTTTCTTCAATCAGGCTATTTAATTGTTTTTCATGATTTTCTTGCATCATTCTCATTTCTCTTCCCAATTTTTCCTCTACATCTCTTACTTGATTTTCAAAATCCTTCTTGAGCTCCTCTGTGGCCTCCAATCAGTTCATATTTTCCTTGGAAACTTTTGATGCAGGAGTTTTGACTTTGTTATCTTCTTCTGGTTCTATGTTTTGATCCTCTTTGTCCCCCAAAAGAAGATTCTATTGTCTGATTGTACTTCCTCTGTTTGTTCATCTTGCCAGCCAATTACTTGACTTTTAAGCTCTTTGCCACAGTAGAACTATGCTTCCAGAATGGAGAAAGCTGTGTCTCAAATTGCTGGGGTTTGTGCTGCTGCTGCTGCTGCTGCTACCAGAGCAGTTGTCAGAGCTATGAGGAGTGTGCCCTCTCTACAGCCACCTCAAGCTCTGGCACACTGGTGTTCCTCACCCCAGGACCAGCCAGAAAAGTGATCAAAGAAGACAATGCATTGAATTAAATATTTAAAAATAGAGCAAAAAAATTAAAAGAAACAGAAAAATGAATTTATCAGGCAATACCAACAAATAATTTAGTTGCTATAGTAAAGCTCTGAATTTAATTCTGGGCTTCCTGGGTCCTGAATCAAAAAAGAAAACCCTTCCATTCTCATCTGATGAATGAAAATTGGAGCAATCATTTGAAGAGATTTTTTTTTTCTAGCACTGAAAAGAAATGAGAAACAAAGACATAAAAAACATTGCATTTGGCAATCAGAGAACTTGGGTTCAAATTTCAGCTCTTCTTCTTCCTGCCTGTATGACATTTAGGGACAGTTTGTAAAATGAAGTGATTGTACCAGATATAGTTAAAGTACCTTACAAGTTTAAATCCCATCAATCAAAAAGCATTTAATAAGTGTTTCCTAAGTGTCATACACTGAGAATTATAGCCCAGGAGAGCAGGAATGAATTTGACTTATTCAAAGGAAGGCAGGTGTCACACCTGAAAGCAGAGAAGGGACAAAAATAGCTTTCTGTCCCTATTAATCCCTCACTTCCCCTGCCCTGCTCCACTACCTTTGGAGTTTGTTTCTATCATATTCTTTAATCTTTGCATTAATTAGAGACTTTTAACTTCTCAAAGTGGTTTCAAGTTATGATCTTTTTGGATCTTCAACAAAAGTCTTGTGTAGTTATTGGGGATAGGTATTACTGTTATCATTTTAAAAATGCTAAAACTGAAACAGAAGTTAAATAGACTGCTTTAGGTTACACAATTAGGCATTTGCAAAGAATTAAAGCCTCTGAACTCTCAGTCTGGTATTTGCTTCAATAACCTACAGTGGTTCCCTCTTTAATAAGAGAAATAATAAAGAGGAAAAAAATCAATGGCGAAACATTCTGGACACTAAGATCCAGTGGATATTAGGTAGCATTTAATCTAAGCTATTACAGGCTGCATAGAACCTTCAGCGTAGGGGGATATTAATGGCTCAATGTCCCACTCCTTGAAACTGACCTTAACAGAAACAAATATTTCAGAGTTGAAAGAAAATTCAGTTGGGTTTTGAGAATTAGCCAAATCAGATCAAAGAAAAAGGAAAGAATCTGGGTGCAGGACTGACCAAGCAAGAGTCCAGGTCTGAGAAAAGACATAAATAAAACCAAAGAGGGAATCATTTCTGTTGGATTACCAAAAGTCCATGGAAGTGTTTGGGACATTGATTTTTTAAAAATAGATTTTTATTGATATCTTTTATCTTTATGTCTCCTAGATTTCCCTTTGTTCCTTCCCTATCCCTCCCAGACAGACTTCCCTTATAGCAAATGTTTTTTGAAAAGAAAAAGAAAAGAAAAAAGTCAAGTAAAGTCAGGGTGGCTAGGTGGTGCAGTGAATAGAGCACCAACCCTGGAGTCAGGAGGACTGAGTTCAAATCTGGCCTCAGACACTTAACACTTACTAGCTGTGTGACCTGAGCAAGTCATTTAACCCCAATTGGCCTGCCTTCCCCCTCCAAAAAAATAAAAGTTAAGTAAAGTCAATAAATAATTTTTTTTATATGGTATATACATTTTCCACACTTGTGGACCCTTCACTTCAGGAAAGGGAGAGAGGAGGAGACCTTATGCTTCTTTTTGGGGGGCCAAGTTCATTGGGACAATTATTCTCAGCTTTGAAAATACCTGTTTTAAAGGATTCAGGGATAAATAGATATAAATATACATGTAGCACAGTGGGGAGTACTCTGCCTCATTCATAGGGCTGCTAGAAAAGTTACCCCAGGTTCAAGATGCTCTTTGGGTCTACATCCACTTAAAACTAGTGATATTTCTTTTATTAATTAGTAATGTTAGAATTTAATTATTAATTATTAATTAATATTAATTAGTCAGTCATGACAGAATGGGGAAGTCCACAACCTCATTCTCCAATGATTGTCTCCTGCTTCTCCTATTCGAGAACAGATGAAGTATCATCTTATCTGTCTCCATTCTTTCAGGACGATTGAACTTTTGTTTTGACCCTGTGGGGGGAAGTCTTGCGTTGTTTTGTTCATAAATTTGGATTACTCAGAGATTCTAGTGCTGGATAGGGAAATAGCCTAAATATTCAGAAGTGGTGCTGGAAATATGGGGTTGCTATGTACTAGAAACTATGCAGTTAAATTTTTGATCTACTAAGGGAAGGGTACAAGAGCTAACTAGTAACCATTGTGGTCAGAATTCTCCTCAGAAGAGATATTTGGAAACCAAACTGCCCTAGGTCTCTGAAACAAAAACAGAAATTTTTGTTTTGGCTAATGACAGACTAAAAGCTTTGAGGTCATGTGAAGCTCCTGCCACAAGTGACTATGAAACAGAACAATTGCCTTGGTTTCAAAGAGGCTTCTTAGAGAAATTCATTATTTCTGTGGGAGCCCTCACCCTCCTTACCCTCAGTGACCTCATTTCCCAAGCCCCCAAACCTTCCACAGTCAGTTGTTGAACAACATTTCCAACTTCTTTTTAAAAAACCAGAGAAATTATTTGCCCCCTTGTCATTTTTGCGTAGTGGTCTCTACTGGACGTTATAGAAGAAGAGGGGAAGTTAAAGAGTGCTGAGGAAGGGGGAGAAAAGGTCAAACATCCATGGGCTGATGGGAATAAAGGGCCTGGCCAAATAGAATTGAGGAGTGGGTCAATATGTAAGACTCATTAGCACCTGGCTTCATTGACTTCAGGAATAGGCAGGGATGGAGAGGGTTTGCGTGGAGTGGAGGTGGCAAAACCACTCACATTATCCTTACATTTTAGTGATGGACAAGTTAGCAATTTCAAGTCAACTTGGATGAAGATGGCTTCTAGAAGCAAGGCACCAATGACTAGAACCTCAACACCCTTCGTTCCAGTGCTGACTCTATCAGTTAAAAAGATAGGAGGAGGAAAGAGTTAGGAACTAACAGGTTTGGCTCCTGAGTCAGGCCTGATTTCCAAGGTTATAGTCAGATGGTAGGGAAAGAAATAGCAAGAAATTACTGAGTTGAGTTCTTTTCCCTGTGGCCAAAATATCAAAACTTGGTAACCAGTTCTAAGTGCTTTAAGGGTCAATATCTCCTTACTTTTTTATGTTATATAGAACATCTATTTCATCCTTTCTCTCTTCTATGTCCTTCCCCTTCCTTTCTCCAAGCACAGTCAGTGCTAAATATTGAAAAAATATCAATTTATTAAACACTTACAATATGTAAGGCATTGTGCTTATCCCTACTAGGGATACAAAGAAAAGAATACCTGTCTTATAGAATTCAGGGGTAAATAAATATGAATATACATGTAGCACAGCGGGGAGTACTCTGGTTCATTCATAGGGCTACTAGAAAAGTTACCCCAGGTTCAAAGTGCTCTTTGGACCTGCATCCACTCAAAAATAGTAATATTTCTCTTATTAATCAGTCAATAAAAATAATTAATTCAAAGTAAAGGAATTTAATGAAACTGCACACTCACATGTACAATTATTGCGGCAGCCAAAGGACTTTTGTGACAAGAATATCCAAGCTACATAGCTGCCTCTCATAGAACAACCACAGCCCAGAGCCTGGACCCAGAGTAAACATGGATGACTTTTTTTTTTGTATATATACATATATATATATATGTATATATACACACACACACATATATATTTTTGACATTTGACTATAGAACTTTAAATTCCCGATTCTTTCTCTTCCTCCCTCATCACCCACCCCCACTGGAAGGACAAGCAATCAAATACAGGCTGAACATGTGAAATTATGCAGAACCTCTCCATAGTGAGCACACTGTGAGAGTCTGATTACATGTCCCTTCTTCCTATCCTTCCCCGCCCATCCACTCTCCATTCTGTCCCTGTCCCTCTACAGAAATGTGAACTTTCATCAGCCCTCCCCCCCACCCTGCCCTCTCCTCCATTACCCCACCTCTCAACCCCTTTCCCCCTACTCTTCTATATGGCAAGATTCCCAGTTTAGAGTTTATGTCACTCCTTCCCTAAGCCAAATTCCGTGAGAGTAAGGTTGACTC
>CM053586.1:188649643-188668977 GCA_028646515.1 Pseudochirops corinnae | reverse complement strand
GTAAATAAGCCACAGGATGCTTCAGGGAGATAAAGCATTCCAGAGAATGGTATGCAAGGAAGTTGACCAGCCATAAAATGTTCTGATAAGATATTGTAAAACATTGACCAGGTGTTGTCTACTGGCCCCCAACACTTTTCCTTTTTGTTTTTGACCTCTTTTTATCTTTTTTTGGGATACAGACCTAGTAGTGGCATTTCTGGGTCAAAGGGTATGCAGGGTTTTATAAACCTTTGGATGTAGTTCCAAATTGCTCTCCAGAATAGCTGAATCAGCTCACAACTCCACCAACAGTGCATTAATGTCTCAATTTTCCCACATCACCTCGAACATTTGTCTATTTCCTTTTCTGTCCTATTAGTCAATCTAATAGGTATGATGTAGTACCTCAGAATTGTTTGAATTGACATTTCTCCAATCAATAGTGATATAGGCCAATTTTTTTCATATGGCTATAGATGGTTTTGATTACGTTATCTGAAAACTGTGCACATCTTTTGACCATTTATCAATTGGAAAATTACTCTTATTTTTATAAATTTGACTCAGTTCTCTATGTATTTGAGAAATGAGGCCTTTCTCAGAGAAACTTGTTTCAAAAATTTCTTCACAGTTATGATTGCTAACTATATTTCCCTCCATTCTATTTTCCCCTTGTTTCTTTTAGTCTCTCTCTCCTTCACACTGTCCTTCCTCAAAAGTGTTTCCTTTCTGACTACTACCTCTCTCAAACTACCTTACTTTTTGTCACCTGTACCCCACTCACTTCTTTTATCTTCTTCCCCTCCTACTTTCTGTAGCTTGGTCTTTTGAGCCAATTCTGATGAAGGTAAGGTTCAAATGTTCTTCATCACTCCTCCCATCTTCCCCTCCACTGTAAAAGCTCTTTCTTGCCTTTTTTTATGTGAGATAATTTCTCATTCTACCTCTCTCTTTTCTTTTCTCCCAGTGCATTCCTCTTTCTCATGCCTTACATTTTTTAAGATATCCTTCCATCATATTCAACTCATACCTGTGCCCTGTCTATTACATACTCCTTCTAACTACCCTAACAATGAGAAAGGTCTTAAGAGTTACAAATATCATCTTCCCAAGTAGGAATATAAAAAGTTTAATCTTATTAAGTTCCTTATGATTTCCCTTTCCTGTTTACCTTTTTAAACTTCTCTTCAGGCTGGTATTTGAAGGTCAAATTTTCTATTCAGTTCTGGTCTTTTCATCAGAAATGCTTAAAAGTTCTCTATTTCATTGAATATTCATCTTTCCCTTGAAGGATTACACTCCTTTTTTCTGGGTATGTGATTCTTGGTTGTAATCCTGTCTCCTTTGCTCTCCAGAATATCCTGTTCTAAGCCCTCCAGTCCTTTAATGTAGAAGCTGCTAAATCTTGTGTGATCCTGACTGTGACTCCATGATATTCAAATTGTTTCTTTCTGACCGCTAGCAACATTCACTCCTTCGTTTTGGAGCTCTGGAACTTGGCTATTATATTCCCGTGAGTTTTCATTTTGGGATCTCTTTCATGAGGTGATAAGTGATTTCTATCAATTTCTATTTTATCTTCTGGTTCTGGAATATGAGAACTGTTTTCCTTGTTAATTTCTTGAAAGATGACGTCTAGGCTCTCTTCTTTGTTTATCGTGGTTTTCAGATAGTCCAATAATTTATGGGGTCATGAAGAGTCAGACATGATAGTACATCAACAAATCTCATGGTCATCCTCAACGTTTCACTCTCCGTAACCAATCCACATGTTCAAATCAGTCTCCAAGGCCTTTTGATTTTAAATCCAAAGCATATCTTGTATGCACCTTCCTCTCTCTACTCACAGGGTCCCTCCCCTGTTCAAGCCTCCATCACCTCTTCCCTGTACCATTGTGAGGACCTCTGATTTAGTCTCTCTGCTTCAAGACTCTCCATTTCTTCAATCCATCCTACAAACAGCAGCTGAATTATCTGACTGTACCATGTCCTTACCCAAGAAGCTTTAGAGCCTGATTGTTACCTGTGGTATAAAGTATGAGTTCCTCTCTTGGGCATTTTTCATTTATAATCTCATCCTAGCCAATCTTTCTGCCCTGATTTCACATCTTTACCCTTCTGCACTCTGCATCTCTACTTGCTCCAATATGACATTACACATACTACCTCTGGGGCTTTGCACAACCCTCCCTTCAGAACTGAAAGGCCCCTTGACTTTACTGCTGCCTCTTAAAATCCCTGCCTCTCTACAAGGCTCAGATCAAGTGCCACCTTGTACCTTCTAACAGGAGGCCTTTTCTGATCTCTCTCTCTAGTTCTTAGCGGTATCCCCAATTCCAAAATTACTTGGTATTTATTTTATAAAGGTTGAGAAGTCATGGAAAGAGGCCAGTTTGTGATGTGTTACGAGGGAAAGTAGGAGAAAAGAACTTAAAATGCTTAGAATTCCCACTCTGCATCCTTCCCTCCAAACCACTTAGCATGGCAGACACAGTTATTGCAATTAATCCCTCAGGTTTATGCACTAGGCTTCTGAAGAGCTCCATGGAGCTCTTGGGACTGTGCTATACAGTAAATGAGCTAAACTATGAACCTAATTTCCCCCCAAAAGTATTAGGTGATGTGAGGGGAGGAGTTATGATCTATATGGTGAGGAGTGTATATTTTTGTTATTATAGCTCTGAAGTAAATATTCATTTATAGAAGCTAATTCAAACATTAAATGGTTAATGTGAACTGTGGTACAGAGGACCCACCCGTACAATTTGGGGAACACCATAAGTAGGGCTTTGAGCCAATGGCAGGGAGCTATCCCTAGATATCCCTAATCTCTATAAGGTACCAGAGAAGCCTGAAGGGGAGGGGTGAAATGTAGCTTACCTGACTTTCAGGCAGTGAAGGGTGGTCAGTACAAATGAGTGAATATCAGAGACAGAGCAGACCAGAATGCAAACTTGTGAGGTTCAAAATGTTGGAAGATCACCTCCTGAAAGAGATTCCCAAATGAAAACTGCCAGGAATGCTATAGCCAAATTCCAGAGTTCCCAGGTCAAGGAAAAAATATTACAAGCAGCCAGAAAGAAACGATGCAAGTATCATGTAGCCACAATCAGAATAACACAATATTTATCAGCTTCTGCATTGAAGGATTAGAGGGGTTGGAATATGACATTCCAGAGGGCAAAGAAGTAAGGATTATGACCAAGAATCACCTACCCAGCTACACTGAGTATAATCTATAAAAAACGGATATTCAATGAGATAGAGGAATTTCAAGCATTCTTGAGAAAAGACCAGAACTGAATAGAAAATTTCAAATACAAGACTCAAGAAAAGCATAAACAGGAAAGAGAAATCATAAGGGGCTTATTAAAGTTAAACTGTTTATATTCCTACATGGGAAGATGATATTTTTAACTTAAAAGACCTTTCTCATTATTAGCTTAGTTAGAAGGACTGTATGTAGACAGAAGGCACAAGGTGTGAGTTGAAAACGAAGGGATGAAATCTGAAAAATAAAATTAATGGGTGAGAGAGGAATGTGCTGTACTGGAAGAAAGAGAAAGGGAGAGTTAGAATGGACTAAATTTTCTCACATAAAAGAGGCAAGAAAAAGCTTTTACAATGGAGGGAAGAGAGAAGAGGTGAAGGGGTAAATAAACCTTCCTCTCATCAGAACTGGCTCAAAAAGGGCATAATATACACACTCATCTAGGTATAGAAATCTCTTACCCTACAGGAAAGTAGCAGGGGAAGGGGATAAGAGAAAGCAGGGGTGGGGATAGAAGGATGGGCAGATTGGGGGAGGGGGTAATCAGGAAGAAGATACTTTTGAGGAGCGACAGGGTGAAAAACCTGAAAAAAAGAGAGAGAATAGAATAAATGGAGGGGGAAATAGGACGGAGGGGAATACAGTTAGCAATAGTGACTGTGAGAAAGATGTAGAGGCAGGTTTCTCTGATAATGGCCTCATTTCTCAAATCTATAGAGAACTGAGTCAAATTTATAAAAATGTGAGCCATTCCCCAATTGATAAACTATCAAAAGATATGAACAGTTTTCAGATGTGGTAAGCAAAGCTGTCTATAGCCATATGAAAAAATTCTCCAACTGACTATTGATTTGAGAATTGCAAATTAAACAATTCTTCATACCTATTAGATTGGCTAATAAGACAGAAAAGATAAATGACAAATGTTAGAGGGGATGTGGGAAAAGTGAGACATTAATGCATTGTTGGTGGAGTTGTGAACTGATTCAAACATTATGTGGAGCAATTTGAAACTGTGTGAGATGAAAGAGTTGGGAGTCTGAATCTAAGGTCAGAAAAGGTCTTTATTCTTTCTCCCGAGAAAGGACTCTATCCCCTGTCACCCAACATGGCGTCTGCAGGGAGAGAACGACAGGTAGAAGCCAGCCTATGGTTATATAATCTTCCAATGCAGAAACCCAACCCCCCCTAATGGCCTTAACTCTTATTGATAGGGGGGCTGTCCCACAACCTAAGCTTGGGAATCTCTCTGAGACAAAGGACATGTGGGTGTCCAATGAAAGCAGTCTTAATCTTATTTGGCATATCTTCTGCTGTGTTGGCTTTGGGGGAAGGTCTCCATTGCTCTAAGCCCAGATTGCTTGAAGGTCAGGTGACCTGACCTTAGGCCTAGTGAATACTGAAGCCATTCTAGATTTGATTTTTCAGAATGGGGAAACTTCACTATAAATTATCCCTCACAAAACTATGCTCAAAGAGCTGTAATACTATGCATATCCTTTGAGCTAGCAATACCACTAGTAGGTCTGTAGCCCAGAACACATTTTAAAAAAAGAGGAAAGGCACCTCTATGTACAAAAATATTTATAGCAGCTTTCTTCTGGGCACAAACAATTAGAAATTGAGGGGATGCCCATCAATTGTGGAATAACTGAACAAACTGTGGTATATGATTATGATGGAATACTATTGTACTATAGAAAATGGTAAGCAGGATGCTCTTGATGGGGTACAGACTCTGGGAACCCCCTGAACACTCCCTGAATCTTCCCACTTGATGAGGCATTTGGGATTTAAGTGACTTGCCCAAGATCACACAGCTAGCAAGTGTCAGGTATCTGAGGCTGTATTTGAACTCAGGCACTCCTGACTCCAGGGCTGGTGCTCTATGCGCTGTGCCACCTAGCTGCCCCCTTCTATAGAATCAGGACCTAAATTCATATACTTCTTAATAGCTTCCACCAGCCGGTCTTAGAAAAGGGCAGGGTTTTCCTTTTCTCCCTGAATAATTTCCCTAACTTTTTGAAAATGTGTTTGTTTTTGAAATGCAGTTCTTAGGCTTCTAACAGGCAAAGTAACATGTAGTCTTTCTTTCTCTTATCTCCAGTCTTTTGATACTCCCATCCTGGGTTGCTAGTAGGAACAGCAGCTGTTTGGGGTGGGGGGTAGGGGGGTATTTTGTAGGGCATTGCTAGCCAAATGATCCCCAAATTTTTGGGCTTTTTCCCAGACTCTCCTCTTCTCCTCAGTGGAACGACAGGTGGAGAAGATGTGCAAATCATCCCAAGAAAGTGTGAATTGTGGGGACAGATCCCAAAAATCCTCAGTAAACTTAGCGGGATCTGCAGATTATCTCCCCAGTTTCTCTTGAGTGAGATCCAAAATGGAGAATGGAGAATGGAACACACACTCTAATTGTGCCACTAGGTGAGACAGTTATTTCCCTCAGGGGAAAAAGCCCTTGAAGGGGCTGTGGGGAGGGGAGAGAGGCCCTGCTTGGGAAGGGAAATTGGAAGTCCCACTTCTTGTGAGGGAGGGGCTGGGGAAGGGGTGCTGGCTGAACTGGATTTGAGTGCAAGGCTGGGGGATTTGGCTGGCAAGGGGGAAGATCAGCTGGTACCTGAGGAGGGGTAGGGGTCACAGGGGGTGAAACCTCAGAAACTGCTGTGAACACAGGGCCTGAGGCCTGAGTGGATGCTGCCGCAGGGGGAGGTACCATTCTGGGAGGATGCAGGGTAAGAGATATGGAATGAGAGGAGGCAGGAATCAAGGAGTATTGGGCTAGAAGAAAAGGGAAGGGAAACCAAGGTGCAAAGGGGGTAGCCAAGGAGGGGAAGCACGGCAAACAGAGGAAAATGGGGGAGGTTGAAGAGCAGTAGGAGGGACTGGGGGAGATTGAGGTGGGGACAGGAGCTGAGAGGGTGGTGGGAACTGAGGTAGGGAAGAGGAGGGGGCTGATGCCCTGGGACCCATAAGAAGGGGGTCATTTAATTGGCCCCCATTCTTCCTTCTTGGAACAACTTTAGCTATGAGCATCTTACAATCTTTCCTGAGAACGAGGTTCCAAGAGATATCGACAAAGGCCATTAAGTAGGAACCTTCTGTCCATTTTTCTTCTCGGTGACAGTATATTTCTAACTGCAAGAGAGTATTGTGTTTTAAAGTCCCCAAAATGGGCCACACTCTGTGGCCCTCTAGGTGATACTGAGGCCAAACAGTGTTGCAAAAGAACACCAGTTTTTCCTTTTTAAGTTCTTTAGAGAAACTAAATGTTTCCCAATGTTGTAAAAGATAAACCAAAGGCAAACTTTGGGGAATTGAAAAGGATTGACGCATTATAGGTGTGGGAGCTGGAAGTCCCCTCCTCCATAGAGGAAGATCTGGGAGTAAGCCTCAAAAAATAGACAAAACAAAGCAAGACAAAAAGACAAAACAAAACACAAACAGTACCTGAAGTTTTCCACTTCGCTAGCACCAAGAGAATTGAAAGATTCAGGCATACACTTCTGGATGGGACATCTGTCCTTGTCCTCCAGGCTTTAGAAGCTGTGCCCAGGTCTATGCCTTCCAACATAACCACTGGGCCAAGAACCTCAGTGCATCCATCAGATTGAGTACAAGACTGATCTAATGGGACCTGAGGGGTCAGGCCCGAAAAACACCTCCAAGGTACCTGGAGTGAGAGAAGGGGACAGGGACAGGGGAAGGCTTATGTATCTTCCAGTCTTGGCTAGAGTAGAACTTGAGATGAGCAGTTTTTCCTGGTCAGGGAACCATATTTTGAGGTTTGGGGTTTAGAAGTGCTCAAGACCCCAAAATATGGACATGCTGCATCCTGCCCAATGAATTCAACTCAAGATTTCTCTCAGCCAAAGAAAAGTTTATTAAAGATTCACCCTAATGGGCAGACTCTTAAGGAGCCCAAGTATTTGTGACACTTCTATTAACAAGCAGGTCAGAACAATCTGACAAAGACTGAGTCTGAGCTGGATTGAATCTCAGCCCTTCATGGAGGCAAAAATGGATCTTATATACAGAAAGATTGTGGGAGGATTTAGAGGTGGTCTAGAGGAGGAGTTTTGGAAGGGTCTTGAGGAGGAGTACAAAGAGGATCTTGATGGGATTAAGGGCAGGAAATAGCTGAAGGATACCTGGAGATGACCGACAATGGAGGGCTAGGCTAGTTTAAGAGTAACAGAGATTAACCTACAGACAGGGAAAGGCTTATAGTCTCAGGCAAATGCTTCATACCCTGGGAAGATTCAAGGACAGTTCAAGGGGGTTCTCAGAACCCATACCTCAGACAAAACTGGAAAGACTTACACGAGATGATGCAAAGTGAAATGTACTGTGTACAAAGTAACAGCAACATTGTAGGATGACCAACCTTGAATGACTTAGCTATTCTCAGCAATTAAGACAGCTCTGAAGGACTTATGATGAAACATGCTATCCATTCCCAAAGAACTCATGGACTCTGAATGCAGATTGAAGCATACTATTTTTTTACTTTCTTTATTTTTCTTGAGGGTTTTTTTTTTGGTCTATGTTTTCTTTCACAAAATGACTACTATGGAAGTGTTAACTTGGAACTCAAAGTTTTAGAAATAAATGCTAAAAATTGTTTTTCCAAGTAACTGGGGAAAAATAAAATGCTAAATATTTTTTTTTTACTGTTGAAAGATCCATCGACAGTTACCTAACAATTACAGTTACCTAGGTAACTGGAGTCAGTAATTGAAACAGTAGAGTGCTGAAACAGGGTCACCATGTTTCCCTCAATGGCCATTCCCCACTCCTTCCCCACCCCCTTCCCCTTGCAAAAGCAAACAAAAATGACTGGCTTCTCTTTCCTGGGAGGAGGGGCTGGAGAGCAGTTTCCATTTACTGACAGATCATTCTGTTTCTACTATACTTTCCCTTTCTCTTCTAAGTTTTTTGAGAGGCAGCTGGATTTCGAAGTTCTGTTCTATTTCCTAAATATTTTTGTTTCTAAGCCATTGAAAATACAACGAAACTTACTGGTCAACAAACCTGAGCTCTTTGTTGTGTTAATGAACAGAAAGGGAAAGATAAGAAAGAAAAGGATGCCATTTGCTTAAAATAAAACAAACAAACAAATAAAAACACAGGAAACATTTATTTTATTTTATTTTTTTGCTGAGCCAAGCTAGTCTAAGGGTAAGATCCCAGAGATTGAAAGAGTGCTGATGTTATCGCCCCTAAATCTTGCAAGACACTCATGAAACTCAAAGAAGTATCTGAGATTGGTAGAGGGATACGTCCAAGAGAAAAAGGCAAGAAAAGTATCGAACTGGGACTCTCAGATCCACTTGAGACCCCAAGTGAGAGGTGAGAGGATTGACTGCCAGCAGTACCATGGTAGCCCACCTGGAAAGCTGACCTTGCACACAATTACCATAGCAACACTGTCAATGCCTGAGGCTGTCAGCTTTGGAGGCCAGAGAGCCCTGGACTCACTGGGGAGCTCCTGGTAGCAATTAGAACCACCTGACACACCTTCAAATATCTGAAGACGGATATTATCAACAAATCCAATTCTGTCTTTTTTTTTTTTTTTTAAACTGAACATCCCTAGTTCCTTCAACTGATTCTCCCCTGGCATAGTGTCTGGTCCCCTTACCATACTGGCTGCATTCCTCTGGATAAACCCTAGTGAATCAGTCTAATTTAATATATTAGTAAATCATGTTCCCCTCCCAACCAAACCTTCTCTTCTTCAGGCTGACTATAGCCAGTTCCTTCAAGCATTCCCTAATAACCATAGCATGGTGTTTGATTCCCTTAGCCAAAGGGTTCCTTAGAGAAGGATCATCATTCTCTAGATGCTCCAGTGTGCAAGTATTCTATCTATAATGTACCCAGAAGACACAGCATGGCATAATAAGGAAAACAGTGCATTCCTAGTCAGAGAACCTGGATTTAAATCCTGATTCTGCTACTTATGGTCTATCTGACCCTGGAGAAGACACCTAACCCTTAACCTCCACAAAATGCTGATGTTAGACCTGATTCAAAACTTCCAATTCAATAGAACAAATAAGGGCTGTTGATGAGCTGGGGAGGGGAGACCCAGCACAGAGTATAAGCAGAGGAGGGATTTCCTGGGGATGAAGAGGTCCTTCAGGTGTTCCTGTTTGTGGGTGACATTGTGCTTATTTCATCGAGCCCTGGAACATCTCAGAGCATACTGGAAAATATCTGTCGTGACTAAAAACAATTTGGCCTGACATAGGCAAGACCAAGTAGACGAAGAATGTCTATTGCATATCTACTTGGGACAGAGAGTACAGCCGGACAATGGGCTGGACCAAGAATTAAATGAGAGGGGGACAATAGACTAGACGGCTTTCAGAAAATTGCAGAGCTTCTTTGATGATCCCAAGCTGCCCTTGTAGGCAAAGACTCACCCTCTTCATACAAACCTAACAAGTCTGCTGGCTGTAGTGCTGGGCTCTCTCCCTTACAAGTAAGGGTCCTATCTCATCAGGATCCAAACATGGAGTTGAGACTAGGTTCAAGTCTGCACCATCTGAAAGAAAGTTCAGGATTCCTTTCTTACCTCCTCCCCGCCAGCTCAGAACCCCAGCGGAAAAATTACTTGCTCATGACTAGGATTTCCACAAGTTAGAAAGTTACTCCTTGTATAATATGAATCAAATATGATACTTCTGTCTGTCTTTTCTCATCTGCAAAAAGGGGATGATAATATCACCTACCTCCTAGAACTGTGGTAAGGATAAAATGAGATATTATTTGTAAAGAACTTCCTAAAATTTAAAGCCCTACATAAATGATAACTGCTACTACTACTACTACTACTACTACTACTACTACTACTACTACTACTACTACTACTACCACCACTACTACTACTACCACTACTACTACCACCACTACTACTACCACTACTACTACTATACTACTTTTATCTCCTATACACAGAAGGAATGCTCAACAGAGAAGGTTTGTGCACTTGGGCATTAATAAAAGCTTAAATAGGTGACAATAACTACTGTTATACTCACTGACCTTAGGAAGAAATATAAATAATTGAAACAAGTGGCAGTAACAACTTACCATTATACCAGGAGGTTGAGATTTTAAAATTGGAATATAAAACAGTTTAGGAATGCTGAATGACACATCTCACCTCAGCTCTTCAGTGCCCAACTAATCTCCACCAAACTCATGCCTTGTCGCCAGTCAGGTTAGGGCTTGAAGTGGTTGTCTTTTGTAAGGTCCTCCACTTAATGAGGGAGCCCAGGGCAGGCCCCTTATCATTTATTTACCACCTGGCTGCTCTCCTGGACTTCCTCAGTCTCTCCAGAAACTCATCTACCTGAAATATGGAATTAACCCTGAAGCTCTCTCTTCCTCCATACCACCTTGCCCCTGGAACTCTTCCTTCCCTCTGACCAGAGATGCTCCGTTTAAGGAGGGCCCATCTGCAGAACTTCATCCTGCACTGCTTTTCAGAAAAAATGGTTGTGAAGTGAAGGAAGATTTGAAAGGTGATGGTGTATTATCTTCTCCCATTGCATTGTGAGCTCCTTGAGGGCAGGGGCTATGTTTGCCTTTCTGTGTATCCTTAGCACCTCCCACAATGTCCAGCACTTAGTAGGTGCTTAATAAATGTTTGTTGATTGACTCATGAGAATGACTGAATGGCAGTCAGCATCAATGCAGGATGCAGACTCACGATACGGGTTTGATTTCATACATTCCCATACTAGAAGTACGTTCATCTCAAGACCGATGTTCTGTCACCCACGATGAGGTAAAGAACCACAAAGCAGAAGGGCCCAGGCAGAAGCTCACTTAGCTGATTCCCTCTACCCTAGCTGCCACAGGGAAGCCACAGACCTGCTCCTGGGTGGAGAGGGGCTACCCTTACCCTGCCTATGGCAGGAAGTCCCAGACTTTCATTGGCCTCGGAGGGTCAAAAAGAGGAGGGAAGGGTGTGTGAGGGGGGTTTGGGGGTTTGGGGGTGGGGTGTGTGGCACAGCCATTCTTTTTAAAGGACCACTGAGTCACAGGCTCTTCCTTTTTGCTCACCAGTAAGGAGATTGTTCCATTATTCCCATGGCACCAGAGTCCTTCAGTGCCGAACCACACATAGCAGACCATAAATAGCCAGTGGCACTGCCATGCCCAAAGTTCCAGAACACTAAGCCAGCATATACAGGCAGACAGAAGCATCCAGGGCAGCTCTCTGCATGCCATGTTATAGAAACGTTGGACCCAGTGACCCTATGTGTCTGCAAAGCATGAAATGTAAAAATCTCCAAAAGACTAAAAATGAATACCCTGTAAAGTGCAATGGAAAGGTAAATGGTGGGTGTGTGCAATGCAAGGTTCAAGGAGCTTTGAAAAAGGACAGGCACAGAAGACATAATCAAAGAACTGTGGGATAGAAGGAAAAGATGGTCTGGTCTCATAATGCGGGATGAACAGTGGATAGCCAGAGTCCTCTACTGGCATACTCCTCATATCAGGAGAAAGTTAGGAAGTTCTCCACCATTTTGGGTAGACAGTGCCCCCCTTTGGCAATTTGTGGAAGGATGTGAACAAGAGTTGCACAGGATGGGTTGTGATCTGTATCACTGGAAGGAACTTCCAAACTGAGACTATAATGCATTTGAGAGTCCCCAGCACATAGCACAGTTCTTGTCACATAGTGGTACTTAAAATATGCTTGTTGCTTGTTTGATTTGTAATTCATCTTAGAGATAACAGAGTCACTGGATTTTTGAGTTGGTGAGTTGCCAGAAAGACCTGTGTTTTAGTCATATTAATTTGGCAACTGAATGGAGAATGGGTTGGAGAAAGACTGGAAGCAGAGAGTTCAGCTGAAAAGATATTTGCAATAATCCAGCTAGAGCTAATAAGGGCTTGAACTAGGGTAATGGAGAAATGTTTTAGAAGTAGAATTAAAAAGATTTGGCAGCTGTTTTAATGTGAGGGGGGAGGTGAGGGAGAGAACAAAATCACAGATGATTCAGAGATTACAATCTTGGGGACTTGGAAGAATGGCAGTGCCCTCAACACAAATAGAGAAGTTTGGAGGAGGGAGAGGCTTAAAGGGGGAGATGATGAGTTTCATTCTGGACAGATTAAGTTGGAGATGCCAGTGGGATACTGAGGTGGAGATATCTGGCTGGCAGTTAGTGATGCAGAGAGATAGATGGAGAAATTTTAGTAGCAATTTTCTGTTGACTTCCTGGATACTCTCCTTCCTTCTCTTCTCAATATGAGCTGGTGCCTGGCTGAGTGTTTCCTTTCAACTCTTGCCTTCATATGGAGTACCTCAGCTTACACACTGATACTCCCTCGGATAACCTAACTTCCTAGTTCCTCAATTTACTCATTTCCCATGTCCTATTCCTCCACCCACATCAGAGAGATCTTGCCATTACCCACAAGTCCACCACCATGTTCATGAACTGTGAAATTATTTTGTCTGGTCATAATCTGTTTTCATTCTACTTCTCCCTCTATCATGCAGCTCCCAACCCCATTCTTCATCCTCACCATGACCCTCCAACCCTCAGTTCTTTAACAGGCCACGACCTCAATACTGGCTACATTCTCTTCCCTTCCCCATCTTGACCTCTTTGTGAATCAGTTCAACTCTATACTGTCCTGATCTCTAGAGTCTCTAATCCTCTTATCATATCAAAGATTTTGCCTGTCAAGTCTCAGCTTTGCATTGCTCTTGCCCAGGTGCTGCTGGACAAAGCTGGAAAAAAAAAATCAACTCACCCTGATTTATGTTACACGATCTCCACTGGACCCTCACAGGAGCAATTGATTCACTATCCCAGTCACTATAGTAATTTTTCCAAACTTTTTCATCCCTCCTCAAACTTCCCATGATTCCTCCTCCCAATCAACTCATATTTCACTAAAAAAAAAAAAATCGTCGCCATTTGCTAAGAGCTCCTTCTTTTCATCTCCTTCTCATCTCATATCATACAGGTGCCTTTCCCCGCCATGTCTTCTTCCATCCCTGACTCCCATGAAGAGGTGGCCCTTCTCTTTGGCGTACGTGGTAAACCTTTCTACATTCAAACCATTCCATCCCATCTCCTCCATCAGATTTTCTCCTCTGTCGTCCCCATTCTCTCATTGGCTGATTCCCTGCTTCTTTACAAACAGGTCCCTATCTCCACCAACCACAAAAAAACAAAAACAAAAACCTCTCACTTGATTGTCCTATATCTGTCTTCCTTTTTGTGGTCAAACTCCTTGAGAAGACGATCTTCAAACTGGTCTCTGTTTCCTTTCCTCTCACTTTCTTCAGGCTGGCTTCCAAACATCCTTCGGCTGAAATTTCTCTTTCCAGAGTTACCAGTGATCGCCCAGTTAGCAAATCTAAGGGGCTTTTGTCTTTTCTCTTTCATACTCTCTTCTCTCTAATCTAGTCTCTTACGGCCCTGTTTTCTCCTGGTTCTTCTACCTGTATGGCCACTTCTTCTCAGTCTCCTTTGCTGGATCTTCATCCAGGTTATGTGTAATACTAGATGTCCCTCAAAACTCTGTTCTGGGCTCTTTCCTCTTCTCTCTCCATATTTGCATTCACTTAGTGAGCTCATCAGTTCCCAGCTCAACGATCGTCTCTATGTGGACGATTCTCAGGCGTATTTATCTAGCCCCAAACCTCTTTCCTGACTGTCACTCTCACATCTGCATTTACCTGTTTTATATCTCAAGTTAGATGTTTTCAACGTATCTTAAATTCAACACGTTCCAAACTGAACTTATTATTTTTGTTCCAAACCCTCACCTCTTCCTATATTTTTTATTACTCTAATGGGCGCCACATGTTCCCAGTCATCATTGATTCCTCAGTCATTCTCTCGTCCCGTTTTCAATCATTTGCCAAGTCCCTTGGATTCTGTCTTCATAGTTCTTATAATTTCTAAAACATTGATGATGAAACATGTTATCCGTTTCCAGACAGAGAACTGAGTGTCTCTTAGTGCAGGCTGAAGAACAGTCTCCTCTTTGTCTTTCTCCCCCACTCCATACTTGACCTCTTTTTTTTTCTTTCTTTATTTTTTGACATTTTTAGTTGGAAATTTGCTTTGCATGACAGTAGGTGGTGAAGTGGGTAAAGTTCCAGGCCTAGAATCAGGAAGACTCACCTTCCTGAGATCAAATACAGACTCAGACTCTTACTAGCTGTGTGACCCTGGGCAAGTCACTTAACCCTGCTTGCCTCAGTGTCCTCATCTGTAAAATGAGCTGGAGAAGGAAATGGCAAACCACTCTGGTATCTTTGCCAAGAAAACCCAAATGGGGTCACAAAGAGTGAGACACGACTGAAATGAGTCAACAACAACACCTATTTGTAAGAGGTCTGTTTTCTTGCCTTCTCGGCGGGTGGGGGAAGGGGGAAGAGCATTTGGAATTGAAGATGAAATAAAATTGAATTTAAAATTTTAAGAGGAGGACATACTTGTCACGTATGACACTTTTCCTCTGACACTGCCAGCACGCACATCACGTTTGGGTTTTTGCCATGCCCTGTGGACTAGTCTCCCTTCCTCAGCTCTCCCCATTCCAGTCTATTTTCCACTCAGCTGTCCACACGATCATCTTAAATTACAGGTCTAGCCACGGTCAGCCTCCTACTCAGTCGCCTCTCTGTTACCTGCACAACGAATATAAAATATAAGATACAAAATATTCTGCTTGGCTTTTAAAAGTGTCTCACAACCCGGCCCCTTCTCGCCCTCCAGCCTTCTTTCACCTTTCCGCCTTCCACGTACTCTTCAAACTGTTCCTCACACAAGACGCTCATCTCCTTCCCCTGGGCATTTCCACTGACTGTCCTTCATGTCTGGAACGATCTTCCTCCTCATCTCAGCCCCCTAGCTAGAGAAATCCTATCTTTTATCAGAAACCTTTACCAATCTTCCTTAATGTTAGTGCCTTCCCTCGGCTGATTATTTTGCATTTC
The DNA here is from genome assembly GCA_028646515.1 of Pseudochirops corinnae. Taxonomy (NCBI): domain Eukaryota; kingdom Metazoa; phylum Chordata; class Mammalia; order Diprotodontia; family Pseudocheiridae; genus Pseudochirops; species Pseudochirops corinnae. Next base: position 188,653,735 of record CM053586.1, on the reverse strand, counting down.
CCGAGTCCGTAGTTTGTTTATGCAGAGATTTTCGCGTGTTGCCGCCCCCTTTATGCTGAGAGCTCTTGAGAGCAATGGGCGTTTCCCACTTTCTTTGTGTCCCCAGTGCCTAGCACAGTGCCTGGCTCATAGTAGGTGCTTTAATAAAGGCTTGTTTACGTGACTTGAGACTTGAGATTCATCTGCACAAAGACAATAATGCACATGTCTATATTACTGTAAACTTTGCCTAGTCCTCTCTTCAGAGTCCCCCTAATAAGATCAATATTATTATTGTTCCCATTTTACCGAGGAGGCAGCTGAGGCACTGAGAGATAAAACCAGAACGAGTGCCTTGGGCAGGAAGGACGTCTGACCACAAATCCAGTACTCTCTCCACTGTGAGAAATAATTCATTTGGACTCCTACTCCATTCCAATCCCCATTAATCAGTTTGCTGTGATTCCAAAGGGGCAGGGATTGTAAATTCTGTATGTTAGGCCCCAGAGCTGTGACGTGCAGATTCCAAGTTCACTTGCTCAGTAACAGAAAGCTAACCAGAGGCCCTCCACTCTTGTTTTCCCTTGTTATGGTGACCAAGCCCAGAGTGATGGACGTGACTCAGTGACATGAAAAGTCCCCCAACTTATTTTTGTATCTGCAGATCATTCATCCAGTGGAGATGCCCCACGCTTCCCCCAACCCCAGAATCCCTGCTGACATGCCATTTTTTTTTTTTAGCTGATGCATCATTTTTTTGGCCCACTAAGCAAGATCTAGCGACCAGTGGGATTCTGTACTTCACACAACCTCTTTGGAATGTACAGGCATCAAATCTAGTATCAAGCCTTATGATAAGACCCTGGAAGAAGGGGTCATCTCAGAGAGTCAGGAAGATCTGAGGTCCACTTCATTAGAGGGGACCATAGACTCTTTAATAAAGCACCATGGGCTCAGAGCTCTGCCTCAGTGGTTTTTCTTATAGGTTGGGCAATTTTAATCTCCATACTACCACACCATGCTGTTTCTCAAGAGGAGGAATGAACTTATGGAAATTAATCAGACCACAAAGAGAAAGTGCATGAAAAGAGAAGAGGGCCCAAGTTAGACACTTAAAAGGGTGGGAGACAGTTGATGATTTAGCAAAGGATACTAATAAGGGGTGATTGGACAGGGCCAGAGTAGGTGTTAAGGACTTCTCCTGAAGTACAGTTAGCCCTGCTCCAGGAGCCACGATCTTTGGAATCTCTCCAGTTCTTGAGATCATCTCAGAGTCTGGACAGGTACATCTCAAGACCATATTCAGGCACCTCACATCATAAAAGAATCATAAAACTTCTGGGTTTTTTACAGACAGTCAGAGGCCCAGGCTGCAGCTCACCTTGAGTACTAATCTGGTTTCCACTCTGCAACCTCTCAGTGTTCTAGATTACACACAGTGCACTTCAGAGAGGGTGAATAATGACCTACCAAAGGAGTCTGCTAAGGAGTGGTCCGACAAGTGGGAGAAGCAGGAGAAAGCAGTGTCAAGACAGACAAAGAGATGAATACACAGGAGGTGGTAGGATGAGTCTCTGATTCCAAAAGTTACAAATAGCACTGGGCCATTGGATTTCACAATTAAGACATCACTGGTCCTTTTACAGAGGGCAGTTGTAGTCAAGTGGTAAAATGGAATCCAGGTTGCAGATTATTTCTAAAACATCTTCCAGTTCTCCTGTGAACTGAACAATACATTCCAGATGAAGCTTATCCTGGACAGAATATAGTGTGAGACTATTATCTCCCTCATTCTGGATACTTTGCAACACAAAGCACTCCAATATCAGGAGATCTTTTTTTTTTTTTTCCTTCTGTGTTTTGCTGTTTACTCATACAGGCCTGGCAACCCCTCTCTCACTAACTGTAAAGTAGGGGAATGCTTAATTATGCTGGTTTATTGCTCCTGTATAATAATTCTTACCAATCCTTTAAAGCCCATCTCTACCATGATGCCCTTACTCACAGCACAGTTTTGCACCCCTCCAATACATGTATCATATTTCACATGTAGTATTTTATAAGAAGCAGCATGCAGTAGCAGATTAGAGGGACAGCTTTGTATCCAAGAAGACCTGGGTTCAAGTTCCACCTCAGACCCAAACTCTGTGATCCTAGGGCAAGTCACTTAATCTCTCAGTGCTCCAAATAGCTCTAAAACTATATGTTGCAGAGAAGGTGAAAACTTGTGCTGGTAGAGGGAGTTTGCTCACATGGGAGTTGCCTATACCAAAGAAATCACATTCTCTATCACGTGATATTGTTATCTTGCTTCATGGCTTTGACTATTAACTTTATGAGGGTTTTAATTTTCTGTTATCTAAACTTTGCAGCTCTTCTAGGGCCTAAACTGTTGAAATCAAGTTGAACTAAAGCTGTTTTCTATCACAGAATCGGAAAAGAAGATTTTGGCCAAGATGTTAAGCGAATGTCTTAATCAACTTGGTACATGACAAAACATTTGATTGAAAATGAATATAGATTTTTTTTTAAAGGTTTATATTTCAAGAATAGACAATAGGACTGCAGCTTAAAGGTTCTAAATTTTAGAGGCAACCTAATCCAACCCCCTTGTTTTGTAGATATGGAAACTGACAGTCAGGGAAGTAAAAATATGTGATGTGATGTGATTGCTATATGGTGTTATGATATGATATGATATATGATATGATAGCTGTTTGATGCTTTAACCAGCCAGAACCAAGTTTCCTCATCAGGAAAACAGTCATTTGGTCAAGGTGATCTTTGAATTCCCCTTTCAGTTCTTAGATTCTATCATCCTTTGCTTAGGAGGCAGCAATTCAAATTTTAAAGTATGTAATGCTGAGGCACTTTAGACTGCAAATTTTGGTAAGTTAAAGAACTTAGTCATTCAAACTACATTGATAAGGACCCTACTACAGTTGAAATATTACCTCAAAGAATATTGCTTCAGGAATCAGAGAGGTGAGCTGGAATTTAACTTTTCAATTTTGTCCTCAAACCAAATATAATTTACTTCCAGCTCTGAGTTACCTTCCAGTTGCCCCACCTCACCTGTTTCTATCGTTTTTACTGAAAATTTACATATCAGTTTCACAAACATGAGAAGCCTGTGGTGGGAAGGAAGAAAATTGTTTGCTAAGTTTAGAAACCTTTTTGCTAATTAACTATACTGACCAGTTAGGGGACAGGACTGTTAGAGCCCCATGAAGAGTCTCTTTTTGTCACTAACCTCCTTCAGTCTGTATCTTCTTTCCTACTCCCCAGTGGATTCATGCAGCCCAAAGTAACCTACTAAGGACACTCTATCAAAGGCTGTCCTTCTCCAAAGTCACCAAGTTTCCAAGTTTCCTTGTATTTGGTAACCAGGCAAATTCTCTTCTCTCCTCTTATTTTCTAAACGAAATTTCTCAAGTAAAGTAGCTCATTTTAACAGACTCTTTCTAAGCACTTTGTGCAAAGTACCTTGCTAGGTATTCACTTTTATATTAGTTATCTTGATCCATTCAAATCTAGGTGTGAAAAAATGAATCCACTGAAACTTCGCAGCACTAGATTTGCCATTTCTAAGGAGGTGCCCATTAGCCCAAATGAAGTTTTATTAGGAGAGATTTGAGCAGAGGATTTCTATGGGACCCTTGTCCTCTTCCTAGTTCTTTTTCCCATAAATAGGACTCAGCTGCCCCCACGCCTTGGAAAGCTCTCCCTCCTCGTCTCTGCCTTCTGGCTTCCTTGGTTTTCTTCAAGTCTCAGACTAAATCCTCACCCAGATTCACTATTTTTTTTTTATTAAGTAAAAGGGGCAATTCCTAGGCTTATTTCTTACCTAGCTTTAATACAGAATGGGCATTGCTTCAGTCAAACTGAGATCTGAGAAAGGCCTTGGCTTCTTTTTTTTTTTTTTTTTTATTTGCTCATTTACTTTTTATTTACAAGATTCAGTTCCACAATCACTTGAGTTTCAGATTTTCTCCCCTCCCTTCCCCCCCCCCCCCATGGTGGCGTGCAATCGTGTATAGGATCTGCAAATACTTTCACATTGTACAATAGTTTGGTCATATAGAAGGGCTGTAACCAATGAGTGATCACTGG
>CM053586.1:188628563-188649143 GCA_028646515.1 Pseudochirops corinnae | reverse complement strand
CTGCAGGCCGCAGGCGGGAAGCTACAATGCGGAGGCGGGTGCAAAACCTCTGCCTTTCGCTTTTCCGCTCTGGAGACCTTTCGGCTGGACTGCTTATCTCCCCCTTTCGCAATCCCCACGCGCAGCTGTCGCTAATCCACTCACCAGAGAGCTTTCTCTGCTTCTCCCACCCAGCCGCCCCCGGTGCACAGCCGCGGCTTCAGGCCAGGCTGGTTTCGGTTCTCAGTGCTGATATGGTTCCTCGTAGCTGAGCTGACTTTAGTGGGAAGTATCCTTGTGTGCGTTTTGGAGTTCTAGGATTGGTTTAGAGTCCTATTTTATGGGTATTTTGTGGTGGCTATGTGAGAGCTGCGATATGTTGCTGCTGCTACGCTGCCATCTTGGCTCTGCCCCCCTCATTGAAAATTAATGTAGAATTTTTTTAAAGGTTTATGTTTCAAGAATAGACAATAGGACTGCAGCTTGGTAGAGAATAGAGCTGCGGAGAAAGTTGGAGAACTGAGGAGGCATGGCTGCGATGCCGGTATTTTGTCTGTTTTGATGTTGTTTTGCCAGATTCACCTGCTGGTGGAGGACAGTGCTGCTGTTGTAGAGGTCCTACAACCTTGCTGTTGGTTCAGAAGTCCTGAAGGAGGATTTTCTTGTTGTATGTTTACAGAAATCCTGGAAGAGGGCCTTGCTGATGTTTTCAGGGGTTCTGGGACTGTTCTGCAGGCAGAGTGACTCGATGAGGACACTGGCAATGTATATTGTGGCTTTGTTAGGCTTTGTCTTGCCAGGAACTGGGACTGCCGAGTACTTGCCTGGTGTCAAGATGAAGACAGGACCTGTCCTTGGGCATTGAATGCTATGATGATATCTTAACTTTGTTGTACCTTAAGAGTGGATGGCCATTTGTGCTCTCCTGCCCCTTTTGAGAAAGTGCTTGGCGTGAATGGATGGTATTGTAATCCAGTTGTGATCCAGGGGTGGGAAACCTTTGACTTTTTGGTGCTCTTTATCTGACCAAATGAATGTACTTTGCTTATGATTGGAAACTAATCTCCATTTGAGAAGAGAGACTTTGACTGACTAAATGAATGTGCTGCCCAGGAGTGGGCTACTTTGACTAATGTACTGGCCTAGGGTGGGATACTTGGACCTTGGTGCTTTGCAACTGAACTGAGAACTTACTTGCTAAATGAATGAGTTACACTGTATTTTGATTTTCTCTGTTCTGTGAATGTTTGCCTTAATCTGTCACTGAATAAATGGGGTTTGCTATGCTGGTAATCTGAACCTTGGAAGTTGCCTTTGCTTGGCATTACAGATGGGCAGTCCATTGAGCTGATACCCAGCACTGACTGCCTGGCCCTGATTGCCTAAAGATCAGGTATGTTACATTTCAGTCTACCCCTTAGGATTATCTGGTAAACTTATAGGGATTTGGGGGTATCTAGGTTCTCTTGCAATGGCTCCAGCCTCCACCTACGTTGTTCTCATGACTGAAGCGATTAAGGCCCCCTGAACTCCAATTTCACGGAACCACAAACAGATGGATTAACTTTGACAAAGGAATATTTACTTTCAAGGTACATTAACAAATAGACAAACATATTCTTCCAACATGTGGGGTTTAAGCCCTCCTCTATAGAGAGGGAATTGGGTGCATAGCTTAGTTCAGTTCCTAAAGACCACCGTCCCAAGTTCCAAGTTGAAAAGGCCCCCTCAGGCTAGAGTCCCAGTCACCCAGGCTTCTCTGGCTGGGCTGGATGACAGCAACATCCCATCTGGAATCCTGTCTTCAAGTTCCCCTTGGCTAGAACTCCTTGGTCCACCTACACCTGTAACAGAGAAGGATAAATGAAACGGAACAGAGATTGATTAGGCTCATTTCTCAGAACCAGAGTAAAATTGGCAGCTTAGAGGGAAGGTATCTATCACCCCTCCCACTCCAGTGTAGGGCATCTGTGCTGTGTGTGATCTCCACCCTCAGGATACACCAAAAAAGAGAAGAGTGACTGTCCCAGGCTGACAGTTTCTAAAGATGCACCCAGTTCTGGTTACACAGCCAATGGAAGGAGGCCACTCCCCACCCACATGGTAGTGGGGGGATTACAGAAGAAGGTGAATGCCTCTGTGTTAGACAACCTAGGAAGGCTCCAAGGCCTGTCACACACTTCCCCCTGATTGAAATTGGTGGACCCAGGAGAACGGGTCAGTGGTACATTTTGGAACACAGTCCTCGTCCCAAATTCAAAGTCCTTTCTCTCGCTTCCTCAGTGCCACACTATCAGGGCTCAAAACAGCTGATGTCTTATGACCATATGCAGGTGGAAGTTACAATTATCCCCAAATACAAAGTTTTGCATATTCAACAATTGTAATGGTTGTGGGAATCTGAAGATCTTCCCTGCCCCTTGGCCCCTTGATAGGCTTAAGTGACTCTGAGAACCTTTCCTGATGTGAAAATATACTCTATCCCCTAATAGGCTGAATGTGGTCACATGCAGCCTGTGGTGGGAGGCTTGTTTTTCAGGAATGCCCACACCTTGTTACTTTGTGATTGGGCAGTGGGTCAACAGGGTTGTGACATTCTCTGACCCAGGAGAAGGCTATATAAATATAAATATAAATATATATATATACACATATGTATATGTATGCATATATATATACACATATATACATATATGTGTATATCTGTATATCTATATATCTCTATCTATAAATATATACATACATACATACATATATATCCTGATGTGAGGTTTTGCTTTGGGGCTTTGGGGCTCACTTTGGGAAGAGTTGTGTGATTTGGCCAATTGAGACTCCGGGCAGCCATTGAGCCCCCCGGCTTTGAAAACCCACATGTTGGTGGTGCTTCCCTTTCTGGTTACTAACTAAGTATGGATGTAATGGTCAGACAGCTGGAAGGCCTGTCTACTGAACTGTGTTATTTTCTGTTGTAATTTCTGTTTGTATTCTTCAGAGAAGTCAGGGTGCTGACTTTTTCCCCTGAACTAGGTAAATGATATATATTTGATTGATTAAAGTAAGACTGTTAACCCATTTTGAGTTGCTTTCCTTTAGAAAAGCAGATCTAAGAACCTGTGCTAGCAGCAATCCTGGGTGTGCTAGGGTGCTTGCTGCTACAACAATACAAGGAACGTTTCAAAATTTTCGAAATATTTCTTCTTCCTTAGCCTTACCCTTTAGGGACTTTCTCAACCTACAAGCAAAAGGAAGAATAAAGAGAGAGAAGGTAATGTAGCTCCCCGTCTCAGAAGAGAGTTTTCCAAACTACATGGAGCTTTTCCCACAGAAATATAGGATGTGGGAAAGACAAGGTGTTACCCCTTTCCTTCAGATGAGAAAATCTGTCCTGAGGGAAACTCTTCCAACGACTCCCTCAGTGCATAAGCCCAACCAACTGAGGTCTGGACAAAAAAGTGTTCCTTTCTACACAGGGAACACCTTTATTCTCTAGGCATCTGGTGTCAAGCTCAAATAGCAGTTCTGGCCACATATTGACTTAGGAAACCACAAATTAATGTTATCTTTGGTGTATTGTATTTTGATTTAATTTGTTAAACATTTCCCAATTACATTTTCATCTGGTTGGGCTGCACTCTTGTGGTCAGCAATGGCAGAGAGTTTGATACCTCTGTTCTAGGGGTCCCAACATCCATAGTGGATCCCCATAGCGATCCAGGGAAATTCTTCGGGGTCCTACCTCCCAAAGGGGCTATTCCCTCTACGGAAATTCCCCCTAAGGTCTTTGCCACTACAAAGGCAAACCAAACGGAATTGAAAACTCACCCCAAAGGACAAGAGGACAAGCAGGCTCACAATTAGAGAAATAGTAAAGAATGTCAACTAGTCTTACCCTAAGAAGTTGCAGGGCATTTTGCTTTCACAAAAGGCAAGCAGTCTAGGTCTGTTTAAATGTAAAAAGAGTATTATGGACATTTCTACTAGAGGATAACTATCTATTGATTGATTCAGATCTCTCATCTTAAACTTCATATCGGTTAGGACTCAGTACTACAGAACACAGCAAAAACATCGATACTTAAATAGAATTCAATAACACAAAAAGTACCATTGTTAGTGACCATTGTGACCACTGTTAATAGAGAAAAACTATTACGAGTTATAGCTTGAGAGAAACTGTAGTCAACAGAGAAAAAGAAGATGGAAGGACCTTTATTCTTTCATGATGGAACTGTCAACTCTTTATCTCGTAAAGAGCTTGAGGAAAATCATCCCAAGAGACTTTGGCCTGTACCTTGAGTGAACAGAACGTCAGAACTACTCTTACAAAAGTAAGGATAGGTCATCTGTACTTACAGTGGTAGTTATAGCAGACTGGGGCTGTGGATCATTCTCATAGCTTGAAACACTGCAAAATAATTATTTGTGATCTCCATGCTATGATTATGCTATTAAAATTATGTGATCAGTAGCTTTAGTATTCAGTTAATCTTAGGAATTTGGCAATTTGGATATACAATGAGGAAAGCTTATGAGGGAAGAGATTTTTTCAGCTCATTAAATAAACAACATTCGATAAACTGGGTTGGGGACTACACGTTAATCAATTGATTGATGTTAGAAATACTGCTATACTACAAAAGGAGTAATCACCAAAACAGTTTGGTACTGTTTAATGTCTCTATCGCAGGAATCAGATTTTGTTTCAATTTTGTTTCAAAAAGAAAACTTATACTCTGTTATCCTGTGATTACTGTCACTATTTTCCCATAAATGCTCTATCCAAGATCTTCTGTGGGAGCTGAATGCCTTCTCCTTGTTCTTTCCACGTGTGTATTACAGTCTCTCAATTTCAGTTCTTGGGGGTACCACCCCCTTTTCTGGTCATACCATCCCACCTGTGGAATAATACAAAATGGCATTAAGTGCTGAATGATTCCATGCCTTTATCTTGCTCTAAATGCATGGAAGTATCCCAAGCACTTCAAGGAAAAGCAAAATGGCTGTCATTGTCAAGCAACATCAGCAGTATCCTGAGGGACCCAGAAAGTGTGAAAGACATCAGGAGGCCTAGAAGCTCTTCTGTATAAATGACCACATCTTTCTGCGTATATCCTGTTCAAAATCCCAGGGGCATGAAGCTCATGAAGTCTGTCCTCTAGAAGTTGCTGCAGAGGACTACAGGAAGAGAGTACAAGATAATCTGAAAATGTTTAGATGAAAATTTAAAAGATGTCAAGAAATTAACACTTGAGGAGAAAGTGGTACCTCGGACCCGGGCAGGGGCTGTAGTGTGGACAGAACAACTATCAAGAGAAGTACTTGAGGAAAATTTTCAGGAAATAAGTGAATTCATCTGAGTGATGAAGAAGAGGATGTACACGGTCTTGTGGAACTGGATGAGGAGGAAAATGAGATGTTCTAGAAGCCGAAGGATCATGAAGCCCAGGAAGAGATTTAAAAAAAAAATTCAGAAAAAGAATAGGAGCAGGTTCGAATTTTCCCAACATAGCCAAGACCTAAGGGAGATGGTGACAATGTTGGAAGAAAAGTCTCAGATGTCAGATGGGGACCTGCTGCAGGACACAGGAGACACTTTGGGCTGGATCTCAACTGCTGCCATGTCACTATCCATATGAATTATCTGATGATAGGAAGAGGACTTCCCATTTTCTGATATCTCCTGAGGACAGACATATGCTGTTTATACCTCTGGAAGTATCCACTACATGAGTGGAAGGGAGTTATCTATGATATCATTGGACACGGATAGAATTTCTGAAGAGAAACAAGTACCACCCATCTTTGCCAGTTACTGATTGCTTATTGAAAGGAACATCTTACCTGTTTTACACACACACACACACACACACACACACACACACACACACTCTCTCTCTCTCTCTCTCTCTCTCTCTCCCCCTCTCTCTCTCTCTCTCTCTCTCTCTCTCTCTCTCTCTCTCTCTCTCTCTCTCTCTCTCTCTCTCTCTCTCTCTCTCTCTCTCTCTCTCTCTCTCTCTCTCTCTCTCTTTCTCTCTCTCTCTCTCTCTCTCCCTCCCTCCCTTCCTCCCTCCCTCTCTCTGGACGTTGTCAGGGAACAAGAGGATTCACGTGATTCACTTTTGATTTTACTGATCATTGAGGCTTTTAACATATTAAAGGCAGTAAAAGGAGTCACTTTTCATTGTGTTTGGCAATCAGATCTATTAGAAACATAGACTGATTGACTTATCAATCAGGTGCTTGGAGGCTTGATGGCTGGTACGGATTCCCCCTTAGAGAGAAAGAAGACCGATTTACAAGGGAAGTCAGACTATTTGTATACCCTTCCAAGGAGCTCTTGAGGAATTCTAAGCAGCCATCCATAGCTGGGAGTTGGACAGACCAAGGGGGCAGAATGATCGCCTTGGAGACAATGGCCACAGTCTTGGTGGGCGATGCTAAGAGTCTGTGCTATTGGCAGTGGGAAGCAAGGACTAGTCAGAAGGGGGCAGTGAGGTTATTGCAAGGGTATGAAGTTAACCTACCCCAACCCATGTCTCCTGACACCCAGTGCCAGACGATTTACCCGGTCATTTCCACCTGTATGTGACTGTCCCCTAGGCATCTAGAGAAGCTTTCCTACGGGTGACGATCTCTTCTGCCACAGACGAGCCCTTCCCCTGCCAACATCCCCCATTTGCAAGTTGAAGGAACCACCATTCTTGTCCACCAGGACAGGAGGACTAATTACAGCGGCTGGCAGGAGCAGAGCTGGCAGGTACTTCAGGGGATGTTGTAATCCCACCTTTTTATTTTGCAGAAGAGGAGGTAGTCAAGTGTGAGGCTTTTGGAAACCAGTCAGACGACAATGAATTCCAAAAAGGGTCAAGCCCTGAGTAATGCCGATTCTGTTAAATACTGAAAGGCGTGATTATAGGACTTAGAAGTCACAGCAGAAAATGAGGGCCCAGGTGAAAGGAGTTGCCCCAAGTCAGATGGGCCAGGAATAGCAGCGAGAACGAGGGTCGGGGTTTCTTGACTTGCAACCCACAGCCACGAGGAGGCAGCATGGTATAATGGCCAGAGCGCTAGCTTTGTCTTAGAATCCCACCCCGGATGAAGGCGGGCAAGACATTTCATTGTTTTGGGGCTGTTTCCCCATCCGTGAAGTGTGGATGATGGCACCTGCCCTCTTCAGGGTTGCCCCGGAGAGGAAGCGAGCCCGAAAGTATACATAAGGTACGCCTTGCAAATCTGAAAGCACTACATCATTCTAAACATTTTCATCCAGTGAGAGAACTTCGGGTCCTAGAGTCGCAATTTTTTTTTCCCCCCGCGCTTTGCCGTCCTCGGAATGGAGGTTTTCCTTAAAAAATTTCGCCGTATAGAAAAAAATAATGAGGAAGTAAAGGGAAAGTAAGTCCCTCCAAAGAAAGGGCGTTCTTACGTGACTGTAAATAGACGTGGGGAACTGAGAAGATTGCGAACCGAGGCCTACGTACTGCAAAGAGTGACACGTTTTCCTTCCGAAGCTGAAGACGCAAGCAGTTAACAGAACCCTGCAATACGCGGCGGTGACGCAGACCTTTCCCCAAATCCAAGAGTACAACCCTTTTTTTTTTTTTTCCCCTTGCTAGTACTGCCGGCCAGTACTTGCTAGATCCATGGTTCGTCGCCTCGCAGGTCTCGGGATTTGCTAAACCACCCGAAGCCTCAGTAAGGCTGAGACTGAAAAAACACCGTAACCCCAAATTACACGGTGGAACTCACCTTTTCTCGCCCCGAGGACGCAGTCCCTCATTCACAGAACTAAGCGGGTGGGGGGGGGGGTGGGGGGGAAAGAAGCGCACAGCTGCTTTTAAGTGAGAGGGTGGGCGGCCCTGAAAAGGGCCTTTGGGGGAGACAAGAAAAGTCAGAGGTCAACGCCCGCAGGAGGGCTTAAGCTTAGCCGCCGAAGCCGTACAGGGTACGGCCCTGGCGCTTGAGAGCGTAGACTACGTCCATGGCCGTAACAGTCTTTCTCTTGGCGTGCTCCGTGTAAGTGACGGCGTCACGGATCACGTTTTCCAAGAACACCTTGAGCACCCCACGGGTCTCCTCATAGATTAGTCCGGAAATGCGCTTCACACCCCCGCGCCGAGCCAAACGGCGGATAGCAGGCTTAGTGATGCCCTGGATGTTATCCCGCAGCACCTTCCGGTGCCGCTTCGCGCCCCCTTTCCCCAACCCCTTGCCGCCTTTGCCGCGACCAGACATGCCTTCGACACTCGCCCGAACACCCAAAAACGAACTGTCTAACCGCTTCCCTACCCCCGCCAGACCATTTATCTAGGGTTTTGTCGGACCTCTTTGAAGACATACAGGGGCCCTGAAGGGGGCGGAGGGAAACTGCCTCTGAGGCTCCGCCTTCCCCGGGCCTCGATCCCTTCTCATAGGACGGTAAGTAGTAGAGAGACAATCCGGAACAGCAAGAGCGCCCCCCACCTTTTTTTGCTCAGTTGTATTTTATTTCATTCCGATGAACGGTAGATGATTCTTTTCAGGAAAAGCAGTTTAACTCCTCATTTTTCATTCTAAGGTTACCGAGAGATGGATGGAAGCTAACACAGGAACCCTATGGTGCCAACATAGGGCTGTTTATTCCTTTGAAGCTTTTTGTTGCCTCTGCGTTGGATTGTCGTTATCGAAGGCGGCAGTAAAGCTGTGACAGGATTTTGCACTAGTGTGTTTTCTTCCCTCCCTTATTAAGGATCCGCATAGAACACTTTCCTTCAAGAGTTGAGTCCCAAGGTCCACAAGTGTTCAAATACTCTCCCTACTACCTGTATTTCACTTGACACTCTTGTCTTCCTGGAAGCCATTCCTCTGAAGTGTTGATAGATGTTGGGGGGGGGGGGGGGGGGGGGCGTGGGTGTGTGTGGGTGGAGGGGGGCGTGTCAGGTTGTCTTTAGATGCTATTTACACTTGAAAGCAGGGGTTCTATTTTCTTTTAGGTACAGGAAAACATTATTCTGAGGCCTTCATAGACTTGGCCTCATTGCCCAAGGGGATAGGGACGGAAAAGTTCTAGAATACGGCCGTTTGAAGGCAGTGTGCAGCTCTCTGCCCCACATCCAAATTCGAGGGAGGGGCCTAAGTAAAAACAAAAACAGAAACGACCTAAAAAGTCGGAACTCAACCAGCCTACCAGATTGTTGTTTAGTCGTGACTCCTTTGGAAGCTTTCTTGGCCAAGATGTTGGAGTGGTTTGTCATTTCCTTCTCTAGGTCACTTTTACAGATGAGGAAATTGAGGCAAATAGGGTTTAAGTGACTTGCCCAGGCCAATATAAGCATCTGAGGCAGCATTTGAACTCTTCTCTTGCTGACTTCAGGCTGGGCACCCTATTCACTGCGCCACCTAGCTCCTCAGTCTACTGGGAAAACATTCTTTCCAGCCTAGTACCAGGGAATCACAACCACTCCTCCGTATTTCACTGGTAGTCAGTAGCAGTCAGTCACTCAGTCAATAATCGTTTATTAAGTGCTTAATAAGTGCCAGCCATAGGTGCTAAGCTCTGGAGATACAAAGAAGGGTAAAAGATGATTCCTGCCCTTAAGGAGCTTAACCCCTTTCCCCTCCTCCACAAACAAAAAGCATAATGTAATACGGGCGTAGGAACAGGGAGGTGGGAAGATGAGAGATGGGTGAGGAGATATCTAGCTCGAGGTAGGATGGAGAAATACAGAAGAATGCAGTCAGGTGGGAAATGAAGAGATGGCTGGACCCGGGTGCCTCCTAAAGTGAGAGGAGTGCTGAACCCTCAAAACCTAGGAAGGGTCAGAGGGTACTGATGAAGCAACTAGTGAGTTTCTGGGGTTGAAGTGATTGCTACCCAACTCTGCTGCAGGTAATCCTGAACCTTAGGGGGATTTAAAAAAAAAAAGTTATCCCTAGGAGAAAAAGTAGGGGTTGGCACATTCAACGTCAAGAATACCAGCTAGATGGTGCATCTGGTGAGTTCTGGGATGGGCATCAAGAAGATCTGAGTTCAAATGTAGCTTCATATACTCACCAGGTGTGATCCTGGGCAAGTCCCTTGACCTCAACAGTGATGGGTTGTTATGAGGATTAAATGAGAGAATGTCGAGTGCCTGGCATGTACTAGGTGCCTAAGAAATGCTTATTTCCATCCTTCCTCAGATACCCTGGGAAAAGAACTGCTGCCTGTCTCAGTTTCCGGACCTGAAAAGGGGGACCATATTGGCTCTGCCACTTAATACCAACCTCAGAGATCCTGGGCAAGTAATTTTTCCCTCTCTGTGACATGAAGGTGTTGCCTGGACTAGATGACTTCAAACTGGAAGTTGGGTGGTGGTAGGTGGGGGTGAGAGTGATGGGGTACAGGCTCTGGGAAACCACTTGAACTCTGAATGAATCTTCCCACTCTATGAGGCATTATAGCTAGGCCCAAATCTCCATTACTCTTAAGCTAGCCTAGCCCTCCCGTTGTCCAGCTACTTCTCACCCTTGATCCTGTGAAAATATCTACACCCAAATCTGTTACCCTTAAAGTAGCCTAGCCCTCCATTGTCTGTCATCTCCAGGTAGCCTTCAGCTATTTCCCACCCTTAATCTCATTCCTGGAGTCTGACCTCAGGTCCCCTGAAGATCCTCCTTAGATTCCTCCTCAAAGATCCTCCCAAAACTCCTCCTCTAGACCACCCCTAAATCCTCCCACAATCTTTCTATATATAAGATCCATCTTGCCTCCATGAAGGGACTGAGAATTCAATCTAGCACAGACTTGCCCTGTGTCAGAGTATTCTGGCCTGCTTGTCAATACAAGCTTCACTTATACTTGGGCTCCTGAAGAGTCTATCCATTATGTGGATTCTTTAATAAACTTAGCTTTACTTTGATTGAGAGAAGACTTGAGTTGAGTTCATTGGGCAGCATCTGGCTTCTTGGCATTTTGGGCTCTTGAGCACCCCCTAAACCCTAAGCCCCTGCCCACTGCTAATCTCAAATTCTTCTCCAGCCAGGACTGGAAGGTACGTAAGCCTTTCTCTCTCTCTCTCTCTCTCTCTCTCTCTCTCTCTCTCTCTCTCTCTCTCTCTCTCTCTCTCTCTTCCCTTCATGCTCTCTAAGTACCTTGGAGGTGCTTTTTGGGCCTGACCTCTCAGGGCCCATTAGGTCAGACAGCTGGCAGGATGTCTCATACTCAGCCTGATGCACTCAGGTTCTCAGTCCAGTTTGGTTATGTTGGAGGTCATGTTCCTGGGCACAGCTTCTGAAGCATGGAGGACAAGGATAGATGCCCCACCCAGAAGTGTAAGCCCGATTCTTTCAATTCTGTTGGTGCTGGGCAATTGGGAAAACTTCAGGTACTTTTGGGGGCTTTTTTTTTTTTGGTCTTGTTTTGTTTGTTTTTCGAGGCTTACTTCCAGATCTTCCTTTATGGAGGAAGGGACTTCCAGGCCCCATGCCTATAATGGGTCGATCCTTTTTAATTCCCCGAAGTTCCGACTTTGGGTTGTCTTTTACAACATTGGGAAAAATTTAGTCTCTTTAAAGAACTTAAAAAGAAAAGGCAGGTTGCAACACTGTTTGGCCTGGGTATCACCTAGAGGCCCAGGAAGCATGGCCTGTTTTGGGGACTTTAAGAGATAATAGTCTCCCCCAGTTAGAATTGTACTGTGGATGGAAGGAAGATGGATAGAAATTGTCTACATAAAGGCCTTCATCAACTCTCTGGGAACACGGCTCTCAGGAAAGATTGTGGGAGGATTTAGGGTAGTCTAGAGGAGGGTCTTGAGGAGGAGTCTAAGGAGGATCTTGAGGAGACTGAGGTCCCACACTCCAGTTAGAAGATTAAGGGCGGGGAAATAGCTGAAGGCTACCTGGAGATGACAGACAATGGAGGGCTAGCCTAATTTAAGGGTAACAGATTTGGGCATAGGTATTTTGATAGGATCAAGGGTGGGAAGTAGCTGGACAATGGAGGGCTAGGCTAGGTTAACAGTAAGGGAGATTTGGGCCTAGCTATAATGAAAGGTGTATGGCCTCAGGCAAATGCCTCTCATCAAGTGTGAAGATTCAATCAGTTCAAGGGGTTTCCCAGAGTCTGTACTCCATCTGGGGGGCAGGGTGAGAGGAGGGAAGATCAGAACACTCAGGTTAATTTTCTGTGCAAGCAGGCAGAACAGAGCAACAGGCACATACCAAAGAAGCCACATTTTAAAGCAAGAACCAAAACCAAAACATCTTTCCTATGAGGTGCTGATGAAGTGCAGGCTCTGGGAGCCCCCTTGAAGTCTGATTAAATCTTCCCCCTTGATGAGGCATTTGCAGAGGACATACGTTTTTTTCATTGTGGCTGGGCCCAAACCCCTCTTCCTAGCCTAGCCCTCCATTGTCCATCTACTTCCCACCCTTGAGACTTTCAGAATATCAATCCACCCTTGCATTGACCTCATTAACTCCTCCTGAAGACCCTCCCCAAACTCCTCCTCTAGACCACCCCTAGATTCCTCTGTACGTAAGACCTCATCTTCCCTCCATGTGGTGAGAGTGCCATGGAATGATTTAATACAGACTTAATGTGTCTGTCAGATTTGCTTTGGCCTGCTTGCCCAATGCAAGCATCACAGATACCCAGGCTCCTTAAGAGTCTACCCAATATGTCGAGCTTTTAACAAACTTTCAATAAACTTTGCTTTTCTTTGGCTGTGAGAAGACTTGAGCGGAATTCTTTGGGCAGGAGCAGGCGTGTTGGTATTCTGGGGTCTCCAGAGCAACTCTAACTCTCTTTATGGGCAACCACATCAGGGCCAGTTTCTTAAGAGGAATCCTCAGGAGAATTCTGATTGGTTCAAGTCTCTAATTCATTTATTGTGTCTCCAGTTTCCCCAGAAGAATCTTAATCCCTTGAGGGTTAGGTAGGGACTGTATTGCTTTTGCTTCTAAATGCCAGTCTCCTAGTGATGGGCCTGGGGCCTAGTAATTTTTTGGGAGGCTTGTTGGATTTCACAGGGGAATGGCGGTTCCCCCCCTCCACCCCCCCCCCCCCACCCCCGAACCTCGGAGTCTCCTTTGACTTCCTTTCCTCCCTACAGTCAATCAGGGTGCCTACTCCTATACATTCTTATGTCTGTGATCCCTAGTCTGCCCCGACGTTTCCACTCGCTCCAACTGCTCCAGCAGTTGGGTTTCTGTAAGAATGAGCTAACAGGTCTCCCTGGTTTCGATCATTCTCCTCTCTGAAACAGGCCAGGCCTCCTTTTACGGGGATGTCTGAGAAATTTTCCCAGTAAATGTCTGTAGGATTTGGATTTGGATTGGGTTGCACTGGATTGAGAGCACTGTGGTGAAGAGCCCGAGCCACCCTTCCTTCCTCCCTCCCTCCCTGCCTCCCTTCCCGGTATAGTAGAATAAAATTCACAAAACCTTCAATGACTCCCCATTTGCCTATAGGATGAACAGTACTGCCTGATCTTCAAGGTCCTTGACCATCTGACCCCAAGCTCACTTTCCAGTGTTGCTTCACAAAGCTCCAGTCCGATGCATGCTAAGCCGGTGACAATTTGGATCGCTTTTCTTCTGCTACCCTGTCCTCTCTTTCCTATTAGGTTGTAAACTCCCGAAGGCAGAGGCTCTATGGTTAATCTCTCCATCCGTATCCCCCTAGCGAATGCCCCAGGATTGTACCTGGCACTTGTTGAGCGCTGGGGGAAAGTTGGGAGTTGAAAAGAAGTGAAATGAACTGTAGAGCCCCGCCCCCAAACCCCAATCCTGGGTTTTCTCCCTGGTCTTTGCTCGAAATCCCAGGACTAGCCCTTCGTAGGCCAGAATAGTGACCCCAACCCCTTCGACTTCCGAAGCATGTGTGGGTCCCGCACAGACTGTCCTCATTCCAATGGCCCATTCCCATGGATGCCTATGCAGGGATCACCAGAGAGCGTGTGTTACTTCCCTCGCGGAGAAATGGGATTTCGGTGCAAATATGGCGCGAAATTATTTCGGTTTTGTACGGACGGGAAGCCAAGGGTGTGCAGAAGCGTCCCCGGGAGAAAAGTGTCCCGGGAGCGAAGCGGTAATTTTCTAATTTAAAGGAAACACGAGGAGTTGCCTCAATTTGCCCTGAGTTTTGCGGGTAGTTGGGGGACTTGGGAAAGGCTGGGCGCCTAGGATTTGAGGTTGAGTCAAGAAAATGCACGGGTCGTGAACCCCAAGGCTTCTCCCTTAAATTCCGGACCGAAAGTGGGGGGCTGCGTGCGGGGTTTTGTTGTATTTTTCCCCTTTTTTTAGGGACAAGAAACACAATCGCGAAGGAGAGCAGAATGGCTGTAGGTGATTGAGAAGGCGGGCTGCGCAGGCAGAGCGCACCAATCACAGCGCGGCTCCCTTCTCTATATATATCCCCCGGCCAGGTCGGCCCAACTGTGGCGACTGTGTGCTGTCGTGTTTTTGTTTACTTCGGCCCTTCGCCTCTCTTTTTCTCTTGTCTTTCCGGTTCTCGTGGCTCGTGAGTGGAAAGGATGTCTGAGACCGCTCCTGCTCCGCCGGCCGCCCCCGCGCCTGCGCCCGCGGAGAAGGCGCCGGTGAAGAAGAAGGCTGCGAAGAAGGCAGCCGGCGCCGGTGGAGCGCGGCGCAAGGCTACGGGGCCGCCCATCTCGGAGCTGATCACCAAGGCTGTAGAGGCCTCCAAAGAGCGCAGCGGCGTGTCTTTGGCCGCTCTGAAGAAGGCGCTGGCGGCCGCCGGCTACGATGTGGAGAAGAACAACAGCCGCATCAAGCTGGGGTTGAAGAGCCTAGTGAGCAAGGGCACCTTGGTGCAGACGAAAGGGACCGGCGCGTCAGGCTCGTTCAAGCTCAACAAGAAAGCCCCGGCCGCCGAGGGCAAAGGCAAGGGCAAGAAGGCTGCCTCGGCGAAGGCCAAGAAGCCGAGTGCTGCAGCCAAGAAGCCTAAGAAGGCCTCGGCGGCTGCGGCCAGCAAGAAAAGCGCGAAGAAGACGCCCAAGAAGGTGAAGAAGCCGGCGGCGGTGGGAGGCAAGAAGGCAGCCAAGAGCCCCAAGAAGCCCAAGGCTGCCAAGGCCAAGAAGGTGGCTAAAACCCCAGCTAAGGCTAAGCTGGCCAAGCCCAAAGCGGCCAAGCCTAAGGCAGCCAAGTCCAAGAAGGCGGCGCCCAAGAAGTGAAGGAATTTCTCCCCGCCGTGCCCCCGCCCCCTCCCCCCATCTCGACCTCTTTTATATGAAAACTCAAAAAAAGGCTCTTTTCAGAGCCACCCCATAGATCTCAGAAGAAAGATGCTGAACACGAAGGTGCGTGCCTGGTTCAATTTTTTCTGGGTCGCTTAAGGTAGGCGGGGAAGGAAGGCCTCCGGAAGTTAACCCCACACGTGCGACGCCCTCCCCTTTTGGAAGGCCGCGCGGGGGGGGGGGGGGGGGGGAAGGGAGCAGGGGGGAGGGCGGAAAAGAAAAGGCGCAAGCGAGTGAGTGGTCTTGGGGTTTTTTTTTTTTTTTTCCCCCGAATTGGTGAGTGGCTGGAGTTGAAAACCAAGCGGGTGGCCAGTTTTCTACTCGCTACGCCACGGTACTGCTCAAGGGGAACCAGCGTACGTGAGAAAATACAGCTACTTTTCCGAAACAGTGGGTGGCTCTGAAAAGAGCCTTTGGTGGTATAGTTTTTCAAGGTTTTAAGCCCTCTCCCCGCGGATGCGGCGAGCCAACTGGATGTCTTTGGGCATGATCGTCACGCGCTTGGCGTGGATGGCGCACAGATTCGTGTCTTCGAACAGCCCGACCAGATAAGCTTCACTCGCCTCCTGCAAAGCCATCACAGCCGAGCTCTGGAAGCGCAGGTCAGTCTTGAAGTCCTGCGCGATCTCGCGCACCAGCCGCTGGAAAGGGAGCTTGCGGATCAGCAGCTCCGTAGACTTCTGGTAGCGGCGGATCTCCCGCAGGGCCACTGTGCCAGGCCGGTAGCGGTGAGGCTTCTTCACGCCGCCAGTAGCCGGCGCGCTCTTACGTGCAGCCTTCGTAGCGAGCTGCTTGCGGGGCGCCTTGCCACCGGTGGACTTACGAGCGGTCTGCTTCGTACGAGCCATGATAACACAAGAGAGAGTTCCACGACCTAACAACCAAAGGACTGCGGAGAAACCGAACCCACACTCGCCTATATTTATATCGGCGAGAACGTTCTGATTGGATCGTTCAAAATCCCTGCGCCCGATGAATTGGTGGAAAGGCAACCCTACCCGCCCTCGAAATTCCGAGCAATTTCATTGGATAACGTGATCCCGCCCCTCTCTTTCACTTCCTTCTGGGCTCTGACTATTTGCTTCCCTTTGTTCTTTTTTTTCCCTTCTCGGGACAACCGTTTTCCTCTCGAACCCTAGCCTAGCCCCTTCCTAACTCAGCCCTTGTACTGCGCGCACATGCTCACGTGTTTTGATTATTTTCGCCGTTTCCAGCTTGGGATTTTTTTTTTTTTTTTTTTTTTTTTTTTACACAGGATCACAGACTTTTCTTTTAGGTCAGTCCGTTTGTCTCTGAGTCCTCCCTTTTATTTCACGTTCTGCTTTCACATTGAGAACATTCTATCGACTCTATTCCCGCCACCTGTACCGAGCCCGTTCACCCGCCTGGAAGACCCAAGGGGTACCCTTTAACTCCAGGCCTTCTCCTAGCTGGATTTCTGCCTTTCGTCTCCCTCCAAATTCCCCCTCTCCCCACCCCTACTCCCCACCGCCCCTTTCCGCTATCTTCACATTCCAAAGCCCGATTTTCTCAATGTTAAAAAACACGCTGCATCAAACTTTTTTTTTTTTTAATTGTATTGCTACGGCTCACTTTGGCTCGCGGGCGACCCTAAGTTTAAGTTTTCTATGGTTTTGCTGGAGAGTCGGATGAGAGATGAAGCCTCTGGTAGGTCCCCGCGGGGCCTGATGATGTTTCCTATCCGCCCTGGTGGTCTAGCTAAATTCAGGGAGCCTCGTCATCAGGTGGGCCCTCTGCTTATTTCCGGAGGAGCTGCTCTTTGCCTGAGTGGACTGGGTAGGCACACACCCGGGCAAAAGGACAGGTCCCTTCAGATCAATTCCACGGATAATAATAATCGCCTACTTTAATAAGCGCCTACTTTTCCCACTGAACTGTGCGGTTACACGTTGGCCGTGCAAAGACCAAAAAAGGGGGCAAAGCGTTTCTCGGGATTCGGGATTCCAGTGGGGACCCGGTAGCCGGAGGCGGGGGAAACCCGAGGGATACAGCTTGTACAACAAATACAAAGAAATTTAAGGAGGGAAAGAGAAAGAGCACTAACAGACAGCTAGCGCTATCGGGTTAGGCTTCACATAAACTGAGCTTCAGACGAAGATAAAGATTCCGTGGAGTGACCTGTGTGAAGACCAAGAGACCCAGACAGAGGTGGAGTATCAAGAAGTCTGTGAGAAGGAGAGAGGCAAAGGGAAACTGTTGAAGGTTTGGGGGGCGGGTGGCCTAATGGGCCTGCCTAATTAATGCTTTAGAGCAAGATTATTTCCGGAGCTGTTAGGAGGGTGGATGGATGGATGGATGGGTGGGTGGATGGGAAAGACTGGACGCAGGACGACCGAGAACCGAGATGTTGTTTGTGGTTATATAATGAGGACAATTTGGAGTGGGGACTGGGGGAGCGGTGAAGGAGAGGGAAAAGAGTTTTTTTTAGCAACCTCCGTGACTGGGCCGGGAGTAAACGACAAGGATCGAAATGGTGGCTCTCTCCGCGAAAAATGGACATTTGGGGAAGGCGAAGGTGGACTGGGCCTGGGCGAAGACCAGAGTTGGGAACGTAGCGGTTGGTGAGCCGTTGTGGACAGGGAGTGAGCGAGCTAGGAGCCCAGGGAAAGAGATGAAGGCTGGATTGCATAGGTTTGTAAATTTCCTGGGTGAGGGAGATGAGGATTGTACGCTAGAACGGGGGGAAACACGTCCAGGACAGCCTTGGAGAGAGACATTCAAGCTTGGAGGTCCGGAGACAGATGCTGCTGCTGCTGCAGCCCAAAGTAAACCGAGAAAGGGTCAGCCCGGTGGGAAGAGAAACAGGAGACCAAGCGTTTCCAAACGCTCCCTTTTCCCGAGAAAGTGCTCCTTTCTGTGAACGTGACCGTGACTTCCCTGCCTCAAGTTTTGCGGCATCTTGGGGCAGAGGTAGCCTAGCCTCCACTCTTAAGACTGCAGCTTGTTAAGTCAGTGCTCATGAGTGCCTTGACTCTAGGCAGTGATCCTGTAGGATCACGACTCTTCTCCCCAAAGCTAAGAGGTTGTCAAGAAGCACTGGCAACCACGACCACCCCGGATTTTCCCGGGCAGACTCGGCCGCGTATATCAGCTCTTTGTTTGAAAGAGTGGGTGGCTCTGAAAAGAGCCTTTGGTTTCTGCGTGGCAGACGAGTCGAGTCCCTCATTTCCAGAGGACCGTCCATCCGTCAGCAGCGCTGGCTTACTTGCCCTTGGCTTTGTGGTGACTCTCGGTCTTCTTGGGCAGCAGCACGGCCTGGATGTTGGGCAGGACGCCGCCCTGGGCAATGGTCACCTTGCCCAACAGCTTGTTGAGTTCTTCGTCATTGCGGATGGCCAGCTGCAGGTGGCGAGGGATGATGCGAGTCTTCTTGTTGTCCCGAGCCGCGTTGCCCGCCAGCTCCAGGATCTCGGCGGTCAGGTACTCGAGCACAGCGGCCAAGTACACCGGAGCGCCGGCGCCCACGCGCTCAGAGTAGTTGCCTTTTCGGAGCAGACGGTGCACTCGGCCCACGGGGAACTGCAGGCCGGCCCGGGAAGAGCGAGACTTCGCCTTGGCGCGAGCTTTACCTCCCTGCTTTCCGCGGCCAGACATGCTGGAAAAAAAGGGGAAAGCAGACGGCAGCTTCCTAAGAAGAGAGAAGAGTCAAGAGATGCAGTGTCTCCTACTCAATACCGAACCTATTATCCTGTGAGGCGGTAGGCTAAACGGCGCTATCCGATTGGTTCCAAACGTCTTTGGATGAACCAGCCAATGGAGAAGCAGATTTGGGATCTTCTCATTTACATATGCCTTTCCCACCTGGGACGGATTTAACCAGGCTCCGTCCAATCAGACAGAGGGCTCCGTCATCCCTTATTTGAATACAAGCCCTACAAATAGTCGGAACCCAACGCTGGCCTCTTCGTTCTTTCTCTGGGTCGCGGATCACTGTTGCAGTGTTTGCAGCCATGCCCGAACCCGCCAAGTCCGCTCCCGCTCCCAAAAAGGGCTCCAAGAAAGCTGTGACCAAGGCCCAGAAAAAAGACGGCAAGAAGCGTAAACGCAGTCGCAAAGAAAGTTACTCCATCTATGTGTACAAGGTGCTGAAGCAGGTCCATCCCGACACCGGCATCTCGTCCAAGGCCATGGGCATCATGAACTCCTTCGTCAACGACATCTTCGAGCGCATCGCTGGCGAGGCCTCCCGCCTGGCGCATTACAACAAGCGCTCCACCATCACGTCCCGGGAGATCCAGACCGCCGTGCGCCTGCTGCTGCCCGGGGAGCTGGCCAAGCACGCCGTGTCCGAGGGTACCAAGGCCGTCACCAAGTACACCAGCTCCAAGTAAAGCGAAGGCCTGGCGGTGCCCGACGTTTCAATGCAAAACGGCTCTTTTCAGAGCCACCTACTGCGCTCTGCGAGAGAGCTGACACTCGAGTTTTCGGCAAAGGGATTTCTTTTTTTTTGTCCCGAAGGCCGGGCGGGGTTGGAAAGCAAGTAAACTGGTGATAGCCGGGGGGAGGGGCGGCGGGGGGAGGGGCGGCGGGGGGAGGGGCGGCGGGAGGGGCGGGGGGAGGGGCGGCGGGGGGCGGCGGCCTGGAATTGGGAAAGACGGCTGCTACTACCTACGCCCTTTTTTTTGCTTTTTCTCTTTCGCCGCCACCCGTTTCAAATCGGGCTTCTTTTCTAAACTACACATAGTCCTCTCGACTTCAGCAACCGAGAGGCAGCAGAAAAGTCTTCCTTTGCTCTTCGCGCGCGCAAGAAGGAGCCTAAGGGCTGCTAGCGCTCTCGCTGCCTCTGGCTTGCTTGCTGCTTGCAAAATCCTCGGAAAGGTCGGTCTGCGCGCGCCCGACTGACCCTTGGACACACCTCTCTCGGTTAGAATTCACCGCCCGGGGCTCGGCTCTTTTACAACCCCTCTCCCTCCCTTACTTGGCACTTGCTTACTCACACCCCGCTGGAATCTCGCCGACAGCTTTCGGGGACGCTGGACTACGCCGGCCCGGGGGATGGAACGGGCCGGGCAAAACTGAAACTCGGGATCGAGCGGCTGCACTCAATTCAATTCTACGTGCACGTTTTTGTTCTTTAATCCTAATCGCTCTACCACCTTCTAGGTTACTCCCCCAGGAAGCCGGAAGGGGTGGGGGGAAGCTGCTCCCCGGCGTAACGGAAAAGAAGATTTAAAAATTTTAAAAGGCGGCAAAACAAGTGGAAACACACACCCCTGTCCTCTGCGACCTTCCTCACGTCCGACCAAGGCGGGGACAGAACAGCGTAGATAAAGAAACCAAAAGTTAATTTTTAAAATGTACAAAAAGTCGTTTTCGAGGGGCGAGCTGCGGCTGGGGACTGGAGCGGGGGGGGGGGGGGGGG
>CM053586.1:188599174-188628063 GCA_028646515.1 Pseudochirops corinnae | reverse complement strand
GTTTCAGAAAGGTTTAAGTATGTTGAGAGTGTGTGAGGAAGTATTTTTAGAAAGCAGAAAGATTTGTAACTTGATTCTAAAATTTTGAGGAAAGCAACAGGATCAGATTGATTCTTCTAAGAACTATATATATGTGTATAAGATTGGCTTTCAAAGGTTTCTCTATCATGGAAACTCAAACCTTGAGCATGTTTGGTAATAAGATCAAAAGTTTGGATTTTTTTGATGCAGTGTTGTAACTGTTTGCGAAACTTTATTATAATGTGCCTAGCCTTGCATGGCTGGGAAACTGAACCATTTCTATGCACCCTTGGTATTAAATCATGTCTCTGTGAGCCCCTATCGGGCCTGACTGAATATCCCTTGCTCCTGAGTGAACATCTGAGCCAAGAGACCAGGAAAAGATGACATCAGATGCAGATGGCATCTCCAGCTTCTCCAAGAATCCAGGCCTGCACAGGAACTGCTATAGCCCTGGCTTATTGCTTTTTATTCTCATTGTGTTACTTTGATCCCCCTTAGTGTTAGAGTGGATGTTTTTGAAAAAGTCTTGTATAACAATTTCTGAAGGTTTACAAAGTTTTCAGTGATTATTGCTAAATTGATGTAATGAGGTGTAAAGTATAAGCCTGTGTAATAAGCTGTAAAAGTCACACTTTCCTTCAGCCATAAAGGCATTAACTTTAACTCTGCCTCTTCCCTGCCCCCAGCCTTTTCCCTGAGCTAGCAGCTTCTCATGAACACATTGTCCAAGCATTTAATCAACAAATGCTTAGTTTGGAGACCCCCTTGTTCTTAGTGGCCAGCTGCTTAGGAACCTTGAAAAACACTATCAGAGATGGCTCACTCCCAAGATGGGACCTCCTGGAACTCCTAATCAGTCTAGCTTCCAGACTTGGCATCTCTTGAAACAACCAGGCCTATCCTCCCAAGAAGCCATAGTTGGACCTATGTCACTCATCCTTGACCAGAAGTTACCAAGTGACGTGTCAAGGCAAAAATCACACCAGTCACTCCCCTCCCCTCTGATTTTTCCCAGTGAATTATGGACAATATGTCTACGCAGTGAATATAGAAAGTGCCTGTCCCTTTAAGCCTCAACTCCTCCCTAACCCCTCCAAACACCCCCCCCCCCCCCCTGGCGAGCATAAATTAACCCTTCTGCCCTGGGGCTTCGGCCTCTCCCCTGGAATTTTTTGTTCAGTGGTTGGACTGCCCACTTCTCCCGAGATTCTAATAAAGAGACCTTTCTCTATTTTCACCTTGAGCTGTCTCCGAGTGATTTAGGGATCTCTTTATCCCACACACCTTGAGTGCCAAGCAGTTTGTTTAAAAACAGAACAAACACTGGTTTCCTATTGTCCACCAGCAAGTAAAACTCTTGAGTGTCTGCATGAACAGGAATATGTCAAAAAATGGTAGGGAGGTGGTGATGGGGAGCATTGGAGCAAAAGGGGCAGAGTGCTCCCTACCCGGGGGTAATTGCAATAGTACAGGCACGTGATGAGTCAGTACTAGGCTGTTGGCAATGAGAAGAGGGAGTCACCAGATATGAGCAGTGGAGTTTACAGCAGAAGTTAGAGGTTGCCCAACTCCAAACTCTCTCCTCAAGTCCATTTTCACACCACTTGCTGGATATCTCCACCTGGATATATATCTCCTAGGCATCTGGAGTTAAAGCATTCCAAAACAGAAAGTGCCCTTCCTCTTCCAATATCCCGCCTTTGTGCTGAGGAAGCTGCCAGTTTTTCAGTCATGGAGTCATTTTCAGTCATGCCAGCAAAGCAATTAGAGAAGAAGCTAAAGACAGAAATGCAGAAGATGGCACTGCCAAGACAAGACAGAGAGACTGATCACAGGAGTTCCGGAAATAGGGTAGGAGAGGACTCCAGAGGCCATGAAGGCCAACCCCGTTATTTGCAGATGAGAATGAAAAGTATGAGGCTTTGAGAGCCAGTCAGTGGAGAGTGAATCCCAGAAAGTGCCAAACCCAGATTTGTAGAAGGAATCGGAACAATGCTGATTCAGTTCCCCACTGAAAGGTAACTGGCCTCTTGTCTGTGAACTAAATTTTGATTACGACTTAGAAGCCACTGAGGATGGAAACGAGGGCTCTAGAGAGGTCAGATGGTGAGTAAATAGCAATCAGAATGGGAGTTGAGGTTTCCTGATTTCCAACTCAGGGTCATGAGGAGGCAGCGTGGGGTAGTGACGAGCACTAGCCTGTCTTCCGAGTTCCACCCTGGACACTTACTAGCTGTTAACTCAGAACACTTCACTTAATTACTTTCAGTCTCAGTTTCCCGAAATCTAAATAGCTCCTACCCTCTTTGGGGCAGTCCTGGAGAGGAAATGAGCCAATTAATATACATAAAGTGCTTCGCAAACCTTAAAAGTTCGGAC
The DNA here is from genome assembly GCA_028646515.1 of Pseudochirops corinnae. Lineage (NCBI taxonomy): Eukaryota > Metazoa > Chordata > Mammalia > Diprotodontia > Pseudocheiridae > Pseudochirops > Pseudochirops corinnae. Next base: position 188,625,660 of record CM053586.1, on the reverse strand, counting down.
GAGCTTTATTTCCTATCAAAGATGATACAAAAATAGGTTGGTCCTAGAGCTTTGCTTGTCACTGACCTGTTCCATTAGCCCTTTACTAGGCTCGTCAGCAGCTAGAGCACAGAGGAATCCCTTTTTTGCTTAAATGTGGAGAGAAGTGGAACCCATAAAGGGAAGTGTAATGGACGCTAATTTACCCAATGTGGTTCAAGAATCGCAAATGAAAACTCGGCGGGAATACCGTCTGCAGATGGCGCGCTGCATCCCGATTAGTCATCAGATGCCAGTGTCCCCCTGATAGGCTAACAACTTCTGTCCAGACAAACGTGTTTTCCCTACCTTTAGTCATAGAATCAGTTAATATTGAGAATGGATAAAATTGGTTTGAATGAGCTTTTGCATTTTACAAAGCAGCACACAAAGTCTTGGCAAAAATCCATTCTTGCTTTTTCTTAATTTGCAGCAGTAAAGAAAAACGTTGGCAGTACGTAGCACACAGTAAAGAAGCAAAAATTTATCTTAAAAAAGTTCCTCACAAACCATCTAGAGATTCCGAGGCGCAAATAAAAGTTACGGGGGAAAAAAGCTAAGCACAACTCCTTTAAGTGAAAATGTGGGTGGCACTGAAAAGGGCCTTTGGGAAGCTGAGCGCACGGCACAGGAAGGCACGCTTAGCCACCTTAGGCGTAACAGAGTGCGGCCCTGGCGCTTGAGAGCGTAGACCACGTCCATGGCCGTGACAGTCTTTCTCTTGGCAAGCTCCGTGTAAGTGACGGCGTCACGGATCGCATTCTCCAGGAACACCTTGAGCACCCCGTGAGCCTCCTTGTAGATGAACCCCGAGATACGCTTCACACCCTCACGCCGACCCAAGCGGCGGATAGCAGGCTTGATGATGCCCCGGATATCATCCTGCAACACTTTCCTATGCCGCTTGGCACCCCGTTTTCCCAAACCTTTACCTCCTTTACCACGACCAGTTACAACCAAAAAACCTTAAAACCCTAAAACGAAGATTCTAAAGCCACACCCACAAGAACTTTATATAAGGTATTGGCGGACCTCTTTGAAAACCGAAGGGTCTAGAGGGGGCGGTGGGAAATGTTGCGGCTCCGCCCCTCCCTGGGCCTCAGGTCCCTTCTGATAGGACCGGAAGGAGCAGAGAAACCATCCTGCACAGCAAGCGCGACCATTTTCTCAGTTGCCTTTTATTTCATTCGAAAGAACGGTAAATGATTCTTTTCAGGAAAAGAAGTTTAACTCTTCATTTCTCATTCTAATATGTTACCGAGGAATGAATGGAAGGTTGTTCAGGAGCGCTATAGCGGCAATATAGGGCTATTTATTCCTTTGAATTTTTCTGTTGTTGTATGCGGTGTTATAATTACTAAAAGTGGCAGTAAATCTATAATAATGTTTTGCACTAATAAAATAAAATGTCTTTTCTTCCCATACTATCTTTCTCCAGGTCCCAAATTTACTTCTTCCTTATCCCTACTGCCTCCACTTTTCTTTCCCTGTGGAACACATTCAGTTTAGCCCACAAGTTGTAGACAGTATTACTTTTAATCAAATCAGTTTGTTATTTTATCTCTAGTTGGTGGAATCTTTGCACATGTTTTTGGAGTGTTAGGTTGTCATCAGATGCTGTTTACACATTAGAGCAGGGGTTCTTAACAGAAGGTGGAACAAACAACTGCCACTACTTCCCATCAGACCTACATAGAGAGAGGTCAGTAACAGAGCCCTCAGATCAGAGGCCCTGCCTCCAGCACAGGTCCCAGAGTTATCTTCCAGGGAGTTAACCTTTGTTGACACTTAACCTGGCAACAGGTTCTGCAGCTGCCAAAGCCCCTATCTTCTCGACAGCCCCTGCTATTGAACACCTGGAAAAGAACGTTCTTTCCATCAAAGTCCTGGTCCAGTCAATCATCACAGTTAATCATGGGAAATGGATATGGCTTCATTAGTGGAAACAACACTAAAGACTCCTTGCCATTGGTAGTACTGCTACTACTCCCCAAGGACCACGGGCCCTTTCCATCCAGCTTGCTGCTGAAACCTCATCTTTGTGCTATATTTCTCATTAAAATATGAGTTCCTGGAGAGCAAAGACTTTTTCTTTATTTCCAACTTGTGTTATATGTGCTTTGTACATAGTAAGGGCCGAATAAATACTTTTTCATTCAACCATTCATTCTTGTTTTAAAATGTCCCGTTGCAACATGGTGTTGAATAATTTTTGGTAATTTCTTTTATGTTGATTCTTTGAGGTTATACCAAACATATTTTTCTTATCTCTATATTTGGTATGAGAATCATGGAAAAGAAGGAAAAGAAAGGAAATTCAGTAAAAACCCAACTCTTTCAAACCAGAATTCTAGTGGGTTTTCTATTCATCTGACTCTGCTTCCTTTCAGTGATCTTTTTATTTATGCCGTTGTATCACTGTGTATATTATTTTTGTTTTGCTTATTTCATGCTGCCTTTGTTAACATGTATTTTATTATGTCTCCTTGAATTTCTCACATTGGTTATTTTGTACTGGAAAGTAGTATTTCATTATATTCATATATCATGGTTTATTCAGGAAGGAAGGAAACAAGCATTTATTAAGCACCATTATGTGCTAGGTACTGTGAAATCTTTACAAGTATTTTCTCATTAGATCCTCTCAATAGCTTGTAGCTTTTCTCTGATCTTCCAGTCTTGTAACCCTGTCAAAAAGGATAATAGGAAGAAGTTTGGTGTGACTTGTCCCTGAAGAAGTCATTCTGACTGAGATTATTCCTTTCTTTTCAGGATGTTGATTTAAACATCCCTTTATGACAGCTTACATTTTTTCTAGAAATCAATGTGAAAATCACTGGCTTGTAGTTTATATGTTCTACTTTCTTCCTATTTTTGAAATTGTTTTTTTTTCCTCTCTGTTCCAGTTCTGTATGATATTTAAGAAAACCTAACAGCCTCAATAATTTCAAGTCATATCATTAGGATATGATGGTGGATTGTTTCATAGATAACACAAAGGAGGCATTAGAGTTCTTGGGACTCTAGTCTCTAACTGGTTCATTCTTGATCTGGTCAAACAGGCAGACACCTTTGGAAGGGCTAATAATCTTACTTTATTCTAATCTAGTCTTCTCAAAGGGTTGCTGATAATGGGAGTATTAACTCCTACAGCATTCCCTAATCGTCCTTCTTCAAGGGGCTGGCAAGAAGGGGGGGCAACTACCCCTACATCTTGATGGGGTCAATCAAGACAGGCACAGCTTGTGCACTCCCCTCAATCCCTTGAAGCCTTGATGGGGACCAGTCAAGGCACACACAGATTCCACTATGGGTTCTGCATGATTTCCCCCCTCAATGACCAGTGCCCATTTGCTTTATAGAGGGACAGATGAAAAAGGCATCTTGCCAACATTAAGCTCACAGGTTAACTTTAGCCATATCATCATTCTTCCACAGTTCTGGGGTTCCACCTCACATCCACCAATTTGGCAAAAATGATAAAAGATGGAAATAGTAAATATTGGAGGAGCAGAGAGAGATTGGGCACAAGAAGAAGTAGAACTGTGAATTGTCACCCCATACCCCAACTAGTACAATAACCTGCTTGTTGGTCTTCCTGCTTCCAGTCTTTCCCCTCACTGGTTCCCTCAACTGTCAATTTAATCTTCCTTGAAGGATAAAATGAAGCACATCACTCTCCCCATACACACACCTCCCACACTTCCATTCAATCAACTCCTATAGATCCCTATTGTCTCCAAAAGCAAGCATAGTAACTATCACATTATGTCACCCCTTATCTCATGGCACAGTCAAAATACGACTGTCTGTCACTATGATTTTAGGAATTACTATCTAGGATCCTTGGGGCTATTCTGGGAGTTATTATCCAACGCTTGGAAACTAGACATTGCTATACCCATGGATCCTGAGAAACTAAAAAGGACAGCAAAAGCCTCCTTCCACACATGGGTCAGTCAGACAGTCAAGCAACAAACATTTTGGGGACCATTACATGCCAAGCATAGTGCTAAGTCAGAGCATGCAAACAAAGATAAAACACAGTCCCTGTTCTCAAGGAGCTCAGGGCCTATGGGGGAGAAAACAGAATATTCCATACATATTCTCATGTATATATGAGTTTACATACTGAAGGGAGACAAAACATCTGATTCAGGAATCAGGCTAGTCCTTGATGGTTAGCTCCGGGTTTTCAGTGCTGCTGCCATTCCATAGGGCCAGCACAGGTCTTCCCTTGATGCAGCTATAAATCAGAGCCTGCCCGATATCCTGAGATCCAGGGCTGTACCCTTTTCTGGGATTCTGGCCAGAAGATGTTAGCTGCCTTTCATGATTTTTATACATTCTTAGATACTATTCATTGGGTGTTGAAAACAGCAAGGCCATGACTATCATCAAGGCCTAACTTGACATCACTGTCTGGCATCTTGAAATTGAAGAAAGCAGTATTAGAAAACTAAGTAACCCATAATTACCTTCTTTGTTTCATTACTCTATAAAAACCTTGCTCATGGTATCAATAAATGGATTGTATTGATCAATCACACCTGGCCTATGTCATTCACTCACATTTTCTTGGGCTAGTGTGCTATTTTAGAGCTGGCGTAAGAATCCACTTAATGGCATCTCTACAATATACATATATACATATGTAACAATACATGCATGTGTATATACATGTGTGTATGATTATCAACAGATAGAAGGTATTAGCATGAAAGGGAACCAGGAAAGGCTTCTTGAAGGATGAATTTTTATCTGAGCTTTGAAAGAAGCCAGGGAAGCCAAGAGATGGTGATGAAGGAAGGAAGAGTATTTCAGGCAGGGGGACAGCCTGTGTAAAAGGCCCGGAAGCAGAAAATGGAACATTTTGTAAGAGGAACAACAAGGAAGCCAAGTGTCATGGGATTCCAGAGTACCTGGGGGCAAGTAGAATGTAAGAAGACTAGAAAGAAAGGGGGTGTCCAAATTGTGAAGGGCTTTGAATGCTATATAGAGGACATTATACTTGCTTTTGGAGACAATAGGGATCTATAGGAGTTGATTGAATGGAAGTGTGGGAGGTGTGTGTATGGGGAGAGTGATGTGCTTCATTTTATCCTTCAAGGAAGATTAAATTGACAGTTGAGGGAACCAGTGAGGGGAAAGACTGGAAGTAGGAAGACCAACAAGCAGGTTATTGTACTAGTTGGGGTATGGGGTGACAATTCACAGTTCTACTTCTTGTGCCCGATCTCTCTCTGCTCCTCCAAGATTGACTATTTCCATCTTTTATCATCTTTGCCAAATTGGTGGATGTGAGGTAGAGCCCCAGAACTGTTTCACATTGAATTTGGTTATTAGAAAGTTGGAGCACTTTTCCTTAGGGTTTCTTTTTTTGAAAACCAGTTCATAACCCTTTGTCCACTTACCGATTGTGGAAGTGGTTTTAGCCATTTGTTTATGTCAGTTCCTTTTATATCTTTGCCAAAGAAATAACCCCCAGTCTTCTGCTACACAATGCCTGAAGCACGTTTCATTTATTCATTAACCTGTGGCTCCATGAGGGAGACCCCTTGGAGACTCCAAGTCTGGTCTGGACAGCAAGAATTTGTCAATAGATGTGATGAGGTGCAGGCTCTGGGAGCCCCTTGAGATCTCCTTGAATCTTCCCATGGAAGGCATTTGCCTGAGGCCATAGGCCTTTCCTTGTGACTCTGGCCAAGTCTTTAGCTAGCCCTCTTGTCCAGCAATTTCCCACCCTTGATCCTCCTTTCCCACTCTTGAACTGGCCTAGCCCACCATTGTCTGCGGTCTCCAGGTAGCCTACAGCAACTTCCCACCCTTAATCACTCATTACTGGAATCTGACCTCATCTGATGGAACAAATCAAAACTTTTTTAATCTAAGTGAAATAGATCAAACAATGGGAAGCACAAAATGGAACAATAGGACACGTATTATGGAAAGAATAGACCATAGAAGTTTGGGAGATGAATGAACCTTGATCAGGTCCTCCAAAGTTTCTCCAGAAGGAGAAAACACTAACATACAATGGATTATCAAAAATCATAAGAGAGTAAAGTTGTAGTTAGGGGTAGCAAGGTTTCCCTGATTTTTTTTTTTCAGGGTAGCAATACCTAGTTTCACTACAAGCCTTTGAAGCAATGTCAAACTCCTTTAGAAACGCTACAGAATAAGAAGGCCTAGTTTTCTGTTTCTGCATTTTGGATATTAAACTTTTCTTAAAGTTAAGTGTTATAAGCATTTTTTTCTGCTTAAAATCTCTTTTTATTCTAGTTGAATTGATTTCATTTGTACCAAAACTTTGAAATTTTATATATTCAGAATTGCCTACTTTGTTTTTTGTGATCTTTTCTGTACCTTGTTTTGTTCCAGATTTTTTTCTCTTAACTATACACCTGAAAGGCAATTATATGGATTCTCCTTTATTTCTTTTTAATAATAAGACTTTTTATGTTTATGGTGCATCCATTTTGAGCTTGTTGTGATATTTCTTGAAAAAGATGAAAAATGCTTATCTAAACCTTGTATTGTGTAAGCAGTGGAGCATCACAAGTCTACCATTCCATCAAGAAACTTCCTCCTAGGTGATGAGGTGCAGGCTCTGGGAGCCCACTTGAGCTCTCCTTGGATCTTTGAGGTACAGACTCTGGAAAACCCCTTGAAGTCTGATTAAATCTTCCCACTTGATGAAGCATTTTTCAGAGGCCATAAGTTTTTCATTGTGGCTGGGCCCAAACCTCTGTTATTAGCCTGGCCCTCCATTGTCCATCTACTTCCCACCCTTGAGCCTATCAAAATATCAAGCCATCCTTGCATTGACCTCATGGACTCCTCCTGAAGACCCTCCCCAAACTCCTCCTCTAGACCACCCCTAGATTCCTCTGTACATAAGACTTCATCTTCCCTCCATGTGGTGTGAGAGTGCCATAGAAAGACTTAGCACAGACTTACTCTGTCCTGCTTGCCCAGTGCAAGCATCACAGATACCCAGGCTCCTTAAGAGTCTACCCCATATGGCAAAGTTTAATGAACTTTCAATAAACTTTGCTTTTCTTTGTCTGAGAAGACTTGAGTGGAATTCTTTCGGCAGGACCTGGCATGTTGGTATTTTGGGGTCTTGAGCACCCCTAACCTTAACCCCATCACTAGGGAGTGTTTGGAGGTTGGTCAGGTATCAGAGCTTCCAAGGGCAGCCATTGTATCCTGGGCCATTTTCAGCTGTCTTGATTTTTGTCTTGTTACAGGACTTCAGACTGATGACTTTGTGAAACTCTGCCTCATTTAAATCCAATTCCCATGCTAGTCAAGATATCACCCATGATGTCACTGGTTCTCTTCCAAAATGTAGGACAAACAACAATAGCTGCCAGTTAAGAACAGAATATTTTTCTAATAGAAAGGGAAAAACAAGCCAAAGATTCATTTCTGGTGGTAATCCTAAAAAAATCGGTAACATATAGCTTCAAGGACGCCAGGCTGAAATAAAAGTGTTGCAAATTTTAGAGCTCTAGACAATTGCACAATCATTAGAAAAAGAGACCTTTTTGACTGTAATATTGCTAAAACCTTCTAGTGTATTCTAGTTAATCCTTATGGGGGGGGGGGGGGAAAGAATAAATATTTATATTCGCTTTTTCCAGTTGAGGAAATTGAGGAAAAGAAGTTAAATTACTTGCCCATGGTTGCACACTTAATAAGATTCTGGGGTTAAATTTGAAATCAAGTCTTCTAGACTCTAACACCTGCCCTCTGTTCATTGTGCAACCCAGTTTCCTATGAACAACAATTTGTGGTTTATATTAGTTTGTTTATTCAGTTTCCATAAATATTGGGACCTTTTAATTCTGCCTTTAATTATGACTTTTACAAATGAATGGAAGACTTTCTGTTTGTCCAAGCACTTTTTTTTAAACTTAAAAAACTATATTTTGAGATCTTTCTAGAATAGATTACTCACTTCCTGACCTCTTTCCTATGCAGTGCATACAATTTTCAGTCTTTCCTGAATTCGGAGTGATAATGACCAATGCCCATTTTATTACACTCTACTGTAATAGCTTATGTACCTAGTGTGTGAGACGAAAGAGTTCAGAGTCTGAATTTAAGGTCAGAAAAGGTCTTTATTCTTTCTCATGAGAAAGGACCCTGCCCCCGTGGCCCACATTGGCAGGGAGAGAGCAACAGGTAGAAGCCAGTCCATGGTTCTTCTAAGGAAGAAACTGAACCCTCCCAACTGGCCTTCACTCTTATTGGTAGGGGGGCTGTCCCACAACTTAAGCCTGGGAATCTCTCTGAGACAAAGGACCCGGACACATGTGGGTGTCCAATGAAAGCAGTCTTAACCTTATTTGGCATATCTTCTGCTGAGTTGGCTCTGGGGAAACATCTCCATTGCTCTAAGCTCCAGATTGTTTGAAGGTCAGGTGACCTAACTGTAGGCCTAGTGAATACTGAAGCCATTCTAGATTTGATTTTTCAGAATGGGGAAACTTCACTACAAATTATCCCTCACACTAGGATGAGGTGTAGGTTCTTAGAAATCTTTATGGGACCATTTTCTGGTAGGGACAATGTTTTTTGAATTTTATGTTTAAGTTCTCTATTGACCTAAGCTGTTCTTTGTTAGTTCTTTTAACTGTAGTATCCCTGCTCTGTAATATACCCTTTCCGCTTCCCAATTTTCATCTGGCACATATGTAATAGGGACTCAAAAATTTGTTGACTGGGTAAATGTAGGCAAGTAGGGTTTGCTTTGGGAGAATGTCTTTTATTAAGTGCCTACTGTGTACTTGGCTGGAGAGAAAGTTTAAGGGAAGTCTCTGCCATCAAGAGCTTAGTTGTTAGGAGTGGAATAAAACTGCATGCAGAAATATTGTGCTTAAAAACGAAAGTACAGTGGAGAAGTGAAAATGCCACGCCACTCTTAGGTAACAGATAAATGAGAGCACTGTTATTGGCCTTAAGAGTCCACATGTGGAGGGCGGACAGGTGGCACAGTGAATAGAGCACCAGCCCTGGAGTCAGGAGGACCCTAGTTCAATAAGAGAGTGCGCATGTGCTAGAGTTGGTAAGGGAGGCTTAATTAGGAGACCAAATTTTTTACTAGGGGGAACCCTGAGCTCCAGGAAAGACTCTATGTTAGCCCCTTTCTCATGTCTATGAGCAAAAGTAAAGTCATTAGAATCCACCCACCTCATGCCATACCAATATTCCACAGGAAGAGAAATCAAAAAGCACAACTGCTTTAAATGAAAATGTAGGAGGCCTTGATAAGGGCCTTTGCGAAAGAAAGAGTCCTAAGCACAGGAAGGCGCGCTTAACCGCCAAAGCCGTACAGAGTACAGCCCTGGCGCTTGAGAGCGTAGACCACGTCCATGGCAGTAACAGTCTTTCTCTTAGCGTGCTCCGTGTAAGTGACAGCGTCACGAAACACATTCTCCAAGAACACTTTGAGCACCCCACGAGTCTCCTCGTAGATGAGGCCCGAAATACGCTTCACACGCCCACGCCTTTGGTGATGCCCTGGATGTTATCCCGTAGCACCTTCCGGTACCACTGGGCACCCCCCTTTCCTAGCCCTTTCCCTCCCTTCCTACGACCAGACAAGATTATCACTCACAGCAAACCTACCAAAGACAAACGACAGCCCGACCCCTGAGAGACCTTTATATATCACTTTGTCGGACCTCTTTGAAAACCGCAAGGGGTTCACAATGGGGCGGTGAGAACCTGCCCCTGAGGCTCCGCCCCTCCCTGAGCCTTAGATCCCTTCTCATTGGACGGGAAAGAGCAGAGAGACAATCCTGAAAACCCTACATTTTCACATAATTGGCTTCCTTTGTAATACTATTTTAATTTATGTGTTTGAAAATACTATTCTGATAGGCGGTGCATAAACTGTGACAGATTGTTGTCAACCTGAAAGTTTGGTTAAAGGAGGCAAACAGGCTAGTTGATATGTTAATTCATAATGTTTATTCCCTTAAAGCTAGATGAAGCTAGCAAACTTGTATGCACAAGGAGCTAAAACCTAAATTCTGGCTACCTGATATAAGATTGACAAACTTTTTGTATGTTTTAGGACAATCCCATGATGTCTGTGTCCCTAAGATTTATGGTCTCCATATGTTTTTACAAAGGAAGTTTCTTAGTTGAATAAGTTGTAAATACAACCAGACAAGACAATAGACCAAAGTACTGTCAGTTGGAAATTATGATCCTAGGATATTTGAGCCTCCCCCGAACAGCACAGGCCTCTAGGAAAGATAAGTCCACTCTTCTAATTGTAAGCATCCTGTTATAAAGGGGAAGAATATCCACTGTCGACCTTATTCAGCCTTTCAAGTTACAGACATAGGAAAGGGCATTTTTAGAGCAAAGCAAAGCAGTCTCATTGATTAGTCCAGGCTTTGGTTCTTATTGAGGTCCAAAAATGATATTAAATTCTTATCATTGTGTAAGGGGATAGTGACAGAAAAGTAAAGAGAGGTTGCAGCCCTACCCCCTCCCAGCACCCAGCACCCTCTCCCTAACCAAAACAAACAACAACACAGCCAGTCTACTAAGAATCCATAATTATTTAGTATGTAATAGCAGGTAACAGTCCCCTTCTTATTTCACAGTAAAATGAAGGCATCACTCACACATTCAGTGAATAAAATTTTTTTTAAAGTGCCTACTATATGCCAGGCTTTATGTTTGATGGCAAGGGTCAAACAGCCACAAGTGTAGCTGAAGATCAAAAAAATCTCACTGGTGGGGAGAGGGAGAAAAGGTTGGATTCTGAATCTCTGCCTCCTGGATCTGACAGCAGTAAAGAAACGGACAGATAGCCTCTTCAATCATTATTACTACTTCTCTGCCTCCGTCTTTGTCTCTTCACTGAGAACTATCATTTTTAAGAAATTGGCTTGATCTACCCATGAGAAATTAATCTTGTTTAGATTAATTAATATTGTTTACATCTAGTTGTTTTGATCTGACTTTATTTGTGTGAAAAGTATTTTGTAATTGTGTTCCTATAGCTCTTGGGTTTGGTAGGTAGACTCCCAAGTATTTTATATTGTCTAGAGTTATTTTAAAATTTTCTCTTTTTATCTTTTGCTGAGAGAAATAGCAACAATTTTAGATATGCAGATGATAACATTCTGATGACAGATACTGAAGAAGAATTAAGAAGCCTTTGGGCAAGGGTGAAAGAGTAGAGTGTAAAAGCTGACTTGAACCTTAGCATTTATAAAACAAAAAACAAAGATTATGGCAACTGATCCCATCACTTTATTTGTTTACCAGGAGGTAAATAGAGGAAGAAGAAATGGAAACCGTGTGATATTTTATATTTTCGGGCTCAAAAATCACTGCAGAGGGCGACTGCAGCCATGAAATTAAAAGACGCTTGTTCCTTGGAAGGAAAGCTATGGCTAACTGGATAGCATACTAAAAAGCAAAGACATCATCTTACTGACAAAGGTCCATATAGTCTAAGCTATGGTTTTTCCACTAGTAATGCATGGCTGTGAGGGTTGGACTATAAGGAAAGCTGAATGCTGTAGAATTGACATTTTGAATTGTGGTACTGGAGAAGACTTTTGGGAGTCCCTTGGACAGTGTCAAATCAATCAATACATAAAAAATTTAATTTAGACTACTCATTGGGAGCACAAATACTGGAACTGAAGCTTAAATACTTCAGCCACAAAATGAGAAGACAAGACTCATTGGAAAAGACTGATGTTGGGAAAGATTGAAAGCAAAAGGAGTAGGAGTGAACAAAATATGAGATGTGTCATGAAAGTAGTGTCATGAAAGCAATGAATGTGAGCTTGGACAGATCTTGGGAGATAGCGGAGGATAGAAAGGCCTGGCATACTATGGTTCATGGGATCATGAGAAGTCTGACATGACTGAATGAGTGAACAAGTAGGATTCTCTAAATATATATATAAATATATATGGAGTCTGCAAAAAGTGAAAATTTTGTTTCCTCATTGCCTGTTCTAATTCCTTAAATTTCTTTTTATTGTCTTGCTATAGCTAACATTTCTAGTATATTATAGAACAGTGGTTCTCAATCTTCCTAATGCCGTGACCCTTTAATACAGTTCCTCATGTTGTGATGATCCCCAACTATAAAATTATTTTCGTTGCTATTTCATAACTGTAATTTTGATACTGTTATGAATCTATCTGATATGCAGGATGTATCTTCATTGTTACAAACAGGTTGAGAACTGTTGTTATAGAATAATAGTGGTGATAATGAACGTCCTTGCTTTTCCCCTGATCTTATTGGAAAGGCTTCTAATTTATACCCATTACAGGCAATGCTTGTTGATGGTTTTAAATAGATATTACCTGGTATTTTAAGGAAAGCTCCTATGCTTTGTAGTCTTTTTTTTTTTTAATAGGAATGATCATTGAATTTGTCAAAAGTTTTTTCAGCATCTATTGAGATAGTCCTATGATTTTTGCTGTTTTTGTTACTGATATAGCCAATTAGACAGTTTTCCTAATATTGAATAATCAATATACCTACATTCCTATTATAAATCCTACTTGGTCATAGTGTATGGTCTTTGTGATCTAGTGCTGTAATCTTCTTGCTAGTAATGTAAAATTTTTGCATCAATATTCATTAAGGAAATTAGTTTATAGTTTTCTTTCTCTGTTTTTGCTCTTCCTAGTTTAGGTATCAGCACTATATTTATATCTTAAAAGGAATTAGGTAGGACTCCTTTGCTTATTTTCCCAAATATATTATATAGTATTGGAATCAATTGTTCTTTACATGTTTGGTTGAATTCATCTAGTGCTGGGGATTTTTTCTTAGAAAACTAATTTCTTTTCTAAGGTAATGGTTATTTATGTATTCCTCTGTAAATCTAAGCAGTTTATATTTTTGTAAATGGTTGTCCATTTCATATAGATCATCAGATTTATTGACATATATAAATGGGTAAAATAACTCCTAATAATTGCTTTAATTTTCTCTTTATTGGTGGTGCAAACCTTTTTTTTTTTTTTTTTTTTTTTTGCTTTTTTTGGAGAGGGGAAGGCAGGGCAATTCGAGTTAAGTAACTTGCCCAAGGTCACACAGCTGGCAAGTGTTAAGTGTCTGAGAATGGATTTGAACTCAGGTCCTCCTGACTCCAGGGCTGGTGCTCTATTCACTGTGCCACCTAGCTGCCCAATCCCTTTTCATTTCTGATACTGGTAATTTGGTTTTCCCTTTCTTTTTATTTTTAAATTAAATTAAACAATGGTTTATTATATAAAATCAGCTGCTAGTTTTATTTATTACTTCAATTCTTTTTAACTTTCAGTTTTATTAATCTCTCCTTTGATCTTCAAGATTTCCAATTTGAAGTTTAATTAGTGATTTAAAATTTGTTCTTTTTATAGTTTTTTTAGTTGCATATTCAATTCATTGATCTGCTTTTTTCTCTGTTTTATTGATTGATTGTTGTCCTTCCTTCTCAAAGAGGACTAAAATGACATCACTATGCTAAAGTCAAGTTTCAATGTGTCCAACTGTGGCTGATCAGACCAATATGAGCTCAGAATGTTCTACCACAGGCCAGGCACAAATAGTTTGTGTGAACATTTGGGGTGGAAACTCAAAATTTGCACATCCTGTGTTTCCTTTGAGCTATTTCAATTCTGCTTTGCTCACAGAGCACAACACTTTCTCTGATATGGGCATGCCATGTGAGCAGTCCTGTGCCAGTGTCTTCCAAGTCACACAATCAAGTCCAAAGGTCTTAAGAGAGACCTTGAGAGTGTCCTCATATTGCTTCTTCTGACCACCATATGAATGTTTGCCCTGTGGGAGTTCTTCATAAAGCATCGTATGTTTCGCATACGGTGCATCGAAATTACTCAGGGCTGACAGAGCCACATCGATTAGTGATAAGTACATGATCCTAGAGAGATGGGCTGAAACTTCCATAGTGTTCTCAACAGACCATCATCAGTCAATGCTGAGGCCATTGATCATTTACCTCAGATTGAGGTCAATGCCTCCCTAGCTGAAGCTTCAGTTGAAGATTTCTTTTTTGGAGGGGGAAGGCAAGGCAATTGGGGTTAAGTGACTTGCCCTGTGTCACACAGCTAGTTAGTGTGTCAAGTGTCTGAGGCGATATTTGAACTCAGGTCCTCCTCACTACAGGGCTGGTGCTCTATTCACTGTACCACCTACCTGCCCTTGAAGAAGAGATTTTGAATGCTATTAGGCTCCTTTCATGTGGCAAAGCACCTGGTGCTGATTCTATTCCAGATGAGATTTGCAAGGTAGGGGGTCCATTGCTTATACAAAAACTGACTGAAATTTTCCAGGTTAGATGGCAAGAGGAGGTTATCTCTCAGGAGTTCAAGAATGCCTCCGTCGTCCATCTCTATAAAGGTAAAGGAAATAGATTGTCCTATGACAATCACAGTCATTGCTGGCAAGATTCTTACCAGAGTCCTCCTTAATAGACTGATCCTTCACCTGGAAGATGGTCATCTACCTGAGAGCCTGTGTGACCTCAGAAAAGGCTGAGCAACAGTAGATATGGTGTTTGTTGCCTGACAACTCCAGGAGAAATGCCAGGAGCAGAACAGAGGTCTGTATACAATGTTTGTAGATCTGACCAAGGCCTTTGATACTGTTAGTTGTGAGGACTTATGGACAATTATGTCAGAATTTGTTTGCCCAGAGAAGTTCATCAGCATCGTACATCAATTTCATGATGGCATGCTTGCCTGGGTTCTGGATGATGGACTATGGTCTCTTGCTTTTCCAGTCATTTTGTTGACGTAATCACCTAAAGATATAAATTTCCCCCTAAGAAATGCTTTGATTACATCTCATAAATTTTGATATGTTATTTCATTGTCATTCTCTTTAATGAAATTATTATTTCTCTGATTTGTTCTTTGATCCACTCATTCTTTAGGATTAGATTATTTAGTTTCCAATTAATTTTTAATCTGTTTCCATTGCCCTTTATTGAATATGATTTTTATTGCATTATGGTCTAAAAAAAGATATATTTAATATTTCTCCTTTTCTGCATTTGGTTGTAAGGATTTTATGCCCTAATACATGGTCAATGTATGTTTCCTCCAGAGGTCTATCACATCTAACTTTTCTAAATTTTTATTTCCTTAACTTCTTTTTTTATTTTATGGTTAGCTTTATCTAGTTCTGAGAAAGAAAAGTTGAGGTACTCCACTAGTATAGTTTTACTATTTCCTCCTGTAACTTATTTAACTTTATCTTTAAGAATTTTGATGCTAGGCCATTTTGTGTATATGTGTTTAGTATTGATATTACTTCATTGTCTATTGTACCTTTCAAGACCACTCCTCTTTTCACTCCTCTCTTTTCTCACTATTAAAAGGCATCATGTTTTCCACAGTTAAAGCTGGGCAAGCAAGTTGTGCCCTGAGCTTGGCATAACAACAATCCTTTGCTCTCGCCCTTTGTATAAACTCTGCTGCAGCTATATCACAGAATTGGCTCAGATCAGTCCCAGGTGGTCCCTGAGCTCAGAAAAGCACCTGTAGGAACCACATTCCAGTCACAAAGCTGTGCTATGAATAGACTTTTTGTCACTAGGCAAACTTACCTCATTGTTATCCTATATCTCATTGATGTGATTACATCTCACTGCTTGGTTTTTTGTCTAGGCACAACTAGGCTTAGCCTCAGTGCTTTGAGTCTTCTCAGTCATAGAGGAGACCCCAGAACTTGTGTCTAGTTTCCCTCCTCAAACAGAAAAAAGACTTTTTGCCTATAGCTTCTGTGAGCTCTTTCATTTTATTTTATTTTTCAGAGCTAACAATTGATGTATCACCTCTATGGTTCTTTGGCCATTTATTTCCAGGGTCTGACAATTGGCATCAGAAGTAGGATTAAAAAGAGTTAATTCGTCCTGCCCCACCCCCAGTGTGACTCAAGGTACAGTACCTACAGGAGTCCTTTGTGCTCTGCTAAATTCACACTTTGAAATTGGCAGTGAGTGATTTTTCCTTTTCTGATCCCCTTTGGTCAAGCTCTACTCCCTTGGAGGATTGAAACTTTGGTCCTGTTATTCAAATGAGGATTTGTCCATTTCTTTTTGGCGAAGTCTCTTAATTTCTTTGGAACAGGTATCTTTGTGTTTGTTTCCCTCAGTTGTAATATGGGAAACTTGGGAACTAAGATTCAGCTGCCAAAGAACTTGGTTGCAGGGCATCTTCATTTAGTCCATGAATCAGATAATTGCAAGCTCCTTAATAATTGACATAATTTGACATTGTTGGCCAACATGGGGTTCTTTTGATTGGGATAAAATAAATGATCTTAAGAAATGTCTTTATGAAGCTGGCAAGAAAATGAAATACCCTGAATGGGACTTAATAAATGATACTCAAAACCACCAAAGAGAAGTCTTTTGGGACTTGGATTCTTAATAGAATTATACTGTCTATATATATATCTGTTTTATCATTTTGTCTGTGTTTGTGTCTTATATGCTATCCACCTTCAGAGAAACAGATGACAAATGGAAATAAATGTAATATGTGTATTAGTGTATATGTATGTATGTTTACAGATATTTATATCTATCTTTTTATCTGTGCTTAATTATAACCTTCTTGGTGGTGGGGGCAGGGAGGAGAGGAAAGGGAAAAATAAAGTAAAAAATGCACAGGAAGAAACGAAAGAAAACCTACAAGGAAGCAAAGTTGGACAGCTTTGAAAACAATGTGTAGTATTTATTATATAGGTTTTTCTGAAATGGATTGCTTTCTATTGAATCCTTTCATGTTCTGCTGTGTACATGGCAATGTTTTTTTCCTATTCTTTTAAAAAATGTAAATAGTATTTTCTTTTTTCCCCAATTACATGTTAAGAAAATTTTTTGGCATTCATTTTTACAAGATTTCAAATTTTTCTCCCTCTCTCCCTCCACTCCCCTCCTCTGAAAATGGCAGGCAATTTGATATAGTTTATATATAGCAACCCCGTACTATCATATAAAACATGTTTCCATATTTGTCACAGTTGTGGAAGGAGAAACAGATCAAAAGGAAAAAAATCCACAAGAAAGAATAAAGTGAAAAAAAATATGCTTCAATCAACATTCTGAGTCCATCAGTTCTTTTTCTGAATATAGATAGTATTTTCCTTTGTGAGTCCTTTGTACTTGCCTTGGATTACTGCCTTGTTGAGAAGAACTGAGTCATTCATAGCTGATGCTGCTGATACTGTGTACAATGTTTTCCTGGTTCTGCTTATTTCACTTTGGACCAGTTTGTACAAGTCTTTCCAGGTTTTTCTGAAATCTGTCTGTTCATTTCTTATTGCACAATAGTGTTCCATGACAATTCATATTACACAGCTTGTTCAACCATCCCCAACTGATGATCATAGCTTTAGTTTCCAGTATTTTGCCACCATGAAAAAGGTTGCTATAAATGTTTTTGCATGTGTAGGTCCTTTTCCCTTTTTATGATCTTTTTGGGATACAGACCTAATAGTTTGTATTATTAGATCAAAGGGTACACACAGTTTGGTTGCCTTTTGGGCATATTCTGCATGGAGCTCCAGTTTTATTTATTTTTTTTTCTATTCTTATTTTGTACTTCAGTTTAAAAATTTTTTTAATTTTTTAAAAAAGCGTGAATGATACAAATAATTTTCCACCTTGAAGATTGATAGCCTCATTGTTTTAGAGTGAGGAAGGTAGTTGAGAAGTAACCTCAGAGTGAACAACAAGAAAAAAAAACCAGTTTGCACATTATAGCCACCTTTGGTTAAACCCTTCCTTGACCAAGAAAAGAGAAAAGATTGTTTAAACCAAAAATCTCCTGTGACTCTCCCAGTTCAGAGACCCTCTCCCTATGATCCTGGTTAGCTCCTCTCTTCTCAGGTCATGTTCCCCAATAAAGGTGCTGGAAAACATACTGGAAAAATGCAGGGAAACTTGAGTTACATTCCGGTTGTTGAAATTTATTAGCTGTGTAGTCTTAAGTAAGTTATCTTGGTTTGCCTGAATTGTAAAGAGAAAAATAATAATGGTACCCACTTCCCAGAATTGTTGTGAGAATCAAAATAATATAATGATTTTAAAGTACTTAACATAGTGACTGACATACGCTAAGCACTGTATAATTATTATTTCTTTAATTGAATATAATTGTTCCATACTTGATAACTCTTTTTTTTTTTTTTTTGCTTTTTGGAGGAGGGAGGGCAGGGCAATTGGGACTTAGTGACTTGCCCAAGGTCACACAGCTAGTTAAGTGTTAAGTGTCTGAGGTTGAATTTGAACTCAGGTCCTCCTGACTCCAGGGTTGGTGCTCTATTCACTGAGCCATGTGCTGCCCCCTGATAACTCTTAAGTGGGTTTAAAATGCCAAAGAGAATAAGAATAATTATTTTTTAAAATACATGATAATTTGGAAATGCATTCAACTAAATTGATGTCATCTGAAGTTTTATTTCATGTTTTAAATACATGATATTGTTTATGTCATTATCATATTTCTACATTCTCTTTTATTGTGAAATTTGAGAGACCATTGTAACAGAAATGCTATTAGAAAAAACAATTTCTTTTTAATCTGATGCTATTAGATTATGAATTGATCTTTTAAAAGGATGTGACAAAAATAGATATTGAAAATGTAAAATATTTAATAACATATATTTGGTTATAAACAGATCATAATAATGTTTAATATAATAGCAAATTTTCATTTGGAAATTTCTTACTATTATGAAAGTATACAGGGGTAGTTTAGAGATGTAGCTTCAATGTATTAATGATGAGTTACCTATCAGATATTTGCTGTATGTATGAAGTCCCAGAATATGGTTAGTTTTCATTTATAAGTAAAGGATAAATGAAATGTTAACAGTTAGGGAAACATAAGTAAAGATATTCAAGCCCTAGGTTGGGGTTGCTGAAATTTTGCTACATGAGGCAAAAATTCCTGGGACTGTAATTTACTATTGTTTTGAATTTTAATTCTATAGATAGTTGTTTGAATAGCGATGAAGCCAACAGTAGAAAATTACATGTGCTGCAGTCTGGGACCTGCTACAGGTGGGTTATTTGTGCCTGGGAAAAGTTTTGGGGATGACCTTGGCATGGCTTAAAATAGGATTATCTTGGCTCTATTTCTTCATTGTTTTATTTCCTTTCTGAAAAGGAAATTTCCCCAACTGATTAATCCTGTACCTTGACTACCCTGTGACTACATGATTGGTTTTCAGATATGACTCATGGCTGGAATCAAACAAAGCTAAGAGAGTTTTCTTCTTGTTATGATATATGATATTGTTGTAACTATGTTCCTCCTTTTCCTTACATAACAAATTTCTAGTCAGGACAGGTGAATAGTAGAAGTTTTAAAGGTACAATACTATACAATTTATTACAATACAATACAATCTATTAAATAATACTAGATGTTACAATAATATACTTGATACTAAAACATCTCTGAGTTACTATAATAAGATACAAATACGAACATCTTATAATTTTGACCTGTATTTATGATCAAATTATAATATAGGGATGATATCTTCTTAAAGGGGGAAATGATTAGACAAAGTAATAGAATAAAGATGCAATGTAAAAGTTTTCTAATTAAATTGGATAGCAAATGTTTTTTTTTTAATTTTATTTATTTATTTTTAGTTTTTAACATTCACTTTTATAAGATATTGAGTTGCAATTTTTTTTCCTCTCCCTCTCCTCTCCCCTCCCCAGGACAGTATGCAATCTGATATAGGTTATACATACGTAGTCATATTAAACATATTTCCACATTAGTCATGTTGTGAAAGAAGAATCAGAACCAAAGGGAAAAACCAAAATAAAGAGAAAACTTTTAAACAAGAGAAAAATGGTATACTTTGATCTGCATTCATACTCCATAGTTCTTTCTCTGGATATGGATAGCATATTCCTTTATGAGTCTTTTGGAATTGTTTTAGATCATTGTATTGCTGAGAAGAGCTATCTTCTATCAAAGTTGATCATCACATAATGTTGTTGCTGTGTATAATGTTCTCTGGTTCTGCTCACTCTGCTCAATATCAGTTCATGTAAGTTTTTCCAGGTTTTTCTAAAGTCTGCCTGCTCATCATTTCTTATAGAAAAAATATTCCATTATATTCATATACCACAACTTGTTCAGTCATTCCCCAATTGATGGGCATGGCATAGCAAATGTTGAGGAAATAACAGGATTAGACTGTTTTCTTTAAGAAGTATTTACATGCATATGATTAGCTTCTAAATTTTTCTATCATGGAAATTCAGACTTTAAATATGTTTTAGTACTAAGTTCTCAAAATTGGACTAAAAATTTTACATATAAAGTTATAATAAAGAAAATGAGATTATTTCACCATTCTTAAAGTATCTGTCTGATAATTTTAAAAGGCTGTAGAGTTCACTTTACAGGTGGACCTTCATAAACTTTTAAGGTTTTTCTATCAGATACAGGATTTAGGTAAGAATAGAAACAGAAAATGGTATACAAACTGAAATTCTCTGAAGTTTTAAGATTGGAGAACCAAATTTAAGTGATTGTACTAAGTGGTATTAAGTCTTGTAAATAGCAGACTTGTCTAGGACTTCTAGATTTGGAACCAGAGAAGCAGAGCCCTCTTTGGAGCTGCCCTAAGAATGAAGCCTATTGTCCAAGAGAAGATACCTAGGGACCAGATGACTACATGAGACATTTGGGACTCAAAACTAAATGGACATTGAGAATGGGTGACTAGGATACAAGAAGACTTGATGCTCACTAATATTGATGATAGTTATTGTATTACTTTGATCTTGTGCTGCATGATGTTTATGGTTAAGTCTCCTTGTTCACCTTGGTGACATGTAAATCTCCCTTCTCAAAATTAGTTCATTGTGAGCATCTAAGTAGTCTGATCTGTATCCTGACAATGTGATTATGATTACGAATTTATGAAAAACCTTATAGATTTGGCTTATAAATAAGTGATCCATCAAGGGAATGGGTTACCCACTCCCCCATAAAGCAAAAAGGGGAAAATTGAGTGAATTGAGAGTCAGAGAGTTTTTAATAGTGGGAACTGATTGAACCACACTATTACATATCTTGTAACTCAATCTTGGAACTACCTTAGTATCTATTCAATTATGGGTCTAATGCAGCTTCTGTCTTGTGAGGAAACTTTATTCAATTGTGGGAATTAAGAAAAAAAAAAACCTTATTGCATTGTTTGAAGCTAGCCCTGCGTGGCTGGGAAAATGGACCATCTCTATGTGCTGTTTAGGACTCTTAAACAAGGACCTAAGGTATGCTGACCAGAAATTCAGATATGAAGACTGATGCAAGGAGTTTTCTAACAATCATACATCTCAAGACATCCATATGTCTTAGCTGAAAACTGACCCTGTACCGATCAGTCATTGTTTCCGTGTTACAGTCTTTTGGGATGGGGAACACCTTCTTTTCTGAATTCAGGAAATTGTACTTGTTCTCTCCCCACTTCAATCTAAGGGTCCCTATTAGGTCTTTCTGACTACTCCCACCGTAGCCAAATTTGTGGGTGTGAACTTCTGGATCATCTGAAGAAAGCCCTCATTCCTGAGTGGATGGCAGAACACTCCAAGACCTCAAAGTTTGTCTAGTATGGACCCAGAAGCAACTGACATCCAGCTGAGACGGCTGTGCTAAGGCTCTGGATGAGGGCTGAGTACACTGTCCTAGTTTAGTTCTTTTCCCTTTTATTATATGTCCAACCACCAAAGCCTCAATTTAAGCATGTGTTGGCATTTTCTCCCTCTATATCCTTGGCTTCTCCTTCTTTTTGTTCTGCTTGTAACAGACAGTGCTAGACAAGACCTATTGCTCTATTTGCTCTATTGGGAATTTCACAATGATACCTAGTATGCACTTCCCTGGTAGGTTCCCTCAACAAACCAACTTCCTCGGATAAAAATGCCATTCTTCATCTAATCTTCATCGTTGCTAAGGGGGAGGGGGGCTAACAAATTGTTGAATTTGTCATCTTAACCCCCAAGTTCACCAATTTAAGCTGACAGCTATCTCTCAATTTAGTATCTTGTCAGAGCCCAAGTGGCCTCTCGTGGCACCTTGGCTTATTTATACCAGCCTCTCCTTTCTTTTAGATCTTTTAGATCCCCACTTCTTGGCAAAAGGTGGGGAATGTCAGGACACTCACCCCAAGACCACTCCTCTTTTTTTTTTCTTTTTGGAGGGGGGAAGGCAGGGCAATTGGGGTTAAGTGACTTGTCCAAGGTCACATGGCTAGTCTGTACCACCCAGCCGCCTCTAGACCACTTCTCTTTTTATTCCTTTCTTTTCTTACTATTAGAAAGCATCATGTTTTCCAGAGCTGAAACCTAGCAAGCACGTTGTACCCTGAGTTTGGCATAACAACAATCCTTTGCATTCACTCTGGATGAACTCTGCTGCAGTTAAATTACAGAATTGCCTCAAATGAGCCTCAGGAGGTCGCTGAGCTCAGACAAGCACTTTCAGGAACCACATTCCAGTCACGAAACCCTGTTACAATAGACTTTTTGTCACTAGGCAAACATACCTCATTGTTACTGCTACATTTCACTGCTGTGGTTAATGCCTCACTGCTTGGTTCTAGTTTATACATGACAATATATGTATCAAGGCTTAGCCTCACTGCCTTGGAGCTTATTTCTTCCAACAGAATAAAGAAGACTTTTTGCTACAGCCTCTGTGAGCTCTTTTCAGAGCTAATAGTTGGGGCATAATCTCTATGGTCCTTTGGTCATTTATTTTCAGGGTCTGACAGATTTTTGTGCAAATGTGGTGGGAAATAATTTTGATTTTGTATGGACAAGAAGCTGAGGGAGTGTAGAAGTGTTCCCAGGAAAAAGTATCCTTGGAGTGAAACGGTAATTGTCTAAGTTAAAGGAAACAGGTGAATTGTCTCAATTTGACCTGAGTTTTATGGTTAGTTAGGGGGTTTGGGAAAGACTGGGAGCCTAGGATTTCAGGTTACACAAAGAAAAATGTATGGGGTCATGAACTCCAAGGTTTTTCCCCTGAGTTCTGGATAGAAAGCATGTGCGTGTGGGCTGCATGTGGATTTTCGTTGTTGTATTTTTTAGGGGCAAGAAACACAGTCAAGAAGGAGAGCAGTGTCTGCTTCCCCACTATGATCTGTACTGGAAAAATGACTCACAACTTTTTTTCTTGGATTTCTCAATCAGGATTCAGTCCAGTGAATTTTCTAGATCTTTTCCTAGATGTTATTTTGTGTGTGTGTGTGTGTGTGCGCGCGCACACGCATGTGCGCACACTTGTTTATTGTACTTCTTGCTTTTCCACCATCTGAAATCTGCCTCCACCTAGTCTGTTGTTGTTCAGTCATGTCTGACTCTTTATGATTCCTTTTGGGGTTTTCTTGGCAAGGATACTGGAATAGTTTGCTATTCTGAGGCAAACAGGGTTAAGTGACTTACCCAGCTTCACACAACTGGTAAATGTCTGAGGTAGAATTTGAACTCAAGTCTTCCAGGTCATAGTGCTGTATCCATTTTGCCACCTTGCTCACCTTGGCTAGTATGCTCATTGGGATAACCTCATCATCCGATAAGACCTCATCAGCCTTGGCACTCTACTTCATCACAGTCTCTCTGATTGGAGGATGGGGCTATGAATTGTTGGTTGCTGTCCTTCTTTCTTGGAAAGGACCAAAATGACACCACTGTGTTGTAATCAAGATACAGTGTATCTGACTGTGGCTGATCAGACAAATACAAGCTAGGGATGGTCTACCACAGGTTGGGCTCAATAGTTCATATGAACATTGGCTATGAATTGTAATCCTCTGTTTAAGGAGAAAGCTCAGCTCATATATCTCCTCATTGCTCACTTAACTTCACTGTTTTGGGACTGCTCTGACTAACTTCTTGCCATGTTCTTCTCCTCCCCCTGTCCTTTTCAGATTCCTTTTATATGTTGTCTTTTCTCACTAGTCTGGAAGCTACTGGAAAGCAGAATTTGTCTTTCTTTCCCCTCCAATATTTGTATTCCCAGTGCTTAGCACTGTGCCTGGCATAGAGTAGGTGCTTAATAAATGTTTGTTGACTATTGACTTATTCAACTAGAGCCTCTGGGAATAGAGGCCAAGGCTACGATGCTGACACTTTTTTTTATCCAACTTGTTTAGCAAAGAGAAAATCATCCCAGAAGCAACCCCTGCTCCATCCCTTAGCTACAGAGCAAACATGTACTTTGAGAACAAGAACTCCAATGAATTAACTCAATTGCTACAATTTTAGAACCAATTGAAAGGACATATTTCAAGGTCATATGATCACAGATTATAGGAACATAGATTTAGAGCTGGAAGCAATTTAGGAGGTCATGTAACATAGCTCCCTCATTCTACAGAAAGGAAACAGAGAGGCTAAGTGATTTTCTCAAGCAGAGACAGAACCAGGATTAAAATTCAGGTCTTATGACTTTACACCTTGTGGCAGTGCCATTTTGCTGCTGTACATCTGTATTTTTATACTTATATCCTGTTATTCCTTTACCAAACCCATTCTATCCCTATAAAGACCTTATAAAACAAGTGGTTAGCCATTTATTGCACCATATTGCACACTCATAGGAGGGATGACGTAAATACTGGACTGCCATGAGCCTCCCGACGTCCAGCACTAAGAGTGGTTGGAGACGTGATAAAGAATGAAGCAGGCAAATAAATCCACATAAATCCTCAGCATTCCTACGTATTTCCAATGAAGTCCAACAGCAAGAGATCGTAAGAGAAACCCCCTTTACAGTTACCGCGGACATTATAAAATATATGGGAACCCGCCTGCCAAACAAACCCAGGACCTGTGTGAACACAATGACAAAACGCTTTTCTCACAAATAAAATCAGATCTAACCAGTTGGAAGAACATCAGTTGCTCATGGCTGAGTTGAGCTAATATAATAAAAATGACAATTTTACCTAAATTAAATTATATATTTAGTGCCATACCCATCAATCTACCCAAAAGTTACTTTACTGAGCTAGAAAAAATAGTGACAAAATTCATTTGGAAGAACAAAAGGTCCAGAATACCAAGGCAATTAATGAAAAAAAATGTTAGGGAAGGTGGCCTAGCTGTACCAGATTTTAATCTGTATTATAAAGCAGCAGTCATCAAAACTGCTTGGTACTGGCTGAGGAATAGAGTAGATCAATGGAATAGATTGATTACAAGTGACTCAGTAGTCAACAATTATAGTAATATACCGTTTGATAAGCCCAAAGACCCCACTATTTGACAAAAACTGCTGGGAAAACTGGATTATAGTATGGCAGAAACTGGGCATAGACCATCATCTAATGCCGTACACCAAAATCAAGTCCAAATGGGTACACAAGCTAGGTATAAAGCTGATACTGTAAATAATCTGGGGAAGCTAGGAATAGTCTACCTGTCAGATTTTATGGAGTAGGGAAGACTTTATGACCAAAGAAGAGTTAGAGAGCATTTGTCAGCGTTAGGAAAATATGCAGGCTGCAGGTGGTTATATTTGAGGCACAAGGAGTGTTTGAGGCCCTGGAATAAACTGGGTCACGTAGAGGTCAGAGCATACTGCACCACCCCTGGTCGTGTAGAGGCCATGGGGTACTGCATTGCTCAAGATTCTCATTCGTGGGGTTACCTGACATTCCAGATAAGTGTCTCCACACCCTGGGTCCTTCATGCCCTTGTGACTGCACCTTCCCTCTCCCATTGTTGTTTCATCCTGTTCCAGGCAGCTGGGCTCTGTTGTTTGTCACTTATGGTATGCAGGTCTGGGCTAGATAAGACTCAAACTGGGGAGGCAGGATTGAAGTCTGCCTTAAGATCTGCCTGTAGGTCTTCCCTATGGAGAGGACTCAATAAACTTTCTCTGCTTGCACCTCCAAGCCATAACTCTTCTGTTCTTGAAAATGCACTAGCGCCTTCTCAATTGAGGTAAGTAACCGGCTGCCCCTGCATTCAAGTTAGAATAAATCTTGACAGAGAACATTATAAAATGTAAAATGGATAATCTTGATTACATTAAATTGAAAAGTTTCTGTACAAACAAATCCAATGTAACCAAGATTAAGAGGAAAGTGGGAAACTGGTAAAGAATTTTTACAACCAGTGTCTCTGATAAAGGCCTCATTTCTAAAATATACAGGGAATTATGTAAAATCTGTAAAACTACAAGTCATTCCCCAATTGACAAATGGTCAAAGGATATGAACAGGCAATTCTCAGAGGTAGAAATTAAAGATATCTATAAGCATATGAAAAAATGCTCTAAATCACTCTTGATTTGAGAAATGCAAATCAAAACAAGTCAGAGGTACCACATCTCACCAGCCATATTGGCTAAGATGACAAAACGGGAAAATGACAAATGCTGGAGAGGATGTGGAAAAATTG
>CM053586.1:188572438-188598674 GCA_028646515.1 Pseudochirops corinnae | reverse complement strand
CCACAATGGGCATATTGTGAGAGACTGATTATATGTCCCTCCTTCCTATCCTGCCCCACTCCTTGTTCTATTTTCTACCCTGTCCCTGACCCTGTCCCTTTACAGATGTGTGTACTTCCTTCAACCCTCGCCCCCATCCTCCCCTCCCCTCCATCATCCCACCTCTCATCTTCATCCCCCCTACTCTCCTGTGTGGCAAGATACCCAGTTTAGAGTTTATGTACATCATAACTCTTTATGGTAGAATTATTTTTTTGTTTACCATTTTTCCACACTACTTCCTGACTTTAGACTTTATATTAGAGTTGTGCTCTGTGTACTTCTTGAACAAATGTCTGACCTGAGTTTGTGTCCTTTTGGGTCTTTCTGTTATTTTCTTGGCGGGAGGGAGGTGCACTATTTAATGTAATCTTATTCTAGCGTCTCAAGTATAGCTTAAGTTGATGACTTCCAAGCTTTCATTTCACACAGAATATTATGCTTCAGGGAAAAGTCTGAGCACTGCTTTCTTTGTCTGAGCTCTGCAAGTTCCTGGGTTTGAGTCAGAGCAACACACCTACAGGCTTGCCCTAGGTTGGCGTTCCAGTAGACTGTTGCTATACTCAGTCACTGTCAGCCAGCTGGAAAGCTCTGTAGGTTCAGTGACAGAACTGTAGACTCTCCTCTGGTATTGGATTTCTGCTTTTGCTCTTCTGCTGCTATTTTCAAACTAGGCTGGAGACTAGACCTGAGACCCTGTTCCACTCCTTTGTTCAGAGACACAGAGAGACACAGAGACACACAGCTTCTTTTTGCTTCTGCCCAGGGTCATAGAGCTAGTAAGTGTCAGAGACCAGAATGAGGTCCTCTTAATTCCAGGGCCTGGACACCATCTTGCTGCCCTTGATTTTTTACATCTAAAATATGTACCCCCTAGAACTTATCTTGATATAGGGTATGAAAGTTGATCTCAACCCAGTTTCTATCAGTCTGCCAAATCAGTTTTTCCAGTAGTTTAAAAGAAAATCAAATACTGAGACTGAGGTCTTTGGGTTTATCCAATGCTGTGATAATGTTTGTTTGCTTCTGTGTGTTGTGGGCCTATTCTGTTCCACTGATCGATCTCTTTTTTCCTTCACATTAATATCAAATAATTTTTAATAGATATTGCTTTGTAGTACAGTTTGAAATCTGGGATATCTCCACACCATGTTTTTTCATTGTTACCCATTAGATTCTTGACCTTCTCTTCCATATGAATTTTGCTATTTTTTCTGGTTTTATAAAATATTATTTTGGAAGTTTGAATGCTATGGCAGTGAATAAGTTAATTAATTTAACTAGTATAGGGGGCAATGTTGAGGGTTAGCTCTGAGGGGTCTGCCATGGGCATGAATCCAGACCAAGGACCCCCTGGAGCCTGTTTCTACATACTCAGTATCTCAGGATGTTGACCTCCCCCCCCATTACTGCCTCCACTTAACCCTCCTTCCCCCCTGCAAGGGAGGTTTGGAACATTCTGACCATCCCTGAAACCCTGAAACCCTGGCCACTTGAGTGATGTAGATAAAGTAGTGATGCATGAGATAAGAAAGCAGGGAAGTGTCCCAAGGGAATGGCCTCCTAAAGGTTGCAAGTTAGGCACCTCATGTAGCAAACAACGTGAAGTTTCCCGTGAGAAAGTATGATGTAAGTGCTTTAGCTATAGTATATAAACCTGAACCCTCAGATGCTTATTTGAGATTTGCTTGGCATGCAATAAACATATGAATGCAATTTTGGCCTGGCCCACAGACTTGTTAGTCAAGCTCCCACATTTCTGATGGTGCTGGGAGTGTGGGTTACAAAATAGTATTTTATTATATTGGTTCAAACTACCTACAAGCAACTAATGCTTCTCCAATTATTTAGATCTATCTTTATTTCCATCAAGAGAGTTTTATAGTTAGATTCATATATTCTTTGGGTAAATCTTAGAAATGATACTTCTGAGTATTTTATAGCTTTTGTTTTTATTTTGAATGGAATTCCTCTTCCTAGTTCTTCTTGTTGAGTTTGGTCAGTTATGTATAGTAATTCTGAAGGTTCATGTGGACTGCAACTCTGCTGTTTTTAATTATTTCAATTAATTTTTGATTGATTAGAGTGCTCTAAGTACACTATCAAATAATTTGCAAAAAGTGGTAGTTTCGTTTTCTCTAACTTATGTCTAGTTGATGAAGTCTGGGATGCTTTTGTTTGTAACCTCAGTTTGTAAAACTCACTTGTGTTCAGGTACCTATGTATGTAAAATCAGTTTGTAACAAGCCTGTGCAATTAAGTTGTAAAAGTCACACTTTCCCCCAGCCATAAAGGCATTAACTCTTGCCTCTCCCCTGCCCCCAGTCTAAAAGTCTTTTCCCTGAGCTAGCAGTCTGCCTAGACACAGTTACCCATGAATACATCACCCAAGCATTTAATCATTAAACCCTTAGTTAGAGACCACCTTTGTTCTTAGTGGCCAGCTGCACCCAAGAGCCTTGAACAACCTTATCAAAGAGATAACTCCCTCCCAAGATGGTACCTCCCGAATCCCTAATCAGTCTAGCTTCCAAACTTGGCACCTCCTGAAACAATCAAGCCTGTCCTCCCAACAGCCATATTGGACCTATGTCATTCATCCTTGACCAAAAAGTTACCTAGTGACGTGTCAAGGCAAAAATCACACCTCTCCATGGTCCCCCTTAGGGGGATTTCCCAGTGAACTATGGGCAATACACCTGCACAGTTGATATAAAAAGTAAATGTCCCTTTAAGCACTGATCACTCCTAAACTCCTCTCAAACTCCTCGCTAACTCTACCCTTGCCCATCTAGTTAGCATAATCAACCTTTGACTGACAGTTTTATGGCTTTTAAAACTGCATCTCTAGCCCCCGCACTTTGCAGGCTTTCTCTGACATCCCCCTGCCTGCTGCAAAACGTAGCATGGAACTTTGTAACTCTGCCTTAGACCCCTGTCAATTTGCAGGTCCCCTTACCACCCCCTCTCCTGCCTGCTGTGAAGTCAGTGTAACAATAAACTTTGATAACTCTGCCAAAAGACAGCTGAGTCCAGTAATTCGTTTTGGATGACGAACCCTCAAAGGATTTCAATAGAAATCCACCCCCCTCTCTTTACCTCTTCATAGTCCCTGAATTTCTTTTTTCTTCTCTCGTAGCTTTCCTGGTAGTTAAAAAAAAATACTGAGACCTTACAGTAGTGATGATGGATGATGGACACCCTTGCTTTGTCCTTGATATTATTGGAAAGGCCACAGATTTTTCTCCACTACAAATAATGTTTTCCCTTAAATTTAGATAAATACTATCATAATTAGGAAGGATTCACTTATTCCATTAGTCAATAAATCAGTAAACATTTCCTAAACACTTACTGTGTGCCAAGTATTGTGCTTAGCTCTGAGGTTAAGGAAAATTCCTCTCCTCAAAGGGCTCACAATTTAACAGGGAAGACAACAAGCAAACAGTTATATATGAGACAGATAGAAAGAGGCTTTTAAAGTTGAGCTTTCCTGCTGGACAACCAGGGGTCATTGTCCCAAGCTTCTTTTGTTGGGATTCAGGAGCCTGGTCATTAGTTTTGCACCCTGGGGCTTCAGATGCATTCAGAGGCTTTAGATGTCTGACAACTTATCTGGTGCTAAGCTGGGGTCCTAGTGATGGTGTCTGGTGTGAGGCTAGGTGGGGTTTTTCTGAATTTCCCTGGGGCTGCTCTGAAGCATAGGGAAGTTTACTGCTGGAAGACACCTGCCCACCCTAGGCTGCGCTGAAGCACGGGGAGGTCCTGCTGGAGGCCCCTGCCCACCAGGGACAGCCCTGAAGCCCAGGGAAGTTCAGCTTCTGGAGGATGCCTGCACTCCCAGGCTGGTGCAGGGGGTACTTTTGGTGATCCTCCAAGCTGGAGTCTGCCGGTTCCCCTGGCTGTGCTAAGGCATGTGGTTTTGGTGTTTGCTTGCTCCACTGCTCTGTCCACCCCATCTTTTCACTGACTCTGCTATTTCAGGATCTATTCTGGGGTGCTATTTTATGAGTGTTTTGGGATTGAGAATGGGAAAGGGACAGTAATCTACTGTTTACTCTGCCATCTTGGTTCTTCCTCTCTAGACTCAAGTTTTTTTTTAGGAGGGTGCAGTGCAGCACTCCTGGAAACAGAGTCTAAGACTAGTGTAATCCTGAAAAGTCACAACCTGACCCTGGCCTAGCAGAGAAAGTAACCTTAAGGCATTCTGGCAGGACACAATGGGACATCAGAATCCCCATTAATCTACAGGAGAAAAGTTAGGCAGAATTCAGCTGGAGCAGTCTCTGAAACCTGTGGTAGAATCTCACTATAAAAGTCACTCCTGAGCCCAGGCATCTGAGGCAGGGAGTGGGGGCCAAAGAGAGATCCTAGGTGGAGCCTGGAGTGGGGAGAAGTCCCAGAGACCAAAGTGACGTAAAGGAGTCTCCAGGCAGAATCTTTTAGAGGAGGGGCCTAGTCTGGGCCACTATACTCAAGACCCTAAGGGTCCTGTCCACACCGCTCACTTTAAAGCTTGACCCTTTCCCCCTTCTCATCCCCATGAGGAATTCAGGGAATACTGTGAACATTAGGAGTAAATATCTTAGTTGAGAAATTCCCAGGAAAAGCTCTGAAGAAGGTAGCAAGTCCACAAGAAGTCCAGATAAAGCCTCAAAGAAAAAAATTACCTAGCCACAGGGACTGAGGGGAAAAAAATGAAATAAGAGCTACAGAATGGAAAAGCTAGGGAGGAAAAAAATAGCAAGGAAGATCAATTCCTTGGAACAGATGGCGGAAAATTTCATTAAAAAACAATGCTCTAAAAGTTACCATGAGCCAAACTGAAAGCAATGACTTACCAATATGGCAAGTGGCAAAACCAAATAGAACTATACTGCTGACTGTAAAACAGATCAGGGAGGGACAGTGTGAGGGAGTGAAAACAAAAGCTGCCCAGAGCTCCTAGCACCAGAGGGCAAAACAAGAATAGAGTGAATCTGCCGACAGTCTTCTGAAAGAGGCCCCGAATGGAGACTCCAAGGGAACGTCATAGTCAAGATCCAGAACTTCCAGGTGAGAAAAAAATACTCCAAGCACCCATCTCCCTATCTTGAAAAAATGAGTCAAAAACTAAGGAACTACAGTGAGGATTACAGAAGATTTAGCAGCTACCACGATATAGAAGAGGAGAGTTTGGAATATGATATTCCAAAAGGCAAGAGATGTAACTTTACCATTAAAGATAACCCATCTGGCAAACCTAAGTATGATCCTACAGGGAAAAAAAGGGTTATTTGATGGAATAGAGGAATTTCAAGCTTCCTTGACAAAAACAACAGAACTGAACAGACATTTGGAAATGAAAAGGCAGGCACCAGAAGAAACTGAGAAAAGTACATTTAGTTGTATAACTTGAAAGAGAACATAGGGGAATGAGTTGTTTACATGTTGAGATGGGAACAATAAGCAAATATATTATGTGTGTGTACATAGAGTAAAGTTAAAATGACAGAAGGTTTGTGACAGGTTTTGCTTTAATGGTTTTATAAGAACACAAAAATGGAGGGGAGACAAGGCTATACTGGGGAGGAAAGAAGGAAGAAGGGGAGAATTATTATTGCATAATGAATGTGCGTAAGATGAATAGTATATACTCATGGAGAAAGGAGTGAGTAGAATGGGTATCCAGGAACTTCATTTAATCTGAATCAGATACAAGTAGAATAAATACTATTTATGCTCCCCTTCTTCAAACATACATACACATAGAGATTTCAATATAGATATACATTAAATTAAGAGAAATAGGAAGAGAGAGGGACAAGGGAGGAATCGATTGATTGTTGTCCTTCATCCTCGAAGAGAACCCAAATGACATTACTATGTTGGAGTTAAGAAACAGTGTGTCTTACCGAGGCTGATCAGACTAGAATGAGCTCAGAAGGCTCTCCCACAGGTTGGCATGTGAGCATTTCGAGTGGAGATGTCTCTACATTTGCACATTTCATGTTTCTTTTGAGCTACTTGCAATTGCGCTTTGCTCATAGAGCACCGTGCCTTCTGTGAAAAGGGCTGGCAATGTTGAGTGTCCCCTATGCCTCATTATCAATTCTGAAGCTCTTCAGAGAGACCTTGGGAGTGTCCTTGTGTTTCTCCTTCTGTGTGAGCACTTGCTTTGTGGGAATTCCTCTGTTTTTTAGCTAAACATATGTTTGGCATTCTCATCAGAGTAGAGAGGAATTGAAGAGGGAGGACAGACATGCTGCTCAGGAACTTCTACTTCTGTGGACAGAAGGCCAAATCACCCAGATATATATTTTTAATTTTCTCTTATTACACAGCATCATTTATTACATCAGCAATGTTATGATCTAAAAAATACAATGGTGTTCACTTTAAATCTCATACCCTTTAAATCTCATAAAATATTAGACATAATTTTATTCAAGAAACATTCTCTATTAACAGTAATCCCCAATAACAGTAAAATCAACAGTAGTCTTAAACTATTAAAGCAATGCACTGAAATGGTTTTCTTTTCTTTTCCCTTCTTTCCTTTTGAAAAGTATCAACATGATGCAGCATATTTTTAACATTTTTCTTTGGCCGTGTGGTTCAGTGCTTGAGTTTTAATTCAGAGCAACACCATTGTATAACAGTAAATTGTATTAAAATATATGTGGGATATAATATCTTTTTGTAGTTTTTCTTTTATTAATTTGACCCTCTTATTGTCTTCATCCCACCCCACCCTACCCTCCATCATTGAGAAACAATTTAAAATCCTGAAAAACAAAACCTTCAACACATAGCTACATAATCTGGCAAAACAATTTGCCAGATAGGCTATGTCTAAAAATAACTTTCAGCATTTTTAAGTTCATCATCTCTTTGACAGGAGACTATGAATATATTTCCTGCCTGATCTCCAACCTCCCCTGGGTTAATGATTAACATGTTCACACCTGATCACTCCCTTCTCTTCTCAGTGGTTGTGAATCTTTGTAGGTCATCATCGAAACCCCATTCCCCCCCCCCCCTTACTATTCAATTCCTTATTTCTGTAGCCCTCAACCCTCCCACCTGAGGGTCCCAACTAACCTACTGCTTTCATTATGCCCTCTAGAATTCCTGTTCCATAGGCAATAAACTTGCATTCATCTCATGTCTTTTCCTTTCCCTTTTGGCAATCACCTACACTTAGTTCGCAGGCCGCTGAAGACACAACCTCTCTGACTACACTTTTGGTACTGGCTGCACTTTTGTTCATTCCCTTCTCCTTGTTGGTCAAAGCAGGGGAGTTGGAATACTCCTTGCTCCCTGTTACTATTTCCAAGTTCTTCTTCTGCCTCTACCAGTCAACAACCTCTTCTCCTTTGAGGTCCATACAACCCATATCGTCTACCCAATCAAAATCCTGGTAGCTATTGACCATAGACCTCCAGGATACTCCCTTTCTTTCCTCAATGATTACATACCTAGTTCACAATCTTTCTCTCTTCCTCAACTCCTCAAACCTCCCATGGCTCCCCCTATCCATACCCTCTCATCTGAAAGTGTTGCCTCATATTTTATTTTAAAAAATTGAGACCATTTGTTATAAATTCTCTCTTCTCCTCTCTTCCTCATCTCATATGACTCAAATGCCTTCTGCCACTTTCTCTTCCTTCATCCTCGTCTCATGACGAGGTAGCCCTATTCCTTGCTCAAGCAAACCCCTTTACTTGCTTGAGCTATCCTATTCCATCTCATCTCCAACAGAGTGCCCCTTCTGTCATTCCTTTTCTCTCACTTATCTCTAACTTCTCTTTGTCTACTGACTCCTTCCTTATTGCCTACAAATATGCCCATGTCTTCTCTCATCGTCAAAAAGCCCTCACTTGATCCTTCCATTACCTCTATCATCCTATATCTCTTCTGCTTTTTGTGGCAAACACTCTTGAGAAAGATGTAAATACTCTTTAGTCATGACCCTCTACTAGTCTACTATGACCCTGAGGGAAGAGAAATATGAGGAAGAGGTCTACCTAAGACCACTGCCTCAGAAAAGGACATTTTCCTCTTTACACTCACCAAACCTCCTTCTCAAGGCTTCTTCTTCCACCCAGAGACTATTGGATAGTTTGTGCACTGGGAAGTTCAGGTCAGGCCGGATTCATTTTGATCTCTGCTTTTGGGGAGTTTAATAATATTCCATCTATAAAATTCTTGAGTCCTAGCTGGTAGGAATCCCAGAGATTGAAAAGAGAATATGCATTTCTCTGTGTATAGTCAGCCATAGCCTCCCTCTCATCTGTCTTTGAGCAAAAGAAACATACATGTCAGTAATGCATTGAGTTACCCACAGCTTATATCAAGACCAACTTTTAGAGACTATAATAATAGTTAAATTTATATACTACTTACTGTGTACCAGCCATTGGCCTGAATGCTTTATGACTATTAGTCCCACTTGGTTCTCACAAAAACACTGGGAGGTAGAAGCTATTATCACCCTCATTTTACAGATGAGAAAATTGAGGCAAAGAGGGAAAGGGACTTGCCTAGTTAGGCAGCTAGTGTCTGAGGTTAGATTTGAACTCAGGTCTTCCTGACTCCAGGTCTAGCATTATCTATTATACCACTAAGCTGCCAGCCTAGGGGATCAAAATAGACTTTAAAGATACAGAGATAAGGTTTGGCAGGGATATAGAGTCTTTTGGTCACGAAAGGGGAGAAAGAAGAGGAACAGTGTCAACACAGTCATTCCTGGTAAACAGGAATCATCACCCTGACATTCTGCATTGTTCCCACACCCTTCTTTCTGTGGTTTTAATCTCTTCCAAAGGCTGCAGCCAGTGTCATGCTGGGGTTGTTTGCTCTTCCCTTTTGGAGAAGAGGGGCTGAACTTTCAGTCTTTAGTCTCGTGGCTTTCAAAGGCTCAAGTGAACCCCTGATTACATTTTTCTTAAAATTCTTTCAGAGTGCTTTTGTCTAGAGAGTTCTTCTTTGCCTTGTTCTCTTCTTTTCTCATCTGAATTTTATCATTTGTGGAGTATACCTTTATTTGATCTTTCTTCACTCTCAGTGTTCCTTATGGGGTTAAAGCTTCTGAACTATCAAGTTTAAACTTTCTCTTTCTCTTTTCCCATCCTCATTTTTTTTTCTACTGAACCTCACTCTTAGAAATATCAATTTATGAAGGAAACAATTCAGAAAGAAGCAAGAATGGAAGATGTTCCAGGTCCCAAATGATGTGGCTTAGCACTTCCTCCTGACCTCATCATAATCACCCTTCCCAGGGGCCATCCCAGTTCATCTCCAGATTCATGTCTCCCTCTACCCACAAAACCATTCTGGGTATTAGCTGCTTCTAGGAACACACATAGTCCTTTTCTTGCAATGGAATACTGCTAATGGAGGCACAATAAGATGTCAAAGAAGGTGATTTTTCAGTGCACAAACGTCTAGACTAAATTCGTCTTCCACTGTGGGCATACACCTTCCTTATGGATGAAGTCATAGGCAGGAACTCTTCCTTCCCCTTCCTAACTAAGGTGGGAATCTTTTTCCATTTCCCTCTCTGTTGCTTCTACTATTCTCCCACTACATCACATTTTGCTGAGACATTATAGGATTATTATCCCTTCGCTGTTCCCTCATGGACTTTTTCCCTTGTTCTCTGCCTACCATCTCTCCTGTACCTGTTCACACAACTTCCTATTATGTAACTCCATCCTGCAAGTGACGTTGATTACCTGTAGTGGGGTCCATGGTGTGTCAGTTAAGTTCTTCTACTCCTGTTCTGATAATTTATAACCTTAGTTCTTTTCAAATATCTTGATGAGCCCTCTTTGTTTTTTTCTTTTCCTGACAAGTTAATCTTTTCTCTCTTCATAATCAGCAGACTCCAAAAACTCAGATAGTTAATTTCACATCGACACATTTATTGGCAGTTGTATTTATTTACCTTTCTTATCTTTCATTGGTTTGGCATATTTGCCAAATCTAACGTTGTGCTCACTTCTTTTTTAATCCTTTATTTTTTTGAGGGGACTCTCAAACGCTTCCCTTTTTCTTGAGTGTTCTCTTTTCATTGATGATTAAGTCCAGGTTTGTGAGATATGTTATTTTGGGTGGTAGCTTTTTGGAACATACTAATCTATTCCCTTAGACAATATTCCTGACTCTGGAATATTTTTGTGCTATTTCCTTCATTTCCTTCATATTTGAAGGTCTTTCTCCTGGCTACTTGAAAAACTTGTATATTATTTTATTTACACTGTTAAATTTTATTACTACTTGTTTTCAGAGTTTGAAACTTGGGTTTTTTGTTTGGTGGTGATCTGTGAATTCTCTCTATAGATCCCTTGATGACTGTATGCAGAAATTCTAGGCAGTTTTCTTGTAATAGTCTTCTGAAACATCTATGATGCTTAATTTAATTCTGTGCATGCTGTCTTCAGGCAGCTAGGTGGTACAGTGGATTGAGTTCTAAGGCCTAGAATGAGGAAGAGTTGCATTCAAATTTGACCTCTGATATTTACTAGCTATGTAACCCTGGGCAAGTCATTTAACCCTGTTTGCCTCAGTTTCCTCACCTGTAAAATGAACTGGGGAAGAGAATGGCAAACCACTCCAGTATCTTTGCCAAGAAAACTCCAAATGAAGTCATGATGACTGAACAACAGTAACAATCCTTTCT
The DNA here is from genome assembly GCA_028646515.1 of Pseudochirops corinnae. Classification (NCBI taxonomy): domain Eukaryota; kingdom Metazoa; phylum Chordata; class Mammalia; order Diprotodontia; family Pseudocheiridae; genus Pseudochirops; species Pseudochirops corinnae. The sequence continues at coordinate 188,587,969 of CM053586.1, read as the reverse complement.
TCAAAGATGAGTTGCTTTGACTTGTATAGAATTCATGTTTTTTTTTTAACACTGTTGCTTTTTACTCATCTTCTGCCAAATTTTCCTCCACTTCAGTGTTGTAATCTATATGTTACCAGTTTTTTTTTTCACTTCTTCAGAGAGATAATAGATTCAATTTTTTTCTAATCTAATTTTGTCTTTCAAACACTATATTGAGAGCTCTGATTTCTGGCCTATATTAACTCCCAATTTCTTTTATTGGTTTTATTTATCTTTTGAACCATTCTAGAATTTTATGTTGTTCCATGCTTTATGGGGAATCCATAGGATTCTGTCTTTCTTTAAGGAGTTTACTTTCTTTCATATTATAATATTTGCTAAGTGAGCTTTTATTTTCTTTTATATTTTACTCACAATTTTTCCAGGTTTTGGTTTCTTCTTTGTTGATTTATCTGTTTGTACACTCAGATTTTATTGAGACTCCTCCCTACCCCCCAGATTTCTTTGGCATTTTTGTCTTTTTGATATTTCCCTTTAACTCACTCTATAGATTTCTCCCTTTGGTGGTGAGTAGAGTCCCACATCTATGCAAAGACTGACAGTCTCTTTGCTGTTGGGAGACAAAAATTTGCCAGCCTGAGTAATCTCTGGAAAGACAGGACTAAATCCCATTGTATTTAAGTACCCTTTCATTTGGACTGAACCACTCTGGCATCCCTTCTCATTCCTTCTTCCATCCTCATTCTTTTCTTCATGTGACTACTACTGACTACTGCTACTTCTTTTATTCAGTGAGATAATGGAGTGAAGGGTGTTTGAGCAAAGTCATGACCACAGCAGAAATTATCTTATTACCTATCTCCCATCCTGAATTTGGGCCCTATACAAGTCAGCATATTTACTTATGCTTTTTCTCCAGACATGTGGAATTTGATGGGGGAGTATATATCTTTTCCTTTTCAAGTTTCATATGTTTCTCCCCAATTACATATGTGATAACCATTTCAGATAATTTGAACCCCAATAAGAGCCAAAACCTGTACTAATCAACCAGACATACTTTGCTTTGCTCTAAAAATGCCCTTTCCTGTGTCAGTAATTTTAAGAACAGATGAGGTTGACCAACAGTATTCTTCCCGTTTGTGACCATTAAGGACAGCATGCTTGCAATCAGAATAGTCTTGGTATACTAGCGACATATGCTATACAGAGGAAACACAGATATCCTGGAATCCTAATTTCCAACTGACACTACTTTGTCAATTGTCCTGTCAATTTGTATTTACGACTTATTCAACTAAGAAACTTCCTCTGAGGGACACAGACATCCTGGGATTGTCCTAAAACATGTAAAAAGCTTGTCATTCTTTTATCAGACAGTCAGAACTTATGTTTTGGCTCTGTGCAGGCATGTGTCTGCTAGCTTTAAGGTAATAAACAATATGAATTTATATATCACCTAGCCTGTTTGCCTCTTCTAACTAAATTTTCAGTTCGACACATGTTAAAACATTTTTTTTAACACTTAAAAAAAAAAGTTTTGATCCCAAATTCTCTCTCCTTCCCTCCTGAGACAGTACTCAATAGGTTATACATATGCAATTATGTAAAACATTTCCATATTAGTCATTTTGTACAAGAAGACTCAAATAAAAGAAAAAAGAATGAAAGTGAAAAATAGCATGCTTCAGACTATATTCAAATAATATCAGTTTCTTTCTCTTGAGGTAGATAGTATGCTTCGTCATTAGTCCTTTGGGATTGTCTTAGATCATTGTATTGTTGAGAATAGCTAAGTCATTCACAATTCTTCATGGTATAAAATTGCTGTTTCTGTGTACAATATTCTTCTGGTTTTGTTCGCTTTACTTTGCATCAGTTCATATAAATCTTTCCAGGTTGTTCTGAAATCTACCTGCTCATCATTTCTCATAGCACAATAATATTCCATCACAATCATATACCAAAACTTGTTTAGCCATTCCTCAATTGATGGGCATCTCTTCAATTTCCAATTCTTAGTCACCACAAAAAAGAGCTGCTATAAATATTTTTGTACAAAAAAGTCCTTTTTTCCCCACCCCTTTCTTTTGGATGTCTTTGGAATATAGGCCTAAAAGTGATATTGTTGGATCAAAGGCCATGAACAGTTTTATAGCCCTTTGGGTATAGTTTTATATTCCTCAGGGGAGGGTATATCTCAATTGCTGTTGTAGTTGTTTTCTGTGGTGTGTAGTGTGAGGGATCTAATAAAGCAGAAGAAACAGATCTTGGACATGTCGGGTTTGAAGTGTTTATTGGATATAGGAGTGGAGAATGGTGAACAGAATCATGTAATATGAGTTTTAAGGCTGAGAATTGAGAACCATGGCTCCTCAGTAGAGAAGTAGTTATCAGATCTCTCACCTAAAACCAAGAAATTCTGGAATAGCTCAGTGCTCTACTCTAGATCATTCTGGTTGTTCAGAAGACCTTCACATCTCCTCAGTTCTCTCCCCCAAGTCATTATAACATGGAAGTTTGAAAAAGCTGGGTTATATCTCTCAGGAGTCTGCCTTCCCCATTTTCCCTCTCTACTAATGAGATCCCAAAGGTCTTGGAGATGAACTTTCTGGAGCCTGAAAATTTTGGTCTCTAGAGTACCTCATTTCCTAGCCACTCAATGGCATACTTCCTTCTGGGGATGACTAAGAGGTGTTATGGGAATCTGAAGATCTTCTCTGCCCATAGGCCTTTGATATGCTTAAGTGACTCTGAGAATCTTCCCTGATTTGAAAATGTACTCTGCCCCCTAATAGGCTGAATGTAGTCACAGGGAGCCTGTGGCGGGAAGCTTGTTTTTCAGGAATGTCCACACCTTATTACTTTGTGATTGGGCAGTGGGTCAAGAGGATTGTGACACTCTCTGATCCAGGAGAAGGCTATGTATACCCTGATGTGAGTTTTTGCTTTGGGGCTCACTTTGGGAAGAGTTGTGTGATTTGGCCAGATGAGACTCTGGGCAGCCATTGAGCCCCCCGGCTTTGAAAACCCAGATGTTGGTGCTTCACTCTCTGGTAACTAACTAGGTATGGATGTAATGGTCAGACGACTGGAAGCCCATCTGATGCTCTGTTTCTTTGTCTGCTTGTAACTTCTGTTTGTATTCTCTAAAGCTCAGGGTGTTGACTTTTTCCCCTGAACTAAGTAAATGATATATTGGTGATTGATTAAAGTAAGATTGTTAGCCCATTTTGAGTTGCTTTCCATTAGAAAAGCAGATCAAAGAACCTGTGCTAGCAGCCATCCTGGGTATGCTAGGGTGCTTGCTGATACAAGAGGGAACATAGATTTGGCAAAATACCACATATATCCCCAGAAACTTCTTTTGAGAGATGATCTGTTCAGTTTGCTCCAGTATCTCAGGTGGTGTATGTGGCAGACCTGCTTATTTTCCTTCTAAGACATTTTATTTACTAGTGATATGAATTCCATATTTTCACATTAGACTCAATATCAATACTTATATAGGATTCAGTACTAAAGCAAGTACCAGTTTCTTATTATTAAAGAATAAAGAAAGCAAATTTTGCAAAATTTTATCAATGGAATTGACGTAAGGAAACATAAACTGGAAAAAATCAACTACACAATTATAACCTATTCTCCTGTCCTCCCTCCCCCATTAAAGTCTTGGATAGGGAATCTCTCCAAGGGGCTCTGCAAATGCAAAAGATATAATTTTGTCCCATGTAACTCTTATATGTAACAGAGATCTAATTCCTGTTCTATTCTCTGAGGGCCAGGCCTGTTAAATTCTACCTTTCCCTTCTTTTCTGGTTCCTTGAGGGAATTAGGGAGTTTTGTTTCTTTGTCACTTCAGCCCTCACCAATTGTGTTTATTCCATTTTTAGGGGCTCCCAGTTCCATATAACCACTTAACATTGGATTAGCTTTTATAAAGGAATATTTTCCTCAAAGACATATCAAGAACAAATATGAAAACATTTACCTTAAAACTCTGAGGTCATAATCTCCTCTCTACCTGGCTTCCTCCCCATACTCTCCACCACTTCAATTTAGCTCATTTCCTACATGGTATTAGTCTTAGGAAGTTCAAATCCCAAACCCTGATGGGTTAGTGCCTCATGGCCCTTGCTTCTCTGGGTTGACTGCAATAGCCATCTTATATTCTTGGACTCCTTGATCTCTGGATTCTTGTGGCTTGAAATTCTGCGTTGGAGATTCCACTCCTTGCACTTAGAAAGGAAAATAATTAAAGGAAATGGCTAAAGTCCTAGGCTTATTTCTCTGGCCCACATGACCTAAGGGATTGAGGGAAAGAAGTGGCCCTCAGGCCTCATGATTTCATCTGCTACAAGTGAAGACATTCCTTAGACATGAATGAAGGAAAAACCCTGATGGTATGAAAGACTCAGATAGTTCTGGACGTACAGACCACAGAAAAGGGCAACTTCCAATCATGTGGTAAGTTAACTCAAAACATCCACTCATACTCTAGTCCTCCAGTCTCCTGGATGCAGCACCCTATAGTCTTCCATGTGGTGACACCATCTTAGATAGTCTAGGGATAGGCATTGTCAGACCTCCCTCCCCTCCACCTGCACCCCAACAACATGTTGAATCATTGGAGCAGTGACTCCTGAGGTTATGGCCTAATGCAACCAGTGCTGAGACACTCTCTCCAGCAGAGTTCCATAGGGTTGGGGACACTCCTGAACATATACTGTTGCAGGGTTAACCAAACCAAACAGGCCACAGATAGGAATTGCCCATTGTGTTTTTTTAGGTGGGTGCTATGGGAGTTATTTGTACCTGGACCTATAAAGATGAATTCCCATTGCAGCTAGTTCCCCAAAGGAAGGATGCTTCTAAAGGAAATGGATTTGGTAGATTGTATCTACACATACCATCTTCCCTTGCTCTTCCTTAAACTTTCCCTTGTTCCCATGGCCTGCCAGCTTTGGAGGTAATTAGATCCCACATTCTGAGTATGCCCCACCAGAATCTCTTCTATACAATCAACTGATGAAATTTGGGCAATGAAAGCTGTGGATTGGGCAAATATTACTTTCATCACAAATAGGTACTCTAAGAAAGGAGAAGTAGAAGTTACAAATCCTTCCATTTTGCTAGGTGGATAAAGGACAATTATATCCTCTCTAGGAGAGAGCTTTGGATGTAGCTTCTAAAACATGGGATTGATAAGGAAGCAATTGATAGCTAGCATATGAGGGTGCTAGTAAAATTGAATGGGGAAATTTAGCAACAGAATAGTAGGGGTCCTTCAGTTCTGCTCAAGTCTACAAAAACTTTGAAAGTCCATCTTCCATTTGGATCAGATAGTGGATGGTATATCATATATGGTATATCATATATATATGGATGGTATATCATATATCATATGTCATATATACCATATACATGGTATATCATAAGCTCTTGGGAGTAGGGACAAATGGAAATTCTTGGAGTTGCTCAAACCATTCTGTGAAGTAAACACCACATAATATAAAGTCTCCAGGGGTTGAAAGATCCCTTCTTTCCTTCCTTCCTTCCTTCCTTCCTTCCTTCCTTCCTTCCTTCCTTCCTTCCTTCCTCCCTTCCTTCCTCCCTTCCTCTCTTTCTTTCTTTCTTTCTTGTTACTGCCTTACAGCGACTGCCAAGTCCCAAGAGGGTAAAAAGGGCCTCTGGCCTTGAGGCTTCCAGCTCTGAGGCTCCTGGGAGTGTATTCTGCAGTCTCTTATCTGGGTACGGAACATTCCCCATGATAAGTTGGCTTGTATTGAGTATGCGCCATCCAATGGGACGTGTCTCCTCTCTGATAGGACGAGGCTTGTTGCTGGGGCACGTGATAGCTACCACTATAAAAAGCTAAGGTCGGGGGCAGAAGGGACAGAGAGAAGACGGGAGAGACGAGAGAGAGACAAGGTGGAAAGAGGAGAGAGAACAGTATGCACAAGATGTAATCCGCTACAATAAAGGCTTGCTGTGTGAAGTGATTCAGAGTCTGTGTGGGTGCTCTGTCTAGGGTAAGACGCAGTGACTGCGGGCAGTGACTGCGGCTGGAGACGTCCGAAGCCTGGCGAGGTAAGCAAGGTGGTCCAGTTGCTGTGGGGAGATGGCCAGCTCCCTGACGGAGACAGCAACAAGGGTTGCTGCAGGGAGGTAGCAATCAAGTAGTCTCGGGGTGCTGCAAGTAGGCAGTGTGCTGCAAGTAGGCAGCAACAAGTGGCGCCCGAACAGGGATGAGAAGAGGGACCCCCAAGAGAGACCCCTGCCCCACTTTGTGGGAAGACCCGAGACAGCCCCGTGTAAGGACACGGGAAGACGGGAAGGACCGCCTGACCCACTCAGTGGAGATCCACTCAGTGGAAGGCCCTAGACAGCCCCGTGCTCCACGAGTAAGGACACAGGAAGAAAACAAAATGGGAGCCGTTCTAGGCTTACCACTCGCCCCCAGCTCTGGTGACACTTACACAAGGCAAGTCTACAAGCTGGCAAAGAAACAAGGTTTGACTGTTGATCTTAAGCAGTGCAGGAGGTTTGTGGAGCACATTCTCATGGTCTCACCGTGGCTTGACCACACTGGTATAGACCCAGAGAAGTGGGAGAAGGTGGGGTCCCAGATGACTTCGTATGAGGACTCTTCACCAGGTTTACTAGTAGATCAGGATTTTCTCATGTATGCGGTGGTTAAAGTTGCACTGAAGGGAACTCCTCATGAGCCCCTTTGCTGCCCTGCTACATACCAAACAGGGGACTCCCCAGAGGAAGAGACCGACCCAAAAATGACTGCTGTTCCACGGCTCTATCTGACCCTGCCGCCATATTCCCATGACATGGCACCCCCCCACAGCTGTGGTACAGCAAAAAGTAAACCTGGAAGCTGCTGCCACTGCAGAGGTTGAGCGCTTGCGCCAGCAATTGCAGAGGCTGGGTGTGGCTACCCGTGAGATAACCGCCTGTCCTAGTGACATCACAGCCCTCTCCCTGTCAGGCTTGCGTCTGGCTCCTCGTGGCCTTAGTATCAGTGGCAAGGTGACGCCTTTGCAGTGAAGTTTGCGAACCGCTGGCATGGAGGGAGAAGACATCGGGGACTGGGATGGTGGCGGCCCTTGCTGGGCATTCCCAATAGACACTGATTTAGATGATGAATGGAGGTATGTTCCCCTCTCATTCAAATTCCTCAAGGAGGTCAAAGCTGCCTGTTCATTATATGCTCCCAATTCTCCATATGTGATCAAACTGTTACAGGATATATCCCAATGGAGTGCATTGGTACCCAATGATTGGAAGTCCTTGGCTTCAGCATGCCTAACCCCTGGCCAAGCGGTGATTTGGCTAGCCCTGTTTACTAAAGAAGCCCAGAAATATGTACAACGGCACCCGCAGCAGCAGCCAGAGGAGGCTGTGCACCTGATAACAGGGACAGGATGCTACAGCACCACAGAAACCCAGCTCACATATGAGGTGTCCATGTTCCCGGTCACTGCACAATGTGCCCTACAGGCTTGGGAGGCAGTAGAAGCCCCTGGAGTGGTGCCACAAAAATTAACTGCCATTAAACAGGGACGGCAGGAAGCCATCCAAGATTATGTAGCCCGGTTGAGAACAGCAGTAGATAGAGCCATAGGTAAAGGGGATGCCGCAGGTTTGCTGTTTATGAGACTGCTTTGTGAGGGCCTTAACAAACCATGCCTCCAAGCAGTTGCATCTCTTCCTAAGGACGCTACCTTGCAAGACATTATTGATCGCTGCTCTGCAGCTGATTTGCAAGCACCAGAATGTGACTCCATGGCTACTGCCATTGCCCAAGGAGTGGCCCAGGGCCTCTCCGGGAAATGTTATCACTACGGCAAGGCAGGACATTGGAAGAACCAATGTCCCCGAAAGGGGAGCATGGTCCGCCCTACCTGTTTCACATGTGGAAAACCAGGCCATGTAGCTAAATTCTGTAGGCAGAGAGGTAAACATTCTGCGGTCCAGGAAAACGCCATGCGGGGCCCCTCGCGGGCCCCTCACACAGGATTTCCTGTCACCCAAGCTTCCCGGAGGTCCGGTCATGAGGACTATCAAGGACTGAGACTCTTGCTGGATGGCACACCCTGGAGGCTGTAGGAGGAATATACATGTCACCTTGGATTATAGTCCAAATACCTGTGACTCCCTGCCCAGTTAACAGATTGGTTATAGGTTTATCTGATTTTGCCTCTTGCATAGTGCATACCATGGTGTTGCTCAAAGATGAGACACTCGTCATAGTTACCAATCCACATGCCTATCCGGTTACAATTGAGCCAAAGCAACTTGTTGCCAAGGCCATGCCTTTAGAAGGGACCCAATTGGACATTAATTTCACACAGATAATAGATTGGGAGAAACCCACCTGCATTGTCTGTTTAAATGGACAACCCTTTCAAGGCATGATTGATACTGGGGCCGATGTTTTTGTCATCCGGCGGCTTGACTGACCATCTCATTGGCCCGTGGAATCACATGCTGTCACAGTCAATGGCGTTGGAGGGACGCAGATAGCAGCTAGAGCTGCCCAGCCAGTTACGTGGGAATTTGAGGGGAAGGTAGGCACATTTCAGCCCCTAGTATTATCAGGCCTACGGTCCACCCTGTGGGGCAGAGCCCTACTAAAGGAGATCGGTTTATACCTCAAGACGGACCCGTCAAACTGATTGGGGCCACTGATGTTCAACTGGCAGAACCTCCCATTATATGGGTCCACACCAAGCCCATATGGGTCGATCAGTGGCCCCTCACCACCCCAAAACTTACTGCCTTAAGACAGATTGTACAGGAACAATTACTGGCAGGCCATATAGAGCCCACTTTCAGTCCCTACAATTCCCCTGTCTTTGTGATAAAAAAGAAAAATGGTGATTTTCGTATGCTCATTGATCTCTGAGCAGTAAACGCTGCTATGCAGCCCATGGGTCCCTTGCAGCCTGGCCTTCCATCTTTGAACATGATACCTCGGAACCATGCTGTGGTGGTTTTAGACATTAAGGACTGCTTTTACTCCATTCTCCTCCACACCCAAGACAGAGAGAAGTTTGCCTTCTCTGTACCTTATATAAATTATGAGCGTCCCATGGAGAGGTACCATTGGAAGGTACTCCCCCAAGGCGTGGCCAATAGCCCGACCCTCTGCCAGTGGTATGTAGACAAAATCTTACTGCCTATCAGAGAGCAATTTCCCCAGTGTCGGATGATACATTACATGGACGATCTCCTGATCACTGCCCCATCACAAGCTTTGAAACAGCAAGGCCTCCTCATAGCACCACATAAAGTACAAACCAAACCTCCCTTCCACTACTTAGGCCAAATTATGGAAGACGTTCCAGTGGCGTTGCATCCGCCCTCTTTAGATCCGTCTAAATATCAGACACTCAATGACTTTCAGCAATTAGTGGGGGCCATCCAATGGCTCCGTGTACAACTGCCCATTCCACCCTCTCTTATGCACCCTCTTTATGACATATTGAGAGGGTCCTCAGATCTGCAGCCCCCCCGACAATGGACCTCAGAGGCCCTTAAGGCCATGGAAGATATTATGTCCCGGCTCACACAAACAACTGAGCATGTGGAACCCACCAAACCTTTCATCCTCACAGTCCTCTGGGATAAGCCTATGTTTGTGGTCCTCCATCAAGCCGGTGCCATCATTGAATGGCTGTACCCATCTAGACCGCACAGAATCTTAAGTGATAAACTCACTTATCTCGCTGAATTTCTCCTTCAGTGCACAGATAGAGCAGTACTGCTAAGTGGCCAGCCTCCGGAAGTTGCCCTTCCTGTCTCTAGTGTTGAAATACAGGCTCTGGCCCAAGATCATTTCCTCTGGTCTGCGGTTCTTCTCCGCTGCCCCCTTACAGCCCCTAAGCCATATCCACTCATGCATCTTTATAAACGCCTTTCCTTGCGGGCTCCTCCATCCCCTATATCCACGAGCCCTGTTGCAGGGCCAAATGTTTTTACTGATGCAACGAAAGATCATAAGGCAGCTATACATTGCCCTGACCTGAAGAAGGCTTGGGTCTTGGCCACCAAGTATGATTCTACACAAAAGAATGACCTGTACGCCATTTTGATTGCCTTACAGAGCTTCCCACAGCCCATAAATATTGTTACAGATAGCCAGTATGCTCAGCAGGTTGTCCAACTGTTGCCCACAGCATATGTGGATCACTGGCATTCTTCCATTTCTGAGTTATTAGCACTGACACGATTGCAGTTGGCTAATCGCACCTCTCCTGTTTATATCATGCATGTTCAGTCCTATACTAATGGCTTGGGACCCATATTTGAAGGTAACCAAACGGCTGACAACTTACTGTGTCCTTTGGAGACATTCCCTTCCTCAGCTCAACAGGCACATGATGGTCTCCACTTCTCAGCCCGATCACTCCGCCGCCTCTATGGCATTTCTAAGGTGCAGGCTGCAGAGATAGTATGGCGCTGCATTACCTGCGCCCCTTTCCGTCTTCCACCATGTCAGTTTTGTACTAATCTGGCAGGGACCTTTCCTAATGAATTATGGCAGATGGATGTCACCCACCGTCGTGGCCAGTTAATACATGTCTCTATTGATACCCATTCCAGATTCATTTGGGCCACTCTGCAAGCAGGTGAGGCCACACGGCATGTAATCTCACACATGTATCATTGTTTTGCCCTCGCAGGACCCCCTAAATACCTTAAGACAGACAATGGTCCTGCTTATCAATCGAAGGGCTTCAGCACCTTTCTGCTGGAATTTTCTATTTCCCATTCCACTGGTGTGCCATATAACCCCACTGGCCAAGCCATAGTGGAACGTGCCAACAGGACTATAAAAGCGCTCTTGTCAAAACAAGAAAAGGGACGAGGGCGACTTTCACAGAAACAATTAGATATGGCTGTATATACATACAATTTTTTGCAGGTTTCTCACTCTACGGAGCTTACTCCTGCCATGAGATTTTTCCATTTGAATCCCTCACTCACACACAAGCCCAGAACGCCCTCCCAAGGCGCACCACTACAAAGGGTCCTGTGGAGAACCCATGACAAGAAGTGGTTAGGGCCAGGTAGGGTTCACTTGTGGGGACCGGGATATGCTTATATCGTTCTAGATGCTGATGGAGATACGGCTGCCCAGTGGGTGCCAACCAGGTGGATACGCCCCCTCGGAGAAGAAACGGAGGTGCAGAAGGAGGAGAAAGAGAAGGCTGAAGAAGGTTAAGGACTGTTCCACTCTGTCCTGCAACCTTCATATGGTCCTGGAGACCTACACCCTCCTGAGCCTGACTTCCGCCACCTGGGCCTCCATGACCAACTGGACAATGCTCACCGATGCTGCCCTACGGCGACAGGACTTAGCAGGACATTGGACTTGGGCCGTACTCCCCAAGCCCCCTATACTCCACGCAGTGGGCTGGGGGGAGAGAACCCCTACCTTTGGAATCCAAGGCAATGCTTCTAAACTAGTGGGGGAGGCCCAACCAGCAGAAGCCCTGTGGATTCGCTCCCTAGGGAATGCCACATTCATAACCTATTCCACCCCACTGTGACTCTCCTTTCTTGTCCCTAATCCATCCTACGGTTGCCTGCCTTTGGTGCCCCATAATTTTACCTCGGGGTGTCACCGATCTGCCACCCTCGGTAATCATCCCGTGGACCTTAATGTTTCTATGCTTGCCATACCTCATTCCTCATGCCCTTGCTTTATAGGGAATTGGTCCTTGCTGTTTACTGGCTCTGTGTTATACCCGCCATGTGCTTGAGGGCAGCCGGACGTTTGGCTGCCACTACGAGCCTGCTCCACAGGCATACCTCAGTGCCTGAATACCACCCTGTATAGTAGTTTCACCAGACTGACTTTCTGGAACAGGATAGCCCCAAACGTGACCTTTCTGACTCAGGTTCCAGTTCCAGCCTCTATTGCAGAACAGTGGGGTGCGAGCCACCCCTCCTTTGGAGGTTGGGCCTAGCCCAACCTGTCAATGTGTCCACTGAAACGTGTAAATGCCCTGGAACAGACGCTGGTTGCAATTGCACTGATTACCCATATGCTACATGGAGTGCCATTTTTGGTGAAGGCCTGAATCACACCAAAGGCCGTAGCTCCAACTGCGACATTTAAAAATATGTCTTTCATGCCCAAGTTATAGCACCTTCTAGATATGCCTTCTTACTGTGTTCCCAAGTACACATAACTGAACACGCCACTGACCGATACAATGTAGAGGCAGAGGCCTGTACTTTAACCAATGTTTTAAATACGACCTCCTCTGGACACTATGTTTTGTTGGTAAAACAGCCTGTATATGCCTTAATCCTGGTGAAATCAGCCATACCGTGGGTTGAGTACCTCTCTGATTTGCATTGGTGGCGACTCCGAGAAGCCCTATGACAGTCCAAAAGGGACGTTGCAGGTGTGCTGTTTGGACTAGCCAACTTAGCCATCTCTGCCTTCCAAGAAGTCCAAATTATACACCTTCGGGAACAACTAGGCTTCCTTGCGTCTGAGTTGCAAACCTTTATGATTAAATCTGCACAAGCTTGGTCCCAGCAAATAGCTGTAGACATGAACCTCCAAGCTGAGATCATAGAGCTGGAACATGCCATAGAATTTGCGGGAGATGAATTAACTATGCAAAGTATTTTTACTGCTCTTCCTTGCCATTATGCCTATAGACCTGTTTGTGTTACCCCATTGCTCCTGAATGATACCAACAGCTCCTTCATCGCTTCATGGGCGCTAGTACAGGACCATTTATGGGGCACCCTTCTAGCCTTGAATGTTAGCGATCAAATAGCACAGTTAGCGCGCCTGGCGCGAGAAATCACTGTGATAGCGACGAATTTTACCTTGCCATCTGATGTATCTGATACGTTTATTGCAGGGGTTAAGGAGCGCTCCCTTCCCCTTCGGCTCATTCATATGTCGACAGCTGGTGCTGTGTTGTTATTATTGCTCTTTTGCCTGCCCTGCTTGTTACATGCTGTTCTCCTCCTACTGAAACGAGCCCTGACTGCCCTGAAAGCCAACCTGGTACATCCCATTGGCAATTTATAACAGCAAATTCATTGATGATAGCGGTTCCCGCTAAACAAGAAAAGGGAGTTGTTACTGCCTTACAGCGCTGCCAAGTCTCAAGAGGGTAAAAAGGGCCCCTGGCCTTGAGGCTTCCGGCTCTGAGGCTCCCGGAGTGTATTCTGCAGTCTCTTATCTGGGTACGGAACATTCCCCATGATAAGTTGGCTTGTATTGAGTATGCGCCATCCAATGGGACGTGTCTCCTCTCTGATAGGACGAGGCTTGTTGCTGGGGCACGTGATAGCTACCCCTATAAAAGGCTAAGGTCGGGGGCAGGAGGAACAGAGAGAAGACGGGAGAGATGAGAGAGAGACAAGGTGGAAAGAGGAGAGAGAACAGTATGCACAAGATGTAATCCACTACAATAAAGGCTTGCTGTGTGAAGTGATCCAGAGTCTGTGTGGGTGCTCTGTCTAGGGTAAGACGCAGTGACTGCGGGCAGTGACTGCGGCTGGAGACGTCCGAAGCCTGGCGAGGTAAGCAGGGTGGTCCAGTTGCTTTGGGGAGACAGCTGGCTCCTCGACGGAGACAGCAGCAAGGGTTGCTGCAGGGAGGTAGCAATCAAGTAGTCTCGGAGTGCTGCAAGTAGGCAGCAACTCTTTCTTTCTTTCTTTCTTTCTTTCTTTCTTTCTTTCTTTCTTTCTTTCTTTCTTTCTTTCTTTCTTTCTTTTTCTTTCTTTCTTTCATGTTTTTCCCCCAATTACATGTAAAAGTATTTTTCAACACTCATTTTAAAATAAGATTTTGAGTTCCAATTTTTTCTCTCTTCTTCCTCCCCCTGCCCTTCCCAAGATGGCAAGCGATTTGATATTGATTATACATGTGTAATCATGTTAAACATTTCCTAGTCATACTGTGAAAAAAGACATAGAACAAAAGGGAAAAAGCAAGAAAAAAGTGAAAATACTATGCTTCAATATGCATTCAGACTGCATAGTTCTTTTTCTGGATGCGGATAGCATTTTCCATCATGAGTCTTTTGAAATTGTCTTGAATCATTGTATTGCAGAGAAGAGCTAAGTAGTTCAAAGTTGATTATTGAACAATGTTGCTGTTATTGTGTACAATGTTCTCCTGGTTCTGCTCAATTCACTCAGTCTTTCACTCAGTCTCACTTTCACTCAGTCTCGCTTCTGTCTTTACAGGTTTTCCTGAAATTCACCCATTCATCATTTCTTATAGAATAAGAAATATTCCATTAGATTCATATACCACGGATTGTTCAATCATTCCACAATTGGTGGGCAGTCTCTCAATTTCTAATTTTTTTCATCACAAAAAGAAGTTATAAATATTTTTGTACATGTAAGTCCTTTTCCCTCTTATTTGATCTCTTTGGAATACAGACTTAGTAGTTGGAGACTTTAGCATGCTCCTTTTAGAGTTAGATAAATCTAACAAAAAGATAAACAAGATACTAATTAAGGAATTTCAGAAAAATTAGATACAATAGCTCTTTGGTTATTGTTGTTGTTCAATTGTGTCCAACTCTTTGTGACCTCATTTGGGGTTTTCTTGACAAAAATACTGGAGTGGTGTGCCATTTGCTTCTCTGGTTCATTTTAAAGATGAGGAAACTCCAGAAGCAGGTTTAAGTAATTTACCCAGAGTTCCACAGTTAGTAAGTGTCTGGGGCTGGATTTGCACTCAGGTTTTCATGACTCCAAGCCTAGAGCTCTATTCTTTGTACCACCTAGCTGCCCTATTTATTAATTATAATATATTGCTATGTTCAATAAAGGATGTGCTTAATATTTCTGCTTTTGCTTATGAAATTTTTATATCTTTACCAAGAAAATCCCAAATGAGATCATGAAGAATTAGACTTGTCTGAAGCAACTGAAGAACATAATTAATAAAAGGTATTAAAAGAAAAGATTCAAACTTAGAGACTGTAATGGTAATGGAATTTAAAGATCCCCCTGTATTGGCTTGGTTTTTTGGGTTGAGGGTTATGTTATGAGAATCTGAAGATCTTCCCTGCCCATAGGCTCTTTGATAGGATTAAGTGACTCTGATAACCTTCCCTGATTTGAAAATATACTCTGCCCCCTAATAGGCTGGATGCGGTCACATGGAGCCTGTGGTGGGAAGCTTGTTCTTCAGGAACACCCACACCTTATTACTTTGTGATTGGGTCAAGAGGGTTGTGACATTCTCTGATGCAGGAGAAGGCTATATATACCTTGATGTGAGTTTTTGCTTTGGGGCTCACTTTGGGAAGAGTTGTGTGATTTGGCCAGATGGGACTCTAGGAAGCCATTGAGCCCCCTGGCTTTGAAAACCCAGATGTTGGTGCTTCCCTCTCTGGTAACTAACTAGGTATGGATGTAATGGTCGGACAGCTGGAAGCCTGTCAGCTGATCTGTTTCTTTGTCTGCTTGTAACTTCTGTTTGTATTCTGTTTGTATTCTCTGAAGTTCAGGGTGTTGACTTTTCCCCTGAACCAA
>CM053586.1:188519240-188571938 GCA_028646515.1 Pseudochirops corinnae | reverse complement strand
TTGACTACATCCAACTGGAACTTGAGATACACAGGCACTGTGGTTGGGAGATCCATCCTGCCCTACCGAGAAGTGACATAGGAGAGAATAGACTGGGGGAGGGGGGACACACTGGGATGGCTGTTTTGGGGCAATGGGTGGGGGAAAGAGGGGAAGAAAATATGTAACTCAAAATCTTGTGGAAATGAATGATGCAAACTAAAATAACATTTAAAATAAAAAATAAAAAAATAAGAGAAAACACTTTGAGAATAAACTCATTCATATCATTAAATGATACATACTCTTGACCTAGCAATACCACGACTAGGCATATATCCCAAAGAGATTAAATAGAAAATATTCAATCATACAAAAATAGATACAGCAGCACTTTTTGGTTATCTAAAAACTAGAAATGAAGAGGGACCCTCAATTGGAGAATGGCTATAAAAATTACAAAAAAGATGGTTTCAAAGAAACTTGAAGACTTGTATGAACTGACATTGAGTAAAATGAGCAAAACCATGGCAACAATTGATGCAATGTTACAATACTGTAAAGAAAAATAATTTTGAAAGACTTTAACAACTTTGACTTATACAATGTTAAACATAATTCCAGAAGACTGATGGAACATAATCCTCACCTCTTGGAAGAAATAAGGTGGACTAGAGGTAAAGAATGACACATTTTCAGACATGGACAAATGGTGAATTTGTTTAGTTTGACTATGCTTTTTGTTACACAGGAAGATGGGAAATGGGAGTTGGGGCGGGGAGGAGTAAGGAGGGCATGTACACCCCCCTCAAAAAATTAAAGAAAATTAGTCAAGTTTTTCTTTTTTAAAATGCACAAAAAAGAACAGAGTAAGTTCCAGGAGAGACACAGCTCAGGAAAGACAGCTTTGGAACTAATATTAAATTTTCTATACTTATATATAGAAATTTTCATGTTTGCTTTGTCAAGTTCTGAATAACAAAAAAATAAAAATTTGGATGTATTGGTTATCTAAATGACAAAAAATAAATAAATAAAAATAAAAAATAAAAAAAAATAAAAAGGTTGTTGGTGATTCTTCCTTCTCCTGGACCACCTTAAAGGACTTTTTTAATATTCTGAGGCTTTGGAACTGCAGTTCTAATTCTTATAACCATAAGTTCTCTAAGGCCTTGCATATGAGCTCTATGATCTGCATCATTATGGTCCCATCTAGGGTCAAGAGTGGGGTATTTTTAGTCTTCGGGCACCACCCAGGCTGCAGGTGGGTGTCTCCACTCCCACTCTACCATAACAGCCTTTCTTATCATCCCCCTCTCCCGCATGGGAGAACAAAACATTCAACATGGACATCAATTCATTCCAAGTGTAAATACTTGGACCCAAGAATTGATCTAATCGCTCTGAGAGGCCACTTGGGTCTTCCATCAAAATTTTCATTTCCTTTTTAAAATTTCTAACCTCAGAAGTGCTCAAAGGAGCATTCACAAATCCCAGGACTCCCTGAGCCAAAGGGACTTCCCTTAGGGGGAACACAGTGAGTCCCAGGGCACAAATAGGCATGGCCGGGGAAATACCCTGGGTTGTAATGTGGGAGCTTGGAGCCAAGGGAGGGGGTACAGTGGATGGTTTTGGCTCCAAAGGGAGGTTTTGCTGATCCTTTAAGAGCTGTCTCAGTTCCCTCAGTAGGGGACCGTGAGGAGAGGGCTCCTGTAAATTAACAAGGTCTCTCCCTGGGTCATCTCCAGAGAGGACTGGCATAGGATGAGGGTCTGGAACCTCGGGGGAGGCTGCCGCTGCAGCCAGTGAAGGAGGAGGAGCATAAGGTGGGGGCAAAGAGAGAGGAAGGTCCCAAGGATGAGACTTAACCTCCTTATCCTCCTTCTTTACCACCATCTGTCGTGTCCCTGACACCCAGAATGCTACGTAGGTGCTCTCTTCCAGACTGAAAGGTTCCATATTATTTACATATAAATTTAGCTTTTGACATATCCAGTCTTCGGAGGAGCCAAATTTCGGCCAGATAGAGCCTCCTCCTATATCCTTCCCACCCCAAACAAAACAACAATACTTGATCACCTTTTTCCTATTTTTCCCTTTACAATGTGGTTGTTCATTCCAATTCTAAAATCGATCGTCTAACGGACTATCTACAGGTACCTCACATTTGCACTCTGACTGTGCAGGCTTAAATTGTACCCCTTCCATCTCCGAGGGGTTCCCTGGAGTCACTGCCAAACTCCCCGAGTGAACTACAAGACTCAGCCGAATTATCTGAGGATACCTCCCCAGTCACCCAAGAAGCTTATTTACTCAGTAGCATCCTTTCCTTGAGGTATCAGTTCCTTTTTTTTCCCCTATGGATTTCACTAAAATCCTCCCTGCTGCCAATTACCTCCAGATTTCTGAGCACTTACCTTAGGGTTGCATGGGCACAACTTTTGTGACTGCTCTCATCTGCCAGCCTCAGTTTACCTTTTCTAGCATCAGAACCCTAACAAAGGGTTTCTCCCGAGTCCCTCTCTTCAGGTTTATCTCAATAATGGGTGGTGGCTCCCCTCCAGAACTCGAGACCCTGGGAAATCCCAGGTATGCCCTCAGCATTGGTTCCTAGGAGGGAAGCCCTCTCGTCAGTTAAAGAAAGTCTCAGATGAGCCCCCCAAAACTGTGTGGGATAAAGACCCCAAAGACCCCTACCCAAATAAAACACAGGTTTCTCCAGGTAGAAACAGAAGCTATGCATTCCTATACAAGTCTTGCGAGAGTTGGGCGTCACCTACCCAGGACATATACCAGTGTAGGGAGGCAAAGTACAAAATCAAAGAAGCAGTTTTATACCCTTGTACAAACAATTCTAGGACCACCCAAAGAACCCCCAAATCCCGACCCCGTAACTTGACCTTCATTCCCATTGGTGGGAAGGTGTGTCCTTGCAATCCTTCTACCCAATATAAAATTATTTATCAGAAGTAAGGTTACCACAGATTACATTTTTTTTTCTTGTTTATCAAAAAGCAGACAATTTACAGAAACACCTGGCAGACATATTATCTGTGGCAAAAAGTAGGCAATTTATAGATCACTTGTTGCTTTTCTTCTTTACCAAAGACAGGCACCTGGCAGACACATTATAGAAAAATAAAATTTGGGCCTGTCAAGACTAAAGCCCAGCTCAAGTTTGGTGACTGTCTCCTTTACTTCATGAGAATATTTTCACTTGTCCCATTCAGGAAAGAAGGAAGGAAAAGGGGCAGCTAAATAGCACAGTAAATGGAGCACTGGCCCTCCAGTCAGGAGACCTGAGTTCGAATGTGACCTGAGACCCTTAACACTTACTAGCTATGTGACTTTGGGGAAGTCACTCAACCCTAGTTGCCCTGCCTTCCCCCCACAAAAAAACGAAGAAAAAAAAATGCATATTTTTTAAAGGGAAGGAATAGAAAGAAAGAGGAAAGAAAGAAGGAAAAGGGGGGAAGGAGGGAGGGAGGGGAGAAGGAGGGAGGGAAGAAGGAAGGAAGACAAAGCATTAATTTTAAAAAATTATAGAGAAAAATATAGTGTTTTATCCTCAAGGACTTACTTTAAGGGGAGGAGGATTTCAGGTGATAAAGCCTCAAGACAGTGGTTAAAAAGAACTGGGAGAGAGGGGCGGGCTAAGATAAGGGGCCAGACTAAATGACAGCTAGCAGAATCTAGTTCCTTGGCTTAAGTTTATACATGTAAATTATGCTTCTCTGCCTTATAAAAACGGCCCTTCTGGGTCCAGATAACCCCACTTCGACGGGCCAGTCTGCCATTCGCATGTTTTCTCTCTTCCTCGCTCTGTAATAAATGAGCACCCCCACGTCCCACTCCTACTACTTTCAGCAGCAGCACTCAGCATGTCTTGAAGAAGTATACGCCTGCCCCAGTTTTGCAGCGTTGGTAGCGTGGCCGAGCGGTCTAAGGCGCTGGATTAAGGCTCCAGTCTCTTCGGGGGCGTGGGTTCGAATCCCACCGCTGCCAGACGTTTTCTAGAATATTTTGAATTACGCCAGCTCTAGAAGGCAGTACTCGTCAGTAACTGGCGGTCCTGTATCATCTTAGTGATGGTTTAGTGAAGACTTGTGAAGGAACCAGCACTTATTCCTGAAAAGCAACTATCCCAGCCCGTCTTCCGGTCTGCGGTAGTTGCGTCCGGAGATCCTCAGTTGAAGTGTAATTAATGACAGTTTAAATGTAGAGAAAAGCATTTTGTGTCGGCAAAAAAGGATTGGCCATCTAGGCAATGGCCGAACAAGGAAATACATGTGGTGGTTTACTATGAGATTACTATTGTCAGATATGATGAATTGCTGTTAAAAGTGATGACGGGGAGTGTGAGTGGGCGTGGGTGTGTGACCTGTGACGCGTTGATATGCAACATCATCGTCCCCTAATCTCCGCCCCTTTTTCCCCGTGTGAATGCCGACCCTACTAGCTGAGTTGGACACATGGTTAAGGGTGGGAATGAGAGGAGGAAAATAATCACTGGATTAGTTCACAGTTGTAGAGATCTGCAGAAGCGCTTTACAAAACACATCCTTTGCTCCTCACTACAACCCTTGGAAGGTGATGATAGATATCACTTTACTCATTTTGCAGAGGAGGTGAGGTGGGGCGCAGGACTTCGTGACTGTGTCCATGGTCTTCTCTCTAGAAGTGTGATGCAAGTGTGGCGAGGACACCTTGAGAGAAAAGGAAACGATGTGAGGACGGGTGGGGAAGGGAGGAGAGGCGGCGAGGAGGTTTGTTCTTTTGCTAGACTTCCATTGCCCAAGACTTTGTTTCACTGACTAAACTCAAATGTGCTATATTGCAAAATGATGCAAGTTCTTTTGATCCTGGCCGTTCTCATCGCGAGAAGTCGAAGTATATTAAGCAACCTCAATAACCACTACACTACAGAAGCCCTTGCTGGAGAGCCAATTTACTACGTTAAAGTTGCACTGAGCCCATTGAGATACCTCGTATATGTTCATTTTAAATGACCTGCATAACTGTCGGCACAGTTATGTACTGGTCCAACAGAACAATTTGCAACTCTACCAAAGGATTATAAAACCCTTTGACTGAGCAATGCCACTATTAGGTTTGTGTACCTCGACGAGATCAAAGGAAAAGGAAAAGGACATATATGTACAAAAATATTTATAGCAACTCTTTGAGGAGGCAAAGAATTGGAAATTGAGGGGATATTCATCAACTAAAGAATGACTGGACAAGTCGTGGCTTGTGATTGTGATGAAGTTCTATTGTGCTATGAGTTTTAACTGGGAGCGGCGGGAATTGGGAGGGTGGGGAAAGGGGAAATTGGGGGAGGGGTGGGAGCGGGGTCCGGAAAACCTGGCAACCTGTATAAACCCGAGTAAAGTGAAGTCAGAATAACGGGGAAAACCTTATGCATAGTAAAGACGTTGTAATGATGATCAACCGTGAAAGACTTGGTGACCGATCAATACAATGACCCAAGACAATTCCAAAAGATTCATGATGCCCCAGAGAGAAAAATGAGGAACTCTTAAGTGCACATTGAAGTATAACTTTCTCGCTCTATTTTTTTTTTTGCAAAGTAGCTAATATGGCAATATGTTTGGTATAATTTCACATGCATAATTGATATCAAAATTGCTTGCCTTCTCAGTGGGTAGGGGAAGGGTGGGAGGGAGGGAAAGAATTTGGAACCCAAAATTTAAAAAGAATGTTTTAAATAAATAAATAATAAATGTGGGGGGAAGATGACATGCATTG
Source organism: Pseudochirops corinnae (assembly GCA_028646515.1). Taxonomy (NCBI): domain Eukaryota; kingdom Metazoa; phylum Chordata; class Mammalia; order Diprotodontia; family Pseudocheiridae; genus Pseudochirops; species Pseudochirops corinnae. The sequence continues at coordinate 188,566,190 of CM053586.1, read as the reverse complement.
CACACACAAGGTTGTGCGGCTTACACAACGTTCACTTCATAACTAGCGCGTTAACTAATAGCACAAATGCCATTCATAGTAGTAATTGGGAAAACGCTCGTGAACACTCCTCATCTACGACAATGCGGTCGCCATCTCATGCGGGCTTGGGGATCTACCGCTTGCACCAACAGAGAGGCAGACACGCAATTCACCTTTTTCAGGGCTATCACGCACCTGGTAGCTTTTTTACCACATATAAATATACCTGCATAGCGGCTCAAGCACCTTTTGCTTTGAAATGCAGTGAGTTTCTTACTACGCCGTAATTATAGCAACATAGGAACATTCATTCTTCTACTGCAGCTTTTCCTCCTTTTTCTTGTTCTGCACACCAAAGTAAGTCAGAGTAATTAAACTCTAATTATGTATTTCTATTTTAGACGGAGTTTAAAAGTGAGAAAGAAAAACCGGGCTCGTCCGGGATTTGAACCCGGGACCTCTCGCACCCAAAGCGAGAATCATACCCCTAGACCAACGAGCCAGCCGGCTGAAAGCTTGATCAGAATATTTGTGAGTCTAGCTACTCCAGTTGGTTCGTTCCATTAGATTTATTAGTTTTCTTTTAAATTAACCCCAAAATAGGCAACATCTAAACCAAAGCTATGAGACCTCGGTTATAAAGTCTCTAATTCTAGGATCCATCTACATTGGGCCATACTATAATAGCTTCAGAACATAATCGCCTCAAATCAACCCTCAGTTGTTCTGATTTCTTCTCAATTTCCTTTTATCAGCAATCAAGTCACAAACGTGTATCTGGCACTGTGTGCTAAGCTCCGGCGATACAAGTTTTTAAAAACCAGACAAGTTTTTCTTCACCTCCTGTCCCCACTTCCAAATTTAATTAATCAGTAAGCAGTTATTGGCGACTACTCTGTGCTCTGCGAGGTAATATTTAACTTATTTGAAGAAATACATTTGGGCAGCTCTGTAAATTACCCTGGAGGTCCCAAATTGGCTAGGAGGAATTGTTCAGAACTACACATCGGCAACGAGATCAGAATGCCAAAAAAAAGCAAAAAACTACAAAGAACTAACCCCTTATTTTACAAGGAAGAACAAAGAACTAATCTGTCCCCTCATTTTACAAGGAAGAAATTACAATAAAACTCAGAGAGGTTAAGGGACTTGATTATGGTCACACAGCTTAAAAATGCCAAAGAGTATTTTAGACCTTCCACATCATTCAGTCTCTATAGATGACTCATACCCTCAAAGTATCCTGTCCTGGAAAACTAATCATAAGCCCTTCAGAAAGAAAAAAGAGTGGGGTACTTTTAATAGAATTCATAACTTCCAAGCATTCTTACTAAAGAAATAAAAAAATCAAATATTTTCACAATCGAAACACAAGAAGACAAAACAAACTTAGATAAGGAATCAAGGTTTACATTTGGGGCATGTATATTCAAAAAACTAACAAAAATGAGCTGCCAAGAAAAAGGAGAAAAGAGAGGAATTTACAGGTCCTTATATAATTGGCAATCCACTTGGAGGCAGAGAAATTATTGTGTCAAGTGGGAAAAAAAAAATTCCAGCTATGGAGAGCTGGTTTACAAAAGAAAGAAAGGAGGGGAAAGGAAAAATTCAGTGATTTGGGTATGGGCTGAGTTCGGAGAAGAAAAGGAGATCCAAACACTATAAACTAGATCCCTAGTATTGATTCCTATCCTTTTTTTTTCCTGTCCAAGAAAGGGAGAACAAGACAAACTTGGCCATCGTAACTGTGAATATGAATGTGATAAACTTGACCAGAAAACAGAATGGATTAATTACAAAGCAGAATCCAAATAATTGCTGGATTCAAGAAACACACTAAAAACATAAAATTCACAGAAACTTAAATGAGGTCTTGGAATAGAATTTGTTATGATTCAGGTGAATCCAAAAAAGCAGAAGGGGCAGTCACTATCTCAGACAAATGTAAAAATGGATGAATGAATGAAAGAAAGAAAAAGAGAAGCAAGAAGGGAAAACATATTTAAGGGAGGGAGCAAGGGAGCAAGCTGTACATATGTGAAGTCCATTTTTGTCCTCATGAAACAAAGATATTGACTTTATATATCAAAAAGAGCACTCAAAAAAAGTTAATCATTTTTCTCTAAAGAATAGCACATTTCTTTTTTTTTTAATCTAATATTTTGCAAATTTTGAGCAGAGTTGGGGTGAATGGCAGGCAACAGGACTAGAATAATTTATCGGTCACCACATCACAGGAACCTAGGGACAGAGAAACAGCAATTCAGTCAGGGATGGTCCCAACCAGCTTCCCTTGACCCCACCAACCCACCCATTCCATGGAGCAGTATGCTGGGGTAACAGCCTAGACTAGCAGTAGGATATGTCCTCCAGTCCAAGGTCCAGGTTTACCTGGAGTTTTCAAAGGGCCAGCTCCAGTAGCTGGCTACTTTTCGAAGGTGAGGTGAAAGGATCAGGGAACATAGGTAAGTAACAAAAGAGGGATTTGTAAAAGTTAACCAAGAAAGCCTATCCAGGACATAGACGATACAATTATAATTGTATTTGCATCAACAAGATTGCTAGAAAGGTTCACTATAGAGTTCTAACTAGAATTGGATGCACATTAAACCTTAAGTATATCAGACCAGTAAAACAGGAACACAGGCCAAGGGAAGTGGGACCATAGATTCTTCTGATTACTCCTATGCAGTCTATATGAACATATACAAACTATTGGGAGTCAGAAATCAGAATCTGGAACTGAAAATATAGAGTATATACAATGTCTCAGAGGGAAGGCACTGGGGGTAGCAAGAGAGGAAAAAGGGACAGACTGGGAAAGGCCTTCAGCCAAATGTGATATTTGAACTGATTTGAAGGAAGGCTAAGAAGCCAGAAGTCAGAGGAGACAAGGAAGGAGAACATTCTAGGCATGAGGAACAGCTAGGGAAAATGGAGATGGAGTGTCACGTGGGAGAAACAGAAAGGACAGTGTCACTGGACAGTAGAGTACATGGAGGGGATTGTAAGACTAGAAAGGTAGGAAGGGGCCAGGTTGTAGCTTTAAAAACTAAACAAAGAGTTTTATATTTGATCTTAGGAGCCATCGGAGTTTGAGTGAAGAAAGGGGAAGTGATCAGACTTACATTTTAGGAAGATTACTTTGACAGTTGAATGGAGGATCAATTGGAGTAGAGAAAGCTTGAGGCAGAGAAATGAACTAGAAGTTTACTACAGTAGTCCAGATGTGAGGTGAGATTTGTACATCCTTACAATCCTGAGTGATATGGGAGCCTGCATCTGAAGAGCAGTTGTATGGAGAGAAGTGAAAGTTTAGGAGAAACATTGAGAAGACTTGACAATTAGATGTGTGGGATGTGTTCAAGGGAGAAGTTGAGGTTGGCAGGAAGTTTGTTAAGCTCCTGTTATATGCTAAGCATGGGACTAGGTACTATCTATGTGTGTCCTTTGGTCATATATGCTCCCTGTCCCATGCATATTCTCTCTCAATGCACATGGCCTCTCCATACTGTATTCTTTCCATGTTTTCTTTGCCTAGGTGCCTATTCTTGACATAATATAGACATCTGTTTTCTTCCATGTATGGAAGGTTTACACTTGCTGTTTGTTTCAAAATGCTATTCCATGCGATGCATTTAAATAGTGTCTAAAGGCTAGTTTAGTAAAAGGAAAATTAGTAAGAGCTCATGAACTAAGGCTTTGGGTGGATGCTGACCCAAAACATTGTTTGAAACTGGAGTAGCTTTCATGAGGGCCATGGCTATAGGAGAGGCCTGGGCTGTAAATTAGTTTAAGACTCAGGACTATAGTTTTGTACAAATCCTATCTGTTGCCCAAATTAGAAAACAATTTGCAGCTCTACCACTTCAGTGACAAAATTTTGCCTCTTCAAGGCTATTAGTCAACATTCTCAGTTTGTGCCACTAAAGAGTTCTAGTTAACTCACATTACCTCATTCCAGATATCTAACAGGTCCTAAAGGATCTTAAACAGCTGAGAACTTAATTTACATTTTTAAATTCTTTCTAATCTGAGTCTTTCTCTTCCTTAAAAGTGAGTCCCCTCAAAAATTATTCTGAGTCCTCCATTAAGGGCAGTGAATATGTATCCCCTTTTATATTAATAATTCAGTATCCTCCTCCCTCTATTCTTCATCCACCTCCATCCCTCTAGGTATGATCTGAGCCCAAGTTTCTTCACCCATAAAATGAGGGTGCAGGACTCCCTGGCCGCTGTCAATATACTATTAGAAGACCCTGTTTTCCAGAGCTAAAGTCCAGCAAGCAAGTTGTGCCTTGATCTTACCATAACAACAATCCTTTGCACTCACCCTCTGGATAATTTCACCCACAGCAAAATCTCAGAATTGTTTCATGTATTTATTGTATTGCTTTGACCAACAGTAGGTGTTCTCTGAACTCAGACGAGCAATGCATAAGCTCAGATAAGTTCCTGTCATGAAACTCTGCTATGAATCAAACTTGTCACATAGTTGCTATTACCCCTCATTGTCAGGACTACAACTTAGTGTGTAGCCATTGGTGTTTAAGTATTGAGATTTGTTCAAACCAAAGTGGATCCTCCACTGTTGGGGATGTGGGGGCAGCAGCACATGTGTCTGGTTTCCCTCTTTGCTCGCAAGCTATTTCCCTGACTATAGAAAATAACCTGTCTCAGACTCTGCACCGTTGTTCTTGCCTACTCTGTTTGGCTCCAGCCTCCACGGGCCAAGAGATTAGGTCCAGTTGACACCTCCGAGGTCTAGATTTATGAATCTTAGAAACTTATGGATGTGCAATACAATGAATCTGACCAGGTCCTACACAGCCTGAAGACTCATCTCAATTTAAGCTTGTCATTTTATTTGATTGAGTTCAATCACTGGATGTCTGCTATGTGTAAGGTGGAAGCTGGAAGATACCAGGATGAAAAAGGCACAATCACTGCCCTGATCACAATTTGAAACCCATTCACATATCTAAATGTTGTTTGCATTTCAAAACATTTATCTCTAACTGGATAATAATTTTAGTTTACATTTGTACAACATGATTACAAAGCACTTTACCTCACCTCTCTTCAAGCTCACACAACAGTCCCAGAGAGGTAGGCAGAGCAGAATAAGGAATACTGACAAAGTTTCAGAGTTGATAAAATGCTGGAGTAGAGAGGGAATGATTGATCCCTTCTGACTCCAAACCCCGAGCTCTCTCCACTCTCTGTTATATAAGGGCAATGAAAGCTTGTTTTGTTCTTTTAAACCAAATTGGGCATTAGGCTGTTGGAGATAAGAATCACCAGAGATCTCAACAGCCTGGGGCTATAAATTAATTTAAGACTCAAGACTATAGGGTTGTACTAGTCCTATCTATTGCCCAAATTGGAAAGCAAATTGCAACTTTATAATTTCAGTGACAAAATTTATAAATTTAAATGTAAAATTTGTAAATTTAAATGTAAAAAACCTGTTTAGTACTTTTAAAGGCAATTTGAAATACAGAGGTGGGGGGAATCCATTCTCCATACTCACTTGTTAGGCCTCAGGATTGTTGTAATTACCTTCATTCCAAGATTCAAATGCCAGACCTTTTGGAGAGATAGATAGGAGAAAGAAAGAGACAGAGACAGAGACAGAGAGACAGAGAGACAGAGAGACAGAGAAAAAAAAAGGAGAGAGAGAGAGAGAAACAGAGATAAAGATGGTAGGAATATACAAAACTTCATTTATTTAGCTCACCTAGAAGTAAGGGTAACCCCCAAGACTACCAACTCTTGCTAACCAAATTCAAAGGAGATATTTCCAGGTCAGAATTCAAAGTCTGGTCTATGCCTGGTCTCATAATCTGTATAATTGCCCTAATAAAATAGAGGCTTGGACTAGGTACCTTCTAAAGTCCCTATCAGCTCTAAATAAATCTATGATCCTTCCTGATGGATAGGTAAACTCAGAAAATCAAATTAATGATGTGCATGAAGCAAAGTTTAAAAAAGCAATTTTTAAAAACAAAATGCTTCCAAACCAGAACTCCTAGAAGAAATCTCTCTTGTAACTAAGGAAGATAAATTAACATATATGACAATATAACCTTCACACCACTCAAGATTCACTACTTGTCCACTGAATAAAGGGAAATATAGGTGGGGTAGTAGATGAATACAAAGGGGGGGGGGGGGGTATTTGGCCTTGATGTTAGGAGGAATATGTGTTTAAGTTCTGGCTCAGGAAAAAGGCAGATATAGGTGTTATTATGCATACAGGTCTCACCTTGTTGTTGGGAAGAATTCTTAGTTTAGTACAGTACCTTGCCTAATAAATGCCTCTTGGCCAACTGTTCAAATCTTGCCTCAGACAGGATACTATTTCCTGTTTGTGTGCGTGTGTTTGGCTAAGGCCTGGATCTGAGTTCTAATGTTTTATAGTGTTTACATTTAAATAATTGTGGTCAATTGTCAATACTGTTCTCTCAGTTCTATTTATCACTCTTCATCAGCTCATGCACATCTTCCCAAATTTTTCTGAATTCTTCATTTTAAGTTTTTTACAAAGAAGAAATAATCCATTGTGTTTATATTCTATAATTCTTATCCATTCCCCAATTGATAGGCACTGTTTCTAGTTTCTCAATACTAAAAAACAGCTTTATTATCAATATTTTTATTGGATCTTCTCTCTCTTTGAATCCCCAGGGCCAAGTGCCTTGTAACATTATCCGTGGCTCAAAGGATATGAATAATCCCACTCTTTTAACATTGTTCAAAATTATCTTCCAGAAGGGTGGACCAATTCATAGCTTCAGCATTACTGTGCCTGTATTTCTACAGGCTCTTCAACGTTGGCTATTTCCTTCATTTTATCCATCTTTGCTGATTTTCTAGGTGCCAGGTAAAATCTCAGAGTTCTTTTAACTGTCTTTTTAAAATTATTATTAGTGATTTGGAAAGTTTTCTCATAAGGCTGGTGATCATGTTCATTTGTTCTCAGCTGGGACAGGGGATGAGGCACTCAGAAGAATGACAGTATAATCACACACGTTTTTTCCTTCCTTCCTTCTTTCTCTCCAACGTTCCTTCCTCCCGTCCTTCTGCCTTCCCTCCTTCAATCCATCCTTCCTTTTTCTCTTAGCACAGTGCCTAACACATAGTAAGCACTTAATAAATAATTCTTTCCTTCATTAGTAATGCTTATAGCACATAGTAAGCGTTTAATAAAATGCTTGTTGCCTTACTTCCCCGCTTTCCTTAGCCCCGTGCCTAGCACAAAAGTAAGCAGTTGACAAACGCATGTTGCTTTCCTGCCTGCCTCCTTTTCTTCCTTGCTTCCTTTCTTATCATAGCATTTTGCACATAGTTAAGTAAGCGCTTAATAAATGTTTCCTGCCTGCCTCCTTGCATTTGCGCTACATCTAGCGGAAAAAAAAGACAGAAGATGGGAAAACAATAAAAGATGGAGTAGAAAAAGGGAAACTAGATAGAGCCCGATCAACATTGCAAAGCTGAAACATGGAAATTGCTTCTCTGGTATTTTCTAGGTTTCAGTAATCATGACCTCACCTTCCGAGCTCCGATAAAAAAGTTGTGGGATATTGAGGCCCCAGCGAGATTTGAACTCGCGACCCCTGGTTTACAAGACCAGTGCTCTAACCCCTGAGCTATGGAGCCATCCACGTTTCCTGATTCCAGAGGCACTCTTATGTTGTTGTGGCCTGAGCTGCCACAGCATGGCTGAAAGATTGGAGAGGGCTTAGTGCCCGGCGCGCGCCGCCACAGACCAAGCAGCGAGAACGACTGTCGGACGGTGGAGACAAAGGAAGGCCGGAGGCCAAGAACGAGGCGGGAGCTGGAGCCGCAGCGCCTGTGTGTGGGGCGGGGAAAGGGCCGGAAATCTGGAACCCAGAAGTTCGGGGGAAACTAGAAGGAAAAGGACTGAGTCCCGGATCGGAGGGCAGTGCGTAGAATAGGGCAGAGCCCTAGCCTGGTAGTGGAGAAATGCCCAGCTATTGTGACCTTGACTAAGTCATCCCTGAGTCTAAGCAAAAAAAAAAAAAAAAAAAAGTGGTGAGGGGCCAAAGATCTCTTTCCAGCTAGGAAGGCAGACCCGACAAGAGAGCTGACCCTGGGGAGTGGCTGGGGGATTGAGGAGGGGATTGAGGAGGAGGGGGCCGTGAGTTTGGCAGCAGTGACAAAAGGGTCTGCCTCCCCAGCTACCTCCCAGCATCAGCCAATGCAAACGCCACTGAAATGGACCGGTCCTCAGGGTCGGCTGGCTGCCAGCCTATTTGCAGCTAACCGACAGAGGTATAGTTGAATAAGAAGACCTGGTTTGGGGAAATGAATCTGACAGTAGTGGGTAGAATAGATTGGAAAGCTGAGATGGGCGAGGTGGGCCTATAATAAAATGGTGCAGTTAGAGCAAAAGACTTTATCAAAGGTGAAGTAATATTTTATTTCCTAGTTTGCGAGATGAGACCAGAAGGAATAGGGCCTGGGCCAACTTTGCCTGTTGCATGTCCCAAGACAGCGACCAACAGAGCCACATTACTGCATTACTGTGGCTGACTCATAACATGGCAGTGAGGAACTGATCCCATATTGCTAGGAAATTGCTAGATCAAATACAGCCTGCTTTAGGTCTGCAAAAGCTGCCTCCCAGCCCTTACCTATCTATCAAGACAACTGAGTCCCTCTGAGGAAAATAACATGGAGAGAGAGAGAGAGAGAGAGAGAGAGAGAGAGAGAGAGAGAGAGAGAGAATAGGGTCTAATAGCTGTATGACAAAGTCTGAATTTAGAGGGTTTGATTCTGCTCACAGAGAATAGGGAAACTACTGACAAAGATGGAGAAGTCCATATGATTTCGGAGTGCAGAAGAAAAAAAACTCTATATTATGAGTACCCATCTGCCAGAGACAACTTTATTATTTAAATAGTTCTGAGCACCTCTGCTTGGAGAGAAAAAAATCTGAAGGGACAGAGAGGCACCTCGCCTTTGTTAATCTCTCTACCCAAGTATATTTTCTTCTTACAATGTACAGGGTCAAGTCCACAAGCATTTATTAAGCACCTACTACCTGCCAGGCATTGAGCTAAGTGCTGGAGACACAAGAAAGGCAAAAGGCAGTCCCTGATTCGAAGGAGCTCAATCTGGCTGGGGGTACAATATGCAAACAGCCATGTACAAACAAGATATCTGCAGGATGACCTGGAGATAACTGGCTGAGGAAAGACACTAGAACTAAGAGGTGGAGGGACCAGACTACTGGCAATAATTCAGAGGTCTGAAAAGACTTCTTTATTGATTGATTTTTTTTAACTGGGTCTTCCAATCTCATCCAGGCTTGAAATGCAGCATCTACTCAGGGGCAAGCCTCAGTCGGATCATCACCAGAGATTTGACCTGCTCTATTTCAGATCTAAGCTGGTTCACCCTTCGCTGAGCACCCTGGTTGCCCTCCACTGCCAAGGATTCACCATAAATTTGGATTCTCGATTGGATTAGCTCACTGAAGCTTAGAACTCTCTAATTCAAGAGATTTTCCAACTTCAGTCTCCCTTGTAACTAGGATTACACCTGGGAAAGGCTTCTTAGAGAAGCTAGAATTTTGGGGAAAAAAAAAAAAAGGAGGAAGAGATGACAATAAAGAAAATTCTAAACATTGAGACAACCAGTGAAGATTAGCAGGCAATGGAACATCTTGTTTCAGGATCAGTAATGTCACTGGATCACTGAATATGTGAAGGAAAATTAATATGGTGAGATATTAATTGGTAAGCTATAAGGAGATTGGGAATCTAGGAAGGGTTCAGCTTATAAAGCACTTTAAAAACTAAAGAGAGTATTTTATATTTGATCCTTAATTGTGATAGGGAGCCACTAGAGTTTACTGAACAGGGAGAGGACATGGTAAGACCTGTGCTTTAGGAAAAATCAGTTTGATGACCAAGAGACAGATGGCCTGGAGAAAAGAGAGTAGAGGCTCTAAGACCAACAAGAAGGCTGCTTCAGTAATCCAGTCCTGAGAGATGAGAGCCTATACCATGGTGGTAGCAGTGTCAGAGGAGAGAAGAAATGTACAAGAGAGGTTATGACGAAAGAATCTATAAGATTTGGCAGCTGTTTGGATATGGAGGGTAAGATAGAGTGAGGAGTTGAAGAGGACACCTAAGTCAAGAGCCTGAGTGACAGGAAAGATTATGATGCCCTTGACAATAATAAGAAAGTTAGGGAGAGTTTCAGGGTGAAAATAATAAGTTCAATTTTAGATATAACTTCATTTTTTTTTAACTTGGTAAGTTTAAGATGTGTATAAGATATTCATTTAGGGATGCCCAATAAGGTATGTTAGACTGGCGGTCAAGAGAGAGGTAGAGAATCATTTTCATAGCGATGATAATTGTATACATGAGAGCTAATGGCATCACCAAGAAAAATAGTATATAGGGAGAAAAGAACCCAGGATAGTCTTGGAGAGAGCAGTGTCATGAAAAGTTAGAGAAAAAGGAGTATAAATGAGAAGACAGACCCTCAAAGAGTTTAAAGATTAAGAAAAGATATCACAATTAGCAGCTCTGTGGTAACTTTGGGGAGAATGATGAAGTTGGGAGCCAGACTGCAAAGTTTAGAAAATAGAGAAAGGAAAAGTAGAGGTACCAATTGTATCAAATAGTACAGAGACAGAAAATCAGACGATCCAGGATAGAGCCCTTCATGACACCCACAGTTAGTGGGCATGACTTGACTAAAGATCCAACAAAAAAGACTGAGGAGTGATCAGACATGTAGGAGTATCCTGAAAACCTGGAGAGAAGAGGAGAAAAGGGTGATCGACTCATGTCAAAGGTCAAGAGAAATAAGGATTGAGAAGTGACCATTAGATTTTGCAGTTAGGAGATAATTAGTAACTTTAGAGAAAACTATTTCAGTTGAATAATGAAGTCTGAAGGTAGACTCCAAAGAGTTAGTTGCTTGTTGTCCTTTGTTCTTGAAGAGGACCAAGATGACATCACCATGTTGAAGCCAAGGTACAGTGTGTCTGGCCATGACTGATGACACCAATACAAACTCAGAAGGCTCTGCCACAGATGAGGCACAAACAGTCCACATGAACATTTGGAGTGGTGATGTCTTTAAATTTGCACATCTCACATTTCTTTTGAGCTACTGCAATTCTGCTTTGTTCATGGAGAAAGAGGGTTAAGAAAAGAGTGAGAGAAAAGGAAACAGAGGCACCAGGTATAGATGGCCTTCTCAAAGAGTTTAGCTGCCCAATGGACAACAGACATGGGATGATAACTAGCGGGGATGGATGGATCAAATGAGAGTTTTTTGAAGATGGAGGAAACATGGGATTGTTTGTAGGCAGTAAGGAAGCATCCAGTAAACAGGGAGAGACTGAAGATCAAAGAGAATAGAGATGGCAGAATGGGCAATCTACTGGCACAGATAGGATGGAAAGAGAGCACTTGTGCATGTAGAAGGGTTTTCCTTGGCAAGGAGTAGGTCCACCTCTTCAAAACATAGACAAAATTCCATATTCAAATTGAAACAGGAACACTAAAACTAAACTAAAGCAGTATGATTCATATAACAGAACAAGAATCACTATTTTTGATTACGAGAGAATAATTTTCTCAAAATCATTCCATCTCTCTTTAATCATTTATTCTAAGAAGTCTCCTTTTTTTCCCATGCTCCCAGATAAACTCAAGAAATTGTCTTTAAATGGAATTTAATCAAAGACTACTCCCTCTTTATCTTGATACTCCAGTAGATTTCTGGGAGGAGGGCTTACTGAGCTGAATAGGACTCTCCCTTCAAAAACTTTCAATGCATAAAGTTTCAGAATTGAAAGTTAAATAAAGACTAATAAAATTTCCCTTTTTTTTTTTTTTTAAAGAGAGAACTAGAGAGCTAGAACTGGGAAAAGATAAGGAGTTTCTTTAGACATATTTAGTAGGCTCTTGGTGGAACACAAGTAGAGCTCTCCAACAGATAGCTGGAAATATGGGACCAAAGTTCAGAACAGATATCAGATCTGAAGATGAAGACAAGTGACCCAGGAAATCTCATTCTTAAATTTTTTTCCTTGAGCTCCATTTTGGAATGGCATTTTTTGTAAGAAACCTAAGTGGAAATTGAAGGAATGCCCATCAGTTGGGGAATGACTGAACAAGTTGTGGTATGTGAACGTAATGGTTTTATGCCATTATGCTATCAGAAATGATGAGTAGATGGATTTCAGAAAAACTTGGAAAGACTTACATGAACTGATGCTAAGTGAAATGAACAGAATTAGAACATTATACACAGTAACAGCAACATTGTGTGATGATCAATTATGATACTTAGCTCTTCTGAGCAACACAATGATCCAAGACAATTCCAAAAGACTCATGATGGAAAATGCTATCCATATCCAAAGAAAGAACTATGAAGTCTGCAGATTGAAGCATACTATTTTAATTTTTATTTTTTGTTTTGGGGTTTTTTTTGCTTTTTGTGGTTTTTCCTTCTTATTCTGTTTCTTCTTTCACAACATGACTAATGTGGAAATATGTTTGACATGATTGCACATGTATAACCTATATCAGATTGCTTGCCTCTTGGGGAGGGAAAGGGCAGGGAGGTAGGGAGAGAAATCTGGAACTCAAAATCTTATAAAAAATGAATGTTGAAAACATTACATTACATGTAATGGGAAAAACCAAAATACTATTTACAAAAAGAAAGAAGTCTAATTGATTTATTGGACTTCTTTTTAACTTTTTAAAGTGTGTATCACCCCTCCCAGGTAGTTCCCCTAACTTTCACTTACATTCTCACTGACAGATTGGTCTTATCTTTAGATTCTAAGGTCTGCCCACCGATGTGCTTCCCATTAAGACTCATGCTAAGGACTTCCTACCAAGATGTTTGCAGACATCCCAGCTTCCACATACCTACTCCAACAAAATTCAAAAAAGTTCAAACTAGACCTAAAATAATGATTAAGAAATAATGTGAGAAACTATAGAAAGTGACTTCTACCTGAGAATTGCACAAAAGTCAGCCCACGAGCAATAGGAAAAGGGAGCCATCCCATAAAGCCAACACCAGCACAGGGTAGCATTTCAACACAACCAGAGATGGGACACTTATAGCCTGCAAGATTCTGTGTCCAGAAGCAGCAAAAGTAGAGAGCTCCCCTGAAAATGGCCCAGGGTGGTCCCCAAAGCAGGGACCTGTGAAGCCCAGAAGAGTGCAGGTGGCAACCCATTTGGTGTTTAAGAGAGGATATTATAGGAAAGCAAATAGTCACAAGCCAAAAAATAAGCAAAAAAAAAAAAAAAAAACAACTTGCTAATGAAGAATGTGGAATTAAAAGGAAAAAAAAAGAAAAGCAAAAAACTGGAATCCAAAGGGGCATTTTATATTGCTTCTTAAGATCACTGGGAATTGACTGAACAAATTGTGGCACATCAATATAACAGAATATTGTTGTGTCTTTACAAGTGGCTAAAAATTATATCAGGAAATCCTGCATAATATAAACTGAAACAGTAAAGTAGGCAGAAGTAGAAGAACAATTTATACAAAGAAAGCAATACTAAAGAAAAACAACTCTGAAAGACTTAAGAACTCTGATCAAAACAATGACCATCCATGCCATCAGAGAACCAGTGATGAAGCATGAAGTGATGGACACAAGGTGCAAAGACATACACCGTGGGGCATGGTCACTATGTGGGTCCATTTTGTTTGTCTCTGTTTATTTGCCACAAGGATTCTTTTTTCTTCTTGGTTTTTAATGGGGAATGGGTGGGGGAACAGTGTTAAGGGAGAAGCATTAGCAGTTTTGGTAAGGAAAAAAAAAGGAAGAGAGACCCATTTTATCATTTTTAAATGAACAAAGGAGAACAAGGAAACCCAGAAGATAGCACAGACAGACAGGTCAGTTTTGAAAGTAACATGTAGAATTTTAAAAACAGTTAAAAAAATAAAAGTGGTATAAAATAGAGATTCTTGGTTTCATACAGAATCTTCTTTTCGTGTTTTACTGTATATGTAGAAATGCTTTTTTACGCAGAAGTATGTAAGTTCAGGATAAAAATAATTTTTAAAAAAGACAGTATTCAATACAATTTGCTCTTAGCAAAGACATTTATTAAGATGGCACATACCAAGAACAATTGGCCTAAAACATTCCTCACATAAAACTGGGGACAACTCCCCCACAAATCCACACAACATCAGTGGGGAAAATGAGCAAAGACCTAATGTACAATGACAGCGAGGCACCGGTGTAGAACATGGCAATGTCAAAGGCACCTTCTGAGTCTCGGTATTTCAGGCCCAATATCCTTTTCTCTCCTTGTACAAGCCTTCCAAAGCTGCTCCTTGGGTGCAGTCTCTGCTGGGCTGGTTGCTCAACAGCACTCTCAGAGTATCCTTTTCTTGAGTCTAGATATCTCTCTTCTCCACTACCAGGAGTTTCTTTGGAGATGTTTCCTCCCTTGGGTAACTGTCTTTATCTGAATCTATATGGAATGTGGGTCTCTGCCCCTGGCTAGATATATTCTTTCTCTACTGCTAAACTAGGTCTGATTCAAAGCAATATGTTGGATAAGGAATAGGGAATAGAGGAAATTTTCTCCCCCTCTTGCTGCTCTTTAGTATAGATGCAAAGATCTCTTCCACAACTGTCTCCAACTCTTCAATTCTGAAATTCACTCAAGGTACAGAGGCGCATGGACAATGTCAATCCTTGTTCCTTTCTCGACCCAGTCAGAAAGATTTCATAGCTTATAAAGGGATGGTGTTCTAGAAGCCCATTTACTTTCAGTTTACTCCTCATTATCACCTTGTGATTGATTATATTCTGGGCCTCCAAGGACTAGAATCAACTGAGGTATGAGTCCTTTACATACGTGTCATCTCTTACTGTGGATAGTAGGGCCAACCTTGGAGACAGAAAACCTGAGTACAAGTCTTGTAACTACTGGTTTCATGACCAGGAGCAGGTCATAACTTTTCAAGTAAATTTCATTCAACAAGCACTTATAATAAGCACTTCACAAAAAATATACATAGTATAGAGCATGGCATATAATATCACATTTTTTTTCCATTTGTTGATTAGTTGTGTTGAATTTTCCTTACTCTTCTTTATCTTTTATTAAAAAAAAAATCTTTATAATAAATGATGTTTTTATGGGAGGAGATGGATATAGTGGGAAGTCTTTGTAATGCAAAAATAAAAGATCAGTAAAAATCAACTTTAAAAAAAATATTGATATATTTTGTTTTGACATAATACTTTACCCATCTTATCGTCCCTTATAACAAAGACTTAAAAAAAAAAATAACAGTTCAGCTAAACCAGCTAACACATCAGTAGATCTGAGGGATCTATTCAATATTCCACATCCATTGTCCCCATTGTTGCAAAGAAGGGAGGGAGGTTCATCTTCTCTAGGCCAAGCTGAGGCTCTCTGGACATAACATTCAGTTTTCTTTCCAACAGATATTCCCAGAGTATAAGTTTATGTCACTTTTCTGCTCAAGAAGCTCCATTAGCTCCCTATTCAATTCAATTCAACAAGCACTTATTAATCCCCTAATAAGTACTAGGTACTAGACTCTGCTAGATAACAAACCTAAAATGCAAAAACCAACACTGACTCTACCTTTCTGCCCTCAAGAAACTTACAGTAAGGGGAGAAGGAAGCAGAAAGAAGGCAGCCCCAAAATACAGAGAAAAAAATTAAAAAGAAAATCTATACAGAGTAATTTTGAAGGACAGAACACTAGCAAGTGGGAGGTAGGGGATATAACACAGGTCTCCTGTAGGAAGTGGCACATCTCCAAGATAAAATACTAACTTCTATTTTGCATTTAGTCCTTTGCAATCTTGCTATAGCCTAGCTTTCCAGGCTGATTATACATTACTTGCTTTGATACCCACTCTGTTTCTTCCAAAAAGGCCTACTTGCTACACTCTGTATAGGGCACTCCATATCTCACTTCTGGAGCCTTTTCACAGTTGTCCCCCATACTTGAAATCCTATACTTCTCTCTCTCTCCATCCCCCCATTGACTATAGCTCCTAGAGGACAGGAAGGTGGTTTTGGTTTTGGTTTTTCAATCCCTAGCCCTCTTCAAGGCTAGTAAAGCCCAGGAAACCTTCCTTATTTGCTTAGGTAGGAGGCAACCTTCTAGCTACATGCTGCCTAGGAAAATCCTCTCTTCTAATTAGAACTGCAGTTCATGATGTTCTACATGGACATACTCTTTGGTGGCCATGTGTATGATTTATGTATAGACTTATGTGCCCATCCTGAATATTCAACCTAGTAGCCTGACTGCTGTCATCTGTTGAACTGGGACATTTACTCTTGAGTCTTTGACTTATACTCAGAACCCAGAAAAAAAGGAACTCTTTCTTTCCAGGCCAACTTGGATTGGATCCAGTGCATTGGACTTCTGCTCTAAGGAATACATTAACTGCCAGGACAGGATGGAGAGGAGAAGAAGAGAAATTCCTCCTCTTTCTTATCTGGCAGCATTCCAGAAGTTGAAAGGGAAAAGGTGAAAGCCTAGAAAGTCCTAAGCGGGTCTATATACTCCCTTTTTTCATATGGCCAGCACAAAATGGTGACTTTTTTTGACTAGAGTCCATCCTCCTACACATTTAAGTCAACCAATTCTTCTTTGAATCAATGTATGTCTTCACACACTTCTCTGTATTTATCATATTTATTGTATCTTACACACAGTAATATTCCATTACATTCACGTATCACAGTTTTCTTAGCCATTCCACAACAGATGGACATCTACTTTTGTTTCCAGTTCTTTGTGACCAAAAGAGCATCTACAAATATTTTAGCATATGTTGAACCTTTCTTTTTCTCAATGACCTCTCTGGGGTCATGCCAGGAGTGGAATTCTTGGACCAAAGGGTTATCAGCATTTTAGTCATTTTATTTGAATATTTCCAAAATGTTTTCCAGAATGCGTTGTGCCAATTCACAGCTACACCAATAATGCATTAATCTTCATCTTTTCACTTCTTCAACATTATTTCCATCATTTATAATCTTTGCTATTTGGCTGAGTGTTTCGATTTGCATTTCTCTTACTAGTATTCAAGAGCATTCTTCCATATGGTTGTTAATAATTTGCCATTCTTTTAGCATATCCTTTGACCACTTTTAATTAGAAAATAGTTTCTGGTCTTTATTTCTGTCAGTTCATAGTTCTGTTAGTACATTTAACTTAGACAGGAAATCCTTATCAGAGATTTGAGACAAAGATTACTTCTCTTATCCTAATTGGTGAAAAAGTTTTTTAATTTCACATAATCAAAATTATTACTCAAAACTGTAAAAAGGATATGACCTGCTTCTCTTGTTTTTTATGGTATGATCTTTAATATTCAGATCTCATATGCACTTTGAATTTATTACAAAAAAATGATATGTTTGTTTAAATCTAATTTCTACAAGACTACTTGCCTTTTTTCCTAGATGTTATCAAATAAGTTCTTTCCTAAGTAATTTGTTTTTAGGTTTATTGGACAGTGGTTTCAATATTTCTGGTTCTTGTTTAATATGTACTGTAAATTTTCTACTTTTTAAACTAGTACCAAATGGCTCTGATGACTCTTGGTTTGTATTATACTTAAAGGTCTGAAAAAGCTGTTTTACATTCATTCCTACCTTTTTTCATCATTTCTCCTGATGATATGGATATTTTCTTCTTCCAAATGGATTATTATCTAGCCCTGAAAAATCTCATTTGGCACTTTGACATAACATTAAATCTATGTATTAACTTTGGTTCTATTTGATTTTTTATTTTAGCCCAGCTCAGTCATGTGTACTATGTATTCTTTCCAGGTATTTAAGTGGCTCTTTATTCCTGTAAGGAGTGTTTTGTAACTGAATCTATGCATGTATTGAGAATATTTTGGTAGACTGACTCCCAGTTTTTAATTTTTTAAAAAAAATATCAATTTGGCAGCTGCACAAATGATGGATTGGAGGCCAATTAGGAAGCTCTTGTAATACTCCAAGAGAGATGATAAGGATATAACTGTAAAATCTTACCTTTCAACCACAATCTTAATCTAGTCATTTCTCACTTAATATGTTGGTATTTCCTTAACCAAACTACCCCCTCCTGGTTTCTTCCTCTCTTTGCAGTTTACCTTCATTAAGTTTTCTTCCCTCATCATTATTCCGACCATGCCATTCCTCTCCTTGGGTGTTTACCATTAAACTACAAAGCAGGTCCAAAATCCAGTCTGAAAACTTTCAGTGGCAGCCTCTCTACAGATTTACTTGCTTAATCTCTTAGAACCTCTCCTTTTCCTCTTACGTAAAGTGAGTCAATGTTCCTTTTATTAAACATGTCTTTCTTGCCTCTGGGCTTTTTACTAGGTTATATCTGTTGCCTGAAATACCCCATCAACAAAGAATAACAAAACATTTCACCACCTTTTTTCGGGGTTCCTAAGACTTCACCTCCTCCATGTTACCTCCCTAATTAGAATCACAGGAATATAGATTTAGAGTAGTAAAGGACCTTGGAGATCATCTAGGCCAGGGCAAACCCCTCATTCTATAGATAAAGGAGGCCCAGAGAGTGAAATTACTCTCCCCAGTTCACAGAGGCGACTCAGTAAAACTCCAGGAGTATCCTGATACACAAACTGGGATGAAATACAGACTCTTATCTGGCATTTAAAGTCCTCCAAAATCTGACTTCGGCCTACCTTTTCAGTCTTAATACATGTTTCCCCTTCACGTAGAGTCAAATTAATTTACTTGCTGTTCCTCATAGTCTCCCATCTCTGTGCCTTTGCATCTATAGGCTCTCTCCCTGTGCCCCGAATGCCCTTCCTCATCACCACGGCCATTTCCTTTAAGAACTCAGCTCTATGCTAAGCCTCTTCCCAAATGCTTGTGCCTGATCCACAAAATTGCCTTATGTTTCTTTTTTTATTATCATATTTAGATACTGAACTTATTGCCTCCCTCAATAGAATAAAGGCTTCTTGAATATTTTTAATTTTATATTTGCATTCTAGAGCTAGGATCTGGACTCAGGGCGTCCAACTTCAAATCTAGTGATCTCTCCACTACATTCAAAATAGTCAATTCTTAGTGATCCACTGCTGCAGTTAAGTATCCTGGACACAAAACACAGGAGTTCAAATACTGCTTCAGACAATTCATTTAACCTCATTTTTCGATTTTCTCACTTATAAAATGAAGATAATAATAGCTATTATCTCCCAGGATTACTGAGATCAAATGAGACATTTGTAAAGCACTTTGCTAATCTTTAAGTAATATAGAAATTCTAGTTATTATATATGTGGAAATTCACTTTTCATCAAATGTTTGCATGGGCATCTACATGCCAGGTACTGTGTTGGACGCTGCAGACTTCTTACCACTCTATATGCAAACCAGTCATTTAAAGAGTTTCCTCTAGTTCCCGGAAACTGGAAGATTGAGACACACAGATCCCTAAAGAGAAAAAGGAGCTTTTGGACAGATGTCTATGCCCAGAAAAAGGGGAGGCAGAAAATGCCCTTTAAAAAAGGAGGGTAGTGGAATGGCTAGGTGGCACAGTGAATAGAGCACTGGCCCTGGAGTCAGGAGGACCTGTGTTCAAATGCAGCCTCAGACACTCACTAGTGTCTGACTAGCTGTGTGACCTTGGGCAAGTCGCTTAACCCCAATTGCCCTGCCCTCCCCCTTCCAAAAAACAAAAAGGTTAAAAAAGGAAGGCAGAGAAAAATGAAAGAACGAAGTGAACAGTAGAAGTTAAGGTAACTACTATCAGCTTAAAGGCAGGATCCCTGGATTCTGGGAGAGGATGAAAACCCGAGTTTCCAGTCAGTGGGGGTAGCTTACCTCAAGCCTGGTTTCTCAGAGCTTTGTCTCCACAGGTGGTGTTAACTCAGCCCCAGGAAATATGACAGACCCTCCTATTCCCACAACTACCCAGCTCGCCTCTGCAACTTAAAGAGGGACCATCATTTGAGCATAGAGAGGGAAGAAACCTCAAGGCCTTCTGAAAATGGAAGAGCTGACAGCCACTCACAGAATCAGACAGAAGCATGATGACATCACAAGTAACTGCTTTGCATATAGCCTTTGCATATAGACAAGGGTTCTTAAGTTTTGTGTGTCATGGGCCCCTCTTGACAGTCTGGGGATACCTATGAAAAGACCCCTTCTCAGAATAAAGTTATGAATTGATTAAGATAAAATACATGGGGTGACAAAGGAAACCAATTATATTGAAATACAGTTTGTAAAAAAAAATTTTCAAACACAAGTTCACATATCCAAAGTTGAGAATTCCTGCTCTAAGGTTTAGAGTCTATGCCCAAACTTTTCCTTTCTCCTTACCCAGAGCAGCTTCTAGTCAAATAAGTGTTCACTCCTGCTACAGAGACATACATTCACTTAATTATATCATACTCACATGCAAACACATCTATACACACAATCAAGGACTCAGACACACCGACAGAACATTCAAAAACCCTCATCCATTATTAACACACAGCCCCAGAGGGACAAGCTCATAGTAGTACTTAGAGTACAAGAAGACACAAGTACAGCCACAATCACATATCAGGAGACCACAATAAATGCACACTCGCTTCACAGGCCCACATACACTAGTGTCCAGATTCAGTAAGTATTGTACACATTCACACAGAAATAAGACTTACATCACCACTCAGAATAGAGAACTGATCCACAGATACAATCACACATGGACTCACAGAAACCCCTGAATGACATACTTCCCTTTCCCACCCACCTCACCCACCAAGAAACCAAGTAATGAGACGAACTTATATTCTGTATTTCTAACTCTCCAAAGGAAAGCTGATCAGGGAAAGCCACTCTTCCTCCATTCTTGTTCTGCTTCCCTCCCTCTGCATCAGAGTCACCAAAAGTAGAAAGCATCACCAACTGGGGAAACTGAGGCACCATCCTGACAAAGAAGCCATGGAGATCATGAAGGAGAACCTAGAACAATACATATATGTGTGTATGACATTCTCTAGGTGTGCTTCTTGGAAAGGTGTCAGAAGTGTATTTACATCATTTGGTAAAACAGTGGGAGTATATATTTGTGGCAGGAAGTACCTGAATATTGATTGCTATGAGTGCATTCATGCCTGTGGGTTTATACAATAATATGACTGTGAAGTTATGAGTGTGGATTTGCACATGTATTTGGGAGTAGAGATCTATCCATACAGTCAGTGATGGGAGTACCTTTGTATTGGTAATCTGTTATATGGTTGGAGGTGGAGGAGGGGAAGGAAGGTTGTAGGGCAGTGTGAGCATGAATTCCCAAAAGTGTGTTGGCATTTATTCCTTTGAGTGGCTGGCTGCATGGCTACACACATGGGCAAGGGTCTAATTCTAGTCTGGGTAGAGACTGACATCTTGGAAACAGAGTTCTTTCCTGATTCCAAATGGCAGCTGTAGCCAGGAAAATTGATGATCTCTGAGTCCAAAGGCAAGCAGCCAAGTTCACTCAGCTTTGAGTTCACTTTTGATCCTGTTGGCTACAGTCTGACAAAAGTGCAAAGCAGAGAAATAAAAATGTCCTGCCCCAGACCCAGAGCTGCCTCCCTCCTCGGTTGGGACAGCTCAAGGCTGAGATTCAAGTAAGCAGGAACCTACAGAGAGCTGGGGAAGCTGACCCCCTAGTGAAGGGGAATTTTGCTAGTCCCCCTTCCACTTCCTACCACCTCTCCCCAATACCTCCTAAAGTCCTGGGAAAAATGAAGATGCAGAAGAAAGTTGAGACAAAAGCCAGTATCAACAGCCAGAGAAAGGAGACACAGAGCAGTTTTAAGATCTAGAGATGAAGTGAGACCAGGAACAAGGAGCAAGGCAGATATGTATAGTCTAAACTTGCTACTTGGCCACAGTCATTGCTACCTGCCAAAAAAGGCCAAAGGGAGGGTTAGCCAAATTCCCCAGTATCCACAGGCCTCAAGGTTAAATTCACAAATAAGTTTTGGTGAAAAGGTAGCCCAGAAAAAGGAGAAAAAAGGGTGAAGACCTGTATGAGATAATCTGGATGCTTTCCTTGTAATAAGCCCCAGCAAGAGGCTGGAGAAGGGATAAAGCCAGAACATGGCAAACAAGAAGCCAGGGTTTGGGAGAGGCCTATACATACAACATTAACTTGTTGCTTGTATCCCATCTCTCAAAGAAAACAAAATTAGATCTGGCCAGGTAGAAAGCCAGGGTTGGGGAGAGACCTGTGCAGGATCAATTTCCTGCAGTTCCCAATACCCAGAGGCCTGAATCAGCCCCATCCTCTTAGTGGCCCATCATTTCTGGCCCCATCTCATGGCCAGATCCTCAAGTATGTCCCAGTAGAGCAGACAGAGAAGAGGGGAAAGACTCGCTCTCGGAAGGCCACTCGGAAGGTGTAGATGTGTCTCATGTCCTCAGCAGCGTAGAAAGACACTGCACCAGCCTCTAAATCCAGGGCAACCCGGACGCGGGCCAGCCGCCCCCCCGGGCTCAGTGAGGTACGTTCAGGAGATGTCACGGCCCAGTATTGCCCACCATTGAGCTGAAGGGCCCAGACACCCTCCTCAGGAGTGAAGGGGGTGAGGCCCTTACGCCGGACACTCTCCCTAGCCACTCCAAAGGCCCAGCCATCAGCCGAGCCGACCTCCACCTCCCAGTGGTGACGGCCAGAAGAAAATCCACGAGAGGCCAACACTCGAGTATTCGTGTCAAAGCGCCGGGGATTAGGAGGCAGATCTTGAGGTCGTGGGCCCAGGCGGACACTCTTGAGATCCAGTGAGAGGATGAGGCGAGGATTGGCTGTGTCAGGATCCAGTGTCAGTTCCACTTTGGAGGAGAAGGAAGAGAGGAAAAGACAAAAGCAGAGAAAGGCATCATTGGGTATAGCTCCCTGACTCTAGGTGGGATATCCCCCCTCCTCTCAGAAAAGCTGTATCTCTCTCTTCTCTTGCTAAACCTGACCAAAAAAATAAAAATCCCTTTTCCGTTAGGATGCTTTCCAGGATTCCTACATCCCACCAGACCCTGATCATTGTTTTTATCCTGTGTACATTCAGATCTTACTCTGATCATTTGCACTGTGTTCTACATTAAAAAAAAAAGTCAGTGTTAAGTGTATGCCCTGTATCCCCCATCATACCAGGAGCTCTCCAAGGGCAGGGACCATGTTTCTTCCTTTCTTCTGTCTCTCCCCCCCAATGTGCCTGGTACAGGGATCTATCTGTACAGGGCGGGCGGGAATGGGGGGGAAAGAGGCACAGCAGGGTCAGTACATGTTGTAGACTGACAGACCTCCCCAAAGTAAAGTATCCAGAGACCCAGGCCATAGTGTAGCTCCCTCCCCCTGGGAGAAGTGCCAACAGTACAAGTTACCCCACAGGCCACTGAGAACATGCCCCATTGCCCTGTGGGGTAGTCCCACCTGCATAATGGATAAGGCAGAGAAAAAAAGAGACACATCTATAGAAAAAGACCCACACAACCCACACACACACACACACACACAAAAGACAAAAGTAATACATTGTCAGAGCTGGAAAGGATCTTAGGTCCAGTCTCATTTTACAAAGAAGATGGAGGCCACAGGAAAAGGGAAAATGACTTGCCCATGGTCACTCAGCTAGTTAAGAGGCAGAGCCAGGATGACATACCAGGTCTCCTAGCTCCTGGTCTTGGGCTCTCTGCCCTGTAGCACACATTGCCTCCCTCTAAGATAGCTGGTGATGCCAAAGAGAGAGAGACAGAGACTGGGACACAGATCTACAGAGACGGGGAGAATTGCTTTGTTTCACATCTTTACTGCTAACAATATTTACCTTTCTCCTCTTTTTCCAGTTCTCCCCGAAGATCCTCTGAAAGGAGGAGGAACACAAACAAAGCAAGAATGAATGTTCTAGTTGAGTTAACAAGTCAACATTCATTCAAGCAATATTTTATTAAATCTACTATAAGAGCAGGCACTGGGCTAGGCAGGGCTAGGAAGTAAGGAAGAAAACAAGCATTTATGGACTTCTACTATGCTCCAGGCACTGTGCTAAGTATTTTACCTGAAAGGTTATATCATTATCTTCATTTTACAAACAGGGATTAAGTGACTTGCCCATGGTCACACAGCTAATAAAAATCTGAATCCCTATTTGAACTCAAGTCTTCCTATCTCCAAGCCCAGTGGTCTATCTACTTTGTAACCTATCTGCAGGTCCCTCAAGGAGTTTAAAATGCCACCCTGCTCCCCATCCTGTCTTATTCCAATGCCTGCAATCCACTCAAAGTCCTTCCCTGCACGTGTATTCTCTCTCCAGGATAAATAATGGAACAGTCTCTGACAAGACAGATAAGGCCCCCTTATAGAATGACCCTGTGGTTGCTTATACCTTCCCCTTTTTGCACCATCTTCTCACCTTTCCCCTACAAGCTCTACCAGGATAAGACATTCAGAACCTAAGCAGAGTGCCTGTCACACAGCAGGCATTTAATGTATGCTTTTGAATTAATCAGCTGACAAAACTGGACTATAGGTGAGCCTCATTAGACACATTTTAGCTTCTGCTCTCCTATGCACAGTATCTGTACTCAAACCCTCCCAGTTACCCATCCCCAACAAAACCCATCACCTTTGAACTTCTTTAGCAGTCCCTTCAAAACAAAGGTCTTGAGTGAAATATTCCAAACTTTACTCTTCATTTCAGAAGAAACTGAGGCTGGTTTGGGGCCAGGTACATTGTCACACCTTGGAGGGAAGAACAGAGAGGATGTCATTGGTACCAACTACCTCCCTTTCCCTGATCTTTTTTTCCTTTTGGTCTCTGGGAAATGGAGCAATGAGACCATCTGGTAATGAGAAAGGGGATACCACAGAACTTCCAAGCATGGTTCTTGCCTTTTAGTCTGCAGGAGCCCCTGAGATAGACTCTCTCTATCCTTCTCCCAACATAGTGTCCATTGCTTGCAAATAGCTCCAGGAAGCCTTGACTAAGTAGCCCTGCTTAGTTCCATTCCTTCCACTTACACAGGCAACCTGGGGAGGCCTCCCTGGGGAACCACTGAGCACACACCTGGAGTTCTGGGAGGGGATGGAACCTACACTCTTAAGAGCTTGTTGGTAGAGAAGAGAACCATCGCTCTAGAACTCTTTGCAATCATGATTTGGCATCAGCTTTCCTTGGGGGAGGTTATCCAGTTTTTCCTCCCCACAATGGTGGGTATAAAGAGAAAGGATGGTCAGAGAAGGATTTTTAAAAATGCAAAGAGTCATAGCTTACTTACCTGCCTAATGTGTTCTTGAACTCCTAAACAGAAATAATGAAGAAAATAAGCAACATTGAACATGCTTCATTCTCCAGATAAAGAAAGAAAAATCAGGTTAGAACAAAAGCAACCATGGTCATTTCCCTTCTCTCTGATTTTCTAAGACCTGAAAACCATTCCCTTAGGAGATCTCATTTTCCCCTACTTTTTCTCTCCCAGGTTTTTGGGCCATAATACAGGCCAAATTTGTTGCCCTGGGTCTCCCCCTCTTCACAAGTTGACATTTTCTTAGCCTTCCATCCCTTTCCTATCTGAATTCTGCCTACTCTTTAAAGCCCAATTCAAGTCCTCTATGATGTTTTCCATGAACCACCCTTCCTCCTCTGAATTCCTATGGGACTTCTTATCACACATTTGGCACTTAGTTGCCCACTGCCTTGCATTACTATCTTATTTTGTTTTAATGTTGATGCTTTCTATCCCCAATTGAACTAAAGAAACAACCTCAGTCCTGTACCATGTCTTCAACTTCTCTGTATGTCTATATCACTATAAGAAACTTCTACCAAGCCCCCTTCATGCTAGGTCTTTTGCTCTGTTGATTACCTCTGATTTATCTTGTGTATATGTCTTCTTTGGACATAATTGTTTGCACACTGTCTCCTCCACTTATAAACTCCTTGAGAGCAGGGACAGTTCTTTTACCTTACTTTGTATCCTCATCAGTTATTGCTGTGCTGGCACACAGTAGAAGCTTTATAAAGGCTAGCACAGAGCTTTATAGACAATAAATTCTCAATCAATTGAATAGAGACCATAGGAAGCTACAGGGAGAATATGTAGCCTTCCAACTTCCCAACAATCCCAATCACAAATTCCTTACCCTTTAATGCTATTTGTTACACACATGTTTAGAGAATTTTTTTTTAGCAGAGTGAGGGGGGTACAGGGGGAGTAGGATGGCATTATAGGAAATCCATGATGTTTCTTAAACCAAAACCAAAGAGACAAAAGGGTACCACGATAAGAGCTCAGGATTTAGAATCAGAGAACTAGGGTTTTAATCTTCGTCCTGCTACTTGCTACCTGTATGACTTTGGGTAAGTAATTCCTTATCTCTAAAATAGGGACCGCTGAGTTCCCTTTTAGCTCAAATCCACAAAATATCTCTCTTAGCTAGGGAATAAAACCAAGTCTCTATACCTGATGATCTTGGAGAAAAGAACAATCAGGCATCTATGCTGCATGCTTTAATGAACCAACATATAATAATGGAGCATTGTTATTAGTATAGTATCGGCTGCTAATATAAAATGAAGTTAAAAAGCCCAATAGGCTCTGCCCTGAAGTTGCTTACAACCAGACTGGGGAGACAACTCTCATTCCTAAAGATCTCTAAGTTTCACTTTCCTTAAAAATAGGACCACGGTCATACATCTAGACTCAGAGTTGAAAATGGGCACAGATTTTCTGAATCCAAGCCCAGGTCAAGCCACATGAAACAAAAGCAAAGGAGACCATTATGTAGCTAAGTGCTAAATTAAGACTGAATGCTATCAGAGTTTGAAAGAGAAGAAACCAATTAAAAATTCTGCTACGTTGGAGGAGTTGATTTCTCCTGGTCCCTTCCAATGCCAGGATTATATGATCTTCATAAAATCACAGAATCAGAAGATTTTAATGTCCTATTACTCTAATATCACCTTGTTTATTACTCTATCGTACCAAAAAGAAGCCTTGATGATAAGATAAACTTAAGAGTACTGAACTGGTATTTTCCCACTATTATTTAGTCTTAAACAATCTAACGATTGTAATTCTGAGTAAGTCAGGCCCAGCTCACCTGCAGGAAGTCCAGGTCAGGTTTGTGGGATGTCTCTTCCATCTCAGTGGTGAGTTTAGACAGCAGGGAGATTTCACTGCCAAGCTGGTTCAAGTTCTCAGTTTGCCTTTGGGTCACCTCCCTGGCCAGCTCTTCCAGACGCCCCACCAGCCTGCTTTCCTGCTCCATCAGGAAGGCCCTCAGTGCTTGGAATTCAGCCCCCACCTTCTCCCTCTCCACTGTCACTTGCTTCTGCCAAGGAGAAAGGGAATGGAAATAAGTTAAGAGACATGGACCTCTAAACACTGAGATGAGGCAGACATAAAGGAAGAACATACACTCCCAACTCTCAACCATATATCAGCATAGGCACACAGACACACCAGTCTACATATACTCATATAACTGAACTTGTTCTTCTCCTGTACACTCTCAGATACACATTCTCTTCTATTACACAAACAAATTCTTTCCTCTTGGTTACCAGTTCCTTCCTATACACACATCATTCATTTTATATGAGATAAAACTATATATTTGTAGAATCATATTCCAACGATCTTTTACTCCATCCTCCTAATAGTCTTTCTTATTCAGCCTGTCAGTTAAAAAAAACAAAAACAAAAACAAGGACATAATTTATACATCTATAATGGGGTCAGGAAACCAGGATTTCAGCAAGCTGATAATTCTCAATGTGTTGTGTTGGGCAGCAGATGCAAGGCCCTCTGGCCAGGACACAATATCCCAAGGGTCTGTAGCCTAACACTTCGGAAAAGAAGAGGAAATCCTTGGATTTTCCTAAGTTTTTTCTTCCTCCTTCCAGGTTCTCTGTTTCTTCCCCGTGACAAACTCTGTCCTCATGGAAATAAAGCTTTGTTCAGACAGCCTTCTGTCTATTACACAAACATGCTGGGAAATGTACACAGACTTGCTATTGTCCAGCTTCTCATTCCATATCTAAATGAGTACTGTCCTTTAAAGGGATCATCTACCCTTTGGAATTACACACTTATTCCTATTATGACACTATTATTCAAAATCTTTTTTGAGACTCCATTTTTAGAGCTGTTTGTCTTTAAAGCTTAGACAACACACTAAAAAAAATCCAGTCTATTTTATGGTTAGACATATCTAGAGATGACGTATCTAACTCCCATCCTGGTATTGCAAAACTCACCCACAAAACCAGATTCAAATGTAATTGGGAGATGTTTAACAAAACAAATAAAAATACAGCACAGCATTGATAATGTCGATTTGTGGTTTTCTATGTCAATATGAGGCCTTTGGGGATCTGTTTCCATTTGGGTTTGGTGGTGGATTGAGTGCAAACCACTCCAGTATCTTTGCCAAGAAAACTATTATAGGGTCGTGAACAATCAGACACCATTGAAAAACAACTGAACAACATTCACAACATAGGCAGCTAGGTAGTTCAGTGAATAGAGTGCCAGGCTTGAAGTGAGGAAGATTCGTATGCATGAGTTCAAACCTGGCCTCAGATAATTCTTAGCTGTGTGACCTTGGGCAAGTCAAAAAACCCTGTTTACTTCAGTTTCCTCCTCCATAAAATGAGCTGAAAAAGGAAATGGCAAATCATTCTAGTGTTACAAAGAAAACCCCAAATGGGATCATAAAGAACCGGAAATGATGAAAAACAAAACAAAATACTGAACAAAAACAAAAACAACAAATCCAGAGAGGCAGGGTGGCCAGACCTCTAGAGTCAGAAGACCTGGGTTTGAATCCCATTTCTGATTTGATCACATACAAGTGACTTAATTCCTCAGAGCTTCAGTTTCCTTGCACGGTTTTGCACAATCCCTACCTACCCCTACCCACCAGGATTGTTGTGAGGAAAGCATTTAATCTAATGCACAGGGTTGTTGTGAACGAAAAAGGCTTCACAAACCTTAAATCACTATATCAATTGTTCTCTTTTGCAATAATAGCAACTTACATTTACATATTATTTTATAGTTATAATCACACATATTATAGTTATAATCGCCTTCATAAAGAATCTCTTTTTAATCCTCTCTAGAACCCCATGGGATAGGGCAGGTAGGTCTTTTCTCCATTTGGTAGATGTGGAGGCTTAGACTCAAAGAGATACACCAACCATCTTACCTAAAGTTATATAGCTAGGACTCAAATGAAATGCACTGATTCTCTCTACTAGACCAAGTTGACAAAAAAAAAGTCAACCAATTTGGTACCTTCCCTTAGTGACTGAGACGGCCTGTGACGATCTTTGGCTGTTTCCAAAAATCAAATTAGGGAGATTTGCAATTAATGAGAATATTCTAGAACCTGTAGTACATTCTTCTACAGAATTGCCAAAAGAGGAGTTCAAAAATGTTTTGGAACAATGGAAGTATCATGAGAATAAATTGTATGTTCTCCCAAAGTGACTACTTTGAAGAAAGTAGCATTCACTTGAGAGCATAGACTAAGGTAATTTTTTAAAAATCAGTCATTATCTCCATATGCTCATATATTTACTGTCTTTTCTAAACAAGCAATCTTGCATGCACTCCCTGCTCTTTTGTTCAGTTCTTATTCATTCATCCATTCACAAAGTCAACAAGCCTTTATTAAAAGCCTGTGCCATATCAGGCACAATGCTAGGCATAGGGAATACACACAGAAAAGCAAAACCATCCCTTCCCTCAAGGAGCTTACATTCTCTAAGGGGAAACAAGTCCTCTAAGTGAATAAAGGACAAGAGTGGGAAGAGGAGGGGAGGGAGAGAGGCCCAGTATCAGGGGAAGATCAGAAAAGGCCTCCAGTGAGAAGTTCTTAACATTCCACTCTTCCATATTTCCAAAGGGGCCTGTTCCAATTTTCTTACTCATATTTGTCCCTCTCTCCAATGAAGAGAAGAAGGGCTCCTGGATGTTTGTCAGACACTACTAGCTGAGTGAACCTGGGCAAGTGACTTAACCTTGTTTGCCTCAGTTACCTCACACTTAAATGATCTGGAGAAGGAAATGACAAACCATTCTAGCATCTTTTCAAAGAAAACCGCAAATGGGGTCATGAAGTTGGACACGACTGAAAAATGACTAAACAGAAAAGCCACATAGCTAACTAGTTGCATTACAGATGGTGAAGGTAGAAGAGAGAAGGTTGAAAAATAAATTGTATACAGGATCCAGCCAAGATAAACCAAACATCAGGCAGAATCCTTCAGAATGAGATTCTGCAAAAAGAGGTAATAGGAAGCATAAAATTTTAGAGAAGGAAGGAAGTTTAGATTATCTCTAAACTAACTAGAACCATGAGAATGTCATAAGGAACACTTTCAATAGTTTGTAAGGTGAGTGACCATCGATGAGTCATTGCAAGTGCCCTAAAACAACTTTATGTCCTTAAGTTACACAGGAATTATAACATTTGTTGGAGGGAGAGGCCACACCAGGAGTTTCCCCATCCTACTGAAATCACAGCAATCACAAACCAAAGGTAGGAGAAGGGAGTGCTTTTGGCCTGACAAAAATACATATACTTCTCCAGTTAGCAAAAGGTTGAAAGTTTTTAGGGGTAGGTATTACAGGGTACAGGAACTCCCATATCTTCTTTTCTGAAATCCTAGAAGTCCAAAAATAAAAAGTAGCCTGGGTCCTCGGAATTCTTTGACCTCCAATTCTACCCAATCTCCCCATTATTGGTTTATGTGCCTGCCTCAGGTAGTAGAGAGCCAAGAGAGAAAGAGACAAAGCACATACCCATATCCATCTCAGACTTCTCCCAGACAAACACATACTCCTTCTCTCTCTCTCTCTCTCTCTCTCTCTCTCTCTCTCTCTCTTTCTCTCTCTCTCCTCTCTGTCTCTCTCTTTCTCTCTCTCTCTCTCCCCTGTCTCCTACACAAACTCTAACTCTTTAATATGAATTCTTCTGTATAGATATATACTTCTGTCTCCCCCCACCCTTCAAGTCTGTAGAGGACAAAGCTTTAAAAGTTCTGAGCTGCACCAAGAGTTTTGGGACACCCTACATAAACATTTCTGCCTCTTCCATGCATAATTGTACCCGCTCTTACTCTACATATACCCATTCTGAAGTGGTGCAGCAGTCAAATTGGGCACCCAGACTCTGGTGTTCAATATAAGGTACCTCCCTAGCCTTCACCTCCTTACCAGGAGCTCCCGGCTCTCCTTCTCCTCCATGGATTTAAAATCTTCAAACTCCTCCAATTCCTTCTTCAGAGCACCTAGCCGGGATTCCAACATCTCCTGGATGGGAAGAACAACAAGTGAATTCACTGACTTTGGGTGGGGGAGAAGGAATTTTAGAACATCCCACCTTTTCCACCAGGCTTTGCTCTCAGGATACATGTTCATTGAAGAAAAGGCCAAAATAACCTTCAGTGAATGGAGGGTTATGTGAGAACAATAACCTATAGCTATGATAAGATTTGAACAATGGCACAAGGTGCCCCTACCCAAAAATATCTCCCCCACAGACCTGCAACAACCTAACTCTCAGCAGCCTTCCCCTATTCAGAATCACAGAACTCATAGTTGGGAGAGACCTCAGTAGCCACCCAATACAACTCGTACCAGAAAGAAAGAACCAGTACAGCATACCTGACCTTCAACTAAGTGACTGGGCAGCTAAGTGGCAAAGTGGAAGATATGAGTTCAAAATCTGACCTTAGACACTGACTGGCTGAGTGGCCCTGGTCAAGTCCCTTAACCTGTTTGCCTCAGTTTTTGCAAAATGTTTTTGTAAAATGAGGGGAAAATAGCAAATAATAGCAACTACCTGACGAGGTTGTTGTGAGGATCTGGAATAATTCCCTTCCTTGATCATCCAGTTTGAAGAATTCTAATTAGGTGGAACCCACCATCCCTCAAGGTTGTCCATTCTATTTGGGGGCAGCATAATTGTGAAGATTTTCCTGATTTCAAGCCTCTATCTGCCTATATAACTTTCACTTAGTGTTCTCCATTCAGTCCTCTAGAGGGTAGTCTCCAAAAGACCACAGCTAAAATACACAAGCTTCCCGAAATGTGAGGCAAGGAACGGGAGTAGGGGGAGGAGGAAGAGAGAGCTAACATTTTAAACATGAGCATAGATTAGGAAGTCTGAGACAAAAACTGGTAAAATGCAATTTTGGGAGGTGGGGGAGTATTTTGCTCCAGGCTAACTAAGGCTTGGCTGGAAAGGCCCAATCAGAATATGGGGGTGGGAGCAATGTGATGAATTTATATGGCATTATTAAAATGTATTAATGGAACTGACATACATTTCATTAGAGAGGGGATTCTTAACATTTTTCTTTTGTCATCATGGACCCTTTTGGCAGTCTGGTAAATGAGACCCCCTTCCCAATGTGTTTAAATGAAAGGAAATCTATTATATTGAAATAGTTACCAAAAAAAAATTTTTTAATAGGTTCACAAACCCCTCAGGGCCCCACAATCATCCCCTGAGCTATCACCCATAGGCAATAATCACTACTGAGGAGGAAACAAGCTCCTAGTAGTGACTTGTCCTCTACATCAATACTCAGCTGGTACAGCAGGTAGGCTTCTGAACTCAGCTTCTTTCCTAATCAGCAGCCCAATTATTTAGCCACTACACCACAGTGTTTCTATAATAATAACAGTTAGTGAAGATGTACAAAGCACTCACTTCACAGGAGACCTGTCAGGTTGGCTGGAGCAAGTATTATTACTTTTACATATGAAGAAGCTGAGAGACAGTGGTCCCACATCCACCCAAGGAGATCTGTTCAGGAAAGGGAAGGGCCAGGCCTCCACACCAGTGAGGAGGATTTAGGTATTACCCCCTCAATAAGAGTCGAGAAAGGCAAGCTTGTCTAACAGGTGACTCTTCTGACTTGTCTAGGAAGCTTGCCACCCATGAAAGCTAGCTTGTTGCATTTAGTGGATGAATGAGAGGTCTCCAGATTCCTCCCAGTACTAGCATATTCCAAGGACCTCCTCATAACTAATGGAGGAAGAAGGACGGAATATACCTAATTGAGGCTGTAACTAGTAATCACAAAAAGGAAGGGGTGCCAAAGAACAGCAGGAATGGCTCCCGGTGTGAGGGGGCATTTATCAGGAGGTGTGTGTACCAGCCTGAATTTCTGGGCTCCTCCTTTCTCCCAAAAAGGGCCTGATCCTACCTCAGCGCTGGGTGGCTCTTATGGACTCTGCCAGCTTAGAGATTATGCCATACCTCTCCCCAAGCCTTCACCACCCAGGGCTGGGGAAACTTGGCAAAGTCTTTTCAAACAGGAAGATGACACATTGGGGATGAAGGAGGAGGAAGTGGAAGAACCAGGGGGGCTCTCCAGAAGGTCCGACTGTCACCGCAGGAAAACCCACCTAGGGGCATCAGAAGCATAATCAGTCGGCAAGCATTTATTAAGCACCTCCTATCTGCTAAGTCCTGACCATATAAAGAAGGGCAAAAGACAGTTCCTGCTGTCAAGGAAATAGCAAGAGGAGAGAACATGCAAACAACTAGGAGAAATCCACATAGGATTGTCAGCCGAAAAGAGTAGGGGTACGACTCCAAGGCTCGGGGGAAGACGGGGAAGGAAAGGAAAGCGAGCAGAGGTGAGAGAGGGATGGGGGTCGTTGCTCGGTGAAGGGCCGGGGACAAAGACGAGAAGAAGGGCGAGGGGCATGGGGCGAGGGGCGAGGGGCGAGGGGGTGGCTGCGGAGCCCGGAGCTTGAGCCGCAGGCAGGCGGCAGCCGCCGCGAGAAGTCGCTCAATGCCAACGGCCCGGGTGCGCGCAGCGGGGTCTCGCGCGGTCTCCCTCACCTTGGCCTCCTGCACCGCCTCGTCCAGCGGCAGCACGGCGTGGGCGCGATGCTCCCGGGCGCGGTCACACACCACGCAGATGGCACGCCCGTCATCCTGGCAGTAGAGCTTCAGTGGCTCCCCGTGCTGGACACAGCCGGACACCAAGCTCCCCGCGCCCTCCCCGTCCCCGTCCCCGGACGGGGAGAGGCTGTAGCGGCGGAGCAGACTGGCCACCCCGGCCAGCTGGCGATTGGGGCGGAGCTGGCTGGGCCGGGCGGGTTCCCGGCACTGAGGGCAGGGCAGGGCTCGAGGGGCAGGCGACACCGGGATTCCTGGGCGCTCCCAGCAGCGGGCAATGCAGGAGCGACAGAAGCTGTGGCCGCACTCGATGGACACGGGGTCCTGGAAGAGCTCCAGGCAGATGGAGCACGTCGCTTCCCCGTGCAGCTCGGCCGCTAGGGCCAGAGCCTCCGCTCCGGCACTAGGGCCGGGCCTCGCCCCCACCGCAGCCATCGGGTTCGGTGGCTCCAACTGCCGCCGCCGCCGCCGCCTCCGCTGCAACACCCCCAGTTCTGGGTTGGGACGTTCAGCCTGCCGCCTCTAGAAGAGGGCCCCGGGACTGACTGAGGGGGTGGGGCTCTGAGGCAAGGGGTGTGGCCTGAGGCTTTGCCCGAGGGGGCGTGGAGTGGGGGGGGGGGGGGTCCAAGATGGAGGGTCCCTGGAGGTAGAAGTTGTCGCCCCGCCTGGTGATGGTGACTAAGCTTGGGCAACCGAGCCCGGCTACCCTGGTTCTGCAGTGTGCAAAGGTTTAAGCCATTTCTGCCCCAAACCCCTCCCCACAACCCAAAAAGTGAAACCACTGACAGCCCTCCCTGCCCCGCCCCTCTCCAGCCCTGCCCAAAACACAGGTTCTTCCTACCGATAGGGCAGAGAGTAGGGGAGCCTTGTCATCTGTCACTATCCCCGTCTCCAAGTCTCTGGATCAGCTTCCGATTCTTTCTATGTCTCTTTCTCAATTAATAATAAACACTTATTAAGCGTCCCATATATACCAGGCACTGTGGTAAGCACTTCGGGTGCAAAAGGGGCAAAAGACCGTAGCTGCTCTCAAGGAGATTACAATCTAACCGGGGAGACAACATGCAAACAAATACATACAAAACAAGCCATAAACTGGATGAATGGGAAATAATTAGCGAAAGGAAGGCACTAGAATTAAAAGGAGTTGGGGAAGATTTCTGATAAGAGATGGGATTTTAGTTGGGACTTAAAGTAAGCCATTCTCTCTATCTGTCTCTGTCTCTCTGTCTCTCTCTGTCTCTCTCTGTCTCTGTCTCTCTGTCTCTGTCTCTGTCTCTGTCTCTCTGTCTGTCTGTCTGTCTCTCTCTCTCTCTCTCTCCTCTCTCTCCCTCCTCTATCCGCCCCTCCCTTTCACATCCGTGCCTCCCTCCTCTCCTCCTTACAACTTCCCCTCCCGACTTTTCCTGGCTAAACCAATTTGACCTGCTCAGCTGAAGAAACAGACCTGAGCAGATGGAAAAGCAAAGTCCAGGATCTGATGTCCATCATTCCCTCTGTGAGGAGGAGACTCCTGATAAGCACCCTGACCCATTCCTCTCTTCCCCATGTAGCCAACCCCAGCGTTAGCCCTGGCTCCATACCCATAATCAGGCCTAACAAGGCCAGGCAACGTAAGGTGTTGAGTTTCCCAAGACCTTGCCCAGGCTCCTCTACAGTACTAAATATAGGACCCCTCACTCAAATCCCTAGCAACCCCCTAAATGTCTTGCTTTAAATAGATAATTTGTAATAACCAAACTCAGTCCTGGAGAGGAATTGAGGAAACATACTTACTTCCCTTATTTAAAATTGTGAAATAAGCCATTAGATCAGCCATACATGTTGGCTGGTTGGCTTTGCAGAATTGCTTTTAATTTATTTTTAAACCTTGTCACAATGTAAGGCTCAATGGATAAGGAGAAGAATAAGGGCCATATATATTCAGAAATACAGATAATATAAAAATAAAAAGTATACATAAGAAAAATATTTTTAAAACACAAAAAATATATAATTAAGTTTAAACAGATTTCCCATTCTTCTATGTTTTTCTTTCCTTTTCATTTTTGTATTATCTGATCCATATGATCCAGGAAGCCAGTTCTCGGTCCATTCACTACATACATGTTTCAAGTTTTTAGTAATTCCCTTTTTTTCTTCCCCTTCTTTTTTTTATTTCTCTTACTATCTTTGCTTAACTTAATTCTCAGCACACTTTGTGGTTGTTACTGGTTCTTATATTTCTGTCCCTTCCTCTCCCCATCCCTACCTCCATCTCAAGTCTTTTTTTTTAAGGCTATTTAGGCTATAGAAAGGAATATAATTTTAGGCTGAATAGCTCAGATCTAACACACACTTTAGTAGCTCAGATGTATCCCAGCCTTAGTATATGGGATAATGATTAACTTGTGTTTGTACCTTTGTTTCACAAGCTTCTTTTCCCTTTGTCTAATTGTTCCTATATCATTCAGAAAAAAATGTTCTATTCCAGGGCTTTAACCTTTCATTTGTTATGCAGGCAGGCAGATGACAAGCCCATGTAGGATATGGAATGACTGCACATTCAGATGGAGAACAGCAAAATTTCACATATCCGCATTGTACTTTTACTATCTTTTACTGACCACTTGCTCTAATTAAGAGAAATTTGCCATAAAAGGAAGAAGCAGGGACATGTCAGATATGACAGGATAAAGCATCCTTAGCTCTGTTTGAAAACTCAGATAAGAGTCACTTTAATTCCACTCATAGCCAGACTCGGGAATAGCCAGGTCCCCATCCCCCATCCCCAGCAGTTAAAAGGCTGACTCTGGTCATTGTGTTGATGTGTTTTACTTAATT
Source organism: Pseudochirops corinnae (assembly GCA_028646515.1). Lineage (NCBI taxonomy): Eukaryota > Metazoa > Chordata > Mammalia > Diprotodontia > Pseudocheiridae > Pseudochirops > Pseudochirops corinnae. Next base: position 188,529,353 of record CM053586.1, on the reverse strand, counting down.
ATACATCAGTGTTACAAGGGATAGTTCTATGAAGGTGAGAGAGAAGTGACTTCAAATTGAAAAGAATTTGTGGGAAAAAGAAGGAAGATACCAGAAGCTTTCATTAGTGGTTACTGTAAGGAATCACTGGAACTGCTAGAGATTGGACCCACATGAACAATGATGTTCTCAAACTAATATTTAAGATAATGGAGTCATTTGGAGTATGAACTAGAGTCTGGACTAATTCTGAACTGCTGACCAATATGAATTAGGAACAAAAAAGCAATGACCCTTTCTTCTCCCTGTCTCCTCTCCATTTCCAGAGAGAAACCAAATTTCTATGTGTATAAAAGTGGTGTTGATTGATAATTACTCAAAGTCACTTCACTTAAGTTATAATGATGGAATCCTAACAAAGCTGCCCCCAGCCCCAATATCCTAACTTCATTATAGACCCCACTGTACCTACCAAGCCCTCCTGTCAATCTCCTAACTTCTCCATATACTCCTCACTGCTCACTGCAACAACAGGTGTGTCCCTAAACTCTTAGTTCCCACAGAAATAGCAGGTGTGTCCATATGATGGGAATCCAGCTATTGCCTCTATCTAGTCACTGGCCCCAGATCCATTCCCACAGAAACAGGTGTGTTCTTGTATTCAATCCCAATCACATCATCCATCTAGCCCAAGACAGAGGAGCCAATCTCAATAAATGCCTATACTTGGATTATAAGTGGTTTGACTGAATTCTTTGAGACAATTCCACCACAACTTGGGTGGGCAGAGCCCCTACCACAACAATAAGACACCTAATATATCAAGTTCAATCACAGGTCTTAAACTAATTTCTCTGAAAACCATCTGACAAGGATGATACCTTTTGGGTCCTATATCAAAAGCATTGAGTTAGCTAGAATTGGAGTATTTCAGAAGTTAAAGCAAATATAGTTTTCCAGCACATTTCTGAAAAAGGCACCAGTCCTTAGCAGGTCTCCTTTTCCCATATTTGGTAGGAATAAAACCACGCCAGATTCAAAGAGAAGATTCTGAACTTCCTATCTTTCCACTGGTGTTCTAGCTGAATCCCTAGATAAGTTGATGGCAGCGTCTAACTACATCAAGAGCCAAGGAAAAATGGATACAAATTCACCACATTTAAGGAGAACTCCTTGAGTACCCCACAAATTGAAGAAAAGGACTTCCAGCAACTAAGAGCTGTATTACTCCTTTCTCACATGAGCTCTTGAATCTTAAGCCCAGTTTCTCTAGACCTATATATATTTGTGGGAAGGTGTGTTATAGACTGGATTTTTTTGGGACAGGATGAGAGTTTGTTGTGCCCACTGTTCTTACTGTAATACTTTAGTAAATATTCCTTTCTGCAAGTTACTTAAGGCTTACTAATTGTTTCTTTCTTTCTTTTTTTTCTGGACTCATTGTTTCTTAAATTATAATCTTGGGGGAATCACACTGGTAGGGACTGGAGATAATAGCATTAGAGACTCACCCCTGACTCATCAATTCTGAGAAGGAGATGTAACCAAACTCTAGAGACCAAACTCATCAGTGGAAGTGGGAATTTGGTTAAGGATCCTCAGACCATGTATAGGCTACGTGTGGTATTCATTCTTTCTCATTCCCTGTCTCCATTTGACCCTACTAGGCTCTTTGAGAGACAGCCAGGTTTGGAGGCTTTATTGTTTTCCCAAATGTTTACTTTCTGTTTTAGGAAATCAACTCTGTGAGAAAATATTTATTGGAAAACATAAGTCCCAAGCTGTTTGATGTGTTGATTAAGGAATACATAGATAAGTGAAAGAAAGATTCTCCTACTACTGGCTATTAGGACTAGAACCATTGAGCACCGAGGCAAAGAGGAGCTTGTATTTGTACCACAAATCTTGCAAAAGTACCTGAGACAAAATATACTATCTAGTCCTATTTTCCATTTCTTTTGTAAAAAGACATTGAACCAGAAGCAGCAAGCTGTTGAAAAAAGGAAAGCTGCTGTCCCTTTTAATCAGAGACCCTTGGGGATGCCAGCTTTTCCACTAGCTTAAGACAGCCATAACCTCTAGAGAAGATAGGGATGAGTGAGAACACACATCACCTCAGGCTCAGCATCTTAGCTGGAAGCTATCAACTGACTGTACAGTTACCATAGCAATATGCCATAGCAACCTAGCAACTGCAAGCTCTGAACTCATGAACTCATTCAAGAGCTCCCCTTCATGGTTAGAATTTTATACATTTACATACAATGCATATTACATATACAAAGGATATCTTACATATAAATTAATATAAACATATCTCATATATAATATAATAAACTATAATATACATATATGAAAGTACATAAGAAACAATTCAAAAATCTATTTTTCATTTATTTGAGCATCCCTTACTATTAAACCTAAATATATGTATATATATAAATTATCAGATCTGTTACAAGCATAAATAATGTGTGTTTCATTTCTCTTTTTCCTCTTCCTCAGTCCTCCCCAGTGGAAATTCACACAATAGTTAATAGTTAAAACAAAGGAAAAAAAGAAAGACTAAAGATAAAATATTTATTAGATAAAAAGAATTTATCTAACAAAGCTATCAATTCTGAAAAATGGGAAATGAACAGAAAGAACAATATGGACTTTGAATGCTACCATTTATTAAAGTTTAAACAATACAAAATATCCATTGAAGACAAGCTCTAAATGGATGCATTTATTTAATGACATTGAGACTTAGGGGGAAAAAAAGACTTCTTTAAGATGAATTTTGATTCAAAAAGAAAGAGGAAGAATTTATGAGATTCACAGGAGACAAAACAGACAATTTTGCTTATATAAAATTTAAAAAAGTTTTGTGAAAGCCATTGATCACCCCCAATAAGGAGAGAGACCCCTACCGTGGACTTTGAGGCTTAAGTTACATATAAATAAATCATTCAAATTTATAAGAACAAGAGCCACTCCTTGAAAGAAAAATGGTCAGAGGATATGAACAATTTTCAGAAGAAGAAACCAAGCTGTCAGTAGCCACATTAAAAAAAAAAAGTTTCCAAATAACCAATATGGTAGAGAAATACAAATAAAAACATACTTGAGGTTCCATCTCACACTCATCAAATTAGCAAAGATTTTTTAAAAAGGAAAATAACTGTTGAAAGGCCTTCATGAAAAGAGTTTCAGGCATATAAGTGAACTTTTGGTGAAATTTGTCCAGTCAGGTTGGAAAGCAATATGAAACTTTACCCAAAAAAATCACTAAGATGCACATACCCTTGGACACTGAATATCAGAGAAAGAGGGAAAGGTCCCTTCTGGGCAAAAATATTTATAGTTGCTTTTTTTGTAATAGAAAAGAATTGGAAAACCAAGAAAGTGCCCATCGTTTGGGCATATTGGGAAAATCATAGCACTATAAGAAATGATCAAATGGGTAGGAAGACATATATAAATTAATATAAAGTTAGAAGATCCAGGAGAACAATTTATACAATAATAACATTATAAAGAAGAATAATTTTGAGAGACCTAAGACCTCTGATCAATGCAATGGCCAGCATTTATTTAGTTTGATTTTGCATATCTGTTACAAGGGTTTTGTTTTCCAGTTTGAGAGGGGATAAAAGGAGGGTGAAGAAGGAAGGAGGGAAGAGAAGGAAGAGAGGGAGGAAAAAAGGAAGGAAGAAAGTCTTTGAAGCACTTCTTTTTTTTTTTTTTTTTTTTTTGCTTTTTGGAGGAGGAGGGCAGGGCAGTTGGGGTTAAGTGACTTGCCCAAGGTCACAGGGGTAGTAAGTGTTAAGTGTCTGAGGCATGTCTTTTAAATGCACAAAAGAGAAGGAAGGCTGGAAAGAATCCCAAAGAAGTAAGGCAATTTTGAAAGTTATGTGACGGATTTATTAGATCTATTTAAAATATATATAAATAATAGATATCCAGAATTTCATGTACAAACATCTTCTTCTGTTATACTATTGTCAAAGAAAAAACATATTAATAATATGCCCTAATTGTAGGCACATTTGTCAGAAACAATTTTATTTATTTTAACATTAATCTAATATCCAAACCATTTCTGGCTTAGGAAAATAAATGTCAAATCTGCAAAATTCCCCTATGATCTCCAACATGATTCTCTACTCCAAAACAATTTAAGATAACATGTATAGGAACCTTGAACAAGGAAAAGACCTTGTGTTAAATGAGACTTTGTGTTCAAAATGAGAAACAATTATCAAGCATGAAATGAAGAAGCTCCAGAAAGGGTCTCCTAAGAAGGAAGTTGATCAGAATGTGATATTTGCCTCAAAAGTCTCTGTCAAGAAGCTTTCCTCTAAGAAAACTGAAGACCAGAAGGCAGCCAGCTCCAGGGCAGAAGGACTGGAAAGGCCAAGGCCAGAGACCCTAAGAAGGGACTAGCTCAGAAGAAACCTGCTCAGAAGGCCAAAATATAAGAGGTTCCACAAATCAAATAATGATTGTTTTTGATTGACTGACTGATAGATTGATTGATTGATTGTGTGTATATATAAATTCAATTTGGGATTAACATTAAGTAAACATAGTCATTATTGTCAGTTAACAGTTAACATTCTTTATACTTTCTGAATCCTACCCCTCAAGGGCTGAAAGATTTTGTCTCTACATATTATCAACCTGCCAGAGTTGATTCTAAGAAAGACAGACAAATTAGGCTATTTGTGCATGTTTATTTCTCTCATCATGGCAGACATATATGTGCCCATGCATGGGAGTTCATTTGGCAATGAGCTCACTTTGGGACTGGCCTGCAGAGATTATATACCTAAAGAGTACAGAAGTGTTCCCTCCCCCTGACTCAGGACGCCTGTGTCCTTTGAAAGACAAAATAATAGTTTCCATAGAACAAGAGGGTGGCCCCAAGGGTGTCTGGATTCTGTCAGCCATAAACAAGGGGGTATGATAAATATGAGAGTGTCATAACAGGATAGAGTTCCTAAAACAACAAGATAAGAGAAGTACTGTTAATCAAAATAGCGTCCAATTCAAGGTACCTGGTGGGTCTAATCAGTCATAAGTCAGAGAATACTCCCAGTCAGTTTAATTTTGGGGTTCACTCAGAGAGTATTTCAAAAGGGCTCAAGTGGGGTTCCACAATATCAGTAACTTAATCTTGAATTTAAAAAAGGTCACTGCCCTGGGTCTAATTACTTCAGGTGGGTAGGAAAAGCAACAGCTTTATTTACCAGATGGGAGCTAAGTTCGGTTTTCACCCTTAATCTATTTCCTTAAGAAAGGTCTTCTGTTCTTTCAAACCAGGAAAAGTCTGTGTTTCACAAATAACACCCAGGAGGCACTGGAGGTTTGGGACTCTAGCCTTTAACAGGTTCACTCTTGATCTGGTCAGACAGGCAGAGATACCTTTGGAGGGGTTAATAATCAGTTTTATTTTAGTCTAATCTTCTCAGAAAGGTTGCTGATAATGGGAGAATCAACTCCTACAGCATTGCCTAATCACGCTTCTCAAAGGGCCAGTGAGAAGATGGGGCAACTACCCCTATGTTTCGATAGGTTAATCAAAACAGGCACGGCTTATGTACTCCCTTAAATCCCCTCATGCTTTAATGGGGGCTAGTCAAGGCACACACAGATTCCCTATGGTTCCCCCCCCCCCCCCTCACTGACCAGTGCCCACTTGCTTTATAGGGCAATAGACAAAGAAGGCATCTTGCCAACATTAAGCTCACAGGTTAACTTTAGGATTATCATCATTCTGTGTAAGCGTAGTAAATGTCAATTATGTCACCCCCATATCTCACAGCACAACCTCAGTAGAACTGCCTATCATTATGATTCTAGGAACTACTGTCTAGAATCCTTGGGGCTATTCTGGGAGTTATTATCCAACACCTGGAAATTAGACATTGCCATCACCATGGATTCTGAGAAACTAAACTAAAAGGGATAACAAAATCCTCCTTACATACTTTCTGGAAAGGGTTTTTAGACTAAAGAAAAGAGTATTCCTTAATATTTTTAGTTGAACTAAAAAGGAGGTTTCTAATATGTTTCTATATTATATACATGGAAATACTCATTTTATTTTATTTATTTAAATCTGGAATGACAAATAATGTTTTTATATAATCCCAATGTGGAAGTTTTTAAAAGGTTAGAAATAGCCATAGCCATTTAATCCACTTGTGAAGTGAAGACATGTGGCTGCCACTGGTTTAGAATGCAAGTTCCTCTGCCAACCATAAGGCAAGCATAATGGAGAATGATGAAAGACTGTAAGCCTACTGCCTCACAACACATCTGAAAGTAATTGACTAAATACCTTAACAGTGTGGAGAATGGTGTCAGAACCAGCTAAGCCAGATTATTGGGAGCACATTTAAGTTAAAACCTCAAAGAAGTCAATAAATAGATGCCAAATAGAATGGCATTTAAAAGGCAGTGTGGTATACAACAGTGATTCTCAATTTTTTTGGTCTTCTGGACCCACTTGTTTACACCCTTACAAATTGTTGAAGACCCCAAAGAGCTTTTGTTTATGTGGGTTATATCTATTAATACTTACTGTACTCAAAATTAAAACTGATAAAATTTTAAAACATTTATTAATTAATTCATTTTAAATGATAAATTCATTATGTTAACATCAATAACATTTTTAAGAAAAACTATTTTTTAAAAATTTAGTGGGAAAAATGGCATTGTTTTTCATATTTTTGCAAATCTATTTAACATCTGGCTTGATAGAAGATAGTTGGGTTCTCTCGTCTGCTTCTTCATTTGATCTGTTATAATGTATTATTTTAGTTGAAGCATATGAAGAAAATCTAGTCTCACGCAGATACATAGTTAGAAAAGACAGGGGTATTTTAATAGGCAAATAAAGTCTTAATATTATTATAGTTTTAATTTGATAAAGTCTCAGGGATCCCCATGGGTCATGGACTACACTTTGAGAATCATTGGTATAAAGGAATAACCACTACACCTGGAATCAAGAAATACAGGCTCTAACCTATGCAACTGAGTATAGCTAAATTATCACGATTATTTAAGCATTTAAGGCAGTCTCAATTTCCTCATCTGTAAAATGATTAGAAGTACAAATTCAAAATTTTCCTCAAAGGAAACCTAGTGATAGAAAGGACCGGGAAGAGTCTAATCCAACTCATACATTCTTCAATCAAATTCTACTAAATAGATGAGGTGTTTTGTGGGCATAGTATGAAACGAGGCTTTGAGTGGAAACAAGAACTGGCTTCAAACTTGGGCTCTCCTACTCACTCTGTGTGACCTTAGGCAAGTCATTTCAAATCTATGTGCCTTAGCTTTCCTCATCTGTGACATGAAGGAGCTACACTATTTAATCTCTGATACTCTTGATGAGACTGACTCCTACCTAGCAAGGCAAGGCAAAGGCAAAAAAAAGCCTTTGCCTAAATCTAAATCTGCCCAGTAAGAACAGGCTTTACCTGTAACCTTGTTCTTTAGCTCATCTCCTATGTAGGTGACTAACCCTCATGGTTTATTCAGGTCCCAGGGCTTCTGTACAGAGTAGCACAAACAAACATCAACACAGACAGAGCAGACAAACAGAGTACTGGGATACCATAAGTTTTCTCCTTCTTGGCTCTGCCACCACAAGAGTCCTCTTCTCAATTCTTGCTGCTGTCTCTAGCCCTGGGGCCATTTTAGTGATAAGTCATTGTGAATGCTGTACCTTGATTTTCTGTGAATTTTTTGCTTTGATTTATTATTGAATAAATAGAGTGTTCACTATACTGTGTAATCAGAATCTTAAAAATTGTTCGCAGTAGCTGTGCATGGCTTTACAACTTGGTAGAAACAACATTATGTATAAACTATCTTAAGTGTGAGCCTGTTCTCCCCAGAGACTGGCCCTCTCCAGAATAGAATAGGGGAGTTTGACCCCAGGGGCTGAAAAATGTTTGTACTTTTGTTCTTGCTATATCTTTAAGGTAAATATCCCTTTGTAAAAGCTAAGTGATGTTAAGTGGTAAAGATGGAATTGGGGTACTAGTCACAGGCATCCAGCAATGTGGAGGGGGAACACAACTGCTCAAGCACTAGAAAACACCCCAAACTCCTCAGAGTACCCCTAGAACCCCGAGAGGTAGATATAGCAGCCTAGCTCTGGAAGAGTGACTCAGAGTACTTTCTACACAAAGGTTACTAAAATGATCCTTGCCCTCAAAGATTTTACTAAATTGTAGAGGAAAAGAGATACATAAACAAATACTTACAAGCCAAACAGCAAAGGACATAATCACCATCTGCAGCTGTTAACCCATATGGGCCAAGCCAGGGGTGATCCTCTGGGAACACCCCTGGAAGCTTCTGGCGCCCCCAGGGACACAGGGATTCATTCAGTGGCTGGGCCTTACGGGCAGGATAAACCTCCTGGCTGATTTAGGCCATGACTGGGGACAGGCTGGTTGCTCTGGTATGGTGCAGAAAACCCTGAATAATCGGTCCCTTAGTCCTCTCCACACCCTGTTGTGTGGAATGGAGTGTGGTCTCCCATTAGCTAAAGTATATGGGACCTTTGGCCTTGGGGCCATAAGGTAAATAAATAAGAGAAACAATTTTTTTTTTGGCAATGTTGCAAGATTGTGAACTAGGTCATCTGGGCAGTTGTTTTAAGGCTCAAAACTTAAGGTTGTTAATTGGTATTGGAGGTAAAAGAAGGGGAAACTGATGAAAGTGTTATCCTGAATAGTCCCCCTTGCATGTATCAGAATGGAGAAAGCAAGGGCACGCCATCAGCCCCTCCCTACCTCAGCTACTTCTTATGCTGCAAAACTGCCAGTGCCTCTAGAAACTGTCTCTACTAGGCAAGGTCATTCTGAGAGGGAAAACAAGGATAGTAAATGGAATTCCTTGCATTTGTGAGGCCTGGTAAAAATTTCATTGCTTATTGCAGCTAAAACTGGCTCTGAGCTGTGATTAATGAGACTTGCTGTTTGAGGAAAAGGTATTTGGGACCAGAACTAAATTTTGTTTGGAGTTTGAATTGGGTATAGTCGCCCACATCAGGCCACAAGCCACTCAGAGGAGCGTGATCCTATGAAATACTGGTGGAAGTCTATATCTCCTAAAGGCCGAAGGGGCAGTTCTACCCTCACCTAGAACGGGACCTCTCTGGTCAAACCCATGAAATTCCTGTAAAAAGGAATGTTTTCCCACCTGTTCCTGAATCTAGCTGTGAGGTGGCACTGAATACTGCATGGATGGATATCTGTGACTTTACCCAAATTTAAACAGAGCCAAGGATGGTTATCCTGTCATATTTGGAATGTCACATGTCCTGGCTTATCCCTTCTATAGCAAGTTTCAATGACCAAAGGAAGAGGCCAGTAAAAGATTTGCACCATTTTGTTGTGTGGTTAACAAATGTAAGGAATTACTGAGTGAAAAAAAGGAGGAAAATGGTTTTTGAGAGATATGGAAGGGTAGTTAAAGGTTTGATGAGAAATGTGAAAAATAGATAAGAAGGTTTGGGGACAAATGAGGGTTTATCCAAGCCTCTCCTGTCTCTAAATAATTGATATCGGTTTCAGAAAGGTTTAAGTATGCTGAGAGTGTGTGAGGAAGTATTTTTAGAAAGCAGAAAGATTTGTAAGTTGATTCTAAAATTCTGGGGAAAGCAACAGGATCAGACTGATTCTTCTAAAAACTATATAGGTGTAAAAGATCGGCTCTCAGAATTTCTCTATAGTGGAAACTCAAACCTTGAGCATGTTTGGTAATAAGATTAAAAGTTTGGATTTTTGATGCAGTGTTGTAACTGCTGTGAAACTTTATTGTAATCTACCTAGCCTGTGTGGCTAGAAAGCTGAACCATTTATATGTGTCTGTGATGTTGGATCATGTCTCTGTGGGCCCCTGTCTGGTCTGACTGTGCCTTTGCTCCTGAGTGAACGTCTGAGCCAAGGGACCTGGAAAGGACAATGTGGACAGCCTCTCCAGGGATCCAGGCCTGCACCAGAACTGTTACAGCTTTAAATTATTGCTTTGTGTTATTCTCATTGTGTTACCTTGATCTCCCTTACTGTTAGAAAATCTTATGTGACAATTTCTGAAGGTTTATAAAGTTTTCAATTG
>CM053586.1:188492387-188518740 GCA_028646515.1 Pseudochirops corinnae | reverse complement strand
ATCATTAAGTGTTTTTATTTTGTCTATATTTATTTTAGGGGGTGTTTGTGATACTGTGGCCCCCTGTACTATATAACTCAAATAATGATAGGGATAATGTATTTGTATTTTTTCTGGGGCAACTTGTAAGCCCAAATCCTGTAATTCATCCATTAACATTTTACTGATGGAGGCCAGTATCTGTAGGTCAGGATGTGCTATAAGGATATCATCCATGTAATGATAGATGTAGGCCTGGGGCCACAGGGAACGAGGCTTTTCCAGGGATTGGGCTACAAACCATTGGCAAAGGGTAAGACTATTAGCCATGCCTTGGGGTAAAACCTTCCATTGATAACGTTTCATTGGGGCTTTAAAACTGATCCGAGGGATTGAGAAAGCAAATTTCTCTCTGTCTGTTGGGTGCAAGGGAATGCTGAAAAAACAATCTTTAATATCAGCCACCCAAATGTGATAACCCTGGCATTAGGGGATGGCAGCCCAGGCTGTAAAGCTCCCATGGGCTCCATCACGGAATTGACACCCCGCAAGTCAGTGAGAAACCTAAATTTTCCTGACATCTTTTTGATTACAAAGACAGGGGAGTTCCATGGGGAGAAAGATTCTTCAATATGTCCTAGGTGTAATTGTTCTTGTACTAGATCTTGTAAAGTGAGGAGCTTTTCTGTAGTAAGGGGCCACTGGTCCTTCCATATAGGGGTCTTAGTCTTCCATTGTAAAGGTGGACAGGTGCTCCTCTTAGCAGTGGCCCCTAAGAAAAATTCTCATTGGTGAGTTTCAAGTCTAAGCTTTTCATAATTTCTCGGCCCCATAAATTTAAATCGAGGCCAGGGACTACTAAGGGTTTTACATAACCATGTCTTCCATCCAGAGACCATTCCAGCCAGTTTTTTGATTGAGAAGCTGGCTGAGTCCCTCCAACCCCATGTACGGTAACCGAGGCAGGTTCAAGAGGCCAACTGGGGGCCAGAAATGCTCTGCTATGACTGTCTGATCTGCTCCCGTATCTAAAATTCCCTTGAAGGGTTGTTTGTTTAGGCACAGTGTTACCCACTGTTTCTGAGAATCTATTACTTGTGTAAGGGTCACAGTGGAAGCCTCTTGATACAAGAGGATATATACTGCTATGGGAAAATCATTATCTATGTAAGCTTCCTCCGAACGGGGATTGGTAAAAATTAGAGTGTTGGTGCCAGCTGGAACAAGGAGAGAGTGGATTATGCCAGGGACATAATCAGCGTGACCTAAGATCAAGAATGAGAAAAGGTACTTCTCTTATGGGTAATTCTACTGTAGTGTGGGGAGGAACCCTGAACTTGTCGATACTGAAAATGGCCTCTAGGGGGACCTCTTGTCCCATAACTGTATTCTCCCTCCAAATTTTGAACTGCATAGCTCTGAGTTTCTGGGGCTCTCGCAGAGCACCCCCCCTCCCGTTTAAATGAATCTTGTTCTTTCTGCATCGTTTAGCAAAGTGACCTGCTTTCCCACATTTAAAACAGGCCTGTGGGGAGCGAGGGCAAGTTGTGAATTCCTGCATTCCTTTTTTAAGTGCTCTTTCTTCCCACAGCCAAAACAAACTTTGTTATTCGTTCCCTGGCGGAGGGCCCCAGCTACCAATTCAACTTGATAAGCGATTGAACCAACTAGCTCACGTCTTTGCATCATCTCTTCTACTCCTGCATCCCTGGGCAAGCCTATCATTGCCTTTTTGCAATCATGATTGGCATTTTCTCTCAACATAAGTTTAAGGACTATATCAGTCCCTTCTACATTGCCCATACCACGGGCCACAGCCTCTTGCATTCTAGCAACAAAATCAGCAAAAGGCTCTTGGGGGCCTTGCTTTACTTAGGTCATGGCTCGTGTATCTCCCTGGGCTGACACAGTTTTCTTCCATGATCGAAGAGCATTCTCTGCTATCAGGACATAATCAGCAGGGGTATAATCCAACTGCACGTTAGTGGTATCATAAGCTCCTGTGCCTGTGAGCATGGCAAAGACATGTGGAGCTCCAGCCCCATGCACCGAGCTTCCATTTTACATAATTCTGTATATTCAGCCATCCATACCATGCTTTGTCCGGGTGTTAAACAGGCTCGAGCTGAAGTTTTCCAGTCATTAGGTGTCAGAATATATTGTAAGGACAAATTTTCTAATTGAGTGAGAACAAAAGGAGCAGTGGGACCATATTTTACTACCCCTTCTTTTAAGTCCTCAATTCTTTTCCATTCTATAGCAACATGAGCTCTCCTCCTTCCTCCTTCGGCCTGAGGATCATCAACTTCAATTACAGGACAAAGTCCCCACCCACTTATATCTTTCCCTTGCAAATGTGCCTTTTCTATGGCTTGCTCTAACCCAGATTTTTCTGTGATTTTTCTGTCTGCATGTACTTTCTTCATTTCTTTAAATAAGGACAGGGAACAAAGTTCTTTCTCTAGCTCTGTTACATTGGGATATATTTGTTTAAATGTTGGGGGGCAGGAGGTGTTTCCTCTGGAGGAGGAGGTGGTGGGGGTGGCCAGGGAGGATTGGGAAGGTTGTTATTGCAGTTCCCAAGAATTTTACTTTCAGTTTGACATTCAGCAGGAAAACTCCTGCTGGGTTGGTCGGCCGGAAAAGGCTGCTTTTACCAGCCCATACAGCATGAAATCTTTGTTTTCCAAAAACCCTGGGGTGGTTTGTTTGTAACTGGTCATTTGTTCTCCTACCACACCCCATTTTTGGCTGTCTGTCCCTGTGGAATTAATCCACTGCTAGACTGTCTGTATTTTATGTATAAAGACATGGAGGTCTCTCAGAGGCAATGTGACTCCCTGCTTTTTCACTGTCTTATAAAGCTGTCTTGCCCAGATCTCTGGCTCTTCTGGCTTAATTAAGGGTATGTTCCCCATCTTCCCACCTGGCTTCCCTTACCTATGGGGTACTCTACTAAGTCTTCCCATTTTTTACGGGGTCTGACTGCCCTTTCAATTCTTTTCAAGCCCTCTGTTCGGGTATCACTATGACCTGGCCTAACGCCAGTGGGCGGTCAGTCTTACCCTTTTTTCTCCTGGGTCTTTGGTGCACCCCCCCAGATGCGGCCTGTGCATTCAACAAAGTAGGATCAGGAGCCAGAAGAGTAAGTTATCAGCAGACAGCTTTATTTTTCTCCATCCATCTTTCCTCCTGGGGCTTCTCCTCTTTTATCCCCCTACTGAGCCCCTTTGGCAAATAGCCCACCCCCCTGTAATCACCTCTGATGCCACAAGGGTCAGGTAAACACGAAAAGGAAGGACGGAGCTCACATCCCCGGAAGAGAGCATATCAACAGAACATCTGGGTCGTGAAATGCAGAATAAAACAAGACACACTGACCTAGAGGCATAACTGTCATCATGACTCTGTGTTTATGTTGTTACTGTCCTTCTGCATTCTCAGCATATTCTGGCGCTCTTGTTCCCAAGCAGAACTACACATCCCCCATCAATCATCCATACTATTTTACTATTTTTATTTGTCTCGAAGTCCTATGACAATGGGTATGTGATGAAGCAGTGGGTGTAGATAAACTGGGAGATGCAATCACAACCCTGCCCACAGGTGGCCCAGACCATTGAGTCGTCTTCTCAGAGGAAGCAGCAGTAGGATTTAGCAGCTCCCTGGATATCTGAGTAGTCTTTTGAAAGGAACACACTGCTCACCTCCTGGTGGGGTAAGGGGCTTACAAAAGGTGCCCTGAAAATTACCTCACCCAACCCTGGCTTGCTTACCAAAGTAGGCAGGGATCCCACTTTGTGGTTGAAACACAAAAAAAATGTACAAGAACTTTGGCAAAGGTGATCCCACTCATCATCAGTACATGAAAAATGCCCATGCTTATGAACAATATGAAATCCAGCAGACCTAAAATACAAACAGCTCTTGTTGTGAGAGAAATGAACAAGTATTGTATCCAAATAGCAGCACTGAGGCTGGCAAATGAAGGAAAGCTTAGTGAAATGGGAGCTAGAGACATGTATTTCTGGTGCGGCTGCAATGAAGGAGAACACCATGAAGCTGGCATAATTTTTGTGATCAATACTAATCTAATCAACAAATGTGTATGCCTCCCAAATGGTGAATAGGCTCATGACAATGTGACTGCCACTTACAGGAAAGTGCCATGCCAGCATCATCAGCGCCTAAACTCCCACCTTGGTGAACCCTGATGAGGTCAAAGAAAAATCTTAAGAAGACCTGGAGACCCTTATCATCAATGTACCAAGAGAGGACAAGTTTATAATTTTGGGTAACTTTAATGCAAGAGTAGATACGGAGTCCTTGAGAGGAATGGAGTCAGAAATGGCAATGGCAATAATCACTTTCTACTGAAGACTTGTGTGTCTTATGACTTTTTCATCACCAACACTGTCTTCCCTTTACCTAAATGTGATAAAACTTCATGGATGTTGACACTGACATTTCATAATCTATGTCATTGTGAGGAGAAGAGACAGACAGGATGTGAGAGCTGACAAGGGCAATACGTGGGATAAAGTGCTGGACTGATCATAGACTTATCCTCTCCAAGCTAAATATTAAAATTCAACAAAAATTGTAGTCCCAAAGCAAGATGCTTACCAGAAGACTTAATGTCAACAGATTAAAGTGCTTTGCCAAGGGTGAACTTTTGCTAACTTGGAGGGAAAGATGAGCCAACACATTTGGTAACAGTGAAGCAGAAAAGGGAGGGGCAGCTTTGAGAGATTTGGTGTAGAGCTCTGCATTTACTCAACTGGGTCAGAATACTTCCAAACTTCAAGATCAGTATGATGAAGATTATGGAGAAAATCAGAAGTTGCTAAATGAAAAATAAAAACTCCACAGGATTTACCAGCAGGGTAAACTACCACAGGGTAGTTCATCAGTCTCTAAGAAAGCAGCATTTAACTCCATCAAAAGAAAAGTTCAAATGAAGCTTAGAGATGCAGGATTCTTGGCTCAGTAAGAAGGCAGATGAAATTCCATTTTACACTGACAGTAACAATCCAAAGAGCTTTTATGATGCCCTGAAGGCTATTTATGGGCCAAAGACCTGTGGTCCATCTCAACTATTCTGTACTGATGGAGCCACATTGAGTAGGGATAAAGACATGATCCTGGAGAGATGGGCAGAACACTTCCATAGTGTTCTCAACAGACCATTATCAATCAATGCTGAAGTCAATGTGTATCTCAGGCTGAAGTGAACATGTGAACTTTTAGATATTTTGAAGGGGAGCAAGAATCTTGAGTCAAGACACCTAGGTATGGGGAAAAGGGAAGAAACGGGACTGAACCAAGTAAACTTTAAAACCTCTCCTTTCCTTCTCATTCTAGTGGACCTGACTCTGGATCCTGACACGGCTCATCCAGCCTTAGCCCTGTCACCAGACCGATGTGGGGTCGGGGGCAGGACAAGGGGAATACATTTTATCAGAAGGATTTCTGAAGCCCAGGGCTGCTTGACATACCAGTAATCCTTTTGCAAGTGAACTCTAGTCAAATTTGGAGATGCCTGTAGCTTCCATAAACCACAGAACCAGTCTTCTTCACAGAACCAGTCTTGTCAGAGCTCAAGGGCAACCTTGAGCAGCAGGTACAGACTTAAGACCTTGCTCAGGCCTTCCCTGCTCTCTGGCTTACTGTATTTAATAGATGTGTTCTTCCTTAACCCCCACTCACCCCAAAAACCTCTAGAAACTATTAATATCTCACCCTTTTCAAGACTCCCTTTGAGCAGTTCTTATCCTTGTGCCATAAAAAATGAAAAAAGATGAAATCAGAGAAATTTGTGAAGTAATGAATGGATGCAGTGATGCAAACCTAAGCTGGAGAACATTTGTGTAAAATGACAGAAAAACAATATTGGAACCAGTTGTTTCTCTTCTATTTCTAATGGGGGTGGAAGGGCAAGGAAAAGGTTTAAAACAATGTTAGCAATACACTTGTACCTCAAAAAGGACCACTGCAACATTTTTTAAAAGCATATACATTTTTTAAAAATTTTAATTTAAAAGCAGAAGGAAGCTCAGAAGGAAGCAGAGAAAAAACAGTGTTGAAAGTAAATCACTGACTTTATTACATACTTTTTCTTAATAGAAAGCAATTTTAAAGATTCACTTTCATTACAATCTTCCCTATTTTTCTATTTTGTATAAAAATGCTCCTATTTTTGGTGGAGGTGATTATACAGTTCGCAAAGGGAAAGGGGTGGTGGCACTGAACTGGAGAAGCGGCTACCCTGGGGTGTAAACTCCCGATTCCGAAAGCGACATTTTCAGCCTCTGCCAACCTTCAATTACAACGTGTAGAGCTTGTTTTACATAGCGAAGGGGAGCAAAGACACACGTCTCATGTCCACCTGCCGTACAATTTTCGCGTCTCTCTTTACTAATGTCCTTCTCTCTCCACTCACGACCTAACATGTTGTCATGGCTCTCTTTGTAGGTTTCTAGTCTGGTTTTGCAACCGAAGGATCTAGTAAAAAGAACACTTCAAAAACACGAAATACAAGAATACGGCCAGGACGTTCCGCTGTGCCCCGGAAGATGACGTCACGACGCAAGTCGGATTTCCCCCCCCCCGCCCCTCCCCCCGACGTCCACCCTCTTTCCCTTATTGGTTGTGGACAATACCTCCGCCATTTCGTACGGAAACGTGTTACGTGGGGTCGCCATTTTGAACGCGATCCGGGAACTTAGGGTACATCCGATTCCGGCCGGAAACTACTCTCTCTTTTCTTGCTGGGCTGCCGGCGTGAGTAGGGCCTCCTGGTCTCTCTCCGTGCAATCTGGATCCATCCTTCCTCCTGGAGCGATCCACCGAAGTCTCGTCATCATGACTGAACAGATGACCCTTCGGGGTACACTTAAAGGCCACAATGGCTGGGTGACCCAGATCGCCACGACTCCCCAGTTCCCAGACATGATCCTGTCAGCCTCCCGAGGTACCGCGCTCTGCCTCACGCCTGTCAGGGGCGGGTGGAAGGTCCTGGTGGTAGGAGGTGTAGGAGGTGTAGGAGGAACGTCCGTCTCTGCCAAAGGAATGGAAGGCGGGATCGGCGTGCCGGCGGGCAACAGGCTGCGGGGTCCGGGGAGGAGGGGAGCTCGGTCGGTCTCGGCGGACGCTGCAGAGGCTCAAGCTTAGCGGGCGGCGGGGACCGGCTGCTTTGGGAAAGTTGGGGAGAGCTCTTCTTGTCTGTGCGGTGAGACCCGGGCCGAGTAAAGCTATTTCTCTGGTGGGGACCCGGACTGTACTTTCTGTATGGGAAATGAAAGGAGTCGGGGGAGGGGTGCATAACAGTTTTGTAACCGCCCTGTGGGATGAGGGGTGAGTTGTTGTAGGCCCCCAAGACTCCGTACTGGCCCCCCCTCTTGCAAGCTGGTTGCACGGGCTGCTAGGTGGCGCAGTGGATGGACTGACCTCAGAACCTTAACTGGGTGACCCTGGGCAAGTCACTTAACCCCCTCTTGCCTCAAAAAAAAAGTGTAGTGGCGTCCTTCCCTTGGACCTTGTTGGGGAGGCCGAAGGGGTGGTATTTACCTTCGTAGTGAAGGAAGGGGCAGGGATGTCTGAGCTCAGTGCTCTGCTCCGAGGACCTCCTTTATTTCTTCAATCCCAGTAGACAGCACCCCATTTTGTGAGCCTGGACCTTTGGCGCCCACCTCTCACCACACACTTTTCCAAGGACAGGGACCTCTGACAAAGACAAGGACCACTGAATGGAACCCCTGAGTTCTGGTTACTGGATCCCCCGTATTCTAGAGATCTTGAGGTTTGGATTTTCATTTTCATTAGTCCCCCGGATACCAGATAGCCTGAGCCTCAGGTTCACGTTGAATTGGGTCTAGGCATACCTGCTGTGTGCCGGCCACTGTGCTAAGCTTGTTTGATCCTCGCTAAGATGCAGCCTGGGCCTGTATTTATCCCCGTTTTGTAGTTGAGGAAACTGAGGCAGACGGGTTAAGTGACTTGCGTGGAGTCATACAGCTGCTAAAGGTGTCTGAGACATTTGAACTCGGGTCTTCCAGGCTCCCCTGGCCCAGTGATTGCCGTGCTTGCTGGAGGTACTATGGAAAGAGTGTTGGTTTTGAGTATAAGGACTTGGGTTCAAATTTTGACTCAGCCCTTATCTTTCAAGTAATTGTTCTAGATGTTATTTTAGGTTCTTTCCAGCTTTATCACTGGGATGTGTTTCTCCTCAGGTCCTATTAATTGGTACTCCAACATAGACCACCACGAGGAAGGTTTTCCCCAATTTTTAATGCTGTTACCTAATTTTTGTGCATTTATTCTTGTTCTCATTTATCTGTATGCCTGACTTTTCACGATATATAACTTGATTGAAGAATCGGACGAAGAAGGATTTTTTTCATCTTTTATGTATCCAGGACCTAGAACATAGTGGGCACACTTACATGTTAAGTGTTTTTGGAATCTTACTAGGGAGAAGAGTTCAAGAGTGTGGTGTAAAAGAGATTTGTAGAGGAGAAGCAGCAAGTAATTTTAGGCATAAGGAAGACCTTAGGGGAAAAAAGGAATGGGAGAAGAGAAGGAGGTTGTCTCCTCCCTTCTCTGGGGCCAGGGAAGCAATGATGATTTTCTAACATGCCATCTGATTGCCTGTGCTGAATACAGAGGCTGTTTCTGAGCTTCAGTCTTGTCCTTTGGGTCTTTCCGTTCCTGGTGAACTATTCATTCAGCTAGTTTTTATTAAGCATTTCCTGTGTGCAAGGCCCTTTCCCGAGTTCTGGGGATACAAGAAAGGCTAGGTCTAAAAGGGAAGGGTTGGTTAGTTCTGCCTGCCTTGGCATTTATATAGTGATTTACATTTCATGAAGTGCTCTTGTCAAAACTGAGGTGAAAAAGTTGGGCCACAGAGGTGATTTGTTAGTAAGCAGAATCAGGATTTCAAAACCAAGTTTCTGACTTCAGAGCCAGTGTTACACTACAGCTGTTTTCTGTATCTCAAATGCTGGCTAGCCACTTTTACTTTTAGAATATTGCTATGTATTGGAAAATGCTGGATTGGAAGTGAGGAGACTTATCTGGTTCTGGTTATCCTGTAACCTTGGTTAAATCACTTTAACAAACCCTTTGGGTTAAGACTGAAAGAAAATTCTGGGGTTTAATTTTGTTTGTTATTTTTAATGCCTAAAACGAGAATATTGTAGCAGGATTGTTGGGGGTGAATGTGACCAAGACCAAGTCTCACCAAGCTTCCCTGGTTTTTTCAATAAAATATCTGTGAAGTTCAGAGCACTGCTAGGCCTTGGTGAAGAGGTATTTGTGAAGAGTTGACATTTGAATCAAGCTTTCATGGATGGATGAAAAAAATTAGGTAAAGCTAGAGAAGGAGATTGCCCTTAGGATGTGAGAAAGTACAAGGAATGTTTGGGAAATAACATAGTCCAGGTTTCTGGGACATGGATTAAGGAATGTGAGACTTTGAATCCTAGGCAAAGGAGTTTGACCTTTAATTGATTGACAGGAGGGAGGCACAGGAAGTCTAGAAATTGTCCAGTGTGATGATGAGAGCTTATAACTGAGAAGAAGGATGCAGGAGTTTGGGGGGGAGGTGATCGAAGCTTTTCATCTGAGCTATCCTCTTCAGAATGTGCCACTAATCTTTTCAACACAAAGCATTTAAATGGATGTTGCTGTGATGGATTCAGATATTTATCTGCTACTATACGGTATTACTGTGAGGGGAGCTTAGAATCCACTTGGGGTTGTGAAATAATGGAAAATGTGAAGTACTGTATTGAGTTGTGATCTATTGACTCGCATTATTGGAATGTTTGTTTTTCAGAAATCTATTATTTTTATTTTATTTTCAACATTCGTTAAGATTTTTGAGTTGCAAATTTTTCTCTTCCCTCTTCTTAGTCCCCTCCCCAAGACAACAAGCAATCTGAGATAGCTTATGCATGTACAATCATGTTAAACATTTCCACATTATGTTATGAAAGAATTGGAACAAAAGGGAAAAACCATGAGAAAGAAACCCCCCCCCCCCCAAAAAAAAGTGAAAATAGTCTGCTTCAATCTGCATTCAGACTCCATGGGTCTTTCTCTGGATGTGGAATAGCATTTTCCCATCATGAATCTTTTGTCATTTGGGTTTTAGAGAAAGGAGGCGAGTTGGGTGTGGGAAGACTGCGAAAATAACTAATGACAATAGAAGGAAAGGGTAAGCAGAAGGTGTCTTAGACCCAGCACCGGGAGGGTGAGGAGAGTGGGTTCTCTACTAAAGTGCTTTTGTAAGTATAGAGGTTATGAAGCAGAAAGTATCTACCCCATGCAGGGATGGAGCTTAGATGAGTAGGAAGTTAGAGTGTATCTTGAGCATCTTGAGCAGTGGAGTGGTTATTTTAGAATCAAAACCTCTTCCTGACAGGTAAATTATTTATTTTTTTCCTCTGGACTTTAGTGGGACTCCATTATTGTTTATGCCCTCTTTTGGGCTTTTATTTAACTGTTTTCTGTATGACTGCCTTGTTCTCCCATGGATAACTCCTGTAACAACACCTAACATAATGTTGGGCAGTTCTCAACAGATCCCTAACTGAATTTAATCTGGGACAGGTGATAGTAAAAGTATTGATCTAAATTTGTTCATCTAGACCAGTGGTTCTCAACCTGTGGGTCGCCACCCCTTTCGGGGTTGAACAACCATCGGAAAACACAACCGCTCCTCTCTCCCTCTCCTGGCCGGCCTGCCCATTTGCAGATAGGTCTACACACTAAGTTATTAAAAGGAGTGTTAAAGGGTTGTGGCATTAGGAAGGTTGAGACCCACCGATCTAGACTTTTGGGAAACAATTTGTTCATGTAGATAATAAAGATCTCTTCATGCTTCTCTATGTCTTATATTTATATGTAACTTAGCTTTGAGGTCTTCAGCACTGCCTAGGACCCTTTGTGGTTCTGTCAGCATAAGAACTAGTGTGTGATGGGATTGAGAGGACAAAGATGAATTTAGTTTTACTCATCTTCTTTTCTCTTTATTTTTTCCCTCCTATCCAGATAAGACCATTATCATGTGGAAGCTTACCAGAGATGAGACAAACTATGGGATCCCCCAGCGGGCCCTCAGGGGTCACTCACATTTTGTTAGTGATGTGGTCATTTCCTCTGATGGCCAGTTTGCACTCTCAGGCTCCTGGGATGGCACACTAAGACTGTGGGATCTCACCACGTAAGTACCTACTTGAATGGCTACCTCTTGGGTAGGTATTAAGCCCCTAGGTCCTTAGCAAAAGATAGGTAGGATAGAAGGGTGCTAGAATTACATAAATACTTACTAGCTATGTGACCCTGAGTAAGTCACTTAACCTGTTTCTCATCTGTAAAATGAGCTGGAGAAGGAAAAAAACTCCACATGAAGTCACAAAGAGTTGGACATAATTGAAAAGACAGACAGTTACATAAAATTGGTGTGTGCTCCAGGTGTCCAAGTGGGAAAACAGTAGTTTGAACAGGGAAAAATGGTCTTAGGGGATGTTGAGTAAAAAACCACTGCTCATTTGAATTGGACCGTTAGTTTTTATAAGGGTTAGGTAATTAGAGAAGTTTTTGTGACCTGGATAAGCCAGTGAACAAATGGCAGGAGAATTGTTCTGAGGTTAGGAGAAAAAAATTCATGATGTCCCAGTGATGAGAGTATGACATTGTCACCCGATCCCCCTGGGGAATGAAGACAAGTCCTGCAATTCTGATGGGACCTTTAAAACTATAGGCATAGATATTTTTCAGTAAGACTTTCCAATATTCTCTCCAACCCCCCAACTCTGCTTTATTGCAAAGAAAATTAGGTGAAACAGATAAAGTGACATCAGATGTATACTGTACACAAGATTTTGCACCTATCTCTTTCCACTACTCCCTTCATCCCCCAAAATCCAGGGAAGGAAGGTGTTTCATTATCTTATCTGCTGGGATCAGTATTAGTCATTGGACCTAGATTTTCAGCAAGAAGTTCTAGCTAGCATAAAGAAGGGGTCATTTTTCCTGGCGGGTTATAAAGACATAGGAGGCTATAAAAAAAACCCAGTGTGGAAGACTGTCTTGGGAGAAAGGGAATTCATAGAATGTTGTCTTCCAATTTAGTGGCACTACCACCAGGCGCTTTGTTGGTCACACCAAGGATGTGCTGAGTGTAGCCTTCTCTTCAGACAACCGTCAGATTGTCTCTGGTTCCCGGGATAAGACTATCAAGCTGTGGAACACCCTGGGTGTCTGTAAATACACTGTGCAGGTAAAAAGTCGATATATGATTCATAAATGTATAATACACACTATTCATGTAAAGACCTAGGGTTTATTGTACTGTAAGCTCACTTATAAGTCCATTTTGCATGTAGTATGGTTTAACTGTATTTGTCCTGGTCCCCCTTCTGTTCTCCCTTCCCCCAAAGTCCCTCAAAAGAAGTAGGATGTCTGGATTAGTTGTCAGCCTAATATTTATTGATATTTTGCTAATCCAGAATATTGACCTGGGTTTGTAAATGACAGCCCCTGCTTTGAAATCCCATCATTTAATAGGAGTGGTGGTATTTGAGCACAAATAATAAGTATAGATATATGTCTTTTTCATGCTTAAGAACTTTCTCATCTTTTGAGCAAGGTATAGTATAAGTGGACTTCCATCTCTGAAATTCTGTTCTATAAGGTGTACTGGCTGTGAGGGAAAGGTAGGACTGGTATGGGACATGAATTCAGATGAAGTTACTGTAACTGATAATTAGGGCTGGATTTACAGTAACCTTAAGGTTATTCCCCACTTTGGTGCATGCGTGGGTATGGAAGGAAATATTTTCTCATCCAGTCAATCATTTTGAACCAACTAGAGTATTAAGAAATGTAAGTCAACAGAACCACAGCCTTAGAGTGGCGGTCAGGGAAAGGAATAATTGCGCCTTACTTTTCCCTTTTGAATATCCCACAGGATGAGAGCCACTCAGAATGGGTGTCCTGTGTCCGTTTTTCGCCCAATAGCAGCAACCCCATCATTGTCTCCTGTGGCTGGGACAAGCTGGTCAAGGTGAGAACGATTGCGATTTAGCTAGGTGTTGGCTTGTAGTATGTTCTTCACCTGCTTCTGAGTTTGGCAGTTTTTCTGATCAGTTAAAATTATATCACTTTCACTAATCCAAGGTCTTCGCTTCCTGAAGACATTACTAAAAGGATACTTTGTTGGTTCTTTTTTTTTAATATCACTATCAATTTGTATTTGCCTCTTTTCTGAATTCCTTTGTTCTTTACAGTATAATAACATTCAGTTATGTTTTTATATAAATTTGTTCTGTTATCTAGTCATTGGTCACCAATTTTATTTCGTTTTATGGCTGCCAGAAAGTATTGCTCTGAATATTTTGGTTCATAAATGAAGTTTTACTTTAATCTCCTGGAAGTATGTGCCCAGTTGTATCACTGGGTTGAAGGGTTACAAATAATTTAGATACTTCTCCCTTATGATTGCAGAAATTTTGGTGCAAAATAGTGGGACCAATTCTCAGTTCTACAGTGTATTTGTTGACTATTTGAATGTTCTCTTTGTAATACTTTCTGTTCTCATTTTGTTAGACTGGTAGATGTGAGATAAAATTTTATTTTGTTTTAGTCTGTGCTTGTGTTGATAATGGAGGATTACTTTTTATGATGGGTGAAAATTTGCGTATTTTTTTTAAGCTTCATATCTTTTGACCATTTGAGGAATAGCCTTTTCTGGGTCCTAAGTATGTGTTGATTTCCTTTATATTTTGGATATCAAACTTGTTGGATATGATGCAGAAATATCAGTCTGTAACTCAGAACTAGGAAATTATCCCTAGTTTGAGTGGTTCTTAGTTATTTATATATTGAACATCTAGGCAATCCAAAGACCTGGTTAACATTTTCAACTCTGCTTTATGATCTAAGCTAGCAAGTTACTTTATCTGGGTGTTGGATTTTGATTATGAAAAAGGAGAAATGATCTTTGCACCACTTACTGCTGCTAATTGTATGACTGATAGATTTTGAAGAGTATAATAAGTTAGTATTAAACTAAAGGCATATTGTGTTTACCCATAAGAAAGACAGATTTATTGTAAAGTCAGGTTTCTATTGGATTTTCATCATTGGTCTCTCATCATCAGCCTCAGGAAAACTGAAAAATTGTGAGTTAGCTAAAAGGATTCTATATATATAGAGCAGATTCCTCCCTCTGAAACTTCTTCCTTGTCTCACTTATATACCTAGGTCTGGAACTTGGCCAACTGCAAACTGAAGACAAACCACATTGGCCACACGGGCTACCTAAACACAGTTACAGTTTCTCCTGATGGCTCTCTTTGTGCCTCTGGAGGCAAGGTATGAGAGGTGGGAGGACTTTTCATCCAGAAAGCTACCCAAGAGTTAAATATAAGAAAACCTTAGTAAGTGGTGACTCAGTTTTAACCTGAAGGGGCTTCATTTATTCTTTTTTTTTTTAATGCTTTTTGGAGAGCAGTTGGGGTTAAGTGACCTGCCCAAAGTCACATGGCAAGTGTCTGAGGCCAGATTTGAACTCGGGTCCTCCTGACTCCAGGGCTGGTGCTCTACTCACTGTGCCACCTCGCCGCCCCAGCTTCATTTATTCTTGATCATGGGAACCAGTGCAGTAGAGTGGGGACTGCTGGGTTTGTAGTTAGAACCAGAATTTCAGTTATCACTAGTGACCTGAATGATTTTTTTGATACATCATTTAACCTCTTGGGACTGCTAGAAGAGTAAAGTTAATTGCGTCCTGGCTCTTTTAGTCTCTGTAGGAATGGGGAAAATGACAGGAATTGGAGTCATAGGCAGTTCCAGAGCAGGATAAAGGGGGACTGGAATGAAATGGGCTGATTGCAGGAAAAGAACTGTATGGTAATATTTCTGCATTCTCTTTGTAGGATGGTCAGGCCATGCTGTGGGACCTCAATGAGGGTAAGCACCTCTATACCCTGGATGGTGGTGACATAATTAATGCCCTCTGCTTCAGCCCCAATCGCTACTGGCTCTGTGCTGCCACTGGGCCCAGCATCAAGATCTGGGTGAGTGATGGGTTTCAAATTGCTCAGATTTCAGAGAGAGATTAGTGGAAGGGGCCTAGGGGCCATGGTAGAGCTGTGATGAAACCCAACATGCCAGCTGACTGACCCTGTTGAAACCCAGAGGCTGTTTCTGAGCAATCTCTTGGCTCCCTAAAGTCTGAAGTTAGCATAGGAGAGGGTCTGGTTTATTCCCTGAACTGGTAGAGAGTGATCTTGTCATCTCTCCCGTGGCCTTTAAGGGCAGAAAAGAGCTGAAGTGTCTTATGGGATAGGTTAGTAAGCAGTTCCTGGAATCTGATACCCACATACCTCTCTTGGTATAGTCCTTTGTATTCAGAAATAAATACTATGTCCCTATGTGCTAGGGGAGAGAAATGTTACTGCTGCTGCCTCCATTGTTTAGTTACATCCTCTGTAAATTGGGGGTAATTCTGGACAAGGTTGTGAGAGTCAAATGAAATAAATAAAAATCAAGCGGGGAAAAAACTACACAGGCGGGCAGACATACTGTGAAGCCTCAATGTGTGCTGTGATTCTAGATGTTCTTGTTATTCTTAGGACCTAGAGGGCAAGATCATTGTGGACGAGCTTAAGCAGGAAGTCATCAGCACCAGCAGCAAGGCTGAACCCCCCCAGTGCACTTCCTTAGCTTGGTCAGCTGACGGCCAGGTGAGTGTTCCTCCGCCTTCTCTGACAGCGCCTTCTCTGACAGCCTTCTCTGACAGCGCTGATTGTCCTGTGGAGCCCTTGGGCCCTTAGATGAAAGTAGTCCCTGCATCTGCCCCTGGGCTTGGGCGAGTTGCCTGCAATTGTAATTTATCAGAGCAGTGTGAACAGTGTAAAGAGCACTTGGATTTGGATATTGCCTCTTCCACTTCCTTAATATTTTGGGCAAGTTATTTTACATCTCACTTCAGAGATGGGAATGGGAAACGAAAGGGTAGATAGAATGGCATCCTTTGATTTGCTAGGGATTCCATTGCCTAAGCCCTGTGGCTCATTTATTCAACAGCCATATATTAAGTGCTTACAGTGTGCTGGTTCCTGACTTCAGGGAGCTTCCATTACAGTTCAGGAGATAACATGCATGTAGAAAATGAAATACAGAATATATTAAAATTTCTAAGGGATGGCACTAGCTACTGGGGTTAGGGTAGGATTCCCTACTCGATAAAAGGGGAGGAAAAAAAGCATTTTGTTTTGTGATTTATATGTGTGACAAATTATATTTGTCTTCTTCCTGCAGACTCTTTTTGCTGGATACACAGACAACTTGGTACGGGTGTGGCAGGTGACCATTGGCACTCGGTAAAGGGATCAACCATAACTCAGATTTTGAAATAAAGAACTTAATTTCTGCCTTTTGAAAAAGTGAAGTTGTATTTTTTTGAATTGGTTGATCTGGTTTCTCAACTGAGCCCCTGCTCTGAAGATACTTCTGGTACTTCCCCATATCTCCCTGATGAGAAAAGAGGAGGTTTTTTTAAGTCTAAAGGCTGGCAAGTGACTTTTGAGTACAGATTCTTAAGATCAAAAAAGATTGGGCTTACTGAGGAACACAGACTTTTGGGACAGAATCATTGGCTAATTATAGTCATGGTAATAGAAAACAGCAGTAAATAGTCATTTTTGCAGTATGCAGGAAGTGGCTGTCTTGATGGAAAATCAGCAAAAATCAGCTATTTCCTGTACAGGAATATGGCACCCTTCTAAGCTAGCTTCCAGTGGTCCTTATCCAACCTAGTGTTAAAGCTTTATTTTTATTCTGAATAACATAAAGTGACCATTTCTACAGGCATTATTGAACAGTAAAAGGATTGTGAACAAAACGCCGGCCTTTAATTTCTTGGGGGAAAAAATTGTATTCTTTGACTTGCCATTGGAGGAGTAGCTTTCTTGGTCATAATCAGATTTTTCAGAGGTAATTGAATATTTTTACTTCCAATCAAAATTTCTAATTTGTCTAGCTTGTCATGAAATACTTTGTTTTAGCCATTATTTTGAGTATTGTGTATATTTTATTTAATTTGTGTTCTCAGTTAATTTTTGGACTTTAAGCTACTCTTGGTATACTAAGCTACAAAACCCAAAGATATACCCAATTTGTCTGGGTGTCCATTTTGTCATATGTAGAGGAAATAAATAACCCTTTCCACACTTAAGCTGCTTAGGTATGATGTAAGAATGAAAGTATATTGATGTGAAAGCTTTGGAAGATAAATGTATAGTATTTAAGTTAGTAATAAGCTACTTGTGCACTCAACTATGGTTTCAAAGTAAAATTCAAAGTTTTTATTGGATTGTTACTTCCTCCCTGATAATCTCATTAAATGATTACAGGGAGTTAGGGTTGATTATTTGTATGTTCTATAAAGACCTCCCCCACTAGTGATAGATCTCCAAGCTAACAACTCAACATCCTAAGTTGTTCAGCACCTTAACAGCCCCTACTGGTGGGTATGATTATGGACTTTTGACAAGGGAGCTGAGGAGTCTAATCCAAAAAGCATATAGTTCACAAGTCAAGTGTACCTTGGTGGTACAGATGGTGACTGGGGCTCAGGCCACTTCATGAGGATTTAAATGTATTTGAACGTGGGAGGCAGTGTGGTATAGTGGTAAAAAATCAGTGGAGTTGGTGTCAAGATGAGGGTTTGGAACCCATTTCTGTGACCTTGCTTGGGAATCCCTAGGTCACAGTCATCAGTCAAGGTTGGTGGGATTTGGAGGGGCGTGGGAGGGCAGTTAACAGCACCATGTAATTAATACACTCTCTAGTCCCCAGATGGGTGATAATTTTTGGACTCGTGTGTCACCAGCCTCTCTGTAGAATCACAGGAATGAGTGTTAATCTAACCTGAGATCCTCCTATACATTAGGTTCTGGACTCTGGAACTTGGAGTATAGATAAAACATGGAGATAACTGGTAATATTGCTGATAAATATCAAAGATTGTCTTGATACCCATATGCTTTAACATTGCTTCCTGGGACAGGTACCTCAGATGCCCAGCATATACAGTATTTGCATTGTGGGCAAAAGGATTGACGTTCGTAATGTTAGAATTGCCAAGTAACATGGATTTTGAAGTGGTTATTGAAACAGAAGATGAGAGCATTTTGAAACACAGTACAGAGAAGCAAAGGGTGTGAGTAAAGAAATGGGTATCTTTTGGTATCCTGAATGCCAAGAGAAAATGAGAAAGGACCATGGCTGAGGTGCAGGCCTCCTCTGGTAGCCTCAAAGGGACGGGATTTTGATCTGCAGCATTAGCGTGAATACCCACATTGATGTGATTGACATTCACTCGAGTACTAGAAAGCAATGTTGCTCAGGGACAAAACTGAGACATGACTAGAAACTGAAGTATTTCAAGGTTTGGTGTTAAAAGTTGTAAGCAGAGTGAATGGTTTTTTTTTAAACTTTCGTGGGTGGGCTTCAAGAAAGTATGGAAACGTGCAAGAAGGTACTGGGTAGTTCCATAAGGCACGAAAAAGTTATTAGGGGACACTTGCTTAAGATTTCTGTTCAAGATTGCCCTCTGAATGGAAAAGACAGTCCAGCTTCCATGTAACCTAATCCTTAGTTCACATAACTAAGAAATCTATTGTGATTTTTAATACCCCAGAACTATAAATAATGTCAACCAGAAATCCATGAGCAAGAAAGTGGCCCTGTAGAGTATGTTCCCAGCACAACCAGGGATATCTGAAGCTTACAAAGCTTTGTGTTGGGAGGCAGCAAAAACAAAGTAATTTAAGAAAGCCCTAGGACTGGCTGAGACCCTGGAAATTCCAGAAATAGTCAACATTAGGCAGAGTAGAACATCCCAGGCCTAGGTGTTCTTTAGGTCGCATCCATTAGAGACTTGAAGATCCAAGGTCTTGCAAAGGGGGGCGCGGGGGAAGAGTGGAGTGGTGGTGGTGCTTGTGGTAGTGGGTGTTCATGGTAATTTAGAGAGTGAAACAAAGCAGGGCTGACTAACAAGTGTGGCAGAGGATAGCACCTGGCATTGGTATAGAGTCCCAATTCAGTAACTGAAGTTGGTAGAGATGAATAGAGGAAAGTACTGCAAATTTAGATTCCCAAAAAGAACTGCCGAGAAAGGGAACTTGGATATTTGACAAGGACTACCTAAAAGAAAGCCTTGCTTAAGGAAGCATACTTAAAACATTCAAGCACTGTCAAACTTAAATAGAAACAGGTCCCAGTAGGCTACAATGGCTTAGAAAATCACAAATTCTATGTTGTATGCAGCATTTCCTAATTTCATTTTAACCTAAAACGGGCACAGTTGGGAGTTCTGCCTGAAGTTTGACATAGCACTAGGGGCAACATTTCAAATGCCCTGGGCATTTTTTCTGACCTGGAACACTAACTCCTGACTTCCCTGGCTTCCTTAGTCTTCTGTCTGTTGAAAAAAAGATCTGGTGTGTTAGGAGCAGCTAGGTAGGAAAGGAAATAAAAGCTACATTACAGACAAATATACATGGGACTTAGTAGCACGGTGTAGTAAAAGCCTGGATTTGAACTAGAGCTTTGACTAAATCACTTCAATATTTCTGTGCTTGTTTGCTATAAAATGATTAATCAAAGGGGTTAAAGTGGTGGCCAGATCAGATTAAAATGCAACCAGGCAATGTTTAATAAAATAAAGATACAATAGAACATGTTAAAGTGGGGTTTAAGTCATTATGCCAGGAGCATAGGGTTGCTTACTAGGCTTTTTAGTGGCTAATATTTATACTTGGGTTTGACACCACTGGATTTAGGTGACTTTCCATCTCAATAAACAATACTCTTAAAAGCATTGTGAATTGTATCTTCCTTACGGCTTATTTCCTTTAGTTATTGATTGGGTGTGTGAATCCAGTTCCATTGGTGTTAAAGCAGAGTGAGAGGTGTTTCTTAGAGGTCTGTAATGGGCTAAGTGGAGGAAAATCCTAACCATAAGGACAGGCACCAGAAAGAATGGAAAGCCTGCAGGGGAAAGGCTAAGAAAGGTCCTGATTTGATACGGACTGAGAAGATGAAAGTTGTTATGTGTGAGGCAGGTATGGAGAATGAGATCTTATCTGGAAAATATGGGAATGTAAGGTAAAAATGAAGATAGGGAAATAAACAGGAAAGCAGATGTGATTAAAGAGAAAACTCAAGGTAATCAAGATGGAGCCTGGTAAAGGAGAAAAGGGAGATCCAAAGAATCAAGTAATGAGAAAGGGATCTTTGTAGGGTGGGGCCACCTCCCTAAAACTTGTTACCCATGTGTGATAGCTCAGTTTCATCCAGTTACTTCCATGTGTCCCTGCTTCATGCAGAGGGGCACTCCATTCACTGGAAGGGCCTAACTATAATGGCAAGGTGGAAGGGGAGAATGAGATGGAGGGCAGAAGGGAAAGCATTAAGAAATTAAGCCAATTAAGCAGCAGCTTCTCCCAGAAGCTACCAAAGTAAAACTATACTCACTGAAACTGATAAAACAGTTAACTTTTATTGTCCATTTCTACACACCATTCCACTCCCACCCCTCAATTTCCCCCCAAACCAACCTCAGCCAATAAGCAGTACAGAGAAAGGCAGGAGGCTAAGAAATATTTCGGGAGTGTGTGTGGGGTTACCTTCAACTTGGAATAAGCCCCTAAATTGGAAGGGTTCTAGAAAAATAAAGACTATGCCCAAGACTCTTCTGAAAGGATCAAACTGATCCCTACCTCCCCTGGTGGATTGCGCCAAGTAGGGGATGCTGCAAGCTCCAAACTGGGGAGGGGTAAAGGTAATGTGGGCCTGAGAACACTAGAGTCACATTTTTGGTGACAAACTCCCCTTTGGGAAATGGAGGTGAGGCAAGTGAGCAGCAGAATAGGATAAGGAGAGAAGGCAGAGACAGCTAAAGTGAAAAAAAAAAAAACAAACCATGAGGGTGATGACCATTATGGTTCTGATCTGAAGAGAACCTTAGAGGGACCTAACCTCCCCATATATCCCCCTCAGCTACAGACAGCTGACAGAAAGATTATATATCTGTGGAGGGGAAGAGTCTCATCCATTCAAAAAGCAAAAAACTCAAATGTTCCCCTCCCTAAATAAAATTCATTTATGTAGACTGGTGGAATTGGTGAGGAGAGTAGAAAACAGAGAGGGGGGGAAGCAGACTGTTGAACAATTTTTTCCCCTTTCAGGAACCCACACCTAACTATAGACAAAGATGAGAGCACAGAGAAGGTAGGAGAATGAAAACCAGAGGTGGGAACCTAGGAGACAGTAGGGTTGTAGAAGAGAACCAACCTCCCCAGCTTGAAGACCACCCTTAACCCCTATCAAGATAAGGGAAGTTTGGGGGAGGGGAAACAAGTGCTGGGATGCTTCAGGGGCAGAGTTTGATTCGGGTGCCCTTGGAAATCACCCGGAAAAAGGGGAAGACCCGCTCACCCAAAAAGGCAGCTGAGAAGGTATGTACATGTCCCAGAGTCTCAGCATTATAGAAACCCAGTCGTCCTGCCTCATAGTCCAGGTATACCCCTAATCGGTGTGGCTTGTCACCAGGGCTCAAAGGTGTCTGCTCAGTTGAGCTCTGTGCTTGGTAGCGCTTCCCATTGGTGCCCACACACCACACCTCCCTTTGAAACATTGGCTGCTGGGGCAAATGGGGCCTTCTGCGGCGATGGTGGTGGCGGGATGGTGTGGCATCCCCACTACCACCCCCAGACCTTCCTGCTGGTCCCCCCTTCTCCTTGTGACAAGTTGATTCACGAGCAGCCCCTACAGCCCAGCCACGCCGCCCCCCTACCTCCACCTCCCAATAGTGGCGACCAGAGCGGAAGCCCTGGGCACCCAGCACACAGCATTCAGCTGAAAATCGTTTGGGGTGGTCAGGGAGTTCCTGGCGCCGTTCTGCCAGACGGACCCCACGTCGGTCTGGTGACAGGGCTAAGGCTGGATGAGCAGTGTCAGGATCCAGAGTCAGGTCCACTGGAATGAGAAGGAAAGGAGAGGTTTTAAAGTTCACTTGGTTCAGTCCCGTTTCTTCCCTTTTCCCCATACCTAGGTGTCTTGACTCAAGATTCTTGCTCCCCTTCAAAGAACCAATACTCCTGCCCCCATGTTCTATCCCCCAACTTCAAACCATTTTTCTACGATCCTTAGGTCTTAGCCTCCCTTCTATTCTATCAATATACACACATTTTCCCCAAACTCTGGCTCTATATTGTCCAGGGATGAATGAGGGAAGGTCATTTGTGAATTCTCTGTACCTCGGGCAGCCTGACAGAACATCCGGCTCATCTTTCTCACGATGGCATCTGTCAAGAAGTCATGACTGTGGGGATGGCTGGGATCTGGGGACCAGATCTCTGGAGGTTGCAGCTGTACCTCCTCACACCTGGGAGAGGACTAGAAGTTGGTACACATGGGACATTAAAGTCCCAGAAGGGAGAGGAAAAGATAGAGAGGAGAACTGGGGGCTGGAAGATAGACATCTGGGTCCTGAGAAAGGAAGACAAGGATTCAGGGGCTGGGGACAAGATGTGTGGGTCCAGGGAGGGGGATGAGAATATCTGGTCAGGGTTAACAGGGTATGTAAGAGAGTCAGGGCCAAGGAAACCAGATGTCTTGGTCCTAGTTAAAATCTGTATTCTGTGGAATTCAGGGTTTTAAGGGATAGAAACTCACCTGTTAAAAGTCTCCTTGATGTCCTGAGAATAACAGAGACAAAAAGTGGGGGTAAGGAAGGGGAAAGAAAGATAAAGTCAGCCCTTCACAGTTGGTTTCCTTATTGCCTAAGATCTCTAGCCCGGAATAGAAGGGCCAGGTTTGGGGACATTTTTGAGAAAATGAAGGAGTTTTAATTCTTCTCCTCCAACCCCCTATACCTCCAGTTACTCAACCCATGTTATACCATTCACTGAGGGTCTTTTCTATCTTTAAGTGATCCTAAAAAAAGCAATGTCATGTCCTCTCTTGGACACTTGGTCCATGGTCTTACTGTTTGGATATTCTTCTCAAGTCTGACTTAATATCCCACCTACTCAAAATTTAATTCTATTCCTTGTCATTCATTCTGACAATAAGCCCTCAAACGTCCATGTCCACTATTCAGTTTCCATAATGACTCTGGTTCCATTTTCTTCAGGTTGAATCATCCCAGTCTTTTTACTACTTTGGAAAGAAAACTTAATTACAACCATCCCTTTAAGAGCCACAATAATGTAGGAGAGTGGTCACAGGTATAATCCAAAAGACACAACTCCAACGTATCATTTCTACTTGCTTTAGAATGTTTTATGATTTTCCCCTAACAACAGTGGGTTTCTCTTCCTAATTATATTACAGAATGCAAATTCACTTTAATAATCCATGCCTAAATATATACTGACTGTTTGGGGGGAAAGCAGCTCAGAAATATGCTGAGGGACTAAAAAGCTGTGGTAGGACAAAAAACATGTCAGAAGTAACTATTCAGTGTCTCTCTTATTTCTCTCTCCTCCCACCTTCTCTGGTAATCTATGACTCCCAACCAGTATCATCATTCCGTTTGTCTGCTCTCAGGTCAAGGAGAATTGCTAAAAGCAACACAACCTTTAAGATTTACTCCTAGTTAAGTTTTATGTTGTTCTTATGTCTTGACCTTGTTAACTATTTCTCTGGCAACTCTTTTACTCATCTCTGATTCTAATATACTTCCCCCAAAGTAGTTACTTCAGGTATTTTCCTTTGAACTTCCAAATGTCCACCCTCACTCAGTGGATGATCTTGCCCCTTGAATTACAGTGTTTATCTGGTAAAAGTTCCCCTCTGTACTACCACACTCAGATCAATATGTTACAGAATGTCAGGAATGAATGGGGCCTTGGAAATTATCTAGTCCAATCCTGAAATGAGATTAAGAACACGGTCCATATATCTATCAAGTCACACTTTCTTCCCTTCTCAAAGGAAGATCCCTTTTCTGTAAATATAATCACTCTACCTAAATGCTACCCTCCATCTCCTTCCTTTCCACCTACTGCTTTCCAATATCTTTATTCTCTTCTTTCCCATATTCTTTCCTTTGTGCCTTTTAGTTGACCCAGTTATTCTTCCTATGCATCCAATCTTTCCCTTCTTTGCCCAACTCCTCAAACATGGGGTTGGCATCTACTGGATCCCCATGACATTCTTATTTCTTTCTTAACTTGGTACTCTAGTTTCTGTTCCTAGGAATTTATTGAAACTAGTCTGAAGCCACCAGCTTTTTGACCACAAGCAAGTCACTTAGCCTCTCTCAACTCCCTCATCTGTGAAAATCAGGGTTGGATTAGATGACCTCTAAGGTCCCTGGCTTTTTAATCTATGATCCTATGACTTTTTCAGGAGATGTAGGGGAGAATGGGTGTGGAATGCTATATGTTTTGTCAGATTTGGTTCCTATGTCAGCTGTTGTAGGACTGCTTTTCTTTGTTATAGGGATCGATCAATAAGGTAGAAGTGTATTTTGGGAAATGACTATAATGTAAAAACAAAAAAATCTATCACTAAAACTTATTTTAAGAAGAAAGGGGAGGGGTGGCTAGGTGGCACAGTGAATAGAGTACCAGCCCTGAAGAGGACCTGAGTTCAAATCTAGCCTCAGCCACTTAACACTTACTAGCCATGTGACCTTGGGCAAGTTGCTTAACCCCAATTGCCCTACAAAAAGCAAAAGAAAAAAAAATTTAAAAAAAAATTAAAGAAGAAGGGGGAACAAGGCAGTGTTAAATCATTGAACTCATACTGGATCCTTCCCTCTTCTTGCTATCCCTAGAGTCAATGTGTGGGAAGTCTCCTGTGCTCTCTTCTTAAAAAATATCTCTCAGACTCCTGAGTATAACACTCCATTATAGTTCATTCTCACTGTTCCTGCCAATCTAGGCCTGAGGTCTAGGATTACTATAAAAGCCTTGTAGCTGGTCTCTGCAGTCAGTCTTTCCCAATTCAGTTCATTCTGTGTAGCAAAACACTAATCTTCCTAAAATACCATTTTTATCATGTCACTATCTTATTCAAGATCCTACAGTAGCCTATCATGGTATGAGTACTGAGGAATAAAAAGGAAGAAGAAACTAAGTCAAGAGACCCTGGGTTCAAACTCTGCCACTAACTATGGGCAAATTGTTTAATCTCCCAAAGTATCCAATCCAATCTGTTTAAAAAAAGAGGGAAGTGGACATTTGAACTAGATAATCTTCAAATCCATTCTAGCCTCAAAATTTTGATTCCATACAGCTTTCAAAGTCTCTCATAATCAGGTCCTACTATCCAATCATCTTTAAAAATGACTTTGGAGAGGCGGAGGCAAGATGGCAGTGTAGAAGCAACAAGGTTCCACAGCTCCCACACTGCTACCTCAAATACCCATAAAATATGACTCTAAACAAATTTTTGGGCTCTAAAACTCACAAAAAGACACCTCCTGCTGAAGGCAGCCTTCAGGAGAGTGGATCAGCGGCAGCTGTAGCAGTTTCCAGAATTATCAAGCCATAAGAAACAAGGACTAAGTGAAAGGTCAGTGGAACTCAGCTAAATTTGGGGGATAAAAGCAGTCCAGCTGAACTGCCTCCAGGGCAAGGAAGTAGCAGAAGCAAGGGCCTTGCAGCCGCCTCCTCATGGCTGTTTTAGAGCTCCCGGCCTGTGGACTGCAAGGAGGCCAAACGATCATTCAGAAGCTAAGTGCTCTTGCGTTGAGTGGCCTGGATCTGGATCGTGGTCCTGGGATGCGTTTTCAGTGAGCCAAAGCTGGTGGAGGCTGCAAAAAACCCAGCAGCCTCTCAATAGCTCTGGCAGCTGTGAAAACGCCAGCGATTTGGGGCAGAGCTTTACCCTATGGAAGCATAGTTCCACAGAGCTAAAAAATCAAGCAACTGACTGGCAGCATGAGCAGGAAAAGGAAGCAAAGTAAGAACAGCAAATGAACTTCTTTGGGGACAAAAAGGATTAAAGCATCGAACGGGAGGAAGATAGCACAGTCAGAGCTCCCGCACCAAAAGCTGCCAAGAAACATGAAGACTCCCTACAAGCCACAGATCAGCTTAAGAAGGATTTTGAAAACCAAATAAGGGAAGTGGAGGAAAAATTTGGAAGAGAAATAAGAATGTTGCAGGAAAATCATGAAAAGAGAGTCAGCAGTATGACTGAAGAAATCAACACCCTAAAAAAGAGATTAACTCAAATGATAAAAGAGGCCCAAAGAGCCAATGAGGAGAAGAATGCCTTAAAAAGTCGCCTTTTCCAGATGGAGAAAGAATCTCAAAAGCCCTCTGAAGAGAATAATTCT
>CM053586.1:188478688-188491887 GCA_028646515.1 Pseudochirops corinnae | reverse complement strand
ATCCAACTGGAACTTGAGATACACAGGCACTGCGGTTGGGAGATCCATCCTGCCCTACCGAAAAGTGACATAGGAGAGAATAGACTGGGGAAGGGGGGACACACTGGGATGGCTGTTTTGGGGCGGTGGGTGGGGGAAAGAGGGGGAGAAAATATGTAACTCAAAATCTTGTGGAAATGAATGATGCAAACTATAATAAAATTAAAAAAAAAGAAAAAAAAAAAAGAAGCATGAGAAGATAAACATGAAAAAGAAATCATAAGGAACTTATCAAAGTTGAACTATTTACATGCCAACATGGAAAAATGATAATCGTGTCTTATGAAACTTTTCTCAGTATGAGGATAGGTGAAGGGAATACAAAGTATATATACATATACATACACATATGTCTATATAGGAGGATTTATATATGTATACAAACACATATCCGAGTATGTGTATATATGGGTACATAGAGGGCACGGGATCAATTGAAGAGGAAGCGACGATACTCTAAAAGGTGAATTCTGAGGTGGGAGAGGATTAGAATGAGAGGAGACAGGGAGAGACAGAATGGGGTTAATCATCTCATATAGAAGAGACAAGGGATAATTGTTACAATGGAGGGAAAGAACAGGAAGGCAAAAGGGAAAGGGTCAACCTTTCTCTCATTGAACTTGGCTTAGGGAAGGAATGACATAAACTCTAAACTGGGTATCTTGCCACATAGGATAGTGGGGGGGAAGGGGATGAGAGGTGGGATGATGGAGGGGAGGGCAGGCTGGGGGGGAGGGTTGTTGGAAGTACACACTTCTGTAAAGGGACAGGGACAGGGACAGGGTAGAGAACAGAACAAGGGAGGGGTGCGGGATAGCAAAGAGGGACATATAATCAGTCTCTCACAATATGCCCACTGTGGAGAGGTTCTGCGTAATTACACATGTACAGCCTGTATTTAATTGCCTGTCCTTCCAATGGGGGTGAGTGACAAGGGAGGAAGGGAAAGAATCTAGAATTTAAAGTTCTATAATCAAATGTTAAAAATATATATGTATATTATTATTAGTTATTAACTACATCCAACTGGGAATTAAGATATACAGGCACTGTGGTAGGGAGATCCATCCTGCCCTATTGGAAAGTCAGAGGCGTGAAGGGGAGGACATAGGAGAGACCAGACTGGGGGAGGGGTTTATACAGTGGGATGGCTGTTTTGAGGTGCTGGGTAGGGGAAAGATGGGGAGAAAATTTGTAACTCAAATCTTGTGGAAATGAATGATATAAACAAGAAAATAAATAAATTAATTTATGAAAGAAAAAAAACCAAAAAAACAAAAAAATTGACTTTGACAAGCCACTTTTGGCATCAATCAGGCTAATTTATTCACTGTTACCCCCAATAAACTCATTCCTGCCTTGTCTATTGCTCTTATTGTCATCCATGTCTAAAATGTCCTATTTCTCCATCTCTACTTATGTAAATCCTAGCTATTCTTCACAAATAGATCCCGTTCCATCTTATCCATGAAGCCTTTACAGACAAAAGGATCCGAAAGCTGCAGATAACCTTATCCCATAATCAGTGTGTATTTATACAGTACTTTCTAGCTTATAAAACACTTTTGTAAGAGGAATTTTGTGAAGTGACAAGTATAGCTATCATACATACATACATACATACATATATATATATATATATTTTTTTTTTTTTAATAGGATTAGGAAGCGAGCTCCGAGATGAGCTAAGCTGTGGCCATGTAGCTGTTTAGTCCCAGAGTCAAGACTCAAACCCAGTGTTTCTACCTCTAATTAACAACACACTGCTCTTTTTGTAGACCAGACCTGTGATTTCACTGCAGACCAAAATCAAACAGAAACAGGTCCCTGTGGGCTACACATTGACTTAGAAAACCATAAGCAAACATTATCTATGTTGTATGGTATTTTTATTTTGTTAAACATTTCCCAATTACACTTTAATCTGATTCAGGCCATGGCCTGGATTGCAAGTTTCACATCTTAGGTGCAGACAACTACTATTGAGCAAACTCTTTGTACTAATGCTGATAAGCAACGGTTCTGCAACTTGCATTCTGAGAGAGCTGCCTATAGAACTGAAAAACTATGTGACTGACGCAGGATCCCACAGTCTGGCAGAGGCTGGCCCTTAATAAAGGTCAGTGCAGGAGAACCAGAGCCAAAGTTGTTGAATGTCAGACAGAGACAGAATCTTTTTCATTTGTGGAGCTTTAATGGCTCCATGCCTGGCAAGTGACATGGTAAGTACCTTGAAAAGCCTAATATTCAAGAAATAATGAATGAACATTAGATAACTAAGACCCAGAAAGAAATGGCAGCAAAAACTTGAATGGCAGAACCAATGAGCCGATACAGGTGCTTCTTGGAGGAATAAAAGAAAGGTACTGATGAATAAAGGAGGCCTACCCACCCCCTTTCCCCTCATGGTTTCAAATGTCATTTCCATTTAATGACTTCTCAAACTTGGATCTAGACCCCAGTTGCCCTCAGGGACTAGACCCGTTTGATGTTCTTCTGCCACCTCATACAACTTGTCTTAAACAGAGCTTACTCTTCCTCCAGAGCTGTTACTCAGATGACCTGTGCCTGTCACCTGTGCCAGCATGGAGGGGTCAAAGGGGGCCTCTTGGGATCTTTCAGGAATTTCTGACTCCTCACTCTTCCTCTTGGTCAGTTTTGCTTCTGTAGTCACTGTCCTATGTAGCTTCCTCTCCACTCCACTATCTCGGATCCAGGCTTTCATTATTTTTCATTTATGCTATTAAAACAGCCTCTAAACTAGTCTCTCTCATCTCCAATGCATTTCATGAAATGAAGCCAGATCAGTCTCTCCACTTCAGGTCCTGTGTGACCCCCTCTGCTCACAAATGTTCTGCAGCTTCCTGATACAATGGATTCAGTTTAGACTCCTTCACTTGATGTGAACCATCTGGTTCTAATTTTATTTCACATATTTTATTCAATCAAAATGGACTACAGCTATTACCTAAACATACCCTGTATTTTTTCACTCCTACACCTGTGGAATATCTTCTACATGCCAACCATTCAGAATCCTACCCATCCTTCAAGGTCAGCCTTACAAGTCACTTATTCCCTAAACCTTTCCTAATTCTGCTTTACCAGTAATGACCCTGTCTTTTTTTAACTCTGATCATAACTTTTTTCTTTATCCACCTTTCATGAATTTTTACCCTGTATTTTTTTATTTTATTTATTTGGAAACATGTCTTATTCCCTCTACTAGACCACTACTTCCACTACTTCCATATCTGAGGATGAGATTATG
Source organism: Pseudochirops corinnae (assembly GCA_028646515.1). Lineage (NCBI taxonomy): Eukaryota > Metazoa > Chordata > Mammalia > Diprotodontia > Pseudocheiridae > Pseudochirops > Pseudochirops corinnae. The sequence goes on along the minus strand of CM053586.1, from coordinate 188,488,577 downwards.
TTTTATTTTTCTTTTTATCCCCAAAAGAACCTAGAGCACAGTGCCTTGCAGACAATAAGGATTCAATATATATTAAATTATTCTTTGCACTTGAGTAGTTCCCATCTGCCAAACACAGACAAGCCTTACATATACCTACTAAAGTGAAAAAGTTCTTTTCCTATGAATTCTAGTATGACCTAAAAGAACAACTTCTTATGGAACAACTCCTTCTGTTCTCTTCTACCATACTGCTTTTTAACAAGATTTTTCTTAAAAGACATATTCACCAAGAAGGTAGGGCTATGCAGATTACCAGTTCAAGTTCTTGTGTCAGATATATTTCACAATTTTGAAAGCTTAAATTCTAATGTACGAATGTGTCTTTTTTGAATACTTTTTTTTAGCACAAACCAGTCATTTCTAAGTGATCTAATTAAATGGAATAGGGCCCTAAGTTTATGCTATTATATAAGGTGCAGTTACAGACAGTGACGATGTTTAGTCTGGAAAATACAGAACTCAGAGGTGCCATGATAGTTGTCTTTGAGTGTTTGAAAGGCTGTTGGATAAAAAAAGGGATCAGACTTGCCCTTTTTGTCCCCAGAGAGAAGAACTAGAATGTATAGGACGAAGTTGCAAAGAGGGATATTTGGGCCTGGTGTAAGGAAAAACTTCCTAGCAATCTGAGCTGTGCAAGAGTGGAATAGACTACTACAGTGGGTAATAGCTGTCCTCTCACTGGAGGCCCTCAGGCAAAGGCTAAATGTCAGGTATATTGTAGAGAGGATTTTTGGTCAAGTACTGGACACTGAAGTCCCTTCCAACTATGAAATTCTATGATTCTATGGATTCACCCAGATTATGTCAATACAGTAACCTTCAAGGTCATTCTAATAACAAATTACAGAATGTGAACCATCTAGGGCCAAACCTCTTCCTGTTCTGAATTCCTCTACAGAATTTAATATGCAACCACAAGCCTGAAAGCTACCTCAGGGCAAGGACCATGACTGTTATTTGCACTTTGCTGACAGTGAATGATGAATAAATACATGTTAAAGATTACATCTAACAGGTTCTCAGTAAATGATTGACTGAGGGAAGACCACAGGGAGGGGAAGAGTTGGGATGGAAGAGAACAAGGGCACAGGTAGCTAGACACGGAGCAGGATCTGAAGTTGCTCTCACCTTGAGCAGCCGAAGGCCCCCCTGTTGGCTTCGCTCTTGCGCCTCTGCCAGCAGTCGACTCAGTTGTGTAGCTTGCTCCCCTAGGCGCCCTGCTACGGCTCCTGCTCGTCCTAACTGCGCTTCATGCTGTTCCCGTAAGCGCCGTTCTAGCCCAGCTTGTTCATCAGCCAGGAACCGTGCCAATCTTCCAAATTCTGATGCTACTGCTGCCAGCTCTGTCTTCATCTGACTCTAGGAGGGATGAAAAGGGACAAGGGGGGGGGTCACTTGGCCTTCCATATACTAAGCATTCACTTTTACTACTTTCCCTTATCCCTGGCCCTCTCCATGGGACACTAAATCCAAGGTTTCTTGTTCTAAGTAACACGTGAAAGAGGACTTACTAAAGAGTCTAGAGACCCTGGTTTCTCATCCCAGTTCTGTTACTACCATATTTGTGACCAAGGGAAAGTCAGTCACTCAATTTCTTTGAACTTCAATTTCCTCACTGGTAAAACAGGCAAGCTGGACCAGATGATCTCCAAGACCCCGTCCATCCCTTAGATTTTCTTTTTTATTGCTCTTTCTCTTCTCTAATCACTCTTCCCCACTTTTCTCACAAAGACTCTCCTGGTATCACACTTCCTGCACAGAACTCCCATTCTCCTCCAAAGATTTTAGCATCTGGCCCTTGGTCTCCACTTCACTCCATCTCCCACTATAGGCCCCTTTCCCCCTTTTCCATTCCCTTCATCACACCAGTATATGGCTTCTTTTTACTCTGCCTCTACCCAATCTCTCCAGATAAAGGACTCTTGCTTTGGACTGTACCCACCCTCCCAATCCCATCCACCTGCCTTGAGCTCCGTGACCCTCCTCTCTTCCTTGGCCTTCAATTTCTGCACAGTTTCCAGGTGCTTCCTTAATGGTTCCACATGACCCTGCAGCTTGGCCTGTCACATGTGAATGGTAAGAATGGGACAAACATAGTTGGTTGTTTCAACTAGTTGTAATGAGTATATCACTGGATAGAATACTCAGCCTTCCTTTATGGGCAATGAAAAAAAATACTCTCCACAAAGGTGCAAAAAGGGCAATGTTCTGTATGTACATTTACCTCACTCCTTTTCTTTATCAAACCACTGGAACTTTTAGCTTTATACAGGGTTGGAAATCTACAGTCTTTATCACCATTGGAATCATATGGCTTCTCTGCTCTTTTAAGAAAGTCAGCAGCCTATACAAACATACTGCATTTCCTCTCACCATGCCAGAAAGAAAGGGAAAAGACCTTGACACAACTCTTTAAAATGCTGACAAACTTTAGGTTTGCACCTTATTTTTAATGGGTATTTGTTTTATTTTGAGTTATTTAAAGTCAGGAGTAAAAGGAAAGGAAGGGTAATTTCTGAACAAGAGCCAGGAAGTCAGATCCAGTTTAGCTCTCCAGTTTTCACTTTCATGATGACTAAATGGGAAATGCTTTGTGAACAATTTAACAGAAGGTATATATTTTTTTTTCTTTAAAAACAGCTATTACATGGCCAAGACAAGCACATATGGGTGAAGTCAATGAAAATGCACTGATAGCACAACCCCTGCCAAATTATATGTATTTATTCTCTATCAATCTTCTACTCTCATGTTTTTCCTCCTCTTTTCTCTCTCCTCTGCCTTAGTATGCCAGTGGTTACTCAATAGTACTTGTAAACTCTGCTAGTGGTCCTCAAAGTCAAAGAGAATGAAGATTCTATGAAGAAAGGAAAGCATTTTTCTCAATAGTGGAATTTAACTAACAACCTTTGATGGAGTAAATTCAAATAATTACAGTAAGTGAATAATTCATAATTATCAATCTGTTATAACTACCTTTATAAGCTCCTGTCAATATAGTATTTTAATTGATGGAACAAAGATTGTCAAGGGCAAGGATCATGCGTTGTCTTTTGCATCCTTTTTTTTTCCTCTCCCAACCAAACTCCAATACAGTATCAAGTACAAATCTCTACAAATAAAGAAACGACAACAAAAAATCCTGCCAATTTAACTCAAATTCAGGTCAGGGATTCTGCTGGGAGGTATGCCTGGAGAGAATGGGCAAGTACCAAATTTATTCTCACCACCAATATCGATACTAATGACATTAATTTTACATACCATTACGGAGAGCCCAGTTCAAAGTAGTATGAGAAATGGAAAGGAAAAAGAAAAATGACTTAATCCCTCACAGGCAGTTTACAATTCTAGATTAGGTGCAGGGATCATGATGCTGCGAATTAGATAAATCCAACTTTCCTTCAATGTACAATACATTCTATTATACAATTAATTCTTGTTGCCAAATTCAACAACACAGCAAGGCCCAGAAATAAATGAGGTGTTAACCAATCTAGAGCCAGTATTCAAAGGTGAGATCTCAATCAGAAGCTACCAAGAAAAAAAAAACAACATTGTTGAAGCAGTAAGAGTGCTAACATTCTCTCTCCTGCTTTGCAGTATAAACAATTAGTTTAAATTAATTTAAAGGGGGAATGAAGTAGTGTGGGTCTGAGGAGCACCCCACACTCATTAATTATTCCAGATTTACACTTGACAGATGAATAGTTATCAGCTAATTTTTAGTCTAAAGTGTTTCCCCAATTTGTTTTTTTCCTAAATTTCTATAACTCTTTATCACTGTCTCTAGGAGCAGAGGTCTGGATCACTCTGTCAGGACCAGGGTTTTCTTTGGTTATCAAAAAAAAAAAAAAAGCACTTGTGAGGTAACCTGCAGAATGCAGTAGTAGTCTGCTCCCTAGTAACCTGACATTGTGTCCAGAATATTCTAAATAGGTGAGCCAATTCTAGTTTCTGCCCATGTGAAACACCTACCTCACAAGGCTGATGGCAGGATAAAATGAGATAATACCTGTAAAGTGTTTAGCACAGTACCTGGCACATAGCAGGCACTATACAAATGCTTATTCCCAAATTCTCTTTATTACTCTTCTATTTCTCTAGGCAGGCCTTTCCTTATCTTTCTCCTCCAGCATGAAGCTGAATAAGGTTGAGCTGGGATGAGATCACAGGCCAGTGCCACCTTTCTCTAGCCTCCCTGAACTCCGCTCCCTTCCCACCCCAGGACTGTGTCCCTTTCTCACTCTCACCTTGTACTCCTGCACCACTTCTTCCAACGGCACCACACTGTGTAGCTTGTGGTTTCTTGATTCTCGGCACACCACGCAGATAGCTTCCTCATCCACCTCACAGAACAACTTCAGAGCCTCTTGGTGCTTGGAGCATACACCTTGTTCATTTCCCCGGCTTCCTCTCCGTGGGGCCGGATGCATTTGCCGAATTACCTGCACCATGTTGGCCAACTGTAGGTTGGGTCTAAAGTTCCTACGTGGAAAAGTCTTCCTACACTGGGGGCAGGTGAATCTACGTCTAGGAGCAGGGGCTGGTGGTGGAAGGGTAGCTGGCTCTAGCTCTTCCTCTTCCTCTTCCTCCAGCACCTCCTCATCCTCATCTTCTTCCTCCTCCTCGCCCCTCAGCTCCTCTTCCACATCCCCCAGGTAGTAGTCCAAATCTTCCTCTTCATCCTCATCCCACACATAATCCATGTTGTCCCAGGTAGGGCCATTGATGCTATTGGTCCAGAACTCCTCATCCTCTTCTTCCTCTACCTCCTCTTCTTCCATATCCCCCTCGTACTCATCCTCTCGCATGGGGGTGTCCCACCCACCACTGGCCCCAACTGCCTCCACCTCTTCTTCCTCCCCTTCATCTTCCTCCTCTTCCCTCTCCTCCTCATCCTCTCCACCCCACAACTGGGTCACACACACCCTGCAGAAGTTGTGCCCACAGCCAATGGACACGGGATCTGTAAAGTAATCCAAGCAGATGGCACATACTGCCTCCTCTTGGAGGGTCTGGACTGGGTTGGGTGCCATGGCAACGGCAGCCATTTTAGTCTCAAGTCAGCCAGGGAGGGTTATGTGCCAAGGGCTTGGGAGGGGAGATCGGGAAGAGGGAGGGGGTGGGAAGGAGATTCTTCCTTTCTGATTTTACAACCAACCTCCCTTTCTGCCCCCTTTCTCTTCCTTACTCCCAGCGGGGGCCACGGAGGTGCCCTGACTCAAACACACTGTGGCGCACACGCACGCGCGCGCGCACGCACACGCGCGTACACAGACATACAGTTTATAGTCCCAAGAAGAGAGCTCTAATTTACATGCCTAATTTATAAATAGCCCCTTCCCACCCACCTCACCCCCACGCTGCAGAAGGGAGAAATAGCACTATTTCGGGCCCCCCCGGGCTGTTTCCCCAGTCGGGGTTCTGAATGCAAATCCTACCTAACTTCCCCTTCCCCCTCCTCATATGGTCCCCTACCCTCACCCCTAGCTCCTCCCCTTCACTTCCTGTATCCTTTGCTTTACTTCCGGCCTTTTCTTATGCCCATTTCCTTCCACCCGGGGCTCCTTGGCTCCTTCGGTCTCTGGCTGCCCCGCCCCCCCCTTCTCTTCTTCTGCTCTTGCGCTCTCAGCTAACAGGAAGTGGGCTAGAAAGCGGCACTCCCGTAGGCGCCCGAGGTGGAAGAGGGGGCGGGCACAGAAAATTCAAGTCTCTATGGTACTTAAGGAGGCCAGAGCTGTCGCGTTGATTGGAGGATATTCCCCCTCCCCCCCCGAAATGGAAGACACAAGTTGGGGGGGAGGGGAATAGGAAGGACGACGCTCTAGGCCATCCGTCGATGCGTCTTCGAAGCTCGAGAGCGCCGTTGCCACTCTAGCCTCCCACGGAAGTCTTGGGCGGCTCCAACCAGCAGGCGGTTACCGGAAATGGAATGAAGTTGTGGGAACAGGAAGACGAAGAGCGAAGTTTTACGCCTGCGTTCTTGCAAGCTTCCGGTCTTTCTAGCCCGAAGACTTTGTAGTTAGGAGGAGTCTGGACGATTGCATAGAAGAGGAGTTTTGGGGGAGGTCAGTCAGTCGCTTCTAAAGTGAACCCCACCGAAGGAGGCTGGGTCTGAATAGAACAACACTGCAGGGCTTAAAAGACATAAAGTTGCGAGGGCTCTTGGGGGTCCAAGGTCTCTTCAGTTTTGTGAAGGGGTAGGTGTGAGGGCTTAGAACACCCAAGATTTCAGACTCCAAAGAAGTGAGCTTCGAGCCTGAAATGTATTGAAATGTGGACCCAAAATCAGGGATGAAATTTGGCTGAGGGCCCTAGGTACCATGAAGTACAATCAGAAAAACAAGCAAAAGAAAAATCCCAAGAAGCAGTTCAGGACAGCATTACTTTATCCTCGGACAATTGATAGTAAACAATTATGTAGCTTCTTAGGACTAGGGGGAAAACAAAGGTTCTCACTTAGTTTCCGTAGTGTAGTGGTTATCACGTTCGCCTCACACGCGAAAGGTCCCCGGTTCGAAACCGGGCGGAAACAGTCTTTTGAAAGTTAACTTTAGTGAACTTTTTTCCCTCTCCTCCCCACCCCCTTTTCAAGTTATAGTTTTCTCTGTGTATTTGTTACCTTCCTGCTCTCTTCTTCCCAACTTTACTACTGACAATTAGGAAGCCCCACAAAAAAAATATGTATAGAATAAAGAAAAAAAAAAAAAGAAAGATCCAATTTATTTCTTGACTCAGTCAAGAGTCCTAGCCTCCTGAGACATATGGGTAAAACCGTGTTTCTGGAAGGTCGGCTAACTCAGTCGGTAGAACTTGAGACTCTTAATCCCAGGGTTGTAGGTTCGAGTCCCATCCTTTTATTAATTATTTGCTAGCCATAATTAATAAAAGTATTAATTACCAGAAAGTATCTCTCAGACTTTGCATGCATCCCATTTGTAAATAAATGAATGAATGAATAGGTAGATAAATAAAATTCCAGTTCCATTTTCTGTTTCACAGTTTCAATAAAACAAATCTAAAAATAGTATAATCTTGATTATGAAAGAAGGTGTGGTGAAACTCCTTGGTTTCAAGAAAAGATTCTCTTAACTTTAGACTATTTTTGCCAGCTGGAAAATCAAATATTTGAAGATACTCATACATTATCTATGGAACCTTAGGATATTATCATATTTCCTTCAATAAGTTCTGTGCTTGGCTTACAGTCCTTCCATTTCAACTCCTGCCCTCATATTAACATATTCTCAGTTCCAGGACATAGAGATATTAATACCCTTAGTATTTAAAAGTGTTATGGGAAATGAATATTTCTCTTATGTATTTAATAAGTAATTATTTTGTTAGGACTAAGAATTTTCTCTTTTCCTACTTCCTCATCCAGAAACCAACCAGTGTGGGAAACCTCCAAGATCTAATCAGATAGAAATTCTAAATTTGGATTAATGGGTGCAATCCTGCTTATTGTGTTTGCTCAGACCAGTTGTCTCTCAGACAAGGGAGAAGTGTTGATTCTCCCTTTTGTCAAATAGGTAATAAGGAAATGAATAAGTCTCTGACTAATATTTGGGTGATTCAAGTCATGTACCCCTCATTTTAATAAAGTCCACTTCCTACTGTAATATTCATTTGCTCATTAATTGTTAACTAATCAATAGAGTTGATTGCCACCCCTCAAGAACACCTATTCTTGGAAGGGCACATAAACTATGAGCCCACCACTGTGGTGGTCTTTGGTCTAAGAGAGACGACCATTCTTTTTAATCATCACAGTGTTCTAGTTCCATTTTCATAAACTCTCAAATTCCTTTGTCATAATCATTTATCATTTCATCTTTTTCTATGCCTTAAGACACTCTAATCTTGATCTTCAATCTTAAGTGACTTCTGTCACTGCCACCTGGCAGAACTTTCCCAGGCCAGTATAAGTCCTGAGCTGGCTGCTTCTTTTCCTATATGGACTACTTGGTGAACCAGTTCAACTTTACTCTTTACTCTTTTGTCTCTGTCCATTCTGAAATCTTGCTTTGACAAATTCTCAACCTGGATTACTCCCATAATCTCCCCATTTGCTTTTATTCACACGCTCTTGAATTAAAGGTAGAGGAAATCACTGGATTATGGAATCTCTACCTACTTACTGACTCCTTGCTGGATGCCTACAAACACACTCTTTTTTCCCCCATAAAAACAACAACAACAACGAAAAAAAACCCTATCAGCTAATCTACCATTTGGGCTAACTAACCTCCTATATCTCTCCTCCCCTTCTCAGCTAAATTCCTTGAGAAAGTCATCTACATTCCCAATTGATAAATGGTCAAAGGATATGAACAGACAGTTTTTTGAAGGAAGAAACCCATGATATTAATAGCCATATTAAAAAAGATTAAAACAATTCAAATTCCATCTTCCAAAAAGAAAAGGGTAATGACAAATATTGAAAAGTCTGTAGGAAAACAGATATATTAATGCACTGTTGGTGGAACTATGAATTGGTCCAACCTTTCATGAGAGCAATGTGGAATTAAGCTCCCAAAATTTACTAAGCTGTGCATACATATTTTTTGACCCAACAATACTACTTCTAAGATTATGTTCTAAAATAGTTGAAGAAGAAAATGACCCATATATGCAAAAGTATTATTATTACTTAACTTCCTTTAACATGTGCAAGCTCTGACCTTACAACCTACCTAGAAAAATCTATTTCCCATATTTTAAGAGGGTTATAGTGTGTTAGGGCATAAGAAACATGCTGTGGTAAAAGTAGTTATCTTAATCCTTCCAACTGTGTGAGATGAAAGAGTTCAGAGTCTGAATCTAAGGTCAGAAAAGGTCTTTATTTTTTCTCATGAGAAAGGACTCTACCCCCTGACGCCCAACATGGCATCTGCAGGGAGAGAGCCACAGGTAGAAGCCAGCCTATGGTTATATAATCTTTCAATGCAGAAACTGAACCCCCTCAACTGGCCTTGACTCTTATTGGTAGGGGGGCTGTCCCACAACTTAAGCGAGGGAATTTCTCTGAGACAAAGGACCCGGACACATGTGGGTGTCCAAAGAAAGCAGTCTTAACCTTATTTGGCATATCTTCTGCTGAGTTGGCTCTGGGGGAGGGTCTCCATTGCTCTAAGCCCCAGGTTGCTTGAAGGTCAGGTGACCTAACCCTAGGCCTAGTGAATACTGAAGCCATTCTAGATTTGATTTTTCAGAATGGGGAAACTTTGCTATAAATTATCCCTCACACCTCTATGCAGGTTAGGCTAGTTTTTCTTTAAAAAGTATTGACATTCCTGGAGACTTGGTCAGTTCAAGGAGCTAAGTATTCAGGTTGTTGAGTTATGCTCTATTACTGCCTTACAGCGGCCGAGTCCCAAGAGGGTAAAAGGGACCTCTGGCCTTGAGGCCTCCGGCACTGAGATGCCCAGGAGTGTATTCTGCAAGTCTCTTATCTGGGTACAGAACATTCCCCGTGAAAAGACGGCTTGTATTGAGTATGCGCCATCCAATGGGACGTGTCTCCTCTCTGATAGGACAAGGCTTGTTGCTGGGGCACGTGATCACTAACCCTATAAAAGGCTAAGGTCAGGGGCAGGGAGAGAGACGAGGGAGATGAGGGAGGAGAGACGAGGTGCAAAGACAAGAGAGAGAGAACAGTACAAGATGTAATCTGCTACAATAAAGGCTTGCTGCGTGAAGTGATCCAGAGTCTGTGTGGGTGCTCTGTCTAGGGTGAGACACAGTGACTGCGGGCAGTGACTGCGGCCGGAGACGTCCGAAGCCTGGTGAGGTAAGCAAGGTGGTCCAGTTGCTGCGGGGAGACAGCTGGCTCCTCGACGGA
>CM053586.1:188452778-188472767 GCA_028646515.1 Pseudochirops corinnae | reverse complement strand
TTCTGAAACATCAACAAAAAGAAAAAGGAAAAGGAAAAAAAAAGAAAATAAAATCACCAATATAAGAAAGGAAAAAAGGAAAATTTACAAGTTCGTAAGAATAATTTGTTTTTAATAACTATATATATTTGTAATGGGTTTAGGTTTTCTTACCTTCTCAATGGATGGGTAAAAGGAAGGGTGAGAATTTGAAACTGAAAACAAAATAAAATTGGGGAAAAGTAATTTAAAGAATAAAAAAATGAATAAGAAATAAAAGAAATCCATAGAAACTATTTTGATGTCAATAAAACTGACAAAATAATGGACGGATATTTAGACACACATAAACTGTGCAAATTAACAGAACAAGAAACAGAGAACTTAAATAGCCCAGTCTTGGGACAAACAAGTGAACGTGACATACATGACCTCTCAAAGGGGAAAAAAAATCAACAACTCAGAATCAGATAGATTTACAAATAGATTCTATCAAACATTCAAGGAACAATTAATTCCAATATTATATAAATATTTTGAAAAAGTAATAGAAGAAGGTGTCCTGCCAAATTCCTTCTGATACAAGTATGATTTTGTTACCTAAATCAGAACATCAAAACAAAGAAAGAAAACAATAGACCAATAGTGAAACTGATAAAGACTAAGGAAATAAAATTCCAAGCATGATCAATTTATTAGCAAAGCTAGCAATTGCCAATAAAAGGGATCCAAGGCTCCTCAGAAACCAAGGATTCCATTTGAGAGTTAACACAGCATTCTTATAGTCGGTAATGAGGAACTAACCAACTTACATAATCTTGAGTAGCATGTTTACAGAATTTTCTGATCAGCTAGTAATTGATACAATTTCTTGCAGTTAGAACAGAGAAATTAAACAAAGAAGTTAAATGGAGAAGTTGAGGTTGGAACATTTGGCGACAGGGAACTTGAGACAGGGACATTCTGTGTTTAGTACTGACTCCCCAATTTCCCAGAATTGTTCTTAGTATAACATTCCCTCGTAATCATGTACTTTTGTAATAGTGTATTAATTCTCCCAAAGTTATATGATTTTATGTTGAAGCAAGGCCTAGCTTGTGTGATTTCATAATGAAGAGAACTAAACAGAATACAATTGATTGATTTTGAATTTCATAATTCCCCCCTCAATGAATCACTAGTTTATATAGGCCAGATTGATAAGGTGTTTCATTTGTTGACAATCAATACAATAAATCACTATGGGATTCTTAGAGCAGATTGCTAGAAATGAAAGCATAAATACATAAGCAGAAAAGTCAGGCGAAAGTGTCACGAATGTTACAATTCTCCTAATCAATATAAGAACAAAATTCCTCAAAGGTCTGATTATTCTTATTGTATAAATATAGACTGAAGGTGGTATCACAAGTGGTCCACTATAGATAGAACCCCTTTCATTATTGTTAGGACAACAATGTATATGATGCATTGATGCATATGATGACAGGCCCAATGTCCATGGAAGTCAATAGTCTATGCCACTATAAAGATTATTGACCATAATAAATCCTTTCCAATATTTCAGAGAGGAGTGGATGGGGAGGAAAAGGCCACGAATGTAAGAACATTATGAAGCAGTATAAGGGCAGAAGCTCCCCCTTCAAGCTTCTGATATAAAATTAAATATTAGGTGCAATAAAGTCCAAGAGTCCTTCTCTCTAATCTTGATTGGAGTTAGTGTGGTCAACAGTACTTCGAGTGGACCTTTCTCAAGCCAGTTGAGTTCTGCCGGTCCACTAGAAATTCTTGAATGTAGTAAAATGTTTGAAGGCCTAGTCCAGGGGTAGGGAACCTGTGACCTTGAGGCCATGTGTAGCCTTCTAGGTCCTTGGGAGTTAGTCAAAGGGCCATACTTGAGTACCTAGAGGGTCACATGTGGCCTCAAGGCTGCAAGTTCCTCACCCCTGGCCTAGTCTGTGTTGCAGTACCTGTGTTATAAACTTCTCTAGGTGTTAAAGGTAATTAGTAATGATGTATACACAGATGTAATATGGGAGAGAGTATAATTTAAAGGTATAGAGGTATGATATCACTTTTATGTTCCCCCTTAGATGGAACTAGGCCAGGGAGAGTGCATTAAGCTATTTAGGGTGAGTTTCAGTCCAAAATTTGGGAATTAGAGGACTTTTTTCACAATGAAAACTAATTTGAGTATACATCCTATCTAATTTGGTAATCATAAAGGATCATATATTGTGATATTCAGAATCGATCAACTATATTCTGTTTAGTTCTCTCCATTATGTGATTGTGAGTTAGGCCTTGCTTTAATATAAAATCATATGATTTGGAAGAATTATTATGCTATTGTAAAAGCATATGATCATGAGAAATGTTATACTAAGACAATTCTGGGACATTGGGGAGTTAGTACTAACTACAGAATATTCCAGCCTCAAGTTCCATGTCACCAAATGTTCCAACCTCAACTTCTCCATTTAACTTCTATATTTATTTTCTGTGTTCTAACTGTAAGAAATTGTATCAATCACTAGCCAATCAGAAAATTCTGTTAACATGTTACTCAAGATTGTATAAGTTGGTTGGCTCCTCATTATTGACTATAAGAATGTTGTGTTAATTCCCAAACGGAATCTTTGGTTTCTGAGGAGCCTTGGATCCCTTTTATTGGCAATTGCAAGCTTTGCTAATAAATTGATCATGCTTGGAATTTTGCTTCCTTAGTCTTTATCAATTTCACTTGTGACACCAGGGAACACTGACACAAAGTTTTAAAAGAAAATATTAACTAGGAGACAACAACAACATATCACAAACATTACAAACTAGGGCCAGGTTGGGTTTTTGCCCAGAATTCATGGTTAGTTTAATCTTAGGAAAACTATCAACATAATAGACCATTTTGGCAATAAAGAATAACAGAAATTGCATGATTATATCAGTAGATTTAGAAAGCTTTTGACAAAATACAACACCTGATTATGATTTTTTTTAAAGCCCAATAGAAAGCATGGGAATAAATGGACTTTTTCTTAGTGTGATAAGTATTAAATACAAGAGTCAACATTATGACATGAGAATAAACACAAGAACGTTCCAGAAGATCAGGGATGAGGCAAGGATGCCCATTAATGTCAATATTATTTGATTTAGTGCTAGAAATGCCAGCTGTAGAATAAGATAAGAAAAAAATAAATTGAGGGAATAATTAAAGGCAAAGAAATATAAAAAATATCCCTTCTGTGTAGATGATATGATGGTTTACTTAAAGAACCTTTGAGTCCAACTAAAAATGAATGGAAACAATCAACAAATTCAGCAAAGCTATAGGATATAAAACCAATTGATGTAAACTTTCAGCCTTTCTGTATGTTACCAACATAACTCAGCAGGAAGAAAGAGAAATTCCACTCAAAATAGCCATAGAATGTATAAAATGTTTGGAAATCTACCTATCAAGACACAAATATGAACACAGTTATGGAATACACTTTATAGAAATGAAATCAGAACAAAATAATTAGGGAAGTATTTGTTGCTCATAGTAGGCAAAAACAATGACCTTACTATCAAAATTATGTACTTATAAAGTGTCATACTAATTGAACTACCAAAGGATTGCTTTATGGAGCTAGAAAAAAAGTAATAAAATTTACCTTGAGGACCAAAAAGTCATCATTTTCAAAGGAAATAATGAAAAAAGAGATAAGGAAGGGATCCAGGTAGTATCATATTTCAAATTATACTTGAAAGCAATGATCATGAAAAATGATTGGCTAAAAAATGAAGAGATAAATCAGTAGAACAGATTAGTTATGCAACTCACTGAAGCAAATTAGCCGAGACAAACTTAAAGATCCTAGCTGTTGAGATAAAGACTCACACTTCAACAAAAGTTGCCAAGAAAACTGGAAATTTTGGGTAGAAAATCGGTATAGACATCTTATACCATATATCAAGCAAAGCTCCGATTATGTTTAGGATTTAGATGTAAAAGATCAAACAATAAACAAATTACAAGAACAAGGAAGAGATTACATTTCAGAATTGGGGAAGTGCTTATGACCAAAAAAGGTATACAGAAACCCATGAGATAAAATGAACAATTCTGATTACAATAAAATGAAAAGGTTTTTACCAAACAAAATCAATGTAGTTAAAGTTAGAAGCTAAAGAGTTAACTGGGGGAAAAAAATCTTTGCAGCAAGTTTCCCTAATAAAGGTATCCCATCCAAGATATATGAAGACTAATTTAAATTTGGAATTAGAGCCATTCCTCAATTCATAAATGGTCAAAAGATATGAACAGAGTTTTCAAAGGAAGAAATATAAGCTATCAACAACATGAAAAAACGCTCCAAATCATCAATAATGAGAAAAAATGCAGATTGAATCAACTCTTAGGTTCCATGTCACATACATCAGATTGGCAAAGATAACGAAAATGGAAAATGAAAATTATAGGATAGGTTAAGGGGAAAAGAGGCACATTAATGCATTCTTGCTGGAGTTGTACATTTGTTCAGCCATTCTAGAAAGTAATTTGAAGCTATGTTAAAAAGTCACAAAACATTGTATACGCAAGGATCCAGTAATACTACTAATAGGTTTATACCCTAAAGAGATCCAATAAATAGGAGAAGGATCCATAGCAGCTTTTTTCATAGTGGAAAATATAATGGAATATGGGATAATGTTTGTAAAGTGCTTAACACAGTGCCTGACCTATAGTAAATACTTAATAAATATTTCCTTCCCCTCTTCTCCCCACCCTCCTCTCATTCCTTCCCTTCTCCATAAGAATTGACAAATTTCAGAGAAACCTGGGAAGACTTGTATTTCACAGAAAGTGAAACAAACAGAACTCAAAGAGAGCTTAATATAATAAAATATTGTAAATAAAAACCACTTTGAAAGATTTAAGAACATTGATCAGTGCAATGACCAACTAGGACACCAGAGTGCTGAAGATGAAACAGGATACCCACCTCCTGACAGATTGATTACTGGTGGATTCATGATGGAAAATGAGACTTACATTTTTGGAAATGAAAGTCACAAGATCTCTACATAAGAAACATTGATAGGATACGGTTACAGAGACTTAAGAATATGTGCAAATATATAGAGGGTAACTGTGGGTATAAGGGCTTCTGGGATATAGAATTATGGAATGTTAGGCCACATGGGAAAGAAAGGGAATCTAGAGTAGGTTTGGAAGGAGGAATAGGACATGATTTAGGTGTGGGAAAAGTATTCTCAAGACAGAGAGAGAGTGATTAAGACAGGAAGAAACCCCAGGAAGATGATGTGCCAGTTGGTGCTGTTTAAACATGATAAAAGACCACTAAAGGGCCCAGGCCAACCATTCTTCATTCCTCTAATGCAGCAGTTCTCAACCTGTGGGTTATGTTCGATTTGTTACAATGAAAATACATCCTGCATATCAGATATTTATATTACAATTCATAGCAGTAGCAAAATTACAGTTATGAAGTAGCAACAAAAATAATTTTATGGTTGGGGGTCACCACAACATGAGGAACTGTATTAAAGGGTTGTGGCATTAGGAAGTTTGAGAACCACTGCTGTAATGGCTCTGCTTTCGAATCTCTGGACTTCCATACCATTTCTCCGCTGCCTTCTTGCCTTGGAAGTTCTCTCAGTCCCTTCTATCTTTTCAGCCTGGAACTTCCCTCTGCTCCTGTGCCCTCCTTCTCTCACTGGTGAGTTTTTCCTGGAGCCTCCATTTTGAGAAATGATCTAGGACAGTCATCCTTCATTCCTCTCTCAGCTCTGCTTCTGACTCTCTGGACTCTGTCAATGTGACCTATGCACTTTTCAAGTTCTTTTTATTTGTTATCTTCCCTGGTTGGAATGTAAGCTCCTTGAAGGCAGAGAATGTCTTTCTTTTTAATCGTATTTGTATCATCCATTTTTCAGCACAGTGCCTGGCACAGAGTAAATACATAATCAGTGCATGTTGACTTGTATGGGTACAGGTACCATACGATGGAATATAAACAGTATATGTGTTCTGACAACTTGCTCTCTTGTAATCCTACAAAGCAGAACTGACATTCTCCTCAAACTGTGGAGCTCAGTCAGCACCATTCACTCTTTTCTCCCAGGTCCCAGAGCATAAGCTATACCCCAGACCCAATTGTGCAGGACTATACAACCCTTCCTCTATCTTTCTCATCTGCTGTGAGGCATTCTCCAGAAGGACTAAACACCTTTAAAAGAACCCAGTACATAAAATTTCAATTTAATATGTAATATGAGAATTTTTTATACAATGATTAATGCTCAGGTTTCCTACCTTTACCCTTTTCTTCCCCTGAAAGGGGTTTTGTCACAATGGTCTTTTAAATTTTGTACTTACCTATGAGTTCTTAGTCTCAAAGCCTCTCTCTTTTGGTCTGGTTTTTTTTCCTGTTTCTTAGAGAGTCAGAGAATTTGACTTCCTTTTTCTTCTCTACTAGCGCATTTGTCCTACTATGGGGTTCAGTCTCTCTCCTTTAGCATTTTACTCAACTTAGCTTCTCAGTTTATACTGAAAAAGAAAGAAGGAAGAGATGAACTTTGCTTCTGGGAGACAAAGAGCCTGGCTCTAATCCCCCTGATCTTAGGAGGTTTTGTTCTTTTGTTTCTATTCCAATTTTTTCTTCTTCTGAGAAATTAGAAGGATCTATCCTTCCTAGAGTTTGGCTTATTTTATTTTGCAATGACTTTTTAGTTGCAGTTCCATATTCCCTTTGTTTTCCTTAACAAACATTTTTAGGTAGAATACGATTTTTAAAAAGTCACGTATTGAAGGAATTTTGGGTAGATCTGCTATGGTGAATTTGTAGGGAAACATATTTAAGAGTTGTGTAAAATGGGCAGGCATGGCTGGGTTATGATCTGCATCACTGGAAGGGAATGCTTTCATTAGTGAAATCACAGATCTGCTGGACCATTGAGTAGGTTTGAGTCCCTTACAAAAGATCATTATTTTGATTAAAAATTTAACTAGTTTCATCTCAAGCTGAATCAGACTTTTCTGTATCTAGCAAGATGTTTCCTTCCTACTTCCAACTACTTGCCTCATGAAATCTAGTATAAAGGTCTAGCAGGGTAAGTAGGCTGTCCAGGGATAAGATATGAATTTATAACCAGGGTCAGGATGAGCATGTTTCTGTTGCTCCAGGCTCAGCAAAGAACTCAGGGTCCTGTTTATAACATGGCATCTGATGAATCCTACTATACTTAGCGCCTCAAAGAAAGGGCAGTTTGAGTTAATGCTGGCATGTAAGGACAGGCTTCACTTTCATATTCAAATCACAGAATTTCAGAATTGGAAGGGTCCTCAGAGCCTGTCTAGCTCAATCCACCCCTGAACATTAATCTCTTAATTCTCTGACAAATAACCACCCAACCTTCACTTGAAGCCCTCTGCTAAAAGAATCCAATGCTTCCCAAGGTAGTTTGTTCCACTTTCCAGCTGGCAGGAATCTTTTCCACTTACATAAAACCTAAATTTTCTTCTCTACAACTTTTGTCAGTATTTCTTTGGGATTGTGCAGAAGAGAACACATTCCTCTCCCACATGACAGTACTTCAAATATTTGAAGATTGCTATCAATTAGCTTTTCTATTCTCCAAGCTAGCTTCTCTCATAATTGATCCTTGTACTATATAGTCTTGAGTCCCTTTCATCATCCTGATTACCTTTTTCTGGACATGTTTCTACTTACATGGCACCCAGATCTGAGCACAATACCCTAGGTATGGTCTGACTTGCTACAATGAAACTATCAACTCCCTTATTCTGTTCACCAGGGTACTCTTAATGAAGCCAAAGATCGCATTTTCATTTTGCCTACCATATCACCCTATGGACTCCTGTTGAACAAGAAGTTTACAAAAAGTTTCAGATCTTTTTTATATCTCGTATACATGAAATTGATTTTCTAAACATAAGTATAGATTTTACATGGATATCTATTAAAACACCCATTTTTCCAACCTTGGAAAATCTTTTGGGATTCTGATTATGTCCTACAATGTATTAGTTTTTTTTTCCTGATTTGGTGTCGTCTTCAAATCTAATAATCATATTATCTTTACCTTCATTCAAATTACTGAGAAAAATATTAAATAGCATAGGACCAAATATAGATGGTCCCTGCAGCACTCCCTTAAGGACCTCCCTCCAAACTGACATTAGCCCTTTAATTTTTTTGAGGGGGAAGGGGAATCTGTTCATTTGACGATGTATCATTGAGTCTTCTACTTGGCCACAAAGATAACAGAGGAAATTTGGTCAAATGTTGTACTGAAATATATGTATGCTACATCCTCAATATTCCTGTGATCTTCCAATTTAGTGACACTCTTGAAAAAATTAAATGAAGGTATTCTGGCATGCCATAGTTTTTTTGGTATTTTTTTTTGGAGGGGGGAAGGCAGTACAATTGGGGTTAAGTGACTTGCCCAAGGTCACATGGTTAGTAAGTGTTAAGTGTCTGAGGCCGAATTTGAACTCGGGTCCTCCTGACTCCAGGGCCAGTGCTCTATTCACTGTGCCACCTAGCCACCCCTGTTTTGTTTTGTTTTTTATGAAGTCATGATGACTCGTTCATGAGCTTCTTGTTAATAATACCAACTGACATATCTTCCTTTTAATAATACATCCTAGAATATTTGCAAGAATCAACTTTGAACACATGGGTCTTCTCTCTAGCTCTCAATACTCTGAAGGGGATCAAAACAAAAGAGAAAACAGTGTAAAAATGAAGTTTCAAACATTAATGTGCATTGGGGAGGAACTTGGAGGTTTCCCTTCCCACTTAATTCACATAGTATGAGTAGCCACCTACTTTGATTATTTGCCAGACTGCACTTCCCTCCCTTGGATTTTTTCCGACTAGTTCAAAAGCATCAAGACAGAAGACCCAGGTTGTCATTTCAGTGATGTGACTCACAGCTGTGTGAGGGGGTAATTCCCTTCCCCTCTCTGGATCCCAGTGACCTCTGTAAAATGTGCAGGTTGGACTACAGGATCTCCAAAGTCCCTTCTACCTTTAAAAGTTATGATTCTTTGATTATCAAAGTCTTCATCTTGCCATGGCATTAAATTCAAGGTCAAGGGGTTAAGTAGTGGGCATAGGAAGAAAATCCCAAGATTTGGGGATGTAGAGGCTTCTTTCCCCACCTATAAAATGAAGGTATTGGACTAGATTATCTGTTTTAGCTTTAATGTTCTAAAATTCTTAGATTCAATTGTTCTGTGATATTCCCACTTCCCAGACTAGATTTGGGGCCCAGAAGAAGATTCTTTCTTTCCATCATAATGAAATTGACCTTCATGGTCTGGGTTGATCTCCAATAGTGCTTTTGGGGGGTGAGGGGCAGGGGGAAAAGAGAAGTTTCCTCTTCTTATTCTCCTTCTCCCCTTCTGTAGGGCAGGAAACTCATAAGCTGGCAAGGACCAGATGTTCTCCCTGAGGAACCAAAGGGAGATAGGATGAAAAGCTGGGGTGAAGAGGGGCTAAATCAGTGTGTGTGAGGGTGAGAGAATAGAAGACCCCCACCCTGGTTCTCCAGGTCAGGAAGTAGACCTTACACCTGGCATATAATGCAGCATTCCTCTTGACTTTAAGTATCTAATAAGCAGTGGGCCCTATTAGAATCAAAAGTGGGATAATTTTACAATTCCCCTGAGGTCCTGTTTCATGGGATTTCTCTATTTGTTAGTTACTTCTGTCACTGTTTCAACTTGGGACCTTGTTATTTAAGGCCTCAGGGGATAGACTGCAGTTCCAAAAAGAAGAGTCCTACTGCAGTTAGCCCTCTGAGACATTCTTCAACCTTTTGCTGATTCCCTGTACTCTCATGTTCTTCTCTCCTGAGAGCCCCAGAGCTTGGACTACCTACTTCTTTGGTTCTTTGCCACTACTTGATCCTCTAGTCTAGCTGGTTTCATTTTTATCCAGATACATACTGTGAAAGGGGACCCAAATTCATATACCTACTTGTATGATGTTGTATAAACACTTCTCTTCCCCAGCCTCAATTTCTGCAGCTTTAAACTGGAAGGATTAGCATTAGATCCAATTCATCCAATCTAATCCAATCCAACAAGCATTTTCAAGCACCTGTTTATATGCAAGATGTTGAAGATACATAGACAAAAGCATTGTCAAAATCCCTTCCAGCTCAGACATTCTATGACACCATGAACCTCTCACAGAATCTCAGAGTTATGACGGATGGTAGAGGTTGTTTAGTCCTTAACCAAAATAAAAATACCTGAATTAGAATTCTCCCTACAACATACCAGACAAATATTCATTCAGACTTTTCTGGATGACCTTCAGTGAGGGGAAAACCATTAACTCCCAGGTCAGTCCATTTCAACTTTGGGATATAGTTCTAAATGTTCAGGAAGCTTTTCCTTATGTAAAACCTTAATTTGCCTCTTTGCAACTTCCACATGCTATTCGCAGTTCTGCACACAAGGGCCAAGCCAGAACAATCTCTAATCCCTATGTTGCTGTCACCCTTCATTGAGCTGATTCTCCATGTGTCAAGGATCCCCACCACCTCCCTCTCCTCTTCTCACTGCCCTCTTTCCTCTCTTTGTCTTGAGAGCTCCTCACAACACTAGTTGTTCTGGGAGAAATATCAACTCCTAGGGCTGATCTCTTGTTAGCTTCCTCTTTTTCCAAGCTGGGGAGAAATACAACTCCCAGGATCTTGGCTAAGTCTCTTATACGTGCATAAAATAAAAAACATAAGGTTACAAAGGAAGCCAGTTATATTGAAATACTGCTTCAAAGTATATTTTTTAAGTTCACAGATTCCAGATTAAGAAGTCCTGCATCTAGAACCATCTTTCCTAGAAGGAGAGTGAGAAGAGGACCTATGAAACAAAGAGTGATTGTTCTTACCAATGAGCTATTCATACTCCATAGGTCTAATTTCTGTAACCCCATGTAACCTAATTTCTGTTCTAGAGGAGCTGGTCTCAGGCTTGCAATTCTCCCCAGCCCTAGAAAGGGAGAAGTCTAAATGTCATAAACCCCCAAATAATAGCTAAATTTAGTGCTCACAAATTAAAATATCCTTTCTTGATGTCTTGGTCACTCCTAATGTGTGTGTGTGGGGGAGTTAGCAGAAGGGAACAGGTAGCACTTCTCAGTTTGCCCACCTTGAACATGGACGGAGATTAGAAAGTATAAATATGGACCAGGTAAAGCCCATTCATGGTGGAAGAAGGTAAGCCAACACAGGGATTAATTGCTTTATTTTAACCACAGCACACACAGACCTGGCAGGGGAATCATAACAAAACTGATAAGAAAGCATGGGGTCAAGGTAATAAGCAAGGCATCCTTTGAAACTAATAAACCGAGGTGATCAGAGCCCAGTGAAATCCAAGATGGAGAAATTCATAACACAGGAGAGAGGTTGGTTTGAGGTCATACCAGAAATAGTTGAAACTCCCCATTAGTGTAAGCAGAGGGCTAACTGTAGATTATTCTCTTACTGGTACTCTAGTATCCAAACGCATAGCTTTTAACAAGGTATTCTAACCCTGGGTATTCTAACCCCATTCCAGGCCTGCAAGAGTGTTTTCCTGTATCAAAAACTATCATAGAGTCAAGGGTGTAAGAAGAATTGCTGAAAGCATGATTCTTTTTAGAACCTTGAGGCATCAGAATTCATCCTTAAGCCACTGATACTCAGCAGATAGAGAATCTTCTTCAAAGTAGGTTACCACAACCCAATGCCCAATGAAACATTACAGTAGGCTTTGATAGGGGAGTACTAATCTGATTATACTCAGAATCAGTTATGGTCTGTCCACAACATTCAGCAAACCAAGGAAAACTTCAGATGAAATACCTTGGTTTGAAAAATGCCCAGAGAGAAAGCCCTAAGAGATTAAGAAACTGTTTCCGGTCAAGCCTCAGGAAAAAAAAAATGTTCTGGCCACAGGAACTTTAGGAGAAACTAGAGAATATGAAATAAGAGATAAATAGTGGAAAAGCCAGGGAGAAAAGAGTGGAAAGGAAAACTGATACCATGGAACATATAGTAGATAACCTCATTCAAGAATTATATGAACTAAAAAGTAGAAGGGGCTATACAGAATAAGAAAACTCAACAAAGCAATAAGAAATAGCATAACAACAACAACAAAAAAGAAATAGCATCACAAAACAATTTTTTTTAATAGCAGAAAATTCAAGAAATATCAAATACAATTAACCTAGAAAATAGTTTGAGGAACACTCTAAGAAAACTATGATCAAAAAAAGTCTGGATACAAGAGTTCAGGAAATCATAAATTAAAATTGCCCAGAACTCTTGTAATTAGAGGGCAGAGTAAAAATAAAAAGAATTAATTATTCTTTACAACATAACTAATGTGAAAATGTTTTCTATGAATGTATATGTAAAGCCTATATCACGTTGCACACCATCTTGGGGTGGGGAGATGGGAGAATGGGAGAGAAAATTTGGAACTCAAAATCTTATGGAAGTGAATGTTGCAAAATAAAAATAAATAAATTAATATTTTAAAAAAGAAAACAAAAAAAGAGAAATAAAAGAAAAGAAAGGATAAGAATGAGTGATTAGGTACTTGGTAAGATGGGGAAAGGAGGAGTAGCAAAATGAAAGCAGATGACTTAAAATAAAGATTACTCATGTTGAACAAAAAAAAATTTAAAAGAACTCCAAATAAATGCTAAAATGAAAACTCCCAGAAGCATCATACTCAAAATCCAGAGCTTCCAGGTCAAAAAAGAAATGCTCCAAGAAGCCAAAAAGGAGTTCAGTTACTAAAGAATCTAATGAAGACTACATAAGACTTATCATTACCACTATAAAAAAAAAAGATTGGAATACAACACTCCAAAAGTAAAGAGATAAAGGTTTTCAATCAAGAATAACCTGCTCAGCAAAAACTGAGTATAATACTATAGGAGAAAAAAGGAATCTTTGAAGGAATAGAGTATTTTGAAGAATTTTTGATGATAAGGATGGAACTGAGTATATATTTGGAAATGGAAAGCTCCAGCCATAGAAAGACACACATATTTAACTGAAAGGGAATATGTAGGGATGAACTGTTTATATGTAAAGGGGAGATAAATAAAAGTCATCTCAAAACACTATTATCATTAAAAATGATAGAGAAAGGTAAAAAGGATAGGCAGTCTGTGGGCAATTTTTAAAATTTAATTTTGCTCTCTTTTTTCAAGAAAGAAAACAAAAATAGGAGACAGTAAGAACTAGACTGGGGAGAAACATAGGAAGGGTAGCAAAATCACTTTTGTATTATAGAGGTACAAAAGAGGAATAGTATGTAGATATGAAGGAAAGGTTGAAGGTGGGGTGGGGGTAAATATTCCATGTACCTCACTTTCATCTGACTCTGAAAAAACAAGATTGAACACAAGTACAGATATTCTTCCTGCCACCTCCTCCCCCCCCCCATATAGAATTCTTGTTATAGAAATTTGTTTTACTCAAAAGAGAAATATGAGGGGACAGGGACAAAGGAAGGAGAGGAAGGAGTCTTAGAAGATGGGAAGAATAGGCTAAGGGAATAATTATAACAACAACAACAAAAAAACCCAACCCTTAAATGTTTGAGGGATCGAAATGAAAAATAAAAAGAATAAAAACCTGGAACTGGGAATGGGGCAAAGGGAAGGGAAGAGTTGCCAACAAAATGGAAAAAAGTATGTTTCACTTATAAGGTTATAGGTGTCAGGAAAACTTTTTCTGTTCTACTACTTTCTTATTCATTGAGGAGATAGGAGCAAAGAGAGGAAAAAGTAAAGGAGGACAAGTTGGAAGGAAATGTATAATTAATAACCATAACTGTAAATGTGAATGGAATTAACTCACTCATAAAATGAAAAGGGATAGAAGAATGGATTGATTAAAAAGCAGCATCTGACAATGTGTTGTTTACAAGAAACTCTCAAAACAAAAAGATTTACATAGAGGTACAATGAATGATAATCATGAAGTCTATCATGCATTGATTGAACTAAAAAAATCAGGGGCAGCAATCATTACTTCAGATAAGGCAACAGTAAATATAGATAAGATAAAAAAGAGATAAGAAGGGAAATTATATTATGCTTAAAGGTACTATAAACAATGAATAAACATCAGTACTCAATATATCTATACCCCAGAACATAAAATCTAAATACTTAAGGACAGTTAATCAAATTGGAAGGAGAAATGATAGTAAAACTGTGATAGTGGGGGAACTCAATGTACCTATTTCAGGCCTACACGAATCTAAACAAAAGGTAAATTAGAAGAAAGTTAAAGACCTGAATAGAACCTTAGAAAGATTAGAGATGAAAGTTTTTGGGCAATTATTGAATTGGAACAGAAAGAAACACACACATACACACACATCAGCTGTACATGTCCTATTTACCAAAATTCACCATGTATTGATACATAAAGACTTCCCACAAAATGTGGAAAAGCAGAAATACAACATATATCATTCACTTATCATTATGGGACAAAAATTATACTTAATAAAGGGCTCTTAAAGAATTAAAAAGCAATTAGATAAGAGTCCTAGGTCACATGATCAACAAAATTAAAGATGAAATACTTTATCTGATCCTCATGACCTCTTAAACCTCTCCAAAATAGGAATTATTTGCAAGTGATAAGATGTTTTTGAAGTGTAGCTTCTAAGGAAATCATCATCAAAGAGGAAGGAGACAAAAAGTGAGCAATAGGGGGAATACAAGGAGGGAAAAGACTGAAATTATCAAAGATCTCAGGAGGAATAAAACTCATTTAAAGACTTTGAGTATAGGCAGATAAACAAACAGGGAAGATATTAATAACAGAAGGGAATATGGCCTCCACATCAGCTAAATGAATGTAAAATATATGAATAAATATTGAAGCAAAAGGAAAGTGAATTAAAGTCAGATCAAGCCTAGGATCCTGTCAACCTCTAAGAAAGCATGGAACTGGAGTAGCATGTTCCCAAATAACCAAAAAGAGAATAAGAATTGTGAAAGCAGAATTTGTGGCCTGAAGAATAGAAATAATTGACAGAATAGAAAAACTTGAAATTATAATGACATGACTCAAAAGAAATAAAAGGAGAGAATAATTGATTGGAAATGTAAATACATAGAAATGAAAGGCAATCTAGATGAAAAGAAGCAAAAAGCAATAACCTTACAAGAAAAATCATCTCCATACAAGTGAAACATATTCATCTCACAGTTAGGATGCATAGAGACAACTTAAAGATTATAGGTCTCCCTGAAGAACGTAATAAGTTCAAAATCATGAGTACCACAACACAAGAAGTAATACAAGAAAACTGCCCACAACATCTGAACATAGAAAGCAATGTGCAAATTGAAAGAATCCATAGGTTGCTAGAAGAAGAAAAAAAAAATCTATGCTTCGAACTCCAAGACGTGATTAAATTTAATAATTCTAATGACAAATAAATTCTGCAGGGGACAAGGAGATAGACTTTCACATAAAAAAGGAAAATCAATTTGAATAACACAAGACTATTCTGTACTTACCAGGAACCATAGGAATGAATGGAATGTGTTCTGAAGAATAAAGGAATTCAAGATGTAACCCAAGGTAACATATCCTCTCAGAGCCTAATCATTAATAAAAAAAAAAAGAATGTTCAATAAAAAAGAATATTTCCAGAAAGAAAACTAGACCTGAACAAATTATTTTTTTTCTCAAATTTCAACAGAAATCTAAGTCGTTGTTGTTCAGCCATTTCAGTTGTGTCTGACTCTTCGTGACCCTATTTGTGCTTTTCTTGGCAAAGATACAGGAATGGCTTACCATTTCCTTCTCCAGATTATTTTTTAGATGATAAAGGTAAGGTAAACAAAGTTAAATGACTTTCTCAGGGTCACACAACTAGTAAATGTTTGAGACCATATTTTGAACTCAGGATGATGAGTCTTCCTGACTTCAAGCCTGGCACTCTATCCACTGTGCCACTTAGTTGCCCTTGGAAATCTAAGAAATATAAAGAAATACAGAGACCAAGGACAAAATAATAGCAGAGAAACGATTAAGAGACTTCTTTCTAAAAATAAACAAGGAGAAAAGGGGAGAAACAGACGGCAAATTGAGGTGATAGTAGAGAAACAGTATTGAAACATCATGGACCAAATCTCATAGCACCCAGCCCATAGGTGAAACTATGTTTTTATGGGATTGAATTACAGAATGGGAGGGTGCATAAAAAAGGACAGGGGAGAAAGAAGACAGAAGAAAATATGTAATGTGCCCTAGTCAAGTCAAATGAAAATGAAAGAAACATTACAATAAAGGAAAAATAACTCCAGAAAGAAGAGAGGCATAAATTCAAAATTCTTGTTTCTCTTTTTGATTATTTGGGAACATGTTGCTCTGGTTTCATGCTTTCTTAGAATGTCACAGTATCCTCTGCTTCATTTGATTTGGGTTCATTTTCCTTTTTCTTGCAATATTATAAAGGGTATGGGACCCTAACAATTGGTATAATCTGCAGGAATTTGTTGCTTAGAGAGACCACTTAATCCTGCTACAGAATAAAAGGAATCAGAAGTTCCAGGGGCATTTTGACATTCACCCAAAAGAGTGGCAGGAATTGACTTTGTTCTGGAAGTGAGTGTAATGGTAATGGGAATTTGAAGATCTTCCCTGTCCCTTAATAAGCATAAGTGAATTTGAAGACCTTCCCTGCCCCCTAATAGGCTGAATGTAAACACATCGAGTGATTGGTGGGAGGAGCTTGCTGAAAGGTGGAGCAGAAGCCACAGGAAGCTGGGAGAGCAGTTAGAGAGGAAGAGAAGAGAGAATGCATCCAGGCAGATAGCTAGGCTCATGAGTGTTTCTTTGTGGGAAGGCTAAAGGATGGTGTGGCTCTCCATGGTGTTATGGTTTATTAACTTCTTTGCTACTATAATGGATTTGACTTTCTGGTTTCGGGATTTGGTTTTCTGGTGTCTGAATAAATGTTTTGCTTCTGTCTTCTATATGGAGAGTCTGTTATATTTTGCAATTAAGCACTACACTGGCATATTCACAATTGCTGTTGGCAATATTGTGTTGGTGCTACAATGAGGCACAATGGAAAAGGAGAATCCTTGGGGTAAGTCTTTTTTTTTCTTTAACTTTTTGTTTATTTTCAGTTTACATAATTCATTTCCATGAGATTATGATTTACAAATTTTCTCCCCATCTTTCCCCTACCCACCACCCCAAAACAGTGATCTCACTGTATACCCCCTCCCCCAATCAGCTCTTTCCTATATCTTCCCCAATCACCCCTCTGACTTTCCAGTAGGGCAGGATGGATCTCCCTACCCCAGTACCTGTATATTTCCCTCCTTCCTATTCCACTCCCAACTTGTTTTATTCTCTACTTTGTCCCTGTCCCTTTACAAAAGTATGTGCTTCTAACAACCCTTCTCCCCAACCTATCCTCCCCTCTATCCTCCTCCCTCTCATCCCCTTCCCCCCTACTCTCCTGTAGGCGAAGACACCCAATTTAAAGTGTATGTATGTCATTCCTTCCTGAAGGCAATGAGAGTAAGGTTGACCCATTCCCTTTTGCTTTCCTGTTCTTCCCCTCCATTGTAACAGTTATCCTTTGCCTCTTCTACATGGGAGGATTAATCCCATTCCGTCTCTTCCTGTCTTCTCTCATATTATTCCTCACCCACCTCTCAGTTTCACCTTTTAAAATATTATCCCATCCTGTTCAACTGATCCTGCACCCTCTGTCTATGTACACAAATATACACACACACTCACATAGGTAATCATATGCATATATACCCTCCTATATAGACATATGTGTATGTATACATGTATATATATATATACATTTATATTCCCTTCAACTATCCTCATACTGAGAAAAGTTTCATAAGTTAAAATTATCATTTTTCCATGTTGGCATGTAAATAGTTCAACTTTGATAAGTTCCTTATGAATTCTTTTCCATGTTTACCTTCTCATGCTTCTTCTATTTGAATGTCAAATTTTCTATTCAGTTCTGGTTTTTTCATCAAGAATGCTTGGAAGTCCTCCACCTCATTGAATAATCATATTTTCCCTTGGAACATTATATTCAGTTTTGCTGGGTAGTTGTGGGGGAAGTCTTAAAAGGCAGTGGCAGGAACTGCCAAGAGGGAACACTCTAAAATGGATAGTTATGATCCTATGAGGAATCAGAAAATAGAGAGACATTTGTTGATTTTTCCTTCTCTAATTTTAGCCAATCTGATAGGTGTAAAATGATATCTCAAGATTGTTTTAATTTGCATTTCTCTAATCAATAATGTTTTAGAGCATTTTCTTCATATGACTATAAATTGTTTTGATTTCTTCATTGAAAAACTGCCTGTTCATATCCTTTGACCATTTATCAATTGGGGAATGACTCACCTTCTCATAAATTTGACAGTTTTTCACGTATTTGAAAGATGTGAGACCTTTATCTAAAGGAACTGTCTATAAAATTCCCCCCATCTTACCCCATCCCTGTTTTCTACTTTTCTTCTGATCTTGGCTACATTTGTTTTATTTGTACTAAATCTTTTTAATTTAATGTCATCAAAATTATTCATTTTATATCTCATAATACTATCTCTCATTTGTTCATAAATTGTTCAACTATCCATAAATCTGATAGGTAATATGTCCCATATTCTTAAATTTTCTTGTAACATCTCTATATCTAGGTCATGTATTCATTTTGACCTTATCTTGGTAAATGGTGTAAGATATTGGTCTATGCACAATTTCTGCCAGACTACTTTCAAGCTTTTCCAACAATGAAATAATGAATTCTTATCCCCAAAACTTAAGTCTTTACACTTGTCATACACTAGATTACTATATTCATTTGCTGCTGTAGATTGTATGTCTACTTTGTTCCACTGCTCTACTTTTCTATTTCTTAGCCAGTATCAGATAGTTTTGATAATTATCACCTTATAATATAATTTAAGATCTGGCACTGCTAAATCTCCTTCCTTTAGATTTTATTTTCATAGCTCTTTTGATATTCTTGACCTGTTCTTCCAGATGAATTTTATTTTTTTTCTAACTTAGTAAAATAATTTGTTGGTAATTTCATTGGGATGGCATTGAGTGGGGCAGAGCCAAGATGGTGGCATAGCAGCAGCAACATATCGCAGTTCTCACATAGCCGCCCCAAAATACCCATAAAATATGACTCTAAACTAATCCTAGAACTCCAAAACGCACACAAATATACCTTTCACTAAAGTCAGCTCTGCTATGAGGAACCATATCAGCACTGCGAACCAAAACCAGCCTGGCCTGAAGCCCTGGCTGAGCCCCAGGGGCGGCTGGATGGGAGGAGCCTCGGAGCCTTGGATTAGCGGCAGCTGCGAGCAGCGTTCAGAACTAGGTCAGTGGAACTTGCGAAATTGGGGGAGAAAAGCATCTGATCGAAACGCCTCCAGGGTGGGAAAGCAAAAGGCAGAGGTTTTGCACCCACCTCTGCATTGCAGCTTCTGCGTCTGCGGCCTGCAGACAGCAGGGGGACTAAGAGATTGTTCAGAGGTCAGTGCTCTCATGTTGAGGGGCCTGGATCCGGATCGCGGTCTTGGGCTTTCAGTCCTGGAGTCTTCATTATCCAGTGAGCCAGAAGTAAGTAGGAAAGGGACCCAGCACCTTCCTGAGAGCTATGGCAGCCGGGAGGACCCCAGCGATTTGGGACAGAGCTTTCCCTTCTGGAAGCAGAGCCCCACAGAGATTTAAAAAATAAAAAAAAAATCACAGACTGACCAACCATGAGTAAGAATAAGCATAAGAAGCAAAGTAAGAACAGCAACCAAACCCTAGATTCCTTCTTTGGGGAAAAGAAGGATCATGGCAGATAGAGGGAGGAGGAGAGTGCAGCCAGAGCTCCCCCACCAGGGGCCTCCAATAAACATGAAGAATGCCTTA
>CM053586.1:188434998-188452278 GCA_028646515.1 Pseudochirops corinnae | reverse complement strand
AGCAAAAAGAGTTCGCAGCCGCAGCCACTGCCTCTGACGCCGCTTCCAGTCCACACCGCCCGGAGACTAGCTTGGTTCCGGCGTTCTCTTGCTCCACCCCTTCCTGCTACGTCAGCAAGCTCAAGGGGCATGGAAGATCTTCAAATCCCAGTATTGTTACAATCCTTCAGTTCCTAGCTTCCTTCAGAGCTAGACTCAAGCTCACAAGGCCTTTCCTGATTTTTCCACTCTACTCCTTCCAGTTGTCAGTGCTCTTTCCTCTTAAAATCACTTTGTATTTATCTTGTATACAGTATGCTTTTTACATATCTGTATAAATGTTGTATTCTCTCCCCGCTCTCCCTGCCCCCAGAAGGATGTAAACCTCTTGGGGAGCAGAACAGTTTCATTTTTCTCTTGGCATCACTACTATATAGGACACTTGCATATAATAAGAATTTAATAAATGGTCCTTAGATTGAATAGAGTTGAACCTTATTGAATTAGTTTCCTCATTTGTAAAATGAAAGCACTGTTCTGGATAAATTTTTAGATTCCTTCCAATTCAAAAATCCTTTGATTTATGAATTCTGGTTTATTGAAATCAGCAGTAAGTGAGGTTTTCATTCAATTTGCTGTCAAAGTTTCAGTACTGAATGACGTCAACATGTTTATTCTCCCTCTGTTACCTGCAGGGGCAGCTCCTTCCCTGCCCCACGCACCTGGAGATGAGAAGCTTCTTCCTAGGTGAGCCTTGACACAAAGGCAGGCTGTGCCATCCCTGGTCAGCAGGTCTTTCTTTCAGGGCTCGCCCTGACCTAACCCAGCTCAGAATATTGTCACCAAGTCCCAGGTGCATAGCAAGTCAACAAGAAGAAGCATGAGAGCCACGGAAAGCAGAGACTTGAACCCTGGGCTACAAGTAGATGGGAGAACAAGGGAATATATAAAAGGGCTGGAGAGAAGTGGGGAAGACAGGTGAACAGCCATAGGGGTCACGCAGTAAGTAGCTATGGCCTCATGATAACCTCTTCTAATATGGGTGGCAGGAGGGCTTTTTATAGGAGTTTGAAAATCAAGAAGTTTTAGCAGGGAGCTGTACAGTTGAGCTTTCTGTTAGATTTGGTGGCCTCTCTGTTGGATATAGGGCATGACTATAAAGTCTTCTGTGAATGCTCTGGATTCTGGGGGAGGGGTGGGGTGTTAATGAGTTATGAGGGTCATACATCTGTTGAGAGAGTTATATGTGTGGAAGGACAGATTGGAGAGGAGAGGAGCCTTGAGAGTCTTCTGCTCACTCCATAACTTATGAGTTCACCTTTCTCTCCAAACAGGTCTTTCAAAACCATGGAGAATGGAAACCATACCGCTGTCACTGAATTCATCCTATTGGGCCTCTCTAGCCAGCCAGAGAAGCAAGAACTCATCTTTGTGTTGTTCCTGGTCATGTATCTGATTGGAGCAGCAGGGAATCTACTCATCATCCTGACCATCGGCTCAGACTCCCGCCTCCACACCCCCATGTACTTCTTCCTCAGCAACCTGTCCCTAGTAGATTTCTGTTTTACCTCTGCCACAGTCCCCAAGATGCTGCTAAACATCCATGCACAGATTCAGTCTATTTCCCGTGAGGGATGCCTAACCCAAATCTATTTCTGCATCTTGCTGGCAAATATGGATAATTTTCTCTTGACTGCAATGGCCTATGACCGCTTTGTAGCCATTTGCTATCCCCTCCAATACACCACTATGATGAGCTTACAACTCTGTTGTCTGATGCTGGCTGGCTCCTGGCTAATTGCTAACTTTCACTCCCTGCTTCACACTCTCCTTATGGCCCGTTTAGACTTTTGCGTGAAGAATGTCATGCCATATTTCTTCTGTGATCTTGTTCCTCTCCTTCAGCTCTCTTGCTCTGACACACGCCTCAACCAGCTCATGATTTGGTTAGTGGGTGGGTTGATTGTTCTCATTCCCTTCATTTGCATTCTTATCTCCTACACTCATATTGTACTGGCTGTGCTTAAGGTTCCCTCTGCCCGAGGCAAGCAGAAGGCCTTCTCCACTTGTGGCTCCCACCTCACTGTAGTTATTCTGTTCTATGGAATCATCACTGGGGTCTACTTGAATCCATCAACATCTCACTCTGCTGAAAAGGATTCAGTGGCATCAGTAATGTATATGGTGGTTACTCCCACGATAAATCCCTTCATCTACTGCCTGAGGAACAATGAGATGAAGAGGGCCCTGAAGAAAGTGTTCAGCAGACAGACCTCTCACAGTCTATGTTAACTAAGGTTTTTTGTACTGGTGGGCACATGATCCTACCAACAAATACATTGTTTAAAAGACTTTTAGGTATTATGAAAATTCAGATTTTATTGTATTAGTCAGTAGGACTTGATGGTCTCCTTAGGGTGGAAGTGGGTGAGGGAAATACAATGAAAAGAGAAGGTATGCCCCCCCTCCCCCACTCCAGAAAGACTCAGACTAATGAAAGAGAAAGAAGAAACACCACCACAAGAGACAAAACATATAAAGAGAAGTACATATATATGGACTATGGAAAGCTTGGAGATACCCAAATTTTCCTCAGATTTTCAGTTCTCACACATTAAGGTTGTCGAGTTGAGACACATCCCTGCAGATCAGATGTTATGCCCACAGTGGTTCTTTCCACATAATTACTAGACAAGCCTCTCCACACATAGTGAAGCACTCAAAATAGTTTGCTAAGTGAATAGAGGAATTGATCCCTGCGTTGTTTGTTGGCTTGGCTGTGGGAGCAGGCATATCTTTGACTTCTGAGTTTGCTCTAAAATCTAATGTTGAGAGTGATTATCACTTAATATCAGTTTAATAACCAATAACCTCAATAAGGGCCAGGGCCTGAACTAATCAACCAGAAGAAGAGCCTGGAACTAACAGCTTCTTTGTTTTCTGAGTAAATTCAGAGAATATCTCTTCCTATATCAACAAAGCTAGATGGGGCCTACTTGATGGTCATTAAGGATGGACCCTTAACCAAGGCACTAACTTGAGTAATAGGACTTTTTCTTATCTTAATATTTTTTGGACATATACTAGGTTATGGTATGGTATGTTAATGGTAAAGAAAACAGAGATATCCTGAGTCATAATTTCAATTGACACTTTGTCAACTCTCTTATTTTATTGTATTTACCATTGATTCAATTAAGAAAATTCCTTTCTCATACAATGATTAAACATTTATGGAGATCATAAATTTGAGTGACACAGCCACCCTGAATTGGGATGGTTCTAAAATGTATTTAAGCTTTCTCATTCTTTTGGTCAGGCAGTCAGAACGTAGGTTTTGGCTCCTTGTATGTACAAGCTTGCTAAGCTTCCTCTACCTTTAAGGGAATAAACAATATGAATTTACATATCACCTAACCAGTTTGTCTCCTTTAACTAATTTGAAGGTTAACAGGAGAGATCCTAGATCTTTCTAAAATACCTCATTTTACAGGTGTGTGAGTCAAAAATCGAACCACTTACCCAAAAACAATAGCTAGTGGCATACTTGCAGTGAACAGGAATATATTTATTTCCTTTCCCGGGAATGGGGCGTCCTTCCCCAAAGCAAGTCAGGAGAAGGAGATGCCCAGCTCAAGGTGGAATGGACTTTTAAACTCTGGTTTTGTAGACATATATTTCTTTGCAGTCTCTGGCTCTCATTGGTTGAGAACATCCTATCGGGCCTCTCTAGCCAGCCAGAGAAGCAAGAACTCATCTTTGTGTTGTTCCTGGTCATGTACCTGATTGGAGCAGCCGGGAATCTACTCCTCATCATCCTGGCCATTATAGCTCAGCACGGGAAAGAGACAAAGGACCAAGGAAGAGACTCAGGATTGTCCTCGGCTCCCATTAGTTGAGAGGCGGAGTCCCCTTTCGGTGGGAATTCACACAAAGGAGTCTCAAAGCCTGCCTTATCATCCCTATCCCTTGTCCCCATTGGCTGAGGTAGATGCTTACAGGTTAGGCTGTCCCTTCACTCTTGTTTGTATGAGGGATAGGGCACACATTGTAAGAGGGAAAGGGAATATATATATATATATATATATATATATATATATATACACACACACACACACACACACACACACACACACTATATGTATATATATACATGCATATGTGTGTGTATGTATGTATATGTATATAAAAAATTGGTGCATAACTACAGGTGAATGATGAGTCAGAAAAGAAAGACTTAAAAGGGATTACAATAACATACCGAAAAAGAGGGGATCCTCAAGCTCTGCTCTTCCTCTAGGGATCCCCGGATTCTATTCTGGCCCCTCTCTTCCTATTCTTGGGGAGTCTTCACCCGGCGCACCCCATTCACAGATGAAGAAACTGAGACCTAGAGATATTACATTGTCAGCCTTCCAGATTGTGGTCTAAAAAGGAGACAAACAGAATTAGATCAAAGTTTGGTCTAAAAAGAGACGGTTGTAGATGTGCTGTTTATTCTCTATGAACTGGTGAAATATGCATGCATGGAGTCAGATTAACCTGAACTCAGAAAAATTAGTTGAAAGAGATTATATAAGGAGGTGCCCTCCACCCCAACTCAGGATGCTCGTCAATCAAAATTATAGTTTTCATAGTACAAGAGGGTGCCCCCAGGATGCCTGGGTTCTGTCACTCATAAACAATGAAGTGTTATAACAAAAAGATGTCATAAAGGATAGAGTCCATAATACATTATTAGCACAAGGAGTGCTATTAATCAAGATAGTGTATGCCTTATCAGTCATAAACAGAAGAATGCTCCTGGTTAGCTTCTTCCAATCTTGTGGATGCTGACACAGCAAGGAGGATTTGGGGTTCATTCAGAGGGCATACAAAGGATTATGGGATGTTAACTCAGAGTGGGCCAAGATGTCTTTTTCCTCATTGCCTAGTTCAGGTTGTCAAGTCTTTTTCAGGTGAGTGGGTAGAGGGAAGCATTAAGCTGGTTTACAATATGAATTAGACAAAGTCATAGCATTTTAAAATTACAAAGCTAGGAAATGAACACAGGTTTCTTGATTTAATTTCTCCTACGCTTTTTTTTTGTTCTTTTTTTTTGAGGGGGGAAGGCAAGACAATTTCAGTTAAGTGATTTGTCCAAGGTCACACAGATAGTTAAGTGTCAAGTGTCTGAGGCCAGATTTGAACACAGGACCCCCTGACTTCTGGACTAGTGCTCTATTCACTGTGCCACCTAGCTGCCCCCCCCCTCACCCCCCCACCATGCTTCTGACTCCACTACCTCACCAAGGCAAACTTTTATGTCTCTAGAGGGTTGAATAGGAAGACAGTGAATGTCTCACCACTGACTATCTAATTAGGCCTTACCTTACTTTTATGTTTTCCTTCTTGTGAGGAAAGGTCATATTCCTACTGCCAAGAAGAAAAAAACACTATGAGCTCTAAGGTAGAGATGAGAAAAACAGGAATGCCAGGAGGCATTCCAATGTAAGCTTGCCTGGAGGCAGGAGGGATAATGCCTATTAATCAATCAATCAATCAATCACTTATTAAGCATATACTATGTGACAAGCACTGTACTATGTTCTAGGGATAAAAATACAAAGAATGAAATAAGCTCTACTCACATTCTAATTGGGGAGCATGTGCATGTATGTGCATATATAATAAGTATATGTGTATATATATAAATATATAAGTATACACATATACATATATGTGTATGTATACATACTGTTGGGGAGCTGACATTCTAATTGGGGAGAAGCGCATATATGTATACATACATATATTATATGCACCTTTGTGTATATATATTTACTTTACATTTATGCTATATATGTACATACATACACATAGCATAATTTTGTTTTTGTTTTTCTAAATTTTAATACAGGCAGAATATCAAATGATTTCTTCACTTCCACTCCTTCACAGTCAAACCAGGAGGCAGGGACTGTTTAGGTTTTTCTTCTTTCCCCTTCTTTGTCTGTGATGTATATATACAATTATATATCACATATACAGGTACATACACATATAGCATAGACATAATGTGAATAAATACAAATATATAGAGTCATTAAGATACAAAGTAGTTTAGGAGGAATGGCATTAGTACTTTGAGGTGACTAAGAAAGGCTTCATGCAGAAAATGGTTCTTGAACTGCATATTTAAAAGGACAGGAATCCTACCAAGTAAAGATTAAAAAAGGAATGTGTTCCAGGTGTGAGTGGTGACCAAGACAAAAGTGTAGAGACCAGAGGTGGAATGTTCTGTGTGAGGAACAGACAGAAAGTCAGGTTGGCTGGATCTCAGAATGTGGGGGTGGGGTGGGGAGGAGTACCGCCCAACGAGGCTAGAAAAATAGGTTGGCGACAAAAGACCTCTAGAAGCTAAACAGAGAAGTTTGTATTTTATCCTAGAGGCAGTAGGTAGTCACTGGAATTCGTTTAGTAGAGTAGTTGCATGGTCAATTCTGAGCTTATGGGGAAAAAAAATTGGTAACGATGTGAAGGATGGATTGGATAGGAGAAGACTTTAAGCAGGGAGAACAATTAGAAAGGTATTGCAATAATCGAGGTGAGAAGTATGAGGGCCTGAAGTAGATGTGCATAGACAGAAGGACTTGAAAACATGAGGAGCTGTGAAGGTAGAAATGGCAAGATGTGACAGCTGATTGGATATGTGGACTACAGGAGAGTAAGGAGTCCAGAACAGTGATAAGTTTTTAAGGGAAAACTGGAAGAATGGAGGCATAGTCAACAGAAATAAGGAAGTTTGGAAGAGATAAAGGTTTGGTGGGAATTTTCAGACATGTTCATGTTGAATTTAAGATGTCCCCAGGACGTCTAGTTTGTAAGATCTAATAGACAATCGGAGATGGAGGAGTGAAGCCTGTCCCCATGCATTCATCAAGCCCATATCCAAGCCTTCTAAAGCTTCATGCTCTAAGAACTGAGCATGGTTACATATTTTCAACTCCCCTCCTATCAGTAATTATTCTCTCTTCTCTTCTACCCCCAAAACAGTGGGCCTAGGAACATTGAAAATGCTCCTAAGGAGTCCTTTTATACATGTCCAAGCCGCCCTCTCTGGGGCTCATGTTTGGACTTTGTCCATGAGTACACTGCCCACTGTCACCACAGTCACAAGAAGGGATTGTTGTATCAGTGGCAAATACCACAAACTGCGTCCATATAAAGCAAGGAGCATAAAAGGTGCTCTCATCTGGGGCTCTGGGACAATGTAAGAAAGAGGGGAGGGGAAAGAGATGGAGGCTTCAGGGTATGTGCCTGTGCTGGAAGGCCTTATGGGAAGGAGAGAAGTGAAGGGGAAGAGGGGAGGAGAAGGGGAAAGATTTATTCTTGCTACTCAAGTGCTAAACTGTGTTGTTTCTAGCAACTAAAGGACTAAAAATGCTGTTGAATGTTCTAAATTTATTGTCCTTGGGCAAAACTCCAGTTGTATTGTCCTAGTTTTAAATCTCTGCCTTTCTAAACCTAGTGTTGTCATATGAACAATTCTCTCCTCACACAAACTTGACTATGGTTCCCTAGGAAATGCCCTAAAAACATTTTCTTGTGAACTTATGTGTAGGGCATAGAGAAATCTTTGCATTAGTGGGATAGCAAGGCAGAAAGAGGTACAGAAGGGAAAAGCTGGGGCACAGTGGAATAGCATGGGCAGAGAAACCGAAAAACATTGAAAAAGGCAGAATCACATCCCTTCCTTGAGGGATGTCGACAGGGAACTACAATTTCATGAAATTTATGGACTAGATTTATTACAAAAGAAATGAAAATGCATAGGGAGCTCAAAGAGTTCACAATCCATATAGAAGTTTTCATATTTATAACAGTACAACAAAGGAAGGAGGAGGAAATCCACATTTCCACCTAAAGGAGCAGGACATGAAAAGGGGGAAAGGTGCAGTAAAGTTGGGAAAAGGACAAAACTCCTCCTACAGGGGAGGAGCAAGGTGATGGCAAAATCTTATCCCTTGGGAACTGCTAGACTATTTTCCATAGAAAATCTTCCAAATGCACTGGAGGCATTTCATAGGTACTAGGGCAGCACTGGGACTGTCCATCTATTATTCTTCACTTCCACAATATGACCAGTTTATTTCCTCTTCTGCTCACACATTTTCTGAGTGATTTATTTAAGCCAGTTCCTGTGTGTTAATCATTGCTGGCAATATGCTATACGCTATTTATGTCTGGGATGAATCTCGTGTGTAGACAGAGGTGTACTGGCAAATGTTTAACAACTAGCTCTCCATGGAGGGGGAGGGGAGGACAGGATCCACTTTCAAGTTTGATTTACATTATTAAAAATTTATTCATCACTTCCTTAAGTCTAAATAATCAACAAATCAATAAATGAAACCCTGATTCGTGGTGCTTGCCAATTTTCAAAGTATAAATGCTCACACTGAAAATTTTTAAATATGTTTGAGCAGGTTCAGCTGGCTCCAATGCACCCATATGTGTAGATCATTCTCAGAATTTTTTTAGAGAAATGAGCAAGGAGGTATGTGGATCTGTGACATTTGTGTATATGTGAGGTATTATTTCTTTCCTTTTTTTATATATCTTAGAAATCAATCTTCAGTTTTTTTGAAAGAAGAAAAAAACACAAACTTTGCATCTTTTCAGAATCTTGCTACAAAAAAAAAATCATTTCCTAGACTTTAAACCTTACAAATTCTTTATTTTTCCTCTTCTTTTGCAGCTTTACATGGATTTTTTTTTTTTGGTCAAGGGTTTTATGTTTATCACAGATCCTTTTTATGTAGTATAGTCTTACAATTATTCCTGTAAATTAAAAAAAATAGTGTTTCACATACACATGTAGTATTATAACAAATAAATTTAAGATCTAGCAGTGAAACTCCTCTCTTCACTTAAATTATTTTTCTTATTACTATAGAATTTCTAGAAATAGATTAATAATGATAAGAGTGGATATTTTTGTTTCATCTCTATGCTTAGTGGGAAGGTTTCTAAGGTTAGAAAAAATGCTTGTTCTTGGTTTCAGATAAATATATTTATATTTCGTTCCTATGCTTTTAGAGTGTTTTTAAATGTGTTTCATTTTATCAAGACTTTTTGTGTACCTACTGATGCACAACATATATGATATAATTATATGATTTTGTTTTCTCATATAGTTCAATGTGCTAATTGTTTTCATAATGTTAAATCATCCTTATGTAGCAGTGATAGAGTAAAATGGTAAATAGAGTTGTTTGACCACTCCTATCTTCCCTTGACTTACACTACTACTGACTCACTGCCAAGACAGGTTTCATGGGGTAGGTAAATATGAAGTGGGACAATGGAAGAAAGAAGGGGACTGGGAGAGGAGGAAGTGAGGAAACAGGAAGTTGGGGACAGGAATATGTGGTTTGGAAAAATAGAATAGGAAAATATCAGCTGCCTGGAGCTGAAATGTGGTGTTAGAAAGTACATGTGGTGTTAGAAGTATGAAAACTAATGATGAATAAGTCCAGATGACATACCAATGGTCAGAGAGAGGCCTATAATGCACAAGTGTGTATGTGTTTGCGTGTATGTATGTGTTTTGGGAGCTGGAAGTGGGTGGAGAGGGGAAGATGTAGGCCAGAGAATGCCCTCTGGAGCACTGGAGAAGTGCGAGCGCGCGCACACACACATACCCACACACACACACACACACACACACACACACACACACACACACACACACACACACCCCTTCAGGGTTATCGTTAACCCCCCACCATACCATTGCTTGCTCCTGCCTTCTGTGACACTGGTCTCCTATGGCCACATAGAACACAATGCCACATTCTTGCCATGACATTGAACCTGATGTAAGACCTAATCACCTGCCTCTCTTCTCCTAACTCTCTGCCTGGACTCATTTCTCAATACCAGGCAGGCAATGATTAAGGACTTGCTATGTGTTAGGCACTATACTCCAGTACCAGAGACACAAAGACAGGCAAAAACAGTCTGTGCTCTCCACGACCTCACTTTCTAATGAGAGACAGCATATGGAAATAACCATGCTAAGGAGATACAAGATATATATATAGGGTATATTGAGACAATCTCATAGAAAAGAACACCACCACCAGGAGGATTCTGCAACCAAAGGGCCAAAGCCCAAGGCACGCCCTAGTTTGCCAGATCAAGACTTTCTCATTTGCTCTGACAGTATGGCTAGACAATGAATGTGAGGTGACTAAAACCTCAGTCTCTCTCTTGGCAAAATGTTGTTCAACTTGAGCATGGGCGGGAGTACATGTAAACGGGACAAAATGTGCTTGTTTATGGATTGATAGCCAAAAAAAAAAAAGTGTGCATTCCCAATCCAATTCCAGGTCCCAAACCAAAAGGTTTTCCACGATGTCAGAGAACATATCGCTCTACCTGAGAATCCCTCTGGGCTCCTACATCACAAATTTGGCCAGTGATGTAATAATCATTATAACCTCTCATTTGGACATTATAAAGAGGTTGAAACTAACACTCTAGAAAGAAACTAGAATCAGCAAATATTTTTATTTTACTCTGTGTCTTTTCAAGAATGTCAAGAATGGTATGGTCTCCAAGACCTCAGTCTCCTGTATGGAACAATCAAAAAGAATAGTAAAAGATAGCTGACACTCCCTCAAGGAGTTGAACCACTGCATCTACCCTATAAAATGTGAGGAGTGAACTTATTGGTCCTAGTTGCAGAGGCAGATATTGGTCAGGTGGTTCATGGGGTAAGGCTACTGCCCAACTTGGCTTTTCTCACCATTTTCTTAGTAATTATGGTAGGAATAGAATGAAGTGAGACCACCCCTCCAACCAGAGGACCGCGAATGATTCTATGGGGAGAGAGTTTGGTAATGAGGGTGAAATCACATCAAATATCTAGTCTTGATGGAGTAGCCTCTCACAGGTTGTATACATGATGTAGAAAAGACATTATAGTAAATGCTCATATAATTTTATAAGCAATAGCTACTCTACAAATGGGATTAGGGTAAAGGAACGGTGGGATAAAGTACATTCCATTACCTAGGGTTCCAGCCTCCAATTTTTTTTATGAGGCAGGGATCCTTTACCAGGTCTGAAAATGTCATTTTATTCACAGATTAGACTGTGTCCAGTTGAATGGGGTCAGGAGATTTGGTTCTGCAGACAAACACTGTCATCAGAGTGTGGCACCAAATAAAACACTCCCCACATGTCCTCTGCCTCTGCCACTCAGTTGAGAGGGGCTATTACTTAATGATGAGGGCATCTTAAATAGACTAGCAAAGGCAACCAGAGTGCCAGAATCTACCAACCTTCAAGTAAAATAGGTGTTCCAACATTGGATTTACATGGGATTTAGTAATGCTTGACCACAAAACCTGTATTGCTGCTGTCATTGATGTTACTATACATTTTGAAAATAGTCTGCCTTAGGGGCAGTTAAGTGGTGCAGTGAATAGAGCACCAGCCCTGGAGTCAGGAGGACCTGAGTTCAAATCGAACCTCAGACACTTAACACTTACTGGCTGTGTGACCTTGGGCAAGTCACTTAACTCTGATTACCTTGCCAAAGAAAATAGTCTGCCTTTCAATGAGTCAGAGCAGGCAAGATAGAAAATATCAAGTAGTGTGTCAGTCATTGTCTGACTCAGGAAGATTACAGAGTATATAGTAATGTAGCAAGAGCTGGAGCTCTGGGAGTCTGGGATCTGGCTAATGAGTCAATATTATCCCAACTGAAAATCAGTCTGAAGTATGCAAATCTCATGAATTAATTGATAGTACAGGACTTGATGGAGCAGAGGGTAAAAAAAATGTGTGTATATACACATATACAGCTTATCAAAGGGTATTTACAGGCTAGAGATGTTTCTTTTATTATTTTAGCAGAGCATAAATTATTTTATCTATTGAATCTGAGAAGCAAGTGATAGTGTATAAATTATTTTGCTTGTTTGAATTATAAAAATATTATTTATATGTTTATATATACTCAAGTTCAGCACTCTATCCACTGTACCACCTCTAAGAGGGAGCCAAGTTATGAAGTTTTGAACACCAGAGGACTTTATTTTTGATCCTGGAAATGATAGGGAGATGTTAGAGTTTATTGAACAGGAGGGTAGCATGGTCAGATCTCTACTTTATAAAGATTAATGTTACACTTGATGGATGGATTGAAGTTGGGAGAATCTTGAGGAAAGGAAACAAACCAAAAGGCTATTAAAATAGTCCAGGTGTGAAATGATAAGGGCCTATACCAAGATGGTGGCAGGGTTAGAGGAGAGAATGGTGTTTTACAAGTTAAAATTTATAGGACTTGGCAATAGATAGGATATGGAGAGGGGTGAGAGTGAGGAGTTGAGGATGACACCTAGGTTTTGAACCTGGGTGACTGGAAGGATGGTAGTGCCCTCAATAATAATGGGGAAGTTTAGGAAGGGGCTGGGTTTGAGGAGAAAGATAAAGAGTTCAGTTTTGGACATGTTCAGTGTAAGATGTTTATAGGTAACCAGTTTGAAGTGTCCAATAGATGTCAGAGTATGAATCTGGAGGATAGGATTGGATAAGTAAACCTAAGAATCATCAGTATAGAAATGATAACTGAATCCATTGGAGCTGATGAGATCACCAAGTGAAATAGCATAGATAGAGGGAGAAAAAACCCACAATTAGTGGGTGTGACTTGGACCAAGATCATGCAAAGAAGATAGAGGAGTGGTCAGATAGGTTGGAGGAGAACCAGGAGATCTAGTGAAGCAGAAGTTATAATAGTCTAGTAGATTTACTGTGGAAGAAAACAACAGATAGATTTAGACTGAAAACTTAGAGAGAAGAGTGTCAAGGAGAAGAGGGTGATTGACAAGGTCAAAAGCTGTAGGGTCAAAAAGGATAAGGATTGAGAAAAGGTCATTAGAATGGATAGTTAAAAGATCATTGATAACTTTGAAAAGAGCAGTTTCAGTTAAATGAAGAGATTGAAAGCCAGACCATAAAGAGTTAAAAAGAAAGTTAAAAAGAAGAGAAGCAGAGACATATCTACTGATATCTACTTTATATATATTATATATATGCTTTATATATTATATTTATATATGTTATATTATATATTATATTTATATTATATATTACATATAGATTATATACTATATATTATATGTTTATATATATATTTATATATACTGATATCTACTTTATATATTGAGTACCTATAGTAGAAGGGACTCTATTAATTCATTTCGGGAATAACCCAGATGTGAACTGTACCTCTGTCATATTGGGAGATTTCTTGGAGCAATTCCAAGTAGAAGCAATAAGCTAGAAACTACAAAAAATGCTTGATCCTCTTTCTTTGGAGTTCGGTCTCCTCCATACCCAAGAATGAATCTAAATCTATTTGAGGCCCTTGTGGGAGAGAAGGAAATAAGCATTTACTTAGTACCTACTGTGCTAACCACTTTACACATATTATCTCATCTGATCCTCACAACCCTATGAGGTAGGATGCTACTTACAGTTGAGGAAACAGGGGCAAACAGAAATTAAGTGACTCTCCAGGGTCACACAGCTAATGTCTGAGGTCATATGTGAACTCAGGTCTTCCTAACACCAGACCCTGCACCCTAACCACTACCACCTACTTGCTTCAGGAAGGAAGAGGAGATATTTCCTGGATTCTGGTGACATGCGTATTTTGGTAATGTCATTCCACATCTAGAATAGTATGTTCAGTTCAGGTTAGGTTTGAGCAGCACAGTTTAAGAAGGACATTGTAAAGCATGTCTAGAAGAGGATGATCAGGGTAGTGAAAGAACTTGAACCTGCACAACATGGGGTTAAAAGAACTGAAGGAAAGATTTCATTTGATGAAGAGGATACAAAGAAAGGAGAAGACATATGAACCTTATCTTCAAATATTTAAAGAGGCATATATTAAAGCTCAATATAAAGAGGTAATTCCTAATAATTAAGCTTGTCCAAAAACAAAGTGGCCTTTCTCATGAAGTAGAAGGCTTCAAACAAAGGTTTGATGACCACTTGTCAAGAATGTTGTAGGTAAGGTTCACGCATTAGGTACAAAGTTGTCACTAGATGACCCCTAAGAATCTTCTCAGCTTTAAAATTACACACACACACACACACACACACACATGCGTGCACAAAATTACAGGACCATCCTAGCTGCTACTGAACCCTATGATTCAAAGTGTAGTGTTTCTGAAATGAAGCTCCAGATTTAAATCAGTTAAGGGTCAGGCACTCTGCAACAAATAGCTTTCCTACTCCTGCCTGGTAGAGCTAATTGCCAGCAACTGTTTTATCTTAGTACAA
This sequence comes from Pseudochirops corinnae, assembly GCA_028646515.1. Classification (NCBI taxonomy): domain Eukaryota; kingdom Metazoa; phylum Chordata; class Mammalia; order Diprotodontia; family Pseudocheiridae; genus Pseudochirops; species Pseudochirops corinnae. Next base: position 188,437,947 of record CM053586.1, on the reverse strand, counting down.
AATAATGAGAAGAGCCAACATTAATACAGTGTTTACTATGTGCCAGGCACTGTATGGTGAACACTTTACAATTATTATCTCATTTGATCCTCACAATCATCCTGCAAGATGGGTGCTATTATTATCCCCATTTTTCAGATGAGGAAACTGAGGCAAACAGAGGTTAAGTGACTAGTCCAAGGTTCCACAGATAGGGAGTGGCCGAGGCCACATTTCAACTCAGGTCTTCCTAAATTCAGGACCAGTGCTCCATTCATTATGTCACCTAGCTACTCCAGGACTTATTGTGTTTGCCCTTCATTTTTTGAAGAGGATCATGACATCAGGGAAATGATCACATGACTTGCAGTTCACTTTGATTTGAGTGAGGGAAGGCTGAATGGGACTAAAGCCCCAAAATTGTCACCAGGGCTCCATAGGGCACAGTATATAGCACATACTTCTCCTTCCCTTGTCCCCCAACTTGTGAATATTTTGCTGACTAGAGCCTACCACTTCAAAGAAACAGTCACAGCAACATTTAGCTGCCAAAAAATATTCTTGCTCTAATGCAGTCCCCCATCTCCCCGTTGCTGTGCTACCCAGTTGAACAGCCTCAGCTACCACAGCGGATTAGCCTGGAGGGAGAAGCAGCCTTGGCTCTTCAACCAGCTTATTTAAAAAAGGGAAGTATTGTGGACTTGCGAATACAGACAATACACATACAATGTAGTCATTCATGAAACGAACTGACCATCCATTCACCAAATAAGCTTTATAACTGTGCTTGTCCCACAAATTGAGGTGGAGAAATGCGACCAGAATCCAAAGGGAGCAGTGGAGGGGTAGGAGAGCCTGTCAAGAGGAGCAACCTTTCTTCCTTAGTAGAGTTCCTTTACAATACCAACTGCTTCATCGAGATTACTCATCACTGCAGATTTTCCTCATTCCTAAATTCAGTGGCCCTTCATTGGTTAGAGGACCAAGTCTAGTCTTTGTGGCAAAGTCAACCTTACACTATGGTGAACTCAAGTAAAGAGAGCTCTGATTTTATCCTCCTTTAAGGAACTCAAGGGGGCTTAAGAACTACTCCTCTTTCACCATCTTTGTTTTATTTTTTTTCCTCTTTATTTTTTTTTAGTGTTTTTTTTAACTTTTGTTTATTTTTTTTATTTTTTTGTTTACATCATTGATTTCCACAAGATTTTGAGTTACAAGTTTTCTCCCCATCTTTCCCCTACCCACCACCCCAAAATAGTGATCCCACTGTATACCCCCTCCCCCAATCTGCTCTCCCCTATATCCTCCCCCATTGTTGTGCCAAAATAAGCGAGAAAGAGACCCCCAGAGCAATTTTGGAAGTGGACTTTATTTCGCGCAAGCTGTCGGGGCAACTCACTCAAATCAAACAGGCCTGACCAAGGGGAGACCACTGATATATATAGGGTCCTTCTGACTCTTAATGGTTGGGGATTGTGTAATCAGAGGTTTACGGCAGGGATTGGAAAGTACACATTTTGATTTTCAAGGGCACAGGGAAACCTTTGGGGGGTCCTGCAGTCAACTAATCTACTTCCATGAAAAAGAACAGGAAGAAGATAGTTGGTTACAGCAGAATGGGGGAAGGGGAGGGGGGGAGGGCAGAAGAGGCCAAGTACAGCACCCTCACCCCTCTGACTTTCTGGTAGGGTACGATGGATCTCCCTATCCCAGTGCCTGTATATCTTATTTCCCAGTTGTGTGTAAATAATAATAATATATACATATATATTTTTATCATTCAATTTTAGAACTTTAAATTCTGGATTCTTTCCATTCCTCCTTTGTCACCCACTCCCACAGGAAAGTCAGGTAATTCAATACAGGCCGTATGTGTGCAGTTACGCAGAACATCTCCACAATGAACATATTGTGTAACACTGACTATATTTCCCTCCTTCCTACCCCATCCACCCACCCCCACTTGTTCTGTTCTCTACTTTGTCCCTGTCCCTTTACTGAAGTATGTGCTTCTAACATCCTTCCCCCTTCACCCTGCCCTCCCCTCCATGATTCCCCCTCTCATCCCCACCCCACCCCCACTCTCCTGTAGGGCAAGATACCCAATTTAGAATGTATGTCATTCCTTCCCTAAGCCAAATTCAATGAGAGTAAAGGTGACCTGTTCTCTTTTGTCTTCCTGTTCTTCCCCTCCATCGTAACAATTATCCCTTGCTTCTTCTATATGAGATGATTAACCCCATTCTGTCTCTCCCTGTCTCCTCTCATTCTATTCCTCTCCCACCTCTTAATTACACCTTTTAAAATATTGGCCCTTCCTATTTGATTGATCCTGTGCCCTCTGTCTACATACACATAAATACCCTCACTCACATATGTATCCATATGCATATAGACCCTCCTATATAGACATATTGTATGTATACATATATATACATTTATATTCCCTTCACCTATCCTCATACTGAGAAAAGTTTCACAAGTTACAATTCTCATTTTTCAATGTTGGCATGTAAATAGTTCAACTTTGTTAAGTTCCTTATGATTTCTTTTCCATGTTTACCTTCTTATGCTTCTATTCAGTTCTGGTTTTTTTTAGCAAGAATGCATGAAAGTCCTCCATCTCATTGATGACCATATTTTCCCCTGAAACATTATACTCAGTTTTGCTGGGTAGGTGATTCTTGGTTTTAATCCTAGCTCCTTTGATCTCCAGAATATCATATTCCAGGCCCTTTGGTCCGTTAATGTAGAAGCTGCTAGATCCTGGGTTATTCTGATTGTGTTTCCACAATATTCAAATTGTTGCTTCTTGGCAGCTTGTATATTTGCTCCTTGATCTGGGAGCTCTGGAACATTCCTAGGAGTTTTCATTTTGAGATCTTTTTCAAGAGTTGATTGGTGAATTCTTTCAAGTTCTATTTTGCCCTCTGGTTCTAAAAGATCAGGGCAATTTTCCTTGAGAATTTC
>CM053586.1:188386352-188434898 GCA_028646515.1 Pseudochirops corinnae | reverse complement strand
GATGATTTCTAGGTTCTTTTTTTGGTCATGGCTTTCAGGTAGTCCAATAATTTTTAAATTGTCTCTCCTGGATCTATTTTCCAGGTCATTGGTTTTTTCAATGAGATATTTAACATTGCCTTCTATTTTTTCATTTGTTTGGATCTCAATTTCTCATAAAGTCATTTGCTTCCATTTGTTCCACTCTAATTCTGAAGGAATTATTCTCCTCAGCAAACTTTTGAGATTCTTTTTCCATCTGGCACATTCAACTTTTTAAGGCATTCTTCTCCTCATTGGCTTTTTGGGCCTCCTTTGCTGTTTGAGTTAGTCTATTTTTTAAGGTGTTATTTTCTTCAGTCAGGTTGTTGACTCTCTCATGATGATTTTCATGCATTATTCTCATTTCTCTCCCCAATTTTTCCTCCACTTCTCTTTTTTGATTTTTAAAATCCTTTTTAAGCTCCTCTATGGCCTCTATCCACTTTGTATTTTTCTTGGAAGCTTTTGGTGTGGGAGTTCTGTGTTGTCTTCCTCCCGTTCCATGCTTTTGTCCTTTTTGTCCCCAAAAAAGGAATCTAAAGTTGAATTGCTGGGCTTGCTTTGCTTCCTTTGCCTGCCCATGTTGCCAGTCAATTACTTAGCTTTTGGGTTCAGTAGTAAAACTCTGCTTTCAGAAGGGAGAGCTCTGTTCCAAATTGCTGGGGTTTTCACATCTGCCAGAGCTATTAGGAGGCCGCCATTTTTTGCAGCCTCCACCAGCTTTGGCTCATTGAAAACACACCTCAGGACCACTGCCCAAGACTGCGATCCGATCTAGGCAGCTTAAGGAAGGAGCACTTAGCCTCAGAATGATTGCTTGGCCCCCCTGCAATCTGCTGGCTGGGAGCTTCTGATGCAACCACGTGGAGACGGCTACAGGGTCGCTGCTTCAGACTGCTGCTAGCTCTGGAGGCAGTTTGGCTGGACACTCTCCCCCAAATTTAGCCAAGTTCCACTGACCTTTTCCCTTTGTCATTGGCTCTTGTGGGTTGGTGATTCTGGAAATCACCACAGCTGCTGATGATCCACTCTCCTAAACGCTACAGCTGCGGCTTCTCCTGGATGGCCAAGGGCTGAAACCATATGGGGTTGGGCTCTGCTTCCAGCGTGCTGTGATGACCCCCTGCCAGGCTGCCTTCAGCAGGAGCTTTGTTATTCCATTATTTTTGTGGAATCTGGAGCTCTAAAGTTTGTTTATAGTCATATTTTATAGGTATTTGAGGTGGTATTGGGGGGAGCTCTCGGAGTTCTCCTGTTTCTGCACCGCCATCTTGACTCCCTAGAAGCTCCCACATCTTTGTTTTAAAAAAACAAACAAACAACTCAGTTCTTCAAGGAGTTTACAAATAAAAAAGGTAGCATTACGGATATATAGAGAGCTGATATACACACACAAACAATAAAGTTATTCATGGAATGAAATAGCTGATCATTCATTTCAATGAATCTTTTACTTGTATTAGAACCACAAAACAGTCTGTAACATGACGACATGCCTCTTACTAAGAGTATAGATTGAGTAAAGGGAAAATGGGGATAGATTTTGGAGACTGATTGAAGCAAAAATCAGGCAGGGAGAGAGGGACAGATGCCAAGTGAATTGAATTTACTAAGGAAAGTTATGATGAGGTAGGGATTTGGGTACTTAAATTAATGGGTGGTGGGGTTGAAGTGGTAGGACTGAAAGGTGACAGAAATAATAGTTTACAAATTATTTAGGGCAGGGGTGGGGAACCTGAGGCCTTGAGGCCACATGTGACCTTCTAGATCCATGGGTTTGGCCTTTTGACTGAGTCCAAGTTTTACAGAACAAATCCTTTTATTAATGTGGCCTCAAGGCCACAGGTTCCCTAGGGAAAAGTGGCTGTTGGTATGAAATCAAGTGAGGAAGTTATAATAACCTATAATAACCTAGCAGATTTACTGTGGAAGAAAATAACAGACCTAGACTGTAAACTCCTTGAAGAAGGAGGCTTTTCTTATCTAAAATTTATATCAGCTAGCTCAGTAATATGCTTATAATAGGCACTTAATAAATGTCTATTGAATTGAAATGGTCTGAAATAAGAAAGAATAAAAGTCCGAAGAAGAAATGAGAAAAGAAAACCAAGCTTTGATGGTGTAAATAGATAAAGATCATGCTGAATGCTACAGGAAAGGCCAAAGAAGAAAATAGACTAGAAGATATTAGATTTAACAATGAAGTCTTTATTATAATAAAGATGACTTATAGCAAACTAAGAAAGGAATAAAGGATCAAGTTGCAAGTGTAATGGGGCTTTGGCAGATGCCCAGGCATCTAAGACAGAAATACCCATTTGGGAGAGGCCAGGAACCTTCTGGGAGAAGACATTCCACATTCACTCATCACAAGGTGGAAGCAGTTTTTCTCCATTAACTACATAACCAGAATTGACTACACCTTTAGAACTACAAGACAGGGATAGTCTCTCTCTCTCTCTCTCTCTCTCTCTCTCTCTCTCTCTCTCTCTCTCTCTCTTTCAGGTGGTGTTCAGGGGTGAAGGTCTTATTCACACACAGCATGGGTACCATGTACCAAACTCAGCAGAAAAGGATACCTTCACTTTTCCTTAGGACCTGTGATCCTGAGGAAGAGTTTTGGTCTTGTTTCCTCTGTTCTTTTCAGTTCTGGGTACAGGGAGTGGTGGAGTCCTAGACCCAGAAGCTTCAGTCATGGGGACCTTAGAACCCAGGATTCTAGACCAGATGTTAAAATCAGCCTAGCAGGGAAGCCCTGAGAAACAAGAGTCCAAGAACACAAGCCCAGAGGAACTTTGGATTTAGAACTTAGTGGGTCTAATGCTATAGGAACTGAACTAAGCTGTGAACCTAATCTTCCCTCCCCTCCCTAGAGACTGAGATGATGTAGGGGAGATTATGCAACCCATCCCAGGTGTTGGGGGGGAAGAATATTTATATGTTTATTCTTGCTAAACCACTGAAGTAATTATTCTTTCACAAAAACTAATCTGACTATTAAGTGTTTAAATGGAACTGGGGTACTTGGACCCTTAAAACTGATGGAACAAAGATGGAGGCAGGCCAGTGGCAGAAATGAGAGACCTCTCTAACTTTCTAAGAGAATCCTGGAGGAGAGGAGGAATGTAATATAGTTGAACTTTCAGACATGGGGGTCAAAGTAGTCACTATTTCAGGAAAAAGAAAATAACATATAAAAAATGCCTATAGAATAAGATATGCTATAAATAGTTGACTTCAGGAAGATGGGGAGAGACCTATACAGGTGGCACAGAGAAAAAACGAAGAATCTATTAGGAATATGAAGGGGAGGAAGAATGAATCTAAGTACAGTTCAGGTATAAGGAGAGGAAAGGATAGAGATGAGGAGTCTTAACTTCCAAAACAAAATAATTATTAAGCACCCAAGGTGACTGTAGTTATCAGATTTGTAATGCATCTCTCAGCATTTAGGTGTATAGTTTTATAAAATTGCAGCAATGAAAGAGTTCTGGACATGGAGTCAATGAGAACACCAGGGTTCAGTCCTAGCTCTGACATTTACTACCTGTGTGTCCTTGGGGAGGTCAAGTTCACATTCTGACCCTTAGTTTATTTGTATTGTATTGTATTACTTTAGTTTTCAGGTTTGTTATGAAAGAAGCCTTTTATGAACCTGTAAGTGCTATGGAGAAGGAAATAGTAAAATGCTCTGGTACGTGAGATCACGAAAAGCTGTGTGTGACTGAAACAACTGAACAATGATAACAAGTTCTATGTAAATTTAAGTTATTATCATCACCATCATGTGATTCTCTTATTATTTGTTTGTATTGTTCTGTTTCCTATAGGTCTTCTCTTGAAAAGATTAATGTTGTAGTAAAATATACCTGTGGTTTTTAACCCTGAGTTCTCTATAGAGTGGGATCCATTAAAATCACGTGTAGCCTCACTTTTTAGGAGAAGTATGTGTCAAAACTCTCTTAAAAAAATCAATTTTCTTCAAATTGAATCCTGTTTTGTTATAGTTTTTTATAAAACTAAGGAAACATTCCTACAGAAACATTTTTGGCCCGATAGTTTTTTCAAATATCCTTTAAAATGTTCCCCAAAATAATGTTTAGAGGAAAAATAACTCATATAAAAATATTAATAATTTAATAAAGGAGAAACATTGGTATAGTGGAAAACACCAGACTTAGGAGAACACCTGAGAAAACATAGGTTTAAGTCCCAGCCCTGACACTTTGAGTTGTGTGACATCATCAAATTCTAACTTTCTCTCATCCCCAATATCCAATCTGTTGCTATGTCCTGTGGATTTTGCCTTCATAGCATCTTTCTCAGGGTGGCTAGTGAGTGCAGTGAGTAGAGCACCAGCCTTGGAGTCAGGAGGACATGAGTTCAAATGCAGTCTCAAACACTTAACATTTATTAGCTGTGTGACCTTGGGCAAGTCACTTAACCCCAATTGCCCTGCCTTTCCCCCTCCAAAAAAAAAAACATCTTACACACACACACACACACACACACACACACACACACACATACTCTCTCTCTTCTCTCTAATAATGCTACTACCTTGATGCAAGCCAGCATCAATCACCTCATGTCTAGACTATTGCAGTAGCCTGCTGGTTGGTCTGCCTGCCACAAGTCTCTTTTCACTCCACTCCATCCTACAGTCAACCATCAAAGTGATTTTCTTTTTTTTAAATTTAAATAGTATTTTATTTTTTGCCAATTATATATTAAGAAAATTTCTTAGCATTCATTTTTACAAGCTTTTGAGTTCCAATTTTTCCCTCCCTCACTTCCCCTCTTCTGAAAATGGTAGACAGTTTGATAGTTTATACATGTGCTGTCATATAAAGCATATTTCCATATTTGTCACAGGTGTGGAAAAAGAAACATAAAAAAGAAATAAAACCATGAGAAAATATAAAGTAAGTGGAAAAAATGTGCTTCGATCTGCATTCTGAGTCTATCAATTCATTATCTGGATATGGATAATATTTTCCTTCCTGAATGCTTTGTACTTGTCTTGGATCATTGTGTTGCTGAGAAGAGTTGAGTCATTCACAATTGATCATCACGTGATGTTGCTGATATGTACAATGTTTCATGGTTCTGCTCATTTCACTTTGTATCAGTTTATACAAGTCTTTCCAGGTTTTTTGTAAATCTGCTTGTCATCATTTCTTATTGCACAACAGTAGTCCATTACATTCATAAACCACAGCTTGTTCAGCTGTTCCCCAATTGATGAACAGCAATAAGTCGCTCTCACCCTCCCTTGCTGACCTTGACAAACCCAGAGAATATTGCCCTAGAAAAAATCCTGGAATAATGGAGCCAGCAGACAGATAGGGTATAGCTTTTAGCTTGGGAGGCTAGGGGGATTAATAGGAAAGGTCCCTGTTGCTGTGGCTGAAGGGGACCAGTACAGGATGGGAGGCATACCAGCAAGCCAGCAGCAAGCCCCACATCAGAGGACCAGTGGGAGACTCTGAGTCCCAGGGTGGAGGAAGAGGTAAGTGTCAACCCTAGGCACACGCCACCTCCAGTTCAACACCAAGTAAACTATAAGACCACTACAACATCCAACAGCCAGCACCTGAGACCCTAGCACAGAAAACCAGTAACCAGGCCCCTAATCCCCAGCACAAGAAGTCTGGAACAGTGCTCCCTGGGCCCCAGAAGCAAAGATCAAATTTAAAAGCCAGAAAAAAGGCAAACAACATAAGCAAGAAGAATCAAAGAAAGACAATAACCATAGAGAAATATCTTGGTAACAGGGAAGATCAAAATACAAATTCAGGAGAGTTTTCTTGAATGTTGCATTGTATTGTATTCCCAATACAAACTGGTCTGATACAACTCTTGAAAACTGTATCTATATTATATCATATAGAAGGGAAATACATAGGCAGACAGGATGGGTTTAAGTTGATGTGGTGATAAAAAACCTAATTAAGCACTAAAAAAAAAAAAGATTGTAATGGTAGAAAAGAAGGAGGCAGAAAAGGATAAACTACATCACATAAAGAGGCCCAAAGACATATTACAGTAGAGGAAAAGAAGGGAGGGAGATGAGCACTATTTGAACTTTATTCTCATTGGTTTGGGCTCAAGGAGGGAATAACACACTCAGTTAGGTATAGAAATCTAACTTGCCCTATAGGTAGTTGGAGAGGAAAAGGGGAATGGGGGGAAGGAAGGGGATCTGTTAGAAAGGAGGGCAGATTGAGGGAGGCAGCGGTCAAAAACAAAACTCTAGTGAAGAGGGAAAAGGAAAAAGGACAAAGAAAACCGTGAATGGGAAGACACTGATAGAAATCATAACTGTGACTGTGAATGGGATGAACTATCCCATAAAACAGAAGTAGATAGCAGAATGGATTAAAAATCATAATCCTGGGGCAGCTAGTTGGTGCAGTGAATAGAGCACTGGTACTGAAGTCAGGAGGAACTGAGTTCCAATTCAACCTCAGATCCTTGATACTTACTAGCTATGTGACCTTGGACGAGTCACTTAACCCTGATTGCCTCATCAAAAAAAAAATTCATAATCCTACATATGTTGTTTACAAGAAACATATCTGAAACAGAGGGATGCACACAGGGTAAAGGTAAAAAGCTGGAGTGGAATATATTATGCTTCAACTGAAGTAAAAAAAAAAAAGCAGGGGTAGCAATCCTGATCTCAGACAAAGCAAAAGCAAAAATAGATCTGATTAAAAGAGATAAGGAAGGAAACTATATCCTGCTAAAAGGCACCATAGACAGTGAAGTAATATCATTACTTACATTATATTATAATTATCATTACATTATATATACCAAATAGTATAGCATTCAAATTCTTAGAGGAGTTACAAGAAGAAATTGACAGCAAAATTGTATAAGTGGGGGACCTCAACCTCCCCCTTTTGAATTAGATAAATCTAACTACAAAGCAAACAAGAAAGAAGTTAAGGAGGTGAATAGAATTTCAGAAAAGTTAGATATGGTAGACCTCTGGAGAAAAATTGAATGGGAATAGAAAGAAATATACCTTTTTCTCAGTCATACATCATACCTACACCAAAACTGACCACATACTAGGGCATAAAAACCTCACAATCAAGTGCAAAAAAGCATAAATATTAAAAGCATGTTTTTCCAATCATGATGCAATAAAAATTATATGTAATAAAGTGACATGAAAAGATAGACTAAAAATCAATTGGAAACTAATCCTAAAGAATGATTGGGTCAAACAACAAATCATAGAAACAATCAATAACTTCATCCAAGAGAATGACAATAACGAAACAATATACAAAAACTTATGGAATGTAACAAAAGTAGTTCTTAGGGGAAGTTTTAAATCTCTAAATACTTACATGAATATAATAGAGAAAAAGATCAATGAATTGGGCATGCAACTAAAAAAGCTAGAAAAAGAACAAATTAAAGATCCCTAATTAAATACCAAATTAGAAATTCTGAAAATCAAAGGACAGATTAACAAAATTAAAATTAGGAAAACTATTGAACTAATGAATAAAACTAAGAGCTGGTTTTGTGGGGGGGGCGGGGGGGGTGGAGAACCAACAATAAAATAAATAAACCTTTGGTTAATTTAATTTTTAAAAAAGAAAGAAGAAAAACAAATAACTAGTATCAAAAATAAAAAGGGTGAATTCACCACCAATGAAGAGAAAATTAAAACAATAATTAGGAACTATTTTGCCCAACCGTATGCCAATAAATTTTACAATCTTAGTGAAGTTAATAAATATTTACAAAAATATAAATTGCCCAGATCAACAGAAGAGGAAGTTATATATACTTATATAACCCCATCTCAAAAAAAGAAATTGAACAAGCCATCAATGCACTCCCTAGAAAAAGATCTCCAGGACCAGAAGGATTTACAAGCAAATTCTATCAAACATTTTAAAAAAACAATTAATTACAATACTATATAGACAACTTGAGAAAATAGACAAAGAAGGAGTCCTACCAAATTCTTTTTATGATACAAATATGGTATTGATACCTAAACCAGGAAGAGTCAAAACAGAGAAAGAAAACTATAAAGCAATTTCTCTAATGAATATAGATGCAAAAATTTTAAATAAAACGTTAGCAAAAAGATTACAGCAACTTATAGTGAGAATAATATACTATGACGAGGTAGGATTTATTCCAAGAATGCAGGGTTGGTTCAATAATAGGAAAACTATCAATATAACAGATAGGATCAGCAAAAAAAAAAAACAACTAACAAACTATATGATTATCTCAATAGATGCAGAAAAAGCTTTTGACAAAATACAGTATCCATTCACATTAAAAACATTAGAGAGCATAGGAATAAATGGAGTATTCCTTAAAATGATAAGTAGCATCTATCTAAAAAGCATAGGCAAGTATTATAAGTAATGGGGATAAGCTAGAAGCATTTCCATTAAGATTGGGGGTGAAACAATGATATCCATTACCACTCCTGTTATTCAATATGGTACTAGAAACATTTGCTTCTCTTTTAAGAGAAGAAAAGAAATTGAAAGAATTAGAATGGGGAAAGAAACAAAGCTATCACTCTTTACAGATGACATGATGATATACTTAGAAAATCCTATAGAATCAAGTAAAAAACTACTTGAAATAATAAGTAACTTTAGCAAAGTTTCAGGATGTAAAATAAATCCACATAAATCCTTGGCATTCCTATATATTACTAACAAAGCTAAATAACAAGAGATAGAAAGAGAAATTCCACTTAAAGTTACTGTAGAAATTATAAAATATTTGAGAGTCTGCCTATCAAAACTATATGAACACAATTACAAAGCACTTTTCACACAAATAAAGTCAGATCTAAATAAATGGAAAAGTATCATTTGCCCATGCGTAGGCTGAGCTAATATAATAAAAATGACAATTCTACCTAGATTAATTTACATATTTGGTGCCATACCAATCAAACTACAAAAAAATCATTTTGTAGAGCTAGAAAAAATAATAACAAAATTAATCTGGAAGAACAAAAGGTCCAGCATATCAAGGGAATTAATGAAAAGAAATGCTAGGGAATGCTAGCCATACCATATCTTAAATTGTATTATAAAGCAGCGGTCATCAAAACTACTTGGTATTGACTAAGAAATATAGTGGTGGATCAGTGGAATAGATTAGGTAGTCAATGACTATCGTAGTCAATGACTATAGGAATCTACTGTTTGATAAACCAAAGACTCTGGATTCTGGGATAAGAATTCACTATTTGACAAAAACTGCTGGGAAAACTGGAATATAGTATGGCAGAAACTGGGCATAGACCAATATCTTACAGTGTATACCAAGATAAAGTCAAAATGGGTACATGATTTAGATATAAAGGCTGATACTATAAGCAAACTGGGAGAGCAAGGAATAGTTTACCTGTCAAATTTATGAAGAACAGAAGACTTTATGACCAAACAAGAGATAGAGAACATTATGAAATGCAAAATGGATAATTTTGATTGCATTAAATTGAAAAGTTTTTGTACAAACAAAGCCAATGCAACCAAGATTAGGAGGGAAGCAGAAAACTAGGAAAGAATTTTTACCACCAGTGTCTCTGAGAAAGGCCTCATTTCTAAAATATATAGAGAACTGAGCCAAATTTATAAGAATACAAATCATTCTCCAATTGATAAATGGGCAAAGGATATGAACAGGCAGTTTTCAGAGGAAGAAATGAAAGATTTCTATAGTCATATGAAAAAATGTACTATATCACTATTGATTAGAGAAATGCAAATCAAAACAACTCTTAGGTACCACATCACACCTGTCATATTGGCTAACATGACAAAACAGAAAAATTATAAATGCTGGAGAAGATGTGGGAAAATTGGAACATTAATGCATTATTGGTGGAGTTGTGAACTGATCCAATCATTTTGGAGAGCAATTTGGAACTATGACCAAAGGGCTATAAAATTGTGCATACCCTTTGACCCAGCAATACCACTTCTAAGGTTGTATCCCAAAGAGATCATGCAAATGGGAAAAGGACCCACGTGTACAAAAATATTATAGCTGCTCTTTTTGTGGTAGCCAAGTACTGGAAATTGAGGGGATACTCATCAAATGGGGAATAGCTGAACAAGTTATGGTATGTGAATGTAATGGAATATTGTTGTGCTATAAGAAATGGTGAGCAGGCAGACTTCAGAAAAACCTGGAAAGACTTATATGAACTGATGCTGAATGAGGAGAGCAGAACCAGAAGAACATTGTACACAGTTACAGCCACATTGGGTGATGACTAATTTTAATAGACTTGGCTCTTCTCAGAAATTCTAGGTTCTAAGACAATTCCAAAAGGCTCATGATGGAAAATACTATACACATGCAGAGAAAGAATTACAAAGTCTGAGTACAGATTGAAGCATACTATTTGCTCTCTCTCCTTTTTGTTTTGTTTTGTTTCTTCTTTCCTGTGATTCATTCCATTGGTTTTAATTCTTCTTTACAACATGACTAATATGATAATATGTTTAATATGAATATATAGGTAGAGCCTATATCAGATTGCATGTCATCTTTGGGAGACAAGGAAGGAGGGAGAGAAAATTTAAAACTCAAAAGCTTGTGGAACTGAATGTTCTAAACTAAAAATAAATTTTTTTTAAAAGTTGTCAAAAAGGACAGTTCTGTGTGGGGAATCAAGGCAATGCCCCTGCCCTCACTGTGCCTGTGGAAGATTCCCAGAAGTCAAGGAACATTTTTATGCATATTATAAAGAAAAAATTCAAAAATAAAGATCTTTTTAAGACACCAAAAAAAATGAGAAATTGAGGGGATGTCCATCAACTGGGGAACGGCTGAACAAGTTGTTGTATGAGATTATGATGGAATACATTTGTACTATAAGAAATGATGAACAGGATGCTCTCAGAAAAACCTGGAAAGGCTTGCATGGGCTGATGCCAAGTGAAATGTACTGTGCACAGCAATATTGTAAGATGATCAGCTGTGGATGATTTAGCTATTCTCAGCAATACAATGATCCAAGCCAACTCTGAAGGACTTAGGACAAAAAAATGTTATCCATCCCCAGAGAAAGAATTGATGGTGTCTGAATACAGATTGAAGTTTACTCTCTTAAATTTTTTGAGTTTTTTTGTCTATGTTTTCTTTCACAACGTGACTATTATGGAAATGTTTTGCATGACTACATATGTATAACCTATATCAAATTGCTTGCCTTCTCAATGATGGGGGAGAGGAAGGGAGAGAATCTGGAACTCAAAGTTTTTAAAAAAGAATGTTGAAAATTGTTTTTATATGTAACTGGGGCAAAATAAAATACTAAATAAAAAAGTCAAAAATGAAAAAAAGAATAAAGTAAGGGGAACTCTTCTGTTCAGATAAGACCATGGTCCCTGCCCTCAAGGTACTTAGTTTAGTTTTCTTTTTCAAATATCCTTTATTATATAGTGGAGTAGGTAGTATAAATATTATTATTCCCAAGAAATAATATTTGGATCTACCTATGTGACATTCACAAAGTTTTGTGAAAAAGCTATGTAAACTGTGAAGCATTATATACACGTATGGTATTCCTAATAATGTTGATTATTGTTAATAATGAACAGTCATAGTGATTATAATGATACACAAAATGAGCCAAAAATCCAAGTGCCATTCCCAAAACATTGGAGTTAGCTTCTCAGACAAGCAGACTATAGGTTGCTTGGTCCTTTAAATAGCCTAGAGCTGGAGAGGAGGCAGAAGGCTACTTATTCCCAGTCTGGGTAAACAGTACACTGGCTTCCTCCCTTCCTGTGCAAACAATTTTCAACATCCAGGCAACTCCCTAACACAGAATAGCTACTATATTAGAACAGCTCAAAATCCCCACTTTATATATGACGCACTGTGGTCTCCTTCTTCTTGGGTTCTGCCGTTTCTTGAATAAACACAGCTGTAGGTCCACAAGGCCGCCAAAGAGCTAGCTACCCTAGTTCTTACTCCTCCCAGTGAAAGTACATTACAAAGAGTTCTTTAATTCCTCAAAGTACACCAGAACCCCAAAAGCAATCAGTTTTGCCTGCTTCAGGAATGAAGACAGAGACTGGAAAGCTTAGAGAAAGTGGGGTATAAGTAGTCATAGGTCCAAGTATGATGCAAAACTATTGTATAGTTATAGTACTGCCTGAGGAGGCCAATTAACTGTCCCAAGGATTGAAAAGTAAGGAGCCACTTGTGTCATTTGAGCAGGAAAGGGATATGATGGAAGTATTGGTAGCAGTGCTTTAAAAAAAGACTATTGGTAGTAAGCAGGATGAGTTGGAAGGAGGAAAAACTGAAGGCAGAAAGACCAGTTAGGAGACTATTGTAATATTCTATGCAATATATTGAAAGTATGTGCTAAAAATAAATTTTTTAAACTGATAGCTTGTTGATGAAATCAAGGGCTCAATGACTTGCAGCAGTAGCAAAAGTTATAGGAGGCTGTTGGGGGTGGATAGAAGACCCCAAACTTAGTAAATGGAGTGGCATTGGTGCTCAGTCCCTTATCTGACTTGGCCTTTTCAAGTACTGTAGAAGGAACCAAGTCCTTATTGTTGGGGTTTTTTTTCAATAAGTACAGATGTCTCATTGTTATGTTTTTCCAAAAGGATACTAGTAATAACAATTACTCGGCCCTTTAGAGCTAACAAAGAATTTTCCTCACAATAACTCCATGAGGTAGGTGCACTTGAGGAATCTTCTTCATGGATTTGAAAGTCCAGGACAGGCATTCAATATTCAATAATGATTTAGGAGGAGTTCTGCCCACTGATTAGGTCAACATTCCATTAGCACATTTTTTTTTTTACATTTTATTATTTATTATTACACTCTTTTCTTTTTAAATTTTGAGTTCCAAATTCTCTTTCTCCCTTCCAACCCTTCCCATGCCCACTGAGAAAGCAAACAATATAGCAATTATACATGAGAAATTATGTAAAACATTTCTATATTAGCCATATTTCAAAAAAAATCAAGAAAGAATGAAGGAAGAAAATTATACTTCAATTTGCACTCAAGAGTTTATCAGTTCTCTCTTTCTGGAGGTAGTTAAAATTTTTTCATCTTGAGACCTTAGGAGTTTTCCTTGATCATTGAATTGATCAGAGTAGCCAAGTCTTTCTCAGGGGATAATTACAGCATTGCTGGTACTGTGCCAGTTCTTCTCATTTCACTTTGTTATCAGTTCATATAGTTCTTGCCATGTTTTTCTGAAACCACCCCCTTGTTATGTCTTATAACACAATAGAACTCTATCACAATCTTATGCCACAATTTATTTAGCCATTCCCCAATTGATGAACATTCCTCCAATTTTCAATTCTTGACCACCACAAAAAAAAGTTGCTAAATACTTTTGTCCATATGGGTCCTTTTCCTTTTTCTTTCACCTCTTTGGAATACTGACTTAGTAGTTTAGTGCATATTCTCAATACATGTACTTATATGTGCAGCCTTAGCTGACTTAGCAAAGCTGGAAAAAGAGAGAGAGAGAGAAAGAGAGAGAGGGAGGGAAGGAGGGAAGGAGGGAGGGAGGGAGAGAGGAAGGGACGGAGGGAGGGGTCTTGGTAAGCCTTTTCAGATGTCAAGGAAACACTACACTATAGAAACAGTCTAAGGCTTGAACATCTCAACTGAAAATAAAAGGTGAACAGAACCAATGAACCCACCCCAAGGATGAGTGATTATCTCAATACTTTGACTCCCAGTCACTTACCTGCAAACAGACAGACCCAACAGGAATCTGGGAAGCATAACTTGAATTGGCCATTATAAGTAAAAGTAGAAATTCTCACCAAGGGAAGATGCTTTAAACCAAGAGGAATTGTCAAACAGGAGAAGTAGACCTACTCTACCTGTTACCTGGAGGTGACAAAGACCCAAGAGTCAATAAGAGTCAAAGAATTGACTTCGACCAGTTTAATACCAAGTTGTTGTCTTTACTGGGGGGGAAAAACCATTATAGCACTTCAAGTGAAAAAGAGTACTGTAACACTTCATTTTATTTTATTTTTAATTTATGGAATAAAACAAGCATTTTAATAACGGTACAATAAAAAAGATAATTTTACATGAAGCTGCAAATCTATTATGCCCAATTTGCTATTCCTTTCAAATACACAACAAAATTATGTGAAGTTTTTTTCTTTTTTTCTTCCCTCACCCACCCTGCCCTAGAGGTGGCTACCTTTAGACACAAATAGGTATAGATAAATAGGTAGATAGAAAGATATAGATGTGTAAAATTATTCTGTACATGTTTCTATTTATCAGTTCTTTCTCTGGATACAGATAGTATCTTTCTTCAAATGTCCTTTATAGTTAATTTGGGTATTTATAATAGAGAAAATAATTTATTCACTCAAAGTCAATCTTAAAACAATATTGCTGTTACTGTATATAATGTTCCCTTGGTTCTGTTCATTTCACTCTTCATTACTTCATGCAAGTTTTTCCATGTTTTTCTAAAATCATTGACCTCATCATTTCTTATAGCACGGTAGTATTCCACCACAACTTATACAGCCATTCGCCAATTGATGGGCATTCCTGTAATTTCCAATTCTTTGCCACCACAAAGAGAGCTGCTATATTTTAGAACATATAGGTTCTTTTCCTTTTTTCCTAATCCCCTTTGAAAATAGACCAAGTAGTAGTATTGCTGATTCAAAGAGTTTTTAGGTTGTTTAATAACTTTTTGTGCATAATTCCATATTGGTCTCCAAAATGATTGGATCATTTTTCAAATCTACCAACAATGAATTAGTGTCCCAATTTTTTCACATCTGCTCCAACATTTGTCACTTTTCCCTTCTATCATTTTAGCCAATCTGGTAGGTATAAAATGATATCTCAAGGTTGTTTTAATCTGCATTTCTCTAATCAAAAATTACTTAGAGCATTTTTATATGGCTATAAATTGTTTAGATTTCTTCACTGGAAAACTGTTCATATCCTTTGACCATTTATTAATTGGTCAAATTTATCCATTCTCATAACTGAAGAAAGTTCAATAATATCTAGCCAACCTAGAGGCTGAAGGTGGTAAAGACTTCAGCTGCTCATTGAAGAGAGACCCTGGAGAGTACAACAGATTGACACAACCAAAAGACACTGCCCTGAATCCAGGGACTGAGCACTTTATCCACTCCAACCCAAGTAAATGCAACCCAGTAGAACAGCAACTTGGCTGCTCCAGTCTTGTATTATCCCCACAGACCAACAGTCAAGCGATCATTAGTGGTAATATGCTCCCTTCATTGAACAGACCACTAGCCCTGGGGTCAGGAGGACCTGAGTTCAAATCCAGCCTCACACACTTAACATTTACTGGCCGTGTGACCTTGGGCAAGTCACTTAACCCCAATTGCACTGCCTTCCCCCTCCAAAAAGAAAAAAAAAATCCTCCTTTCGTGGAAATCTAATAACTAGAAATCTATATCTGAAGTAAATGGAAAAACAACAACAACCAGAGACTTCATTCCTTCTACAGCAGTGGTTCTCAACCTTCCTAACGCCACGACCCTTTAATACATTTCCTCATGTTGTGGTGACCTCCAACCATAAAATTATTTTTGTTGCTACTTCATAACTGTAATTTTGCTACTGTTATGAAATCGTAATGTAAATATCTGATATGCAGGATGTATTTTCATTGTCATAAATTGAACATAACCCACAGGTTGAGAACTGCTGTTTTACAGTATAAGACAAGTTAGATCAGATGCTGAGCACCACTCCAAGTCCTGCTGTGCTTTTCAAGCCTGCTTCATCTTGCTCTGGGTCCTCTAGGTTCCTGCATTTCTCTCTACTTCCCAGGGTCAGACCCCTTTGGATTTGGGGGGTTCAAAGTTGTGAGAAATGATTATTTCTTTCTTGTATTAATAACTAATTATTCAATCAGTTCTATTTCCTCATCCAGAAATTAACCAGTGTGGGAAATCTCTCTCAGGCCAAGATCTAATCAAACAATAAAAGAAATTCTAAGTTTGGGCTAATGGATGCATTGTGTTTACTCAGACAGGTTTGAGAAAGTGTTGATTCTCTTTTCATCAGACAGGTGATATGGAAATTGAGAAGTCTCTTGGACCAAGATTTGCATGATTCAAGTCAGGTGCCCCAAAATCCTCATTGTTATATAGCCTAGCCTCTTGTTGTATATTCATTTTCTCATTAACTGTTAACCAGAATTGATTGCCACCCTGGGGAACACCTGATCTTCCAAGGGCATATAAACTGTGAGCTCATCCATTAGGGGTGGTCTTTGGTCTAAGAGATATGGCCAAACAACCATCCTTTTATTAATAAACATGCTGGCATTATTAATAAAATGATTAAATCACCCATAAATTATATCTCCAGAACTTTTTAAATGTCATAGAATGCTGAATCTTTAGTGCCCTCCATGGCTATATAGGACAGAATGCTGAGGACTTTGAGCCCCTAGAACCTGGGCTATTCTGGTCTGAGTAGTACTAAGTCTGTTGGCTACTGCATCCAAACTGGTCTCTGCTGTTCCCCAAAGTCACCCCCCAGCATGGTTTTACAAGCACTCTGACAATTGGGGGTGAGAGGGAAAGAAAGTCCTAAAGGCTACATGTATCTTGGAGGCTATGGGCTTATTTACCTAAACTAGTGCTAGCTTTGTCAGTGTCCCCCTCTTTCCTACTTCCTATAGGTGATTGGCTGACTTTTTGTGCATTTATGGAATGGGAAAAGTCATTATAGTTTCTCATGATTCTTGATCATTATTTGGTCTGATATGTATTTAAATGTTTTTGCTGGAGTAAGTTTAGGGGAAGTAACTCTATGCAGGCAGCAATCTTGGCCCCAACACAACCACACCTACTCTTTTGCCCCAATACTTCACTCCATCCCCTTCTTCTTTTGTGCGTGGTCCCAACAGTCTGCTTGTTCTGAGAAAGGAGTTGGTTTAAGGCATTTATAACCTAAGAGATACACAGTTGCCAGAGCTGCAATCAGAAGGTGCCACTGGGAAAATTCTGCCCCCTACCCAAGAAAAATTCCCTCCAGATCACCATGTAGCTGAGGAAAATGCCCCAGAGAAGGTAGTATCAATACAAATTAGGAAGGTTCCATTCTGAATACCATAGTCTTATACAAGGAAACATGGAATTCACAATAAGACAGTAAACCAAACTGGTTTTACTGAAGGGAGACACACAAAAAAATCCAGGAGGATAAACACAGGACAATCCAATAAGATTCTGAATGGCATTTGGTGGCTCTCTCTGTCTCCAGGGGGAATAGAATATGCTCTCTACAACCAGTTAAGTATGGTAGGTTTCTACAAGTTTCTTATCTGGGTCCAGCAGAACCAGGTATTGGAGAAAGGGTTCAAAGAATCTGGACCTAGAGTCTAATGCTGATTCATGCTGGTGGAGTTGGGGACCCCAGGAGAACTGGAGGTTAGTTGACATTCATACTCCCTGCCAGTGGCAAAAGGGGGAGCTGTTACTGTTGGTATTTCTCTGACAGGTTGAATCAAGGGTTTTAAATTTGAGGCTTCTCATAAAAGTTTCAGGGAAGCTATTATATTCCTTACAAATGAACTTTGAGCTGGGGGGGTTTAGGGAGTGAATAAGAAAACGGCCTTTTAATTCATAGCAGCAGAATGAGTGACACAGGAATGGATGGGCTATGATATAAATTCCTTTCTGCTTCCATTCATCAGTTGTTCGTGATCTATCATCTCTAATTTATCTAAAAGTTTTCTTCATGTCCTTAACTTTTTTTCTTGCCTAGCTTTTTGTTAGACTGTTTAGGGCTAAAAGGGGTACATTGAAGTCCTGGGGCATTATAGTTTTGCTATCTATTTCTCCCTACAAATGAATTAATTTTTCCATTAAGTATTTAGATCCTACTTATTTTGTGGGACTATGTACATTTATTGTGAGAGTTTTATGGGGAGTGGAAAGGAGAGATAATAAGTGCTAAATTACACACACATAAAAAAGTAAAAAATAAATTTACAAAACTCGTCCTCTCCAAAAATAAAATATTGAGTGCACTCTCCCCAGGAATCAAGATACTGTAAGGGAGAGTATGCCCTTATACAGAGAGGTGTTGGGGATAGATTCTAATACTTCTATTCTTGCTATATCATCCCAGTAAGTACCCCTCTAAAAAAAGCTAACTGATGTTAGTTGCTAAGTGACACTAGGGGTTATTCACTGGCAATTGACATTTTGTAATTAGGGCTCAAGAAGACATTATTAGCAAAGAATCACCTCAATCTCTCCCAGTTAACCTTAGAATCCTGAGGGGGGAAATGTAGTTTTGGCCTGGGATTAGATTTGTTTGTGAGAATGGGAGCTGAAATTGGGAAGGATGCTCAGGGCTTAATAATAATAAATAATAAATAATTTGTCACTAAAAGGATTACAACATTCACATCTTTTTTAAAATATGGCACATAATTATTACATATATAAGTTACATATATAAGTTAATTATTGTTAACTATGACAAACATAGCTACTATTATTATTATTGCATATGGATGGCATGTTCTCTTGCAATGCCTAGTCAAGAGATTTTGAGGAACTATCGCTACAAATGAAAACATTAAAAAGCACAGAAGCTTGATAACCCATATTTTATTAAGTGCAATATCTAGTAACAATTCATTCTTTGGTACTATTGTTGTTTCTTATTTTATTGACTGCTAGGGAACACACTAGGTGAGGAGTCAGCAAAATGAGTTCAAAACTGGCCTTATGACACTTTACTAGCTGAGTGAACCTTAGCAAGTCACTTAACGGCTGTCTGCCTCAGTTTCCTTCCGTTATCAAATGGGGATAATAGCAGCACCTACCTGCCAAGGTTGTGCAGATCAAATGAGATAATATTTCTAAAGCACCTAGAATATAGTAGGTGCTTAATAAATGCTTCCTTGGTACAGCACGACTATGAGCACTGAATAGTCTCTTAAAGCTATTTAAGTTATTCTTCATTTAAAAAAAAAAAGCACTTTGGAATTGTATCTCTACAAGTCTTGCTTTGGTAGACTGATTACCAAATATTTTATGTTTGTTGTTGTTTCCCTATTGTTGCCTCTTGGATTTTTTTATTATTGCTATAGAAATACTTGGTTTCTGAGGGTTTATTTTGTAGCCCCGTCAGTTCATTCTTAACAAAGACGTTTTCCCTCCTAAACTAGGTTGAGGTGGACAAGGATTGATACAAAGTAGGCAAACCAAAGAACCAACGAGATATGGACACCTCCGGAATTCCTAGAGAGGCCCCAGAGTTCCTGTTCCGCCCCGGAAGCTAAGCCCTTGACTTACTTCCGCCCTTTGTGACTCATTGTGTCTTTCTAGGCTTCCAGAGGGCTTTGGTTTCTCGTCCTTCTTCCTCTCGTCTCTCCCGTTTCTAGGGGTCTGCGCTCCCTCCTTTGTCACCCTGCCCAGAGCTGCCCCTGGGTCCGCGGTGAGTAAGTCTGGACCCGGGGGGTGGGTGTGGGGTTGCGCTGTGGCCGAATGGGCCTCGTAGCAGAGGGAGAGTGCAGCCTCGCGGGGTCCACCCCGAGCCGGGCCCGGGCCCAGTGCGCGGAGGGGCTGCCTGCTCAGCCCTAGCCAGAGGACTCGCGATCCCCCTGGATGGAAAACGATAAAGGAGAGATCCCAGACAGGCACGGGAGTAGGGGGAAGGGGTGTCCTTGTGGGTGGGCGTGGGGACGTCTTGTCCGCTTCGGGGCTCCAGCCCGAGCGCGGAGTGGGGGATGGGAAGGAGGGGCTGTGTCAGCCCCGAGACAACCCGTCTTGGCTCAGACTGCGGTTCCGTCGGTGGGTCCTTCGGGACGGCCGAGTAGTGACTGCGCTGTCATTCCTGCTCTGGCTTCCTGATTCTGCAGCAGCCACCGGAACGACTCCGGAATGGATTCCAGGGAGGCTTGAGGGCGAGGGGTAGGGGGGGGGAACCGAGGTGTAAAGGGCAGGTGACACTTCAGCCTGAGGAGCTCGTCGAAAGCGTTCCTTCTCTGAGGCTCTTCCAGCGATTTCGAGTACGTACATTATTTGAGCTGGCACGCCTGCTGCGCCAAAGCTGGCAATTAAACCACTTCTGTCTAGTCATGTTGTGATTTGGGCCTAAGAGGTGAAATGGGGCGGTCTTAAGTACAACCCCATCCTTTTTGTTCCAGTTTTTGGAACTCGGTGCTGTGTTTTAATGAGCAATTTGGCATTAAAGTGTGTGTGTGTCTTTTTTTGTTTTGTCTTTTGGTTTTTTTTTTTTAGGTCAGGGCAACAAGGGGATGGTTGAATTGACGTCTCTATGTTGGATAGTTTGTTTGTATTCTGAAGGGCGTTCCTGCATACTTTAGCAGAAAAAGTGCTAGACCCCAGAGTGTGGAGATCTGGATTTTGGTCCTGGTGTTGTCTCTAACTAGCCGTGTGACCTTGGATGAGTAACTTTGGACTATTTAGATCAATGTTTCCCCAACTGTAAAATTTAAGAAATTGAATTGCATTATCTCCCAAAGACTGTTCCAGACCTATTAATTTGTGAATAAAGCTGTGAAGAGATCAGCTGAGCTAGATCTCCTCTTTCTTTCCTGCACCCCCACAAATACACAATAAGATACTTTCATCATAGAAAGTGGAAATTGCATGGACTGGGACCAAAGAAAGCATTTATTGTGAAGCCCAGTTCTAGGCAGATTATGATTTATGAACAGTTGCCCAATTGAATTGTGGAGAATTTAGTGCAGCCAAAACAGAGCATGGTTGCTGTTTGCCAGCCATCTGTGAAAAAACAGCTTTGTCATACAAATGATCATTTCACTCTCCTGGAAAGTTTTCTGCTGGTTACTGCTTTCACTTTAATTATTGTGACTGTTTATTTGGCAGTTTATTTGGCAGAAAGGCAACCTTTCTGAATCACTGGGCATATTTGAAAATTTAGTAAGACAAAGTTTAGCTTATTCTTGATTTAAGTATCCTTTTTATGTTCTATTAACATGCTTTGAGTTGGATCTAAATGTTAAATAGCTTTCATATTAAATCTTATCTTTTTCCTTCTAATACTTTTTGATAGAATCTCCTGTTAAATTAGTATTATATTCACATGGTGAAATTATTTTATGGCTCTATTTTAAAACCTTGTGAATTCTCTGTTTGTTGCTTGTCAAAGTTTTGTACTGGCCCTTTTAGAAAGTTTCTGGACAAAAGGAGATTTTTTTTTTTTTTTGGAATGCCAAACTCTCAAATCAATAAGTGATTTGTATATAATGCTATGGGAAAGTGAGTTTCTTAGCTTTCTAAACTCACCTGGAGAGGTTTGCAGATCATAGAATATATTAGGAGTTCTTTGGGACCTTAGAGGATATTCAGTCTAATACAGCGGTTCTCAGGTTGTGAGTTACGTTCAATTTGTAACTATGAAAATACATCCTGCATATCAGATATTTACATTGTGCAAAATTACAGTTATGAAGTAGCAACAAAAATAATTTTATGGTTGAGAGTCACCACAACATGAGGAACTGTATTAAAGGGTCGTGGCATTAGGAAGGTTGAGAACCACCTTCTTTTTACAGTTGAGAAAACTGAGGCTCATGGTGTTGATTCCCCTCTAGATAGTAAATTCTGTGAGAGAGCATTACTCTTCTTTGTATCTCCTAATACCTGACTCTGAGCCTAGGACTTGCCACACACTCCATAAATATTTATTAAACTGAATTGCCCAGGGTCACACCAACTTGAAGCACGAGAACTACTTGGTTTCCTGACACTTAGACCATTGTCCTTCCTACTGTATACCATGTTGTCTTCCATTGTTATTTGAATACATTATAAATGAACTAAAAAATGGTGCACAAAATCTTCAAATTTGCAAACACGGTCAGTTGCTTCATCAATTACTCTTCCAGGTGTGAAATGCCAGTTACATTTCAGGAATTTCTTCACAATTTTTTAGAATAGATAAAAAAAATGATAACCATTTTATGTATAAAAGTATATGTATATATATATAATTATTTTGCAGTTTATGTTTAAAATATTCCCCAAAAGGAGTAGGTATAGGCATCTTATTCTCCAAATCAACCAAATCAAATTTGAATCAAGTTAGTTACCTATGAAGTCCTTCCCCTACTCACTTTGCTCATCTGACATAGCCTTTTCCTTGTATTTATTTTGTAAATACTTATATGTGTACATGTCTCCATGTGGAAATATCATGAAGCAATCAGCAAATATTTTAGTGCCTTCTTGTGGTATCATCTATGCATGTGGAGGGGATATATACCCCCTCTAGCTTATTCAAACTGCTTTTCAGTTGCTCCTTGCCTTCACTGCCAAATTTCTAGAAAGAATAGCCTATATTCATGGCCTGTCCTTTCCCACTACTCAGTCCTTAATCCATTATAATCTCATTTCTGTTCCTACTATTCTACCCTAACTGTTCTCTCCAAATTCATTAATGAGATCCATATAGGCAAATAAAATGGCCTTTTAAAATAAAAGCTTCATCTTCCCTCATTTCTCTATCATTTAATATTACAAGTCAGCTTAACAAATATTATGTTAAGGCCTACTCTATGCAAAGTGCTATGCTTAGACACTATGGATGCAAAAATAAAAATGGAAAGGAAGAAAAGCTTCCAACTCTGCATCAAGAAACTTGGGGAGAAGAGAAGGAATATAGTATATATCATATTCCATAAACTGATAAATAAACACAAAATAATTTGAAGAGGGGGAAAGGAGTAACAACTAAAGAGGATCAGGAAGGGCTTCTGATTGGAAATCAAGAAAACATGTACGATAGAGAACAATATTAAATCAGTCAGGAAAAGTAAGCTGGAGTGGGATTATAAAGAGCCTTAAATGAGAAGGAATATATATTGAGAGGCAGCCTCTAATAACTGACATTTATAGAACTGTAAAGCATTATATATACATTACCTAATGTCAGCCTTATTACATTTTGAGAGGTAAGTACTATAGACAATAAATATCCTGTTTTACTAATGAGAAAATTCAAGCACAAAGAGGTTAATTTAAGTGACTTGCCCAGATTTCCTGCAAGTGATATCTGAGGGAAATTTTTAATCTCTGATCTTCCTGGCTCTGAGTCCAGTACTATAGTCAGTCAAAAGTTTAATAACTAAGACTATCTCCTCAGTAATTCTCTTCTGTCCCCTTCTTGCTATTCTAACTTTAACCTCTCAGGTTTACACCCATTTCACCTTCTTAGTTTAGTAAGTAGTAACCTAAGTAATTCATCCTTCAGGCTATTTCTCAAGTAATCTTACTAAAGCATTGTTTCAGATGGGATTCCTCCACATTCGCATGCATGTGGATCCCCATTGTCTTTTTAAAGAAAACAAACTCCTTGTTCTGGCATTCAAAGCCGTCCTGAGTTTGGCACCAGTTCATCTTTACAGCCTGATCTCACCTGCTTTGAATACTGAGGATTCCAGCAAACAGCTTTTTCTCCCTATCTCTTGTTCCTTCCTTTTCCTAGCTGGAGGATTTCTACTCATGCAGTCCCATGCCCAGAGGGGATATTTCTACTTCCATCGACCCTGATTTCCTTGCCTGTTAAAATCATTCCTCTTGTGACCCAGTTCTTTCCTGCCATCTTTCACTACTCTGACCCACGTTCAATATTCCTCTAAATATCTTGTGTTGCTTTCTGCCTGTCTTTTACACTGTACCTTGGTTTTTTTGTCTTTTTTCACATTTTATATTATAAACACATTGAAGGCAGACTCTGTCTTTGTATCCCCATCACCAGTATATGCATAGAAGAAGGTCCTTAATACATTTTTTAATTTAAATTTAAAATGTTTCCTATCCCTACCCACACCCCAAGCATAGAATCTAGTTGGAGAGACAAGACTGTAAAATAGACGAGAAAAGTAAATGACATTGTAAGATAGAATATGATTAATTTAAAAGGCAGCTGTAGGAGTAGTAGATGAATAGGAACCTGCTACTGATAAATACTCGAGATAGGACTCTGGACAAGTCTCCACATCTTTCTTTCTCAGGGCCCTAGGCAAGTCTAGGCAAGGGGTCAGCGATCATCTGAATCAGTGGTAGGAGTTTTTGTAACCGAAAGTTGTCTGAAGTCACAAATATATAATTTAAAGGGAAAAAATGTTTGACAACTAAATGTTTTCAACAATAAATCCCATTTATATGGCATTTTAAGATTTAAAAAGTACTTTTTACAGTCCAATGAAGTAAGTAGTGAAGATAGAAGTAGCCTCATTTTATAGATGACGAAACTACAGCTCTCAGAACTTAAATGGCTTGCCATATGGTCACACAGCAAGTAAGCATCTTGAGGTAGAATTTGGAACCCAGTTCTCCTGATTCCAGGTGCAATTCTCCTTCAACTACACAACACTGCCTCCCAGCAACAGATAAATAGTGTTACAATTCCATGAAGAAAGGCTGAATAAAAGAAGTGCCTTGACCTTGGCTTTGAAGGATGAGTAAAGATTTACTGAAGGCAAGAAAACACAAGGCATATATTCAGGAAAAGAGCAAACAGACATTATTTTGACAGAGTTCTAGCAGGTTGTTAGAAGTTTGTGAGATAATGCTGTATTTGTTGGGGACCTTGGATACAAAGCTAAGGAGTTTGGGCTTTAGATTGGGAGCTATTGAAGGATTGTTAAGCAGGGGAGTAACATAATGAAAGTCTCTGTTTTTTAGGAATATTAGTCTTAAGGCCCAAAGGGATGGAAAGAAATGAATTTTAAAGACTTTGTGAAGGATTGACTGGCCTTGATGCCATATAAGATTTGGTATCTGTTGCATGAATTTTCTTATCTTTTCAACTACCTAATGCCAACAAACTAGCAGGAATCAGAAGCATTTTACTGTAGGGTATTTCGTTCAGAGTGTTAACACATCCCACCAGCAATTGATGGAAATGTGTATCAGATAATTCAGCAGATGACATTTATATATCCTCTTCTCCAAAGCTTCTCAGCTTGAGAAATTAGCAAAAGAGATGGTATAATTACTCCTGAGTAGACAGATTGCTTAGACTGGGTAAAGGCACTTACTAACTACAAAAGAGAACTCTTATTGTTACAATAGGAATTGTATTGTAGGGCATCCTACAATACTTGTTACAAAGGAGGAAAAGTGTCCTTGTTAGCATACTCATTTATGCTAGACCCAAGGAAACTATGTTGTTACTTTATCTGGTGGGAGAAAGAAGGGAACAACTTCCTTAAACTCTCCAGGGCCTCTGAGTTTTCTCTTGTGTTCATAAAAACAGTGGAAAAGAGACTGCTGTCCCTGATGTTGCAATGCTGAGGCATCTCATTGTTTAAAAAAAAGGCAAATATAGGACTAAATGGAGCTCTGTCACCTGTTAACAACTATTCTCAGCTGCCAAAATTCCTTTTTCAGTAGTATCCACCTGATTTTGGCTCCTTAGACCTTTACTGACTCCAGAAGAATAAAGGGTATTAGATGTATAGAAGGGTGAATCAAACATAATTCCTATGGTTTGATCCTGGATGACTAAAAAAATAGCATCATTAACAAAGAAGTAAAGGTGGCATAAATCAAGATGAGGAACTAGGAAATTTCAAACAATACGTGAAGCTTGGGAGGGGAGTCTCTCTGAGTAGAGAGTGAACAGTTAATCTTTGATGAATCCTTGCAGAAAAACACTGGGATTCATGTTGTCTCTATAAAGAGATCATATGTCCCTCATTTCACTCTCTTCTTGTTTCTGCCTTCAAACAAAAGAATTTTGAGGGAGAAAAAGGAAGCTAAAGCTTATAGAGAATGATGGTAGTAGGAATCTGTAGCCTAGCGTAGTCACAGGAGGACTGACAGCTATAGGTTGCTATAAGGGTTTTTGTTGCCTGGCCAGAAGCTAAAACCATGCCCTTGAAAGAGATTTAGATCTAAATTAAAAGAAGTAGGATGAGTTACAAAAAAACCATTCTTATCAACTCTGTATGTTTAGCATTGGAATAGAAATAATAGTTAATTTTAGTGAGAAAGGTACCACATTTTTTCATGTTTCTTCAGATGTGGAGATATGTATATTCTTTTCCATTATACTGTTAATGTTTTAATAAATGCTTCTATTTTTCAGTTTTTAAAAGCTATGAAGTGGAAAATTCATGGTTCTGCTATGGATCTCGGATTAAAGCATGTGCCTTGTCTCTCAGACTAGAGTCCACATAAAGAATGCACTGTTCCTCACTTATTGGCAGCAAAAATTGCAGGAAAAATGTGTAGGGGGAGGAGGGAAGGTGAGGAGGAGGAAGACCAATAGACTGCTGATTTAATTAGTATAGGCAACTCTCTATGAGGAAGCTCTCTCTACCCGTTCAGATCAACAACTGTTCTGTAACTTAGAGTCTTAGACAGTTGCCTGGGGACACTCAGGTTTTTAGTGACTTTTCCACAGTCTCACCACTGGAATGTAAGAGGGAGGACTTGAATCCAATTTTTCTTGGCTTTGAGGTAGGCCTTCTAGCCTGTCCCAGGTAAATGTCATTGTGACAAACCTAAAGAAATAAAGTTAGACATTAATGTCATAGTTGCTTGTCAGTTTTATTACTACTCAGAATTGTCCTCAGTGAATTCCCTGGCACATTTGGATGCCCTAGAAACATATGTCATTTTGCTTTTTTTTTTTAATAAGAATTTTTTGTAATTCAGGAGCAGTGCAGGAAAAAAATCCTCCGATATCTCCACTGTCAGTCTACCTCACAGATTCCATCCAAGTGAGGACTCTGAACCTGAATGATGACTGCAGAATCCAGGGACGCTGCAGTCATGACCCCTCAGGCTATACAAGATAAAGAGGGAATTGTGATAGTAAAGGTGGAAGAGGAAGATGAAGAGGAACACCTCTGGGGCCAAGATTCTAGCCTTCAAAGAAGTAATAGCCCTTCTGATCCAGAGATTTTCCGCCAACGCTTCAGGCAGTTCTGCTACCAGGATACTTCTGGACCTCGAGAGGCCCTTGGTCGGCTCCGTGAACTTTGCTATCAATGGCTAAGGCCAGAGATGAATACGAAAGAGCAGATCCTGGAACTGCTGGTGCTGGAGCAGTTCTTGGCTGTCTTGCCCAGAGAGATCCAGACCTGGTTGCAGGAGTACCGTCCTGATTGTGGAGAAGAAGCAGTGACACTGTTGGAGGATCTTGAGCTTGATTTATCAGGACAGCAGGTGGGAAAGGAGAAATGAAACATACATTGTTTCAGGGTTGTGGGCCTTGAAACCTGGAGTAAGGGAATTCAGCATGACATTGGGGTGGGAAGGTACTTTGTTAAAGGTTTTACTGAGTTAAAATTGGAGCTAGTTCCTTTGTTGAATGCTAGATATCCCCTTTTGTCCTGTTTTCTTGACTTTTAAATCTAGTGCTGTTTCTAACTGTCCTATGTTTTGAGGGGATGATCTTTATCTTTTCTCTGAAGTTTTAAATCTCCTTATCACCGTGATTCCCTAATAAGCTCAGCTTTCTTATCCTCAGGTACCAGTCCGTGTGCATGGACATGAAATGCTGTCCCGCGAGATGGTACCACTGGGAGCAGCACATGGATCTTCAAGCTTTGAATTCCAACATCGGACACCCCAGATCAAGCATGTAACACGAAAGCCAAGTCTTTTACAACAGAGTGGTAAGGAACAGGATTTCATTCCTGTGGAAATAGAGGAGTTATACTGAAGAGTGTTATCAAAAGACCTGGACAGTGATGCTCTTTGTTTTTCTGGATTCACAAAGCTGAGGTGCTGTACTTAAGTATACAATTTGCAGTGGTTCCATTCTATTAATAATTCACTTTCTATTTTTTATCCTCAGTGTCTTTGCACTTAGAACATTTTCAGTTTTACAGTAACTTTTAAGATCTACTTATGTTTTCCCAACAGAAGTAACTCTTCCGTTTTGAATTTCTCCCTTTTTACACATAGTGCAATTAGTGTAATCGTGACCAACTCGTCACTGGTGCCTGTTAATTCACTGTCCTCTTATCACATTTTGTAAAAAATTATCCCAATTCTGACCAAATTTGTCACTGTCTAAATATTCAACCCATGTCTTTTCTCAAAATGCATGTTTATTATGATCAGGCAGAGGAAAGAAGAGAGGGAAAATTGAAGAGCAGAAAGAGAGCCAGACAGGTAGATAAAATTGGAGAGGCAGATATATAGATTCTCACCCAGTAACATCACTATCTTTTAGATTATTACTGCTTAAGACATTTTTAAAGCCACTTTTTATTTTTCCAATTATGGTCCTTGCCTCTTGGCCTGAATAAAATTGAGCCACAGGTTAGACCCAGTAAATGGATTCAAAGTTATCTACTCCTATATGTTGTGACTGTTAGAAAACAAGAATAGCCTGTGACAATAAAAGAACAGCCAACAAATCATTTTAACTTGTCTGAGCCTCAGCCCTTCTTCAGAATGAAATTGTTGGACTAGTTTATCTTTCAGGTCTGTTCCAGCTCTAAAGTGCCATTGATCCCCTTTAGAATTTTATTGCCTGAAACTGGAGGATGAGAAGGCAGGAATCATATCTTTTCTACGTTCTTACTGTACTTAGCCATGGGTGAG
This sequence comes from Pseudochirops corinnae, assembly GCA_028646515.1. Taxonomy (NCBI): domain Eukaryota; kingdom Metazoa; phylum Chordata; class Mammalia; order Diprotodontia; family Pseudocheiridae; genus Pseudochirops; species Pseudochirops corinnae. Next base: position 188,406,264 of record CM053586.1, on the reverse strand, counting down.
GGGTGATGGTTAAAAGTAGGGGATAGAGTCATCTTGTATTCTACATTCAAGGGAAGCTTTAAGACAGAACTGATCTCACAGCTCCTTTCTTCCTCAGCTTACCCTGCTTCCCATGTTCCTGTTTCCCATGAGAGGAGTCCTAGAGACCAGGCTGTTGCCTCTGCACTATTCACAGCAGATTCCCAGGTGAATTTCTGTCTTCACTAAGACCTTTGTTTCATATTTTTCTGGAATTTTTTTCTGTAGATTTTACCTACTATATTCATTTCCTACTCAAATTCCTGTCTTAATTGCTGTCTCTCCTTTCTTCCTATCCAAAAGCCCATACCCATTTAAGAACCTTTAAGTTACTCATTACTTTTTCTTAATCTTAATTCATTTGGCTCTATCCCATAGGTTTGTACTAGGTATGTTGAAAACTGAGTTGGGAATTTCATATTGTTTCAGGCATTGGTAAAAATTGAGGACATGGCTGTGTCTCTCATCCTGGAGGAATGGGGATGTCAGAACCTGGCTCGGAGGAACCTCTGTAGAGACAACAGAGAGGAGAATTATGGAAACATGTTTTCCCAGGGTAAGAACTAATGGAGGTATAAAGGGAGATCATTGTCTAATAAGATTTCTTTTTGCCTCCTGGTTTGTTAGTTGTGGAGTTTATGTGTTCAGCAAAGAAATGGCCAAGGGGCCTATAAATAGATAAGAACATCTGAGTTAATGTTCAGAAGCAGGATGTTTCAACTCCCTGTTCCAAGATCATAAAAATATTTATTCACTCTGTAAAAATGGAAAAAGAGAATGTCCTTGTGTTTTGTGTCCTTATCTTCATCCCTCTAGTTATTTGGAGATGACCTCCTCCAGCTTTATTGGATGTCATTACTAAGGACCTTTCTTTGTCTCTTATCAGGGAACAAGCAAATAAATTAATTACCCTTTTGAACCAAAATAACAGTAAGTCATCTGGGAATATGTCACTGAACTCTGTGGAGGGTCCTGTCTTTTTAACATGTATTCTCTGGTTAATTCCTCTCTGTTGCCATTCATTCCCACTGAACAGTTTTCTAGAACAGTGCTTTGTAATTCCACAACATTCCCCATTTCCTTCTCTGTGACCAGGATTTCCATACCCTATGTCATTACCGACTAAGAGCTATGGGTCCAGAAAAAGCCTGTTAGAGAGACTTAGTCTGTTTCCTCTCCTGTTGTATCTTTTCTACCATCTTACCATTTAAAAACCAACAGAAAATGTTACTTTAAATTAAAGTGTTTACAATTAATTTTCTAGAAATAACATGCAGTGGAAGCTAAATGCTAAGATTTCCTCTCCCATAGAAGCAGGGGAGGGAAGCAGGGAAAGGAAGGAAGTAAAAAATAGGCTTCACTTCCTGTTCATTTTATTTGGCCTTGTGATATTTTGGTCACTGAATTATTTCTCTGAGATAATTAATTTCTGCTAAGCATTATGCCTGAACCACAATGAATTGCTGCTAGGTGACTACACCTACTTAGGGTTGCCTAGTTCCAGTACTTAAACTTCTAGAAAGAAACAAGAATTTATTAAATACCATGTGCCAAGCACTTTAAAATATCTCATTTGATCCTCACAACAACCCTGTGAGGTAAGTGCTGATTATCTCCATTTTACAGTTGAGGAAACTAAGTAACTTGCCCAGGGTCATACAGCTACCAGGTATCTGAGGCTAGCTCTGGACTCCGGTTTTTCTTTATTCCAGTTCCAGTGGACAAAGGTCCACTGTGCCACCTAGCTTCCTGCTGTATAACTGAAGAGCATTGATGTAAGAAATTATCTATTTTCACTTTTGCTATAGAAGTAGACATTTTTATTAAGATAGCAAAGAACTGGTTTTGACTTAGAGCAATATAGAAGTTTTAGAGCAAAATATAAATAAAAACATTCCTAGGAATATTTATTGCTAAACTGAATCATAATTAAACTGTGCTCATGTGTATGTTATCTTACCATGAAAGGTAAGACTTCAAGTCATATATCCTGTTTGCCCTTTGATCCACCTTATTCTTAGTAGAGCATCAGGGAAGGTGTTAATTGTGCTCAGTAATTATACCTTGCTGGAATAGCCTCTCTCCTCTGTCCCTTTATTCTAGCACTCACTGCTTTTTTTATTTAGAGATCAGAAGTATGGAGAAAATGCTTTGAGTTCTGTCAGGCAAAGGTCCATCTGGCCTCTTCAAAGCTTCTTGTCCTGCTTTTTAATTGCTATCATACCAAGAGAATGCCCTCACAGAAAGAGACCAACTTCTAGATCTTATTAAATAATAATTTACACTTATATAGTACTTTATGCTTATAAAATGCTATATATACATTATTGCATTTGATTAAACAAAATAGAATGTTGTTTAACCAAATGATTTATAGGGGTATGTGTATGTAAATATATATGTGTATAGTTATATGTATGTGTACGTGTATTTATATATACACACACATTTTCATGGTATTTATGAATTAACTATAGGAATTAGTATTGTAGGAAATGGCAATAGCAGTTTCAGCTGTTACCCTTTTCTCTACTCCAGCTTCTAACCTCCTTTTTCTTACTCATTTCTTTTATTCCATTTTTTCCATTTTGACATCTTTTTATTCTAGCTATCTCCCATGCCCTCCACACACAAGCTTCACCTAATGGGCCCTATTTTTCTTGCTCATTCTCATGAGTTACCTATTTTTATCACCCAGTCTTTGTCTTTCTCCCTGTTATCTCTTACTTTTCTCTGTTCATGCATCTTACTTTGCAGCTCATCTCTGCTGACTTAACTTTCCCTTTAGCACTTCTAAAAATTGTTTCTCCCTATTGTCTCTTGGTGCTTTGCCTTCTTAGGCCTTGTTACTTGCTTCTCTTGTTGTAGCACCAATGCCGTATTTATAGCACCCACAATCATGATAAAGACCATGATTGTAAGTATCACATGACATTCAGTCACAAAATATACCGAACTCTCCAGATAGAGGATAGAACTGAAGCATTTATTTAGACACCGGAAAACCAAATCCCAAAACCGGGAAGCCAATTCCATCATAGTACCAAAGATATTCAGAAGCCATAACAACACTGAAAGCCCCAGTATTCTTCAGCCTTCCCACAAACCAATACAAGATCAATATTTACTCATGAAGCTCTCTATCTCCTTACCTCAAGCTCCTCTCTCTCTACCACCATCTCTCTGGCTCTGACGAGCTTCCTGTGGGCTCTGGTTCCCTTCAGCAAACTCCTCCCACCACAGGCTCCATGTGACTATATTTAGCCCATTAGGGGATAGAGTTTATCTTCACAGCAGAGAAGCTTTCTGGGGGCTCTGCTCCACCTCTTAGCAAATTCCCTCCATCACAGGCTCCATGTGACTGTATTTAGCCCAGTAGGGGGCAGAGTTTACTTTCAAAGCAGGGCAGACCTTCAGACTCCCCCCTAGTTCTATTAAGGGGCAGGGAAGATCTTCAGATTCCCGTTCCTATTATACTTGTGAAGCCACTTTGCAGACATAGCCATGTTCTCCTAGTAAACAACATCACTTGATTATTGAGCACTTCTATTTTTCAGTGAAACACTTTAGTGATATTTGTATTTTCTGTTTGTCAGGTTGTGGAAGCAGGACAACCAATGAGGAGTCAACTTCAAAGGAAGATATTTCGGAAGCAACAGCATCTCATGGGGAAATATCAGGAAGATTCCAGAGGGAATTTGGAGAAACGTGTGAACAAGAAAGCAGGTTAGAAAGGCAGCAGAGAAACTTAGAAGAGAAACTTAGAATAGAAAAAACAGAGTTTAGACAGATGACAGTCAAGGACAAGAAAGCACCCACAGGGGAGCGAGGTCATCGAGAGAAAGGCAAAGGATTGGGGAGAAGTTTCAGTCTGAGTTCAAACCTTGTTACACCAGAAGAAGTTCCTACAGGCACAAAGTCCCATAAATGTGATGAATGTGGCAAATGCTTTACAAGGAGTTCCAGTCTTATTCGACATCGGATAATTCACACTGGAGAGAAGCCCTATGAATGTAATGAGTGTGGGAAAGCCTTCAGTCTTAACTCCAACCTCATTCTTCATCAGAGAATCCACACTGGAGAGAAACCCCATGAATGTAATGAGTGTGGGAAAGCTTTTAGTCATAGCTCAAATCTTATACTGCATCAGAGAATCCACTCTGGAGAAAAACCTTATGAATGTAATGAATGTGGCAAAGCTTTTAGTCAGAGCTCAGACCTTACCAAACATCAGAGAATCCACACTGGAGAGAAGCCCTATGAATGTAATGAATGTGGCAAAGCTTTCAACCGGAATTCATACCTTATTCTTCATCGAAGAATTCACACCAGAGAAAAACCATATAAGTGTAATAAGTGTGGGAAAGCCTTCACCCGAAGTTCAACTCTTACTCTACATCACAGAATTCATAACAGAGAGCGAGCCTCTGATTACAGCTCCACCTCACTAGATGCATTTGGTGCATTCCTGAAAAGCTGTGTATAAAGTGAAATTTCCCATTACCTTCCATAATTTCAAAGATGTGTGCCCATGGGAAAAATATTTGGCCTCTAATCAAATCACACTTTAAAAGTAATCAAAGAGCAGTCCTGCCTTTGTCAGTATAATCTGTGGGCATTTATTTCTCCAACCTAACAGATAGATGATCTTACTTAAGAATACTTGCACACATTAAAGCAAACACCAGACTTTTTGAGAATGAGGACACTCATAGGAAGCTAGTCTGACTTGTTAATACAAGGGATCCCTGTCTGCAGCCACCAATGTAATTGCTGAAATCCACCAAGCTTGAGATTTGTATCCCCAGTGCCTAGCACAGTGCCTGGCACATAGTAAGTGCTTAATGGATACTTGTTGATTAATTGGCTTAAACTGAGATTGAGGCATTTTTTTTTCTGCAAAGCAAGCAGTGCTTACCAACATCTTTTTATACATCATGACCCATAGGAGGATCCATGTAGAATCCTGGGCTGGGATATGCTGCTAAAACTAAAACATAAGTAATCAAGGTGGGATGCCAAAGCTGAAGAGATCTAAGGCTATGCAGATCAAAACCAAACCAAAGACTTCTATCTCTTCCTGAAGAGTATATATGGATGACTCAACTTATAGCTCTCCATAGGAGTATAGTTGACTCCATCATCACAGAGAAATTCTATAGAAATGACAATACTCTCCCGTTTCTGAACTTCTGTAGTGCTATAGTATTCCCGTAGTCTTATATACAATTTAGCTTTTGACTGTATACTGTCTTTTAATTGTCTCATGAATGTAGTAAATCTTATCTCCCCAACGAGATTCTAAGGAACTAATCTCCTTCCTAATAGCCTTAGTAAGAATTGATGGGAGACTATTGTTTGATGACATTATTTTGTTCCTTGCTAAATAAGTACTCACCGACTTCTTAACAGGGCTCCCACAGTGAAACAGGGGCCCTGCTAAAGTAGAACAACCCAGGTTTATTTTTGCAGAAACCACCACTTGTTGCCATGTAAAATTTTAAAACCGTAGAATGCTATTCTCCCTGAGCTCTTTAAGCATAGAAGGAAGGCACTACTTACATACCTACTTAAAATCTTTTTCAATATATATAAAGTGTTGGCTAAGTGCCACAAGATTTCAGAGGCTGCATTATTTATCACCTTTAAGAAGTTAATTGAAGCAATGACTTTGACTCCCTTTGGTTGCTGTGACTGGTAAGATCCTAACCAGAATTATCTCATAGTAACTCCTGCACAGCATGACCAATTGGTTGTTTTCCAGATGTGGTCAAATAAGCAGGACCATCACCTATGTACTGGATGCTATGCCTCTAACTGAAACCTGAGATTGTATCAGCTTTTCTGTTGCTGTGTCACACTGCCTTCATATTTAGCTTTCAGTTCTCTGCAGCCTCAGATCTTTTTCAGACAAATATCGTCTAAGTCAGATTTTTCTCACCTTGTGCTCGTCAAGTTAATTTTTTTAACCCAATTGTAAGATTATATTTATCTGTATTAAATTTTTAAATAGATTTATGCAAGGCAGTGTGACATAATGGACAGAAAGTTGGCCTTGGCCAGAAATATCTAGGTTTAATTCCTGCCTCTAACAAATACTGCTTGGGCAAGTCACTTTTAATTTCTCAATGCTCTAGGTAGTTCCCAGAGACTTGCAGAGATAGTATCAGCCCACATTTGCCAGAGGAAATTAGTCACCAGTTCCAGTCCCTGTCCTTAATATATTTGGCTCATCATAATAGCTTTGTAGAAATATTTTGTTGCAGCCTGATTATTACACCAAATTAACTAACTCCCAACTTTGTGTCATTTACAAATTTGGCAAGTGTGCTATCTTTGCCCTCTATTCAAGTCATTAAAAATAGAAGTAAAATAACACAAAGCTAAGAATGGATCTATGGGGCACACCTAGAGAATTTCTTTCCTGAACCTGTTAATAACTATTCTGTGGGTCTGGTCATTCAACCAGTTCTGAATTCACTTAACTGTACCATTAACTAGTCTATATCTTTCCATATTCACTACAGGGTTAGCATGAGAGGAACCATCATATGTTCTGCTAATCTAGATAAACTATGTAGCATTTCATTCATCTAACAGTTTAGTACATGCCTTAAAACAGGTAAACAAAACCACCTTAGTAGCACATTTGGCATGACCTGTTCTTGATGGAGTCATAGTAACTTAGTGATATTTCCTCTTTTCTAGATTATGTGATAGAATTTTACTAGGAATTGGGTTAGTTCATCAGCCTATACCTTGCAGAATTCCTTTCCCTCCCTCCTTTTCTTTCCTTCCAGAAAACAGGGATAAATCTGCTTTTTGTGATCTTTCAGAAATAACTAAAAATGCCCTAGTAATCACATCCTTTAGCTCTTTCAGTACCCTGGAACCTAGGTTATCTAGACCTGGTGACTTGAACTCAAGAAGAGTAGATGGGTGTTCCCACTGTCTCCTCATTTTGGATTTTAACTTTGTATTAACCATTTTTTGTACTCTTTCTGGTACAAGGATTATTCTTAGCCAAGAAAACAAATACAATAATTATTAAATTTGCCTTTTTATCATCTCCATAGATTCTTTATCATGGTCCATTACTGTGTTCCTATCCCTTTGGTCCTTCCCCTCTTTGCATCATAGTAAATAAGAAACCCAAAACGTTTTTTGTCCTTAGCATTGAACAACTTTGGCTCATTCTGAACTTTTAAGATTTCGACACTATTCTTATAAGAATGTTAGTGTCTTTTGTCTGCTTTTGGTTCCATCTTCTATACATGTCCTTTCCAAAAATTAATTTGTTGATGTGTAGCCACATCCTCTTTAAACCAGTCCTCCTTTTCTTCCTCACTGGGATTCTTTATGCCTTTAGGATTTAATACTTAAGAGCTGACTTTATATCTAGAGTTTTAGACCATTAGATCCCACCTAGCCTTTCTGTCCTTTGGAGACTTTATGCCTTAATTTCCACTTCTGTTATCACAAATTCTACAGCAGAGTAGTCATTTCTCCATAAGATTCCTACTTCAGCAAACTTCAGCCTCCTTAATTGCCCAGGATCAGATCCATTCTAAAAGTTCTCTTAACTTCAACCTTTTGGAAGAATTGAAATTATTAAGTTCATTGTTATTAAGCCTGTTTGAACTAGCCCTGCTTCAGAATACAAATAGGGAGCAAAAAACCAGCAGGTGGACGCTTGCATGTCAGTAAATCATGAGTTTCATCATAAGTTATGGAAAAAGTAATTAAGAGCATGTAGAGCCTTTAACTGGACATGGAAAATGACATAAATGGGCTGCTCCATAGCACATCTGCATAGTACACATTTGTGAAGATGTATAATACTACAACATAGAAACCATACACACAGCATGAGAATCTTAGCTGGAAAAAAAACCAACTGAAAGCTATCACTGAATTTTACAAAAATTCATATTGTCCAAGAATTCACTAAACGCAACCAAGAAGTTGGAAACTAAATTTTAAAAGACAGGCTTTTGTGAGAAGCCAAAAGTCAGGCACCAAATAAATGGAATTTCTATAGAGCTGCTTTTTCTAACATCTGTTGTGGTTCTGTGACCTATACCAATTTCTCAAGCTGGGTTATTAATGACATCTTTGGGTAATCTTGTCCTGAACCTGAATTTAGCAGGACCTGATCATCATTAACCAAGTCCATTAAAGTAGTGAAAAAGTAATGCTCAACACAGCTGAGTTGGATGCTGAAGAACAGGACGCTGAGGTGACGAATTTATAAAATACCTGAAGTCAAGGATTCAGGAAAGGGGGAAAGAAGAGATACTTTAAGAATCCACTGAAGCAGAACCTCCTGAAGTGTGGCATAACTGGATAGATGGCCAATAACTACAGTTCACAGACCAAACTGGTAATCCAGAAGGTTTGGAGTTGATTTTTTTGAGCAAAGACTTTGGATCATCCTGTGTCCTAGGGGGCTGTAGCAAGAACAATAACAAGTTAATCAGAAATGTCAACTGGGTACAGATTCCCAGGTATGGACAGTGTAGGGAGGATAATTCTCACATTGGCCTTTTCAGCTACTTAGCTGTATCCTCATTCTTCAGAAATTAAGTACTATTATGATTGAGCCCGGTTAATGTTCATTTTGTTGAGACTTTTCACTAAATTGGATTTGTCCCACTGGCTCAGCATTTGCCTCAGATGTAACAAAACTCATTAAGTGGGAGAAGAGCCACATGGAGAGATGCTTTTTCTAAAGGTATTGCTGACCTCAGCCACTGAGTAAACCAGTGCCTTAGGGCATTAGCTCATCAAGTATCACATGATATAAATAAAAGTGTTGTTAGAAAGGCTGGGGGACTCCCTTTCAGCACCAAAGTATAATTCTGGAGTAACTGTCAGTTCAGCCTTCTAAGGCCCTATAGAGTTAAATATTCAGTCAGGTTTTGTATGTAGTTGACCCCATGAAATTCTTTGAAGGGTTTTGGTTTATGTTTTGCTCCAGTTCTACCAGGAAGAAAGAAAAGAAAATCTTTGATTTGCTAGTACTTTGAAGTTGTGTTTTGCCTCCAGTTTGACCGAAAGCTAGAGTCCAGGATATAAATGTGCAAAACATCTAGAAATGTAGTACACTTGTATAGTTTGATAAATGAATTAAGGGAATCTGCTAGATCAGTGGTTCTCAACCTGTGGGTCACGACCCCTTTGGGGGTCGAATGACCCTTTCACAGGAGTCACAGGGGTCGCCTAAGACCATTGGAAAACACATTTCCAATGGTCTTAGGAAACCGAAACACTGCTGCTCTATCTGTCTCCAGGCAGGTCCTCACATGCAGATATGCCCAGATACGAGTACTAAAGGGTCGCAGCATTAGGAAGGTTGAGAACCACTGCACTAGATGAATTTATACAGAGAGAAATTTGGGATGGTTGTTGAGGTTGATACCTTACATAATTCCTTCTGGAGAGAGACCCTTTAAATGTGAACAATGTGGCAAGCATCTGAGCCATTGGATTGCTGCTAACCCTATACAGTTTTTTTTTAGTTTTTTAAAATTTGCACCTCTCTTTATTATTAAACAACAATTTCATCCAAAGATAATAGCAATCAGTGATAAGCCCCTTAAGAAAACTCAGCACATGCCTGAGAAAAGGCTGCTTCTAGACCATATATATTGCAGTCCTTTCTTCCTTTGGTATGATAGATTTAACTGGATTGAAGAAGGCTTTGGAGAAAAAGGTTAGGTTGTAACAAGAAATGTTACTAAGGTGAAACAAACACACAACTGAAATTTGAGACAACTGACCTAACATTTACTTGGTTTGATACCAGGGAACGCAGGTTGCTTTCAAAAAGTGGCTTGTTCAGTTTAGAAATCTTGTAGGGGAAGCTCAAACTTCACTCCAAAGGATCAATAAGAGAAAGAATGAGGCCATAAGGAAATAACAAATTGTAGAACTTTTAAAGATTACAAATATTGAATGTCATCTCTATGTTAATTGTAACCAAAATGTCAGTGTTTTGTTCTTCCATTTCTTATCTATTCTGTAAACCCCATGGGGTCAGGGTACATGTGGTGTTTCTTGTTTAAAACTTTCTGTGAGAGGGTAACATTCCCTTTCACCCTACCTTGTTCCCCCAGATTTTAACAGCTGAGGTTTAGAGCAGTGAAGAAATTAATGTAGTTGTAGACAATAAGAAATGACACTGGAGGTTCTTGATGTTGAGTCATTTTTCAGTTGTGTCTGACTCTTCTTGACCCCACATGGGGTTTTCTTCACAAAGATGCTAGAGTGGTTTGCTATATCGTTCAGATCATTTTACAGATGAGGAACTAAGGCAAACAAGGTTTAAGTGACTTGTCCAGGGTCACACAGCTAGTAAGTGTCTGAGGCCAGATTTGAACTCACAGAAATGAGTGTTCCTGACTCTTAAGCCCAGCACTATATTCACTTTTCCACCTAGCTGCCCCTCCATGGAGATAAAAAAATTAAAATAAGCAAGAGCTTCATAGTACTTGGTTTCAGTCAAGTTAGGGAAACTGATAAGCTCTGTAGAATAACCAGATTTGACTGGTTGTTAAATAGAAGTGGTTTCTCTGTGTCTCATCAGAGGCTGGGTCTTTGACTACCAGAGAAGGAAATGTGTCCTTTGATGGCTTTGGTGGGAGAAGGTGAGAAAGACCATGAAATACTACAAAACTGAAAGTAGGGAGTACACTGAGAAAGTCGATGGGTCTACCTCTCCTGCCCTTATTCTATGACATACTAGTCCATTAATTTCATATTTTTGCTTAGAGAATTTTGAGCCGATGAAGACATGGGCCTCATTCAGCTGCCATCAAACTTTCAGAGAAGGCTTCAAAAGTTACCTGGTAAGGTTTCCTAATGGATAGTACCCCTGGCATATTGAGAATGAACAGGAAAAGGTATTAAGATGGTTAGGTATGTAAGATTTATCTTCATTTTTCCTGGTTATTAATAATATTTTAGGATTAGTCATCTTTATTTACAGCAGCCAATCAAGCAGGAGTTTGTTAGCTATTCAGACCCTATTGAATTGTTTGTTTATAGATAGGCAAACTTCAAAGAGACTTGGTTTATAAACTAAAGTAAAATTTTAAATTTTCATTAGTGTCTGCCATTGCTAGAAGAACCATATTTTGATGTTGCCCAATTTTTGTCTTAAGCAGAATAGATTTGTGAAAGGGATGAGAAGGCATTTCCTACTTCAGAAAAAATTAAGATAACTTTGCAAAATGACTAGAATGAGAAGAAAAAATTGGATACATTTAAGGAATGTTAACATCCAAGGTCTCTGGGTGGCTTTTGATTTGTCATTCAATTTAGGTGTTTTCATTCTTGTGTGTTTTAGTTTGACATAATTTTTCCCAAGCAATAAATGTAGAAAATATCTCTACTAAACATTTAAAAGCAGATCTGATAATTTTCTGCCATTTGAAAACTAAATGTTTCATATATCAGTTAAATGAAGGTACATGTTTTTAGTTTTTTGCTCAATTAAATTTATAAATATATCAGCTCAAAGCAAGTTTTAAAATAATTTAAAGCAAGTCTGTATAATCTACTGGGTTTTTTTTTTCCTTCAGAAACAAACACCCACGTGTACTGTTCAATTCATTGTATGGCTTTGGGCAAATTGTTTAATTTGGGTTTCTTCTGTAAAACGAAGGGACTGTAATAGATGATCTTAATTAAGCTTCTTTATTTGTTCTCAAGTGAGGAGAGGGAAATTGGAGAGGACCAACATCTGATTTCTGTCTCAGCCCTCTACAAAATCTTCATGATGTTTTTTGAGACCTTTGCCCCTGTAGTGGTTACAACTAATCACTAATAACATTCATTGGTTTCTGGACAAAACATTTTTTCCTTTCTGTAGTTACTCACTGTTAGACTCCTTTACAAGGATTTTATGAATGATTGAAAAGGTGGTATTTTCACCCCTGTATGAACTCTCAAGTCTGAGCCTCAATCACCTTTGGATCCAGAAGAGTACAGGCAGCTGGTGCAGCTCCAATTCACTAATGACATCTTTCACAAGGGTGGAGATGGATCTGGGGAGCCAACAGCCCTGCACTCTGAACTTAGGAGGAAAATAGCGCTGAAACACAAGGGCAGATCAGAGAAGGTAGAGGAATGAATGTAAGCATTTTAAACTTTAAACATTTAACTTGTCTTCCACCCTAGTTAATTATGGGCAGCCAAATGTTTTTAAAATGTCAACCTTTATCCTGGCAAAAGCCAGAACATTTGGCTTAGAGAATCTTCTGCAGTTAGTGGTGTTCCTCTTTCAAAACAAAAAAATAGGGTGAGGGAGAGGGAAAAGGGTATGGGGCAAATTAAAATTCTTGCTTTTCTTAGATTATATGTGTGAGGGTTGGGATGGGAGTATACTGTTAAGATTCAGTAATTTTAAAATAAGGGGTTTTTTTAGGCATATACACACTTTCAGCTTAGTCAACAATGGGAAACCTAATATATTGATTTATGTGGTTAATTCAGGCTTTATCTTAATTTGTACATAAATAGATAAAACTTTTTATAGATAAAACTTTTCCTGCTTTTTCAATCCCCAGTTTTGCAGTTTAGACTAAATTAATCCAAAGGAAGAAAGACTTTAATCTACAAGAGAAGCTACAGTAGTGTCTAAAGAATACAGGTGCTTAATATGTACTTAATAAATATTTAATTAGTTCACTGATGTGATTTTCTTTAAATCTGCATGATTGAGTGCTAATATTTTAGTACTTCTCCATGAAGTAAATGGTAATAAGATTATGATTTGTAATTAATGATCTATGTTGGGGAGGAAAGGTTCTGATTTTTGAAAATTTAATATGGTGGTAAGGTTGTGGATGGAGGTTATGAGGATTGTATTTTTTTTCCTTTTTATGTTACTTGGCTTATAGTCAATCAAATGTAATAAATATTCCACCTGTAGATGACAACACTTTGGACAGTTTGCTTTTGGACTCCATGCTCTCTCATTGGGTGAAGATGACAGTGAAGTCTGTAGAAAATAAACTGAACACTATAATCTCACACAAATATAAAATTATTATTAAAAGTAATTAATTTTAAACCCCACCCCCCCAACAAAAAAAAAAGACTTAAACTGCCCAATGGCTGAATTGACTCGTCTCAGTAGAAGGGTTTCCTTTAACCTTCCCATCCTGGGAATAATAATCCAATAGTTACATTCTTACTGTGTTGTAGCCTATTTATGAAACTTCTTTTTTTTATTATATTGTTCCAAATAATTTGAAACTTTCTCAGACATAGTTGAACTTTCACCTAACAAAGAACTGAAGGAATAGTTTTGTTTTTAGAAAATTAAGCCTGTTTTTCCTCCATTATTCACCCCATTCAATATAAGGTCATTGTTGTAATGAATTTTGTAATGACTTGGCTTAAGTCACTTCTCAGGGCCACAGTTATACCATCCTTAAGGAAGGATCCTCTTTACTCCCAGGCATGTAGAGAATAAAGTCAAAGCATATTTGGGGGAGGAGGGGGCAGAGTGCAATGTTAAAATGAGATATTTTAAAGGTGTTTTGCAAGCCTTAAAGTACTATATAAATAGGTAGCTATTATAGTGTGTATTTTAATGCATTATTGGAGGGGAGGGTGTATAAATAGCTGTGTTAGTGAGTTATTTGCCACCAGTACATAATACAGAATGTTAAGTAGATGTTCGTTATATATGTTATATAGAAATAGAGACAATTCTAAGTTGCCTAACAAATGCTGATCTGCATGGGATGCACATGGAACTTTCTCAAAAATTGTAATCCTAGGTAGGACCAAAATGTTGTATAGGTATATATGCAGAAAAACTTTGTAAGGGCCTGACCTGTATTTCTTTTCTCTACCTTGCTATTTGTCCTCAGCTTCAATCCACAAATCCTCCTCCCTGCATAGGACAGTTTTCTACACTGGCATTAAAGTGACATTTCAGAGCTGGTTTGAGTTGGTCTTGTGGAAATCATAGTTGCAACACACACACACGTCTTGTTAACAGTGGCTAGCTAGGCATAACCTATCAGGTAGCCTTTGTGTAGCACTTTACATATGTTATCTCATTTAGTTTTTACAACAATCTTGTGGAAGTAGATGCTATTAGCCCTACTTTATAAATAAAAAAGTTGAGGCTGAAAAAGGTTATGATTTGGCCAGGTCATAACATCTGGTGTATGAGGCAGCATCTAAATTCAGGTGTTTTTCACGCCCAGGTCCTGGCTGTCTCAGTCTAGGTAATATCCCCAACTAGATACAAGCTCATCAAGGGATTTGTGTTGTGGTTCTCCATGGCGCTACAGCCTGCTACACCAAACCTAGATTGAGCAGAAGAGTGGTGCTGAAATGAGATGCAAAAACTAAGGAAACTCACTAGTTTTATGCTGTCCATCATCAAGTCATGCCTTTGTCCCAATAATAGGCCAAATGAAACAAGTTACCAACTCCCTAAAAGTGGCCGTTCCATATCATAGCACCAATGCAATATTTACAGCACCCACAATCACAATAAAGACTGTGACTAAATATTGCATGACGTTCAATTGCAAAATATACCAAACTCTCCAAACAGAGGACAGAACTGAAATATTTAGACACCAAAAAACTGAATCCCAAAACCAGTAAACCAGTTCCATCATAATAGTAAAGAAATTAATGAACCATAACAACACAGAGCCATGCCATCCTTCAGCCTTCCCACAAACCAATACAAGATCAATATTTACCCACAAACCAATACAAGATCAATATTTACTCACAAACCTCCCTATCTCCTTGCCTGAGCACCTCTCTCTCCCACCATCTAGCTAGCTCTGGCTCCCAGCTTCCTGTGGGGTCTGCTTCCCTTCAGCAAATCCCTCCCACCACAGGTTCCATATGATTACATTCAGCCTATTAGGGGGAAGAATTTGCTTTCAAAGCAGGGGAGGTCTTCAAATTCCCATTCCTATTACACACATTAAGCTAAGGCCCTAAACCCCGCCCCCCCCCCACTCTCCTAGTAAGGACCTCACCCGATTCCTGAAATCAACACCCTGAACTAGGGTCTTAATACTTCTTTTTCTTTATGTCTATAGTCTTATACCCTAGGGTCTAGATACTATCTTCCCTGATGCCTGAGAAAATTAACTTCCCAACATTTATTATCTCCCTCACCTTTCTTTACCCCTAACATTTATTTCCATTACAAATAGTACTGGCTCTTGGTTTTAGATCTATTTGTCCCTTTAAGGAAGGCTCCATTTTTTCCTAGCCTTTCTAGTATTTTTTAAAAATAGGAATGAGTATTGTATTTTGTCAAAAGCTTTTTTTAATATAATGAAATTATATTACTTTTGTTATTAATATGGCCAATTATGTTATCTTGCATAGAGAAAATATGTTGTTATACTGAGATTAAAGCCACCCCCCCAGAGCTCCAGGACAAATGCGTATTTGCAAAGTATCTTTACAGTGAAAGCCAGAGAGATGCAATTGTTGCAGATCTTGACCAAAGATAATGTTGATTTGACCAATGTGACCTTGTTGATGGGAGCTTCTTTCTATGACAAAACCTTCATGTTCTGTGCACACTGTACAAGGGGGAAAGCTTGGAGTGGATGGTTATGATTGTACAAATACTTCTGAAGTTGGAAAGAGTGGACCTATCCAGCAAGGAGCTGAAAAAGATGTAAGGATATAACTCTGATGCAGATGACCTCTGGTCATGGGCAGTGAAAAGCTTGAGAATGCCTAGTACATTTTCCAAGAGATGGCTGGTAAGTGTTCCTCTGTCTTGCTTCTACTCAAAGGCCAAGCTGCCTGTTGCCTGCTACAAGGCCCAGGAAGTATGAGGATGCAAAGGGAGTTCTGTAAGAGGCATTTACCTTGACACCCTGATCAATTTCACCATATTGTCAAAGCACCTGGCGAAAACCCCCCAAGGCAATTTATCAGAGCTGAGAGATCTTCATTGGTCCCACCTATTTATCAAAGAATATAAGATATGATAGATATCTTTTTCTCACCAGTTTATGGTACATTTACAAAGATTTACCATATATTGGTACATAAAATTTTATAGTTAACAGCAGAAATCTTAGAAGTATCCTTTTCAGATCATAATGCAATGAAAATTATATTTAATAAGGAAACAAGGAAACATTAAAAACTAGTTGGAGATTAAACAACCTCATCTTAAAGAATGAGTGGGTTAAAGAACGAATCATAGAAACAATTTTATTAGAGAATGACAATATTGAGACAACATTAAAACCTATGGGATACAGCAAAAGCAGTGATTAGAGAAAAATTTCTCTCTCTAAATGTTTGCATAGAGAAAGAGCAGACTAATGAATTGGGCATACAATTAAAAAGACTAGAAAAAAACAAAAATCCCCAATTAAACACTAAGTTGGAAATCCTAAATATTAAAGGTGAAAGAAAATTGAGAGTTAAAAAAAACCCATTGAATAAATAAGTAGAACTAGGAGTTGGTTTTTATGGGGAAAAAAATAGATAAAAAATAAATGAAATGTTTAAATAGATTTTTAAAAGAGAGAAGAAAGCAAAATCACTAGTATTAAAAATGAAAAGGGTAAATATATCACCAACAAAGATGAAATTAATTATAATGAGCTATTTTACCTAATTATATGCCAATAAATGTAATAATTTAAGAGAAATGGAAGACTATGTACAAAAATGGAAATTACATATATTAGCAGAAGAGGAAATTGAATATCTAAATAGATGTATTTTAGAAAAAAGAAATTGAACAAGTCATAAATGAGCTTCCTGAGAGAAAAGCAAGAGGACCAGGTAGTTTTACATGTGAATTCTATCAAATAGATCAACTAATTCAAATATTAAATAAATTAGTTGGGATAATAGGTAAAGAAGGGATTCTACCAGTCTCCTTTTAGAAAATAAATATGATGCTGATACTTAAACCAGGAAGAGTAAAAACAGAAAAAGAAAATTATAGATCAATTTCATTAATGAATATGGATACACAAATCCTAAATAAAATACTAACTAAAAGATTACAATAATATATTTCAAAGGTTATGCATTATGATCAAATGGGATTTGTATCAGGAATGTAGGGATAGTTTAACAAGGAAAATTATTAACAATTGATTATGTCAATAATAAAAGGTTTTTTTAATTGTATGATTATATAAATAGATGCAGAAAGTGTTGGTGGTATAAATGGATTTTTCCTTAAATTGATTTTTTTAAAAAGCATGTGTCTAAAACCATCAGCAAGCATTATTTGTAATAAGGATAAACTAGATCAGGTGTGAAACAAGGTTGCCCATTGTCACCAATATTAATCAATATCGTACTGGAAATCCTAGAAATAACTGAGAGAATAAAAAGAAATTGAAGGAATCAGAATAGGGAATAAGGTGATAAAACACTTTTTTTGTAAATGATAAGACAATATTCTTAGAAAATCCCAAAGACTCAACTAAAAAATTAGCTGAAACAATAAATTAGCAAAGTGGCAGGATATAAAGTAAATCCACACAAATTATCAGGATTCCTATATATCACAAACAAAACTACAATGAGATAGTAAAAAACAAACAAACAAAAACACCATTTTAAAATAACTCTAGACAGTATAAAATACCTGGAAGTACATCTGCCAAAGAAAACCCAGAAAGTATAAAAAAAAAAATTTTTTTTTAACTTTTTATAAAGTCAGATTTAAATAACTAGAGAGATATTAGTTCATGGGTAGCTAGAACCAACATAATAATAATGGCAATTCTACCCAAACTAATTTATATGTTCAATATATGTCCCAATTAAATTACCAAAAAAAATTGTTTTACTGAATTAGAAAAACTAATAATAAAATTCATTTGGAAAAACAAAAAGTCAAGAATATCAAAGGAAATGCTGGGGAAAAAGTGTAAAGGAAGGAGGTTTGGCAGTACCAGATCATAAAATTGTATTATTATGGCAGTAATTATCAAAACTATCTGGTACTAGCTAAGAAATAGAAAGGTAGATCAATGGAATAGAGTAGACATACAATTTACAGCAGCAAATAAATGTAATAACCTTGTATTTGACAAGTGTGAAGACTTAAAAATTCATTATTTGGTAAAAATTGTTGAGAAAACTGGAAAACAGTATGGTAAAAACTGTACATGGGCCAGTATCTCTGTATCAGCAAGCATCCTAGCATACCCAGGATGGCTGCTAGCACAGGTTCTTAGATCTGCTTTTCTAAAGGAAAGCAACTCAAAATGGGTTAACAATCTTACTTTAATCAATCAAACATATATCATTTACTTAGTTCAGGGGGAAAAGTCAGCACCCTGAACTTCAGAGAATACAAATGCAAGTTACAAGCAGACAAAGAAACAGATCATCAGACCGGCTTCCAGTCATCTGACCATTACATCCATACCTAGTTAGTTACCAGAGAGGGAAACACCAATATCTAGGTTTTCAAAGCTGGGGGGCTCAAGAGCTGCCCAGAGTCTTGTCTAGCCAAATCACACAACTCTTTCCAAAGTGAGCCCCAAAGCAAAAATTCACATCGGTATATATAGCCGCCTCCTGGATCAGAGAATGTCACAACCCTCTTGACCCCACTGCCCAATCACAAAGTAATAAGGTGTGGGCATTCCTGAAAAACAAGCTTCCCACCACAGGCTCCATGTGACCACACTCAGCCTATTAGGGGGCAGAGTATATTTTCAAATCAGGGAAGGTTCTCAGAGTCACTTAAACCTATCAAAGGGCCTAGGGGCAGAGAAGATCTTCAGATTCCCATAACAATCTCACACTATTATCAACGTAAGGTCAAAATGAATACATGACCTAGATGTAGAGATTTTACAAGAAACTTAGAAGAACATGGAACATATCAGATTTATGGATAGCTGAACAGTTTATAAATAAGAGTCAGCAAAATTAGGTGTAAAATGGATAATTTTGATTACATTAAATTTTAAAGGGTTTGTATTAATAGAACAAATATGGCCAAGATTAGAATGAAAGCAGAAAACTGCAGGAAAATTTATAGACAGTTTATCAAATAAAGGTCTCATATCTAAAATATACAAAGAACTCTATCAAATCCATAAAAAAAATGAGTCAATTCCCAATTAATAGTCAAAGAATATGAACAGGCAGTTTTTCTATGAAGACATCTCAACAATTTGTAGTTATAGAAAAATAGTCTCATTATTGATTAGAGAAAGGCAGATTAAAACAACCTTGAGATACCATTTTACACCTACCAGATTAACTAAAATGACAGAAGGGGGAAGTAACAAATATTGGGAGGGATGTGGAAAAATTGGGACATTAATTCATTGTTGGTAGAATTGTAAAATGATCCAACCATTTTGGAGAGCAATCTGGAATTATGCTCAAAGAGTTATTTAAGTGATTATATACCCTGTGACCCAGCAATACCACTACTTGGTCTATTTCCAAAGATGTAAGAAAAAAGGAAAAGAGCCTATGTGTTCTAAAAGATTTATAGCAGCTCTCTTTGTGGTGGCAAAGAACTAGAAATTGCAGGGATGCCCATCAATTGGAGAATGACTGAACAAGTTGTGGTATATGATTGTGATGGAATACTGCTGTGCTATAAAGAAATGATGAGTTCAATGATTTTAGAAAAACATGGAAAGACTTTAATGAAATAATGAGGATCAAAATAAGTAGAACCAACAGAACATTGTATATAGTAATAGTAACATTGTGTTAAGAACGACTTTGGGGGTGGCTAGGTGGCACAATGAATAGAGCACTGGCTCTGGAGTCAGGAGGATCTAAGTTCAAATCCAGCCTCAGACACTTAACGCAAAACTAGCCATGTGACCTTGGGCAAGTCACTTAACCCCAATTGCCCCTCCAAAAAGCAAAA
>CM053586.1:188339915-188385852 GCA_028646515.1 Pseudochirops corinnae | reverse complement strand
AGGAAGACCCATATGTACAAAAATATTTATTGCAGCTCTCTTTATGGTGGCAAAAAAAATGGAAATTAAGGGGATGCCCATCAATTGGGGAATGGCTAAACAAGTTGTGGTATATGAATGTAATGGAATACTATTGTGCTATAAGAAATGAGGAGCAGATAGACTTCGTATTTACCTGGAGAGACTTATACAAACTGAAGCTAAGTGAGAAGAGCAGAACCAGGAGAAATTTGTACACAATGATGGACACAACGTATGTGTGATGACTAGCTTTGATAAACTGGACTCTTCTCAGCAACGCAAAGTTATAAGACAACTCTAAAAGACTCAGGATGGAAGGAGATGTCTACATTCAGAGAAAGATCTAGAAAGAAGAGAGTTTAAATGCAGACTGAAGCAAACTACATGCTCTCTTTTCCATGTTTGGTTTTGTTTCCTCTTTCCCATTGTTCATTCTATTGGTTACAGCCCTTCTATACATCCAGACTAATGTCCAATGTGAAAGTATTTGCAGATCCTATACTTGATTGCATGCTGCCATGGGGGGGGGGGGGGCAGGAGGAAGGAGGGAGGGGAGAAAATTTGAAATTCAAGGGATTGTGGAACTGAATCTTGTAAACTAAAAGTAAAGAAACAAATCAATTTCAAAAAAATTTTTTTAAAGAATAATAGCCATTCCCCAAATGATAAATGGTCAAAGAATAGGCAATTGTCAGAGGAAGAAATCCAAGCTTTCAACAACCACATAAAAATGCTCTAAATCATTAATAATTAGAGAAATACTAGTTAAAATGACACTAAGGTACCACCTCACACCTATCAGATTGACTATGCTGACAAAAGGGAAAATGACAAATACAAGGAGGGGCCAAGGAAAAACAGGTACTTTAACACACTATTGGAGCTGTGAACCAATCCAATCATTCTGGAAAGCAATTCAGAACTATACTCAAAAAGTTATTTAACTGTGCATACCTAGCAAAATTGCTACTAGAGTTATACTAGATCAAAGAAAAAGGAAAAGGACCCACATGTACAAAAATATAGCAGCTCTTTTTGTGGTAGCAAAAAATTGGAAAATGAAAACATGTCTATCAATTAGGGAATGACTGAACTAATTATGGTAGATGAATATAATGGAATGCTATTGTACTATAAGAAAAAATGAAGGGGATAGTTTCAGAAAAACATGGAAAGTCTTGCATGAAATGATGAAAAGTAAAGTAAGCAGAATTAGGAGGAATAATTTATTCAATAATAATATTGTAATGCTAATCAACACTGAAAGACTTAGTAACTCCACTGATCAATACGATAATCAACCAAAGGATTCATGGCAAAACATGCAGATAGTGGGCCTGTCCAGAACTAATGGACTTAGACTAAGAACAAACTAAAGCTTAATTTCTTCCCTCTATTTTTTGTTGGTGTCTTCAAAGTTTTTTGAAGTGGGAAGTACTGGACATAGTTAATATGGAAATTTGTTTTGCATGACTATACATATTTGTAGCAATTTTGCTTTTCTTGCTTTCTCAATGCGTGGGGGAAGAACAGGAAGGAGGGAGAGAATTTAAACTCAAAATAAAATTGAATTTAAGAAAAAAGAATGTAAGAACCTCAAGGCAGAGACCATTTTTTGCTTTTTCTTTGTATTCCTCAATATAGTAGCTGGAACATATTAAGTGCTTAATAAGTGCTTGAAGATTGGGTGAAGAAGGGGAAATAAAGATGAAGAGTTGGTCTTATGAGGTCTTTTTTAGCTCTAGATTTCAGTCTGGGTAACAGGGGAGGATAGCCTGAAAGAGAGTGAAGGAGAGCTGTGAAAAGTTGTTAACTTTTAGCAATTCTGCATCACTTAAATCCAATTCGCCTGGAAGTCAAGGCATCTGTCATCGTTATATTGTGGTGTCGTTGGTCTTCAGAAGCTAACAACAAATATTCCCCAATAGTAACAGGAAAGTTCAGAAGAGGAGAATGTTTGGAGGGAAAATAAAGCGTTTTTGTTTTGGACATATGGAATTTGAGATGTCCGTCTAATTCAAATGGCGAATAGGCAGCTGGAGATGCAAATCGAGAGAGAAGTGAAGACTGAATAAATCTGAGTCATCTGCATAGAGATGAAGAGATCACCAAGTAAAATAGTACAAAACATTGGTGTTAAATTAAAATACAAAGGATTCTCTACTTATCACATACTGACTTAGAAAACCACAAATTAATGTTATATATACGTTGTATTTTTATTTATTTTGTTAAGTATTTTGGAATTACATTTTAATTCGGTTCAGACTTAATTTTGTAGACCACTTGTGGCAGTCTCCTCTAGAGAAGGAGAAGCCCTACAATAGAGCACTGTGGTATATTCACAGTTAGCAGGTATGCCCTCGATTTAGATCCAGTAAAGAGAACTAAAAAGAAGTGGTTAGATAAATAGGAGGGGAACCAGGAAAGAGCAGTGTCACAAAAACCTAGAGAGAAGAGAGTATCAAGGAGGGCAGGGTGATCAACAGTGTCAAAGGTTGCAAAGAAGTCAGGGAGAATAAAGATTTAGAAAAAGTCCTTAGATTTGGCAATTAAAAGAAAAGCAGTAACTTGGAGAGGGTAGTTTCAGTTGAAGAGCTGTGGCAGAGATTATGTGCTATCAGACAGTCATTGGTTCTGTAGGTATCTTGGAGAGGAAAACCCAAGATGAGGGAAGTACCAAGGACAGGTCAGGCATTCCCTCATCTTCTCCTCTTAATGCCTGTCAAACTCTCTATCCAGACATATAATATAATCTGCTATTTCATTACCCAAATATTTCTAGTAAACAGAATTTTGTCTTAACAACAAAAAGACCAGGGTTAACTAAAGATCAGTATAAAGGTAAGGCTGTAGAACCTAGGTATTAGGTATTACCTAGGTGTTAAGTATTGTCTTAATTTGGTGCTCAAAACCATTGTCATTGAACTTGGGACATTTCATTAAAAAAAAAATCCTAAAGCCAAAGGGTGGAGAACCAAGTTGACCTTAGGAGCCATTTCATTGCCCTCTGCTTAAAATTAGCTAATTGTTGTAACAGGGTATCATAGTTAAAGACAAAGCAGAGAGAAGCAGTGGAGGAAAAAAAGTTTAGGTAAAACCTGGCAAAAGATCCAACTAAGGAAAGCCATCCTTATTAAATTTAAGGACAAAAAAATGGTAAGAATAATTGTAAACAGAAAAAAAATGGAAAAAAATTTGTTAAGATTTTTATACCAAGCTATTTTTAACATCAAAAACAGTGGTGCCACCCCCTTTAGACTCTGACTCCACAATTCTGGACGTGCTTCTAGGGGCAATAGAAATGACATTCCAGAGAACAAAACCAGGAAAAAAAACCAGCAAAACTGGACCATGATTATATGTGTGTATATGTATACATATATATGCATGTGTATATGTGTATATATGTATGTGTGTGTGTATAAAATCCATACTGGAGGTGACATAATTGTGAATACACTGAGGATCAATTCAAAAGGAAGAAATCAAAGGCGTGGAAGAAATCACAAGCCTTATCAACATTAAAAAAAGCAATCAAAAGAATATTAATAACTACCAAACTATATATACACCTATACATGGTTTTCCATGGTGAAGATCACCTATACATTAATTGAACTTTAGCTTTCTTTTTCCACTTTTCTGAACCTCCCTAAGCCTCAATCTATTAGTCTCTTCTTTCTTGTCAATCTCAAAGGAAGGCAACATTCCTTTAAAATGCTAAACCTCATTTATCTGTGCACTTGAATGCAAATTCCTTATCCTGGCATTCAAGGTCCTCCATATTCTATCTCCAACCATTATTTCTAGCCTTGTTTTATAATCTGTATACTATGTATTCTGGTCAAAGTGAACTAGTCCTCACAATTCCAAGGAGAGTGCTGATCATGACTTCTTGTGTTCTTTACCAGTCTGTATCCATTTACAGTAGAATGTAGAGTCACAGAACTGGAAGGAACCTTAAGAATAACCTAGTCTGACTATGTACCAGACTCTAGGAATACAAAGACAAAAGTGAAACAATCCCTTTTCGCAAGGATGTTACATTCAACTGACTCCTTTATTTTGTATTCCTTCAGCATTTTTAAAAGTTTGTTCTACGTGGTTCAGGGGAGTCAGTATGGCAAGATGGATAGCACATAGGAGTTGGAATCAAGAACCTGTGGGGTCAGATGTCACCTAGGACACTTACTGTCTTACTTGATTTCCTCATCTGTAAAATTGGCATCCAATCCACAACTACTTGTCTGTTGTTAGACTACTTGTCTGTTATTAAACTGCTTGTTTATTAATACCATTTTGCCAAGGGACGACAGTTCTGCATTTATCATGTGTCAGGCACTGTGCTAGGGACTAGAATATAAAAACGAATTAAATAATCTTTACTTGCAACAAGCTTACTTTTTTTTTTCCTTTTTCTTGGAGGGGGGAAGGCAGGACCATTGGGGTTAAGTAACTTGCCCAACGTCACACAGCTAGTAAGTGTTAAGTGTCTGGGGCTGGATTTGAATTCAGGTCCTCCTGATTCCAGGGCCAGTGCTCTATTCACTGCACCACTAGCCTCCCCAACAAGCTTACATTTTAATGGAAAAATATGTGTCCATGTGTGTGTGCATACACATACATACAGAATAAATAAAAAGAGAATAAATCCAAAGTAGTTAGCTATAAGGAAAAGATGGCCCTAGCAACTGAAAGTATCATGTCAAAGGTAGTGCTAAGCTGTATCTTGAAGGAAATTAGAGATTCTATGAGGTGGAGATGAAGAGAGGAAAAAACCAAATTGTTCAAATCCAGCCTCAGATACGTAATAGCTGTGTGACCCTGGGCAAGTCACCTAATCCTGTTTGCCTCAATTTCCTCATTTATAAAATGAAATGAAGAAGGAAATGGCAAACTACTCCAGTATCTTTGCTAAGAAAACCCCAAATGGGGTCGCAAAGAGTTGGACAAGACTGACTACACATAAGACTGAGACATTCCCCATTGGTTAGTTGGTTGGTTAGCTGTTCTTCCTTCTCAAAAAGGACCCAAATGACATCACTATGTTAGAGTCAAGGCTCAGTGTGTCCAGCTGTGGCTGATCAGACCAACAGGAGCTTGGAATGCTCTACTACCACAGGTTGGGCACAAATAGCTCATATATTTGGAGTGGAGATGTCTCTAAATTTGCGCATCCTGCATTTATTTTGAGCTACTACAATTCTGCTTCATTCATAGAGCAAAATTGGGTCACAATGTGCTGGACAAGATAGAAGACATATAAGACCGAGAGACATTCCCCATTAAATATATGGTCAGAAAAAAGGAACAAGTAGTTTTCAAAGGAAGACATCTTAGCTATCAATAACCATAAAAAATGTACCAAATCACTAATAAGTAGTGAAATGTAATTTAAATAAACTCTCAGGTTCCCCTTTGTACTTATTAGATATGCAGTGACAAAAGAAGAAAATGATAAATGTTTGAGAGACTGTGGTAATTTAGGCCCATTAATACATCACTAATGGTGCTGTGAGTTGAATTTATCCAGTTATTCTTGAATGCAATTTGGAACTATGTTCACAAAGTTAAACTGTACATACCCTTTGACCCAGTCATAGCATTACTAGGTCTAGACACCGGAAGAGTTCAAAGGAAAAGAAAAAAGTCCCAATGTACAAAAATATTTATAGCAGTTTTTTTGGTAGCAGCCAAAAACTGGAAACGAAGGGGATGCCCAACTATTGTGGGAATAGCTAAACAAATCTTGGTATTGGAATGTAATGAAAAATTATCATGCCATAATAAATGATTAAATAGACATTTTCTGAGGAAACTAGAAAAATCTCTATGATCTGATGCAGAATGAAGTAAGCAGAACTAGGAGGTCAATTTATACAACAAAACGACATTACAGAGAAAACAATTGTGAAAAACCTAATTTAGAATTCTGATTAAAACAATGATAAACGGTGACTCATACCACCCACCTCCTCCCAGAAATGTGACGGCTCAACAACCAGAAGACATGCTTTAGGGGGCATTTATTCTGCAGGACCAAGAGTGTTTGAGAGTTTTTAAAAAATCGTTCGAGAGGCATAAAAGTGATCATGTTAGTTCAAACAAATGTATTTAAGATTAAAATACAAGCCCACAGACCCCATGTTGAGAACTCCTGAAATAAAGGAAATAAGCTGCGGCCACAAAGTTTTTCAACAAATGTAGGTTTCTCCGGAATCCCAGCCGGTAAAAGGGAGGGTACGATAGAGGTGTGGAGTCCTCCAGCCGTCCTAGAGAGAGACAAGCTGTCTGCCTCGCGCCCTGGGGAAAGACTCTCTCGTCCCAAACTTCCGGCTTTGTGAACTCGGCATTGTTCCGTTCTCTAGGACTCTGGAGAGCTCGGTTCTGGGCTGGTAAGTGGTTAGGGATCCGGGAAAGTGGGGTGGAGGTTGGAGTCTGAGCCTCTGCAGTCCTCCAAACTGGCCCGAGGCAGGTGTGAGGAAGAGGCCTTCCTCCTCTTCTCCTTTCCCGTGAGAGCAGGCTGGGGGACAGGGGGAGAGGGACAGTGAGGAAAGGGGGGTTATGTGCCCCCCGACACACAGGGGAGAGGGACAGTGAGGAAAGGGGGGTTATGTGCCCCCCGACACACACACATCCCCGACACACACACACACACACACACACACACACCCACACACCCTTCTCCTCCTGCGAGCCGGCACTGGGTCCGCTGGGGACTCCTAGATACTCTGAGCCTCGGAGATAGAGTGGGCCTGGTTCAGGGAAGGGTTGGTTTACAAATGAGGAAACTGAGGCCCAGGGAGAGGAAGTGATGTAGTCGAGGTCCCACATTACTAAATGGCCCACATTACTAAATGGCCGACCAAGGCAACTTGCCGCTTTTTACCGCCCCACACATTATACCGTACAGTATTTTTGATCCTAGAGATAAGTAATAGGGAGCCACTGGAGCTCATGGGAGTTTGGGGGAAGGTGATATGTAAAACGTTCCCATCAGAAAATTCACCTTGGTAGCCGAGTGGAGAAAGATTAAAGGCAGGGAGATCATTGAGAAGTGAGGTCAATCCTCAGTTATTTCTTAGACTCTTATATGCCAGGCAGGAGCCAAACTCAGGGGATACAAAGAAAGAACCCGCCCTCAAGGAGCTTACATTCGAATAGGGTTTCAGCTGTAACATACAAGGTACCTGTATTGTAGATGGGAGGTAATCTCAGAGGGAAAGATAATAGCAGCTGAGGGGACTGGAGAGGCATCCTTTGAAAAGTGAGATTTGACCTGAGTCTTGAAGCCAGAGAAAGACAGGAGGCGGAAATGAGGAGGAAAAACATTCCAAGCATGGGGAAGCCAGTGCAAAGACATGGAGAAGGGAAATGGTGTGCCATAATAAGAGGAGGAAAAGCAAGGTCAGTGTGGCAGGATCCATCCATACATAGAGGGCTAAAGAATAAGAAGACTGAAAGGGACAGATTATGAAAGTTTGAAATATCAAATAAGAATTTATATTTGGTTTTAGAAGTAGGTAGGAGATGCTGGAGTACATGGGGAATTTGGGAATGATATGGTAAGAATTTTCCTTTAGAAAATCACCTTGATAGCTGAGCAGTGAAAGATGTAAAACAGGGAGACAGTTTAGAAGGCTACTGCAGTAGTCTGGTCAAGAGGTAATTATAGCCTGTATTAGGGTGGTGGCTCCAAATGTGGAGAAGAGAAAGTAAAGAATAGGTGTTGGGAAGGTAAAAAGCATAAGATTTGGAAATGGAATGGAGAGGTGAGGGTGAATGTGAGCAAGAAATTGAGAATGACACTGAGATTATAGGCCTTGGGTGACAGGAAGGATGGTGGTGTCCTCAACAGTAATTGGGAAGTTGGGAAAGGGGAGAGTTTGTCAGTGAAGAGGGTGAGTTCAGTTTTGGACAATAGTGAGTTTGAGATGCCTCCAAGACTTCCAATTCAAGACGACAGTAGGCAGTTGGTGATGTGAAACTGTAGCTCAGGAGAGAGACTAGGACTGAACATATAGACCTGGGAATCATCTACTTAGAAATGATAATTGAATCCCATAGGAGTTCCCCCCATAGGAAATGGGGAATTGAAGTGAACAAAAAGCCAAGAAAGAAGGTCATTCATTTAGTGATGGCTGTATGACCACTTATGGGTGATTCTTGGTCAGGTAAAAATTGGACTAGATGATTAGAGTCATAAGAACGATGAGGCAAGTAAAGCATTTGTTTCTAGCATGCAGCACAGAGAGACTTTGAAGAAAAAATGCATAAAATATGCATCTATGGTGCATATGTTTTATAGATGACAGAAAAATTCAGTGGGATAGCTGACTGGATCCAGAAAGACCTTGACAGACTAGAAAATTAAGATAAAAATTTATCTTGAATCTTATATTTAAATTCAAGAACTTGATTTTTGGCTAGACAGCAGTTCATCTGGAAAACACTTAAGGGTTTTGCTGAACATCAAGTTCAACATGAGTAAGCAATTTAATATAACTGCCAGAAAAACTTGTTCAGTCTTGGAACTTTTAAGAGAGGCATAGCTTCCAGGTGTAAGGAAGAAATAGCCTTAATTGTTATCTGTCCTAGTCAAACAACTTTTGGTGTATTTTGTGTTTAGTTCAGATATTGTCTGGAGAAGGGCTTCTAGAATGGTGAATGACCTTGAGTTCGTGTCAGATGAGGATTAATTGAAGGAACTATAAATTTTTAGCCTGGAAAATATTTTGGAGAAATATGGTAGCTGTGTTAAGGTATTTAAAGGGTTGTCATGTGGGAATGGCAGAACCAGAAGTTGCAAAGAGGTAAATCTGGGCTTGAAGTCAGGAAAACTGTTCCTATGGAGTAGAGTTATCCATTAGTGAAATAGGCTGCATTAGGAGATACTGAGTTGCCCTACATTTGAGGTCTTTAAGCAGAGGCTATGTAATTATTTGGGGGGGGGGTATGTGGTATAATATATATATGGTATAATATATAATATAAAATACATAGTATATATACTATATATAGTATAATATAGAAAATTCTTTTTCAAGTATATGTTGAACTAGATGACCAGTGAGGTTTTTTTCTGAGTTGGAAATGTGGAGATATACTAAACAAGTCGTGCATTAAGTGGTACAATTTTATATTCTTTTCTTGGGCACAGAATGAATTAATTATATAGTGCTGCCTCTGAGATGTCGTCTAGTGCTAACATTCTGGAGTTTTGGATGTTGTTGAATCCTGGTTCCTTCATATCTTCCCAGCTCTTACCAACTTTATACAAGTTATTTATCTGCTGTCATCTTACTTTCCTCATCTGTGAAATAGAGGGGTTTGGACTACTTGATCTCTAAAGACCCTTTTAGCTGTGTGATCCTGGACTGCTTTTCTACATGATTTAAACATTCTCACCATTCTCCAAAGATACCATGATAGGTTCTGATTTCATCAGTATGGACATGCCCTCCACTGGTGAATATGGCAGTCCCTCCATACCTTATCATGAATGATTCTTGTCCGTCTCTTTCCTTAGATCCTTTATAGAGGATCTTCCAAATGCTGGAAGTTTTTGTTCCCTTGCATCTTAATGGATGCATAGTTAGAATAAGACTCTTTGCCAGGCAAACATCTTCTAAAATGTCATTTATTCTACTTGTTAAAATTGTCACTGGTAACATGCTGCACTGTGTCCATGACATGCACTATGTGACTTTTCATTGCACTTCGGGTTACTGGTAATTTTAGCTCTGAGATTGTAGTGTTCTTCCATTTGTATTTTAGTAAAGCAGATATCACAAATTATTTGTATCCTTGCTTAAGTAACTTGACTTTCTATCATACTGTCAAAACCATAAATAAATGTCCATTTCAGTGAATTGTCCTGGCACTCTGCCTATATAGTACCATGTGTTAGCACAGGGTATTTCAGCAGTCTTTCTTTTTTTTTTCTTTTTGTGGTTGCTTCTAGTTCTTTTTTTTTTTTTAATTTTTTTTTTATTTACTCATTTACTTTTAATTTACAAGATTCAGTTCCACAATCACTCGAGTTTCAGATTTTCCCCCTTCCCTTCCCCCCCCCCAATGGTGGCGTGCAATCATGTATAGGATCTTCAGCAGTCTTTCTTAACCCTGCTTTGATGTTTTTTTTTTTAACTTTTGGATATCTCCAAAAGGAAAGCTTGTGAAAGCTCAAAGTCTGAAGCCCAATAAACTTTCTTTCTCCTTAATATCAGCCACAAGAGTTTTTCATACAATACTTTTTTAGACCAGGTGTCCTCAAAACTTCCCTATTAATGTTAAGGGCACCACCATTCTTCTAGTCATCATGGCTTGTAACCTCTGAGTCCTCCTTGCCTCTTGTCCTTCCTTCACCTTCTTTCCTTTACAGAGGCCAATCAGTTGTCAGTTCGTGTCATTCTTCTTTCTGTTCTACCTTAGGTAAGGCCTTTACCATCTCTTCTTGGACTATTGCAGTACTTTCCTAATTGGAAAGTCATTCCTTCCACTTGTTCCTTCTGGTCTTAGCTCTCTCAAAATATATTCTCCTTAAAAGCTGCTGAAGTAATATTCTTGAATAAAACCCAGTGCTGACCATGCCACTCCTCTACTCAAAAATTTCCAGCAGATCCCTGTTGCTTCTAGGATAAAATATTCCTCCCAGCCTACCTTTCTAAACATATTTCACTCACATTTCCCACTTTACACAATCTATCTTCTAGCCGATTTGAGCTGCTTGTTCTTCACTGAGCTTGGCATTCCATCATCATTTCTTTTTTTTTTTTTTTTTTTGAGGGGGGAAGGCAAGGCAATTGGGGTTAAGTGACTTCCCAAGGTCACACAGCTAGTAAGTGTATCATGTGTCTGAGGTTGCATTTGAACTCAGGTCTTCCTGACTCCAGGACCTGTGCTTTATTCACTGTGCTACCTAGCTGCCCCCACCATCTTCATTTCTGTACCTCTACAGAAGGCCCTCAAGACCTTCTGAGGTTTGTGCTCCCTTTACCTCTACATCTTAGAATACATAGCTTCCTTTAAGGTTCGGCTCAAGGGCTCCCTCCTCCATAAAGCCTTCCGTGGCCCTCCTCTTTGGTAATGATTTCTGCTTCCTTATCTTGTATTTATCTGCTGATAGGCTGTATCTCTCAATAGAATGCAAGCTTCTTCGTGGTAGAGACTTTTTTCATTTATCTTTATATCCCAGCAACTAGCAGAGTACTTTGCATATAGGAGGCATTTAATACATTTTAAATTAGTTGAACTTGTAGCAGCTTCAAAGGGAATAGAAGTCAGCGTAGCCTGACAGAATTGTTTTTGAGGCTTAAGTAAGGTCATGCATTTCTGTGTGGGAGCACTGAGGGGTGTGTGGGCATACATAATATAAATGTAAGCTATTGTTCAGTAATAACAGTTTCTTTTTCTTAAAGGATATTATAAAGAGAAGCTCATCAGGAATCTCTAGGTGCCTAAAGGACAATTGGGATTTGATAGTAGCAGCACAGATCCTATCTGGAGGGTGACCACCCTGTGAGCCTGTATGATGACTGCAGAATCCAAAGAGACTGCCATCCCTTCTCCCCAGGCTCTACAGGATCAGGATGGGCCTATAATAATTAAGGTGGAAGATGATCCCACCTGGGAGCAAGAATCTAGTCAGCAAAGTAATAGTCACCCTAACCAGGAGATCTGGAGGCAGCGCTTCAGGCAACTGTGCTACCAGGAGACACCTGGACCCCGAGAGGCTCTCAGCCGACTTCGGACACTCTGTTGTGAATGGCTGAGACCAGAGATGCACACCAAGGAGGAGATTTTGGAACTGCTGGTGCTGGAGCAATTCCTGAGTATCCTACCAGAGGAACTCCAGAACTGGTTGCAGGAACGACATCCAGAGAGTGGTGAAGAGGTAGTGATGCTCCTGGAAGATTTGGAGAGAGAGTTGGATGAACCAGGACAGCAGGTAGAGAAAATGATTGTGTCATAGGAGGCTGGGGGTGCAGACTTTTAGACTGCAACAAGAGGTTGTAGGCACAGAATTTGGGACAGAGTTGCTGAGTTTAAAACATTTTAAAACTAAGAAAAACCTGTTCCTCTTTTCTTTCTTCTGTTCCCTGATAGCTTGTTGACTGAAAGCAACTGATTTCTTTTTCTAGTGACTTTTCCTCTTAGAGGTGTTTCCTGATGACTCTTTTCAGGTTTTAACTAGTTTCCCAAATGGTTTTGCCACCTTCTTCAAGAAGCCTTTCTTGATCTCTCACTACTAGAGACTACTCTCTACCTACTCCCTTGCAAAACCACTTTGTATTTATTTATTTATTTTGTATGGATTCTATATGTACGCATTAATAGATAGATGTGTGTGTGTTTGTGTGTGTTGTCTACCCTATTACTTTTAGCATTGTATTATCGTTGCTTATTGTAGTACCTCACACATAGTAAGCACTTAATTAAGGCTTGTTTATTGCTTATAAACTCAACCTCACCTAATTTTTTCCAGGTCTCAGCCTTTACACAAGAACAAGCATTATTCTGGGAAGGGGTGACACCCCTGTTCCCAGCTCCAGTGACACTGAGGAAGTCACCAAGCATTCGAGTTCAAGCTATGGAGACTCAGTTAAAATGTGAATCTGTGGATCCCCACCCTCTCCAAAAGATTGGTGAGAAAGGGATTCATCTGAAGAGAGGCAAGGGTGGATTGTTTTGCCAAGGTGGTTAGCTTAAAGTGAATGAACAGTATTTGAAGCCTAATGTGTGTCTAGCACTGTGGGAAATAAAAAAAAGTGTGTGTGTGTGTGTGTGTGTGTGTGTAAGATATGTTTTGTGCTTTCAAGGAATTTTTAATGTAGTTGAAAAAATAAGATGTTTACATATCAGACAATTACAGAGGGATGGAATATTAAATTTTCAGTCCTGGAAGACTTTGGAAATGACCAAGAAAGCTGCTTGTAGGATTCTAGCTCCTGGCAAAGAATAGGTTGGGTAGGATCTGGAGGTAGTTATAGTACTTATTTTTCCTACGGCACAAACAGGCTGGAAATACTAGAAGGTTACGTAGGGATGGAGAAAGGTGTGCTTTATAGGTAGCACTGGTGACAGTGAGAGAATATAAGGATTCTCCTCAGCAGGAAAGAGGTTCTTGTAAGATTGTGAAAGTGCCAGTGGTTATTTTAGGCAGGAGTGGGATATGGATGTCACTA
Organism: Pseudochirops corinnae; assembly: GCA_028646515.1. NCBI lineage: Eukaryota > Metazoa > Chordata > Mammalia > Diprotodontia > Pseudocheiridae > Pseudochirops > Pseudochirops corinnae. The sequence continues at coordinate 188,372,641 of CM053586.1, read as the reverse complement.
ACTGATGGTGTTTGAGGGAGTCAAATGATTTCAAGGAGGAGGGATATAATAAATTATTGTTTAAAGGAGGTGTACTGTATGCTTATATGACAATCCAATGTACTTTGAGGGATGAAGAGTCATATGTTAAAAGGGAATTGCAGTTGCACACCAAGGGGTACATTCACTTAGTGAAATACGTCATGAAAGAAACACTGATTAGATTTTCTGGATGCCGTTACACAATTTCTTTCCATTTAAAGTCTAAGGAGTGTAATGCAAACATTCAAGATTTGTTATTACTTTATAAATTCTGGTATATTAACAAATCATATGTTTATTTTCCCTTGGTAGCATTAGAAACCTAGGCATATAATGCTATACAGACTCTGTGCTCTAAGTCCTATTGTGGGCTACCTAGCCACCCAAGGGTTTTTCTTTCTTATCTTACAGAGTATATAAGAAACTTAGAAATCCTGACATCTCTTGAATAGGGTTAGAAGATTGCTCATGCTTCTATAACTGTTTCACCTTTTAGCCAACTGTCCCTACTTGGTAGATAGTAGTGCTTTGATCTCTACATTTTTCAGCCTCTTGCAGTTGGGATTCTGGTCTCATCATTTAGCTGAAATTGCCTTATCCAGTGATTTCTTAATTACTAAATCCACTTAGCCTTTTCTTTAAATGTAATTTCTTCTAAGCTACTTTTTGATTTTCCCAGCAGTTATTGTCATATAGGAAGTTCTTTCCCAAATAGTTTGTTGAACTAGGTTATTGAATTTAGTTGGTTCTAATTCTTCATCTCACCTGTTCTCATGGATCTTTGCTATTTTTAAGCCAGTACCAAATAATTTTTTTAAACCCTTAGCTTTTCTTTTCTTTTAAATTTATTTGTTTACAACATTCAATTAGTACCAAATAGTTTTATTGAATATTGCTTTATAGTATAACATGAGGTCTGAAAATGCTATTCCCCAATTACTCCTTTTTTCACTGTTTCTCGAGAGATTCTAGACCTTTTGTTCCTCTGAATAAATTTTTGTTATAATTATGTCTAGCTTTATAAAGTATCCCCATGGTAGCTTGAGTAGTATAGCACTAAATGCATAAATTAATTCAAGTAGGTTCATCATTCTTTGTAGTACATTGGCAAGACTTAGTCATGAGCACTTAATATCCCCTCCAGTTAGTTAAATTGTTGATTATTTCTTTGAGAAGTATTTTATAGTTGTATCTATCTAAGTTTTAAAGTGGATGTTGCAGATTAACTCTAAGATATTGTTAAAGAAAGAGAAAAATCAAATTACTAAAATAATAGAAGGTAAAATCATAAACAAAAAGTAAAAAGGATTTTCAGAATCTATTTTACATAGTTATATCCTAGCAAAATTAAGAATTTGAAATAAAGAAATATCTAAAAAATTCATAAAATACCTAAATTAACAGAACAAGAAATAGAAATCTTAAACAATTTACTTTCAGGAAAAAAAAAAGAATTCAAACTACCTATAAAGGAACTAACTGCTCAGGAAAAATTTTCCTCACACAGACTGATTTATAAGTGAATTCTGTCAGATGTTTAAAGAATAACTTTAATAATAACTTTATTCTTAAATTACAAAATGCACACTACTTCAGTTTTCTTTTAACTATGAAGATAAGGGGGTTGGACTTGATGACTCAGAGTTACCTTCCATTTCTTAATCTTCGATTCTTTTACGAGAAAGATATACTCCTGATACCTAAACCAAGGTTAGGATAAAGCAAAGAAAGATAAACATAAAAATATCACTAGTGAATATCAGTTTAAAACTTGAAATAAAATCCTGACTGTCAAACTGTAGTAACATATAGAAAATTCGTGGTACAATGGATAAAGTACCAGGCGTGGAGTCAAGAAGATCCTGAGTTCAAATGTGACCTCTCAGACCTACTTAATAGCTGTGTGGCCATGGGCACGTCACTTAACCCTATTTTTGCCTCAATTTCCTCATCTTTAAAATGATCCGGAAAAGGAAATGGCAAACCACTCTTTGCCAAGAAAACCTCAAGTGAGGGTTTATGAATGATAACAAACTGAATCTTTAGGATACAAATGTCATTTAACTTTAGGAAGATAATATATTTATATTAATGAACATGTTAAAATTAATAAATATATTTTTAAAAAAACAGAGATGTCCATATTTACTGATACCTGTCAGGTTCCTAATAATAAAAATGAAGATTTAAAAATAGAATATTCCAAACCATAAAATTGTATTAGAGCATAATATTTATTTATGCTAAAAAAAAAAAAAAAGAAAACCTTACAAAACATAGGCAAAGAAGGGCCATTTTTTAATATGACAAAAAAATACATATCCCAAACCAAAAGCTAGCATTATTTGCAGTAGGAGCACACTAAAATCTTTCCCAAGAAGTGCAGGAAAAAAGCGGGGATGCGCCCATTCCCCACTGTTATTGGACATAGTTCTAGTAATAACCGTAATAAGGCAAGAGAAAGAAATTAAAGACAGAAAGGAAACAAAACTGTCTTTATCGGTTGATGACATGATGGTTTACTTAGGAAACCCCAGATAAGTCAGCAAAGAAATTAATTGAAACGGTAATTTCAGTAAAAGAGTAACTTAAAGAGTAAATCTACAAAAATCACCACTGTCCTTTTTCTTGGTTCTCATTCTTCTTGTCTTCCCTATAGCAGCTGACACTGTTGACCATTCCTCTTGCATACTCAGGCTTTAGTTTCCTCAACTAGAGGTTAGACTGGAAGGCTTCCAAGGTCCATTCTAGTCTTTTGAGCTTATAATTACTCTGTCTTTGACTTTATGATATTATTTTGATACTATAGTACTATTCTACTAGTCTGGTCATCCTTTCTTTTTGGGGGGTGGGCTTTCTAGAGAGGGGAAGGCAGGGCAATTGGGGTTAAGTGACTTGCCCAAGGTCACATGGCTAGGGGTGTGTGTGTGGGTGTATATATTGAGGTGTGAAGTGTCTGAGGTCAGATTTGAACTTAGTTTCTCCTGACTCTAGGGGCAGTGCTCTATTCACTGCACCACCTAGCCGCCCCAGGTCATCCTTTCTTAGTCCTTCCCGGATCATTATCCATGCCAAAACTTTGAATATACCTCAAAATTTTGTCCTGGGCCCTCTTCTCTTTGTTGTCTACACTCTCACTCTCTGTGATCTCATCTACTTCCATGAGTCAGTTTATCATATTTATGCAGATGAATATCAAATCTATATATCCTTCCCTAGTCTTTCACCTGAGCTGCAAACGCTGCACCACATACTAGTATTAGACAGTTTAAACTAGATGACCCATAGGCACTTTAGACTCAAAGAGAACTTCACTTTCCCTCCCTCAACTCACCAGTCTTCCTAACTTCCCCATTTCTGTCAAGACCACCACTATATTTTAACTTGTCCAGGTTTTCAAGCTAAGAGTCTTTTCAATAGAATGTGAGCTCCTTAAGGGCAGGGATAGTTTCACTTTTATCTTTTGTGTTCCTAGAGCACTTAATAAATGGGTTTTTTGTTTTTTGGGTTTTTTTGCTTTTTGGAGGGTGGAAGACAGGGCAGTTGGGGTTAAGTGACTTGTCCAAGGTCACACGAATAAATGCTTATTGATTGAGTGGCCCTCAGCTCTTTTGAATCTCTCTTTTTATATGCCAATTCTTATTGATTTAAATCTCTTCCATCTGTACCCTTTTCTTCACTTATATGGCCACCACCCTCTTTCAAGTCCTTATTATCTCTTTTCTGGACTATTACAGTAGCTTCCTAATTGGCCTTCCTGCCTCTAATCTATCTTCTTCATAACTACCAAAGTGATATCCTAAAGAATATATCTAACTATGTCATTTAGCTACTCAAGAAGCTTCAGTGGCTTCCTGTGGCCTCTGGGATAAGATATAAACTCATTTGTTTGGCTTTTAAGAGCCCTTCACAATCTTCCCCAACCTAATTTCCAAGGATTGTTACACATTATTGTTTCTTATGCAGCCAATTTGGGCTACTTGCTAATCTCTGTACATGATATTCCATCTTCCATCTCTTTGCTTTTGCACATTCTTTTCCCAGTATCAGGAATATACTCTCTCCTCACATCCCACATTCCTCCTAAAGTACCTAGTTTCCATCATGGTTTATTGCCTTAGAGGCCTTTCAAAGTTTTTCCAATTCAGAGTAACCGCTACCCTCCTCTCCAACACACACACACACACACACACACACACACACACCCCTACCTTACTTTATATTACCTGTATGAGTATGTGTATCACCAAATGGAAGCTTCTTAAGGGTTGAGAGCATTTTCTTTTTGTTCGTGTATGCCTAGAACCTAGCAGAATGCCTGACACTTAATAGGCATTTAATTGTTTTCTAACTAATTAATTGGATGGTAAGATTTTCCTTAGGCATAGTTTACAATAATCAGTATCATCTTACACTTATAAGGCACTTCATACTTTACAAAATACTTAAGTATAAAATGAAATACAGTACCCTTGTTGAGATTTTGTTTTGTAGTTCAGGAAATAAATTCAGAGAGATTGTGATTTGCCTAAAGTCAGAGAGCTAATTTGTGGCTAATCTAGGACGAAAACCCAAGTTTTCTTTCTACTATACCACAGGGAGTTTGTTAATTTTTATAAAAATTATTAAAACACATAAAAACTAATAAGCACATAAATATGTAATAAATAAGCACAGAGAGTCTATTTAAGTAGGAGATGCCATTATACTATACCTAGACATAATGCTATACCTTTCCCATTAATCTTTCATTGTTATTAAGCCCTGCTTAATTTTAACCTAGTTCTAGTTCCATGGTTGAGTAGAAATAATTTAACCTGAACCACTTCCCTCTTTAAAAATATGCATTTTTGTATAACTTTTTAATTTTAGACAGTTTTACCATTTTTTAGTGTTTTTAAATTTCTGTGGGCATTGACCTGGGTCATGGTTCCACATCTAGTGAAATGGGTCACTCAGAATCCAAGGGTTCAGTTAAACTGTTCTTTTAATAAAGACATTTCCAACAGTCCCCACTACAGAAAGATAAAAGTGATCAGCAAGGAAGTTTGTTGGGGTCTTTCAAGAGCTTCCTGCCAAAGTCCTAAAACTGTTTTTACATCCTCCTTACCCAGAGGACACATAGGTGTCCCAGATCAAGCTCTCCAGTGGCAAAGTCAACTCAAACTGCCCCAGGTCCGCCTCGTTGTTTCTCAGCTTACAATAGCTCCAGTTGGTCTTGTGTGAGAGGATGGAGGGATTAACCCCAGCCTCCCCCTTGGCTAGTGATACTCAGCATTTTTATTTCTTAACGAGCTAGTTTCTTTCACTATCTCCTAGTGTGAGGAAGACATTGGCCTTTCGGAGCCACATAATTGCTAACAGAGAGATTCCAGTTATGCAGTATATCTTTTCACTGGGTAAATGAGTCCCTGTGCCTGGATTCCCCCCCCAAAAAGGTTTCTTAGCCAGTCAACCATATCTTCAGTTTTTTAAAGCTAGAACTGTGCTATTCCTAATCTACACTAATTTGGTCCCTTAATGACACATCAGGGATGTGTCTATGACCTATCCTGCTTTATTATTTTTCTTCACACAAAAAACCCCTTTCATTTACATACTTTGTTTTTATATTACCTTCATTTCCAGATATATCCATCCTCCCTCCCTTACCCAGAGAGTTATTTATTGTAATACAGATTAAAAAAGAAAGAGAAGGAAAGCAAGCAACTCAGCAAAACTGACATTGCAGTTAAGTCTGACAATATATGCAGAATTTCATACTCATAATAACTTCTACTCTGCAAAGAAGGCAGGGAGGCATGTTTGCTCTTCTTTTATTCAGGGCCAAATTTGATCAGTATAATTATGCAGTGTCCAGCTGCATTTTGTAGTTTTTCTTCTTTCCGTTTACATTGTGATCATAGTATGTATATTTTTTCCTGGTTTTGCTTACTTTTGTATCATATCACATCAGATCTTCTTAGTCTTCTCTTTAATCTTCTATTCATCATTTCTGTCTACTTTTTTTCCAGTTCTTTATTACCACAAAAGTGCCACTATAAATATTTTGTTACATAATTTCAAAATCGCTTTCTAGAATGCTTGGACTGATAGTGTATTAGTTTGCCTTTCTTTCTACGACACTTCCAGCATGGACTATTTCAATCTTGTCATCTTTGCCAGTTTTCTGAACCTGAAGAGCTGCTTTGATTTACGTTCTTCTTATGTCTTCTATGGTCATTAATAACATAAATCTGTTGGGAGCTTTATTCTCTTTGTACTCTGACCACTTGTCTATTGGGAAACAATTCTCGATCTTGCATATTCGTGTTAGTCTTATTTCTTGGATATCAGGCTCTAGTTAGCAATATTTGATGCAGATTTTTTTCTTATTTGACAATTTCCCTTTTTATCCTACAACAGCTAGGTTGTACAGTGCATGGAGCCTGGAGTCAGGAAGACCTCAGTTCATATTTAACCTCAGATACTTAATTAGCTTTGTGACCCTGGGCTAGTCACACAGTTTGCCTCAGATTTCCGCCACTATAAAATGGAGATATTAATAGTACCTACCTCCCAGGGGTTGTTGTAAGGATCAGATTAGATAGTATTTAGAAAGCACTTAGCACAGTGCCTAGCATGTAGTAGCAGGCTCCATATAAATCCTTCCCTGCCCTCCCTCCTTTTCTTATCCTAATTGATAAGATTTTGGTCATCTAAAAGTTTTTCAATTTCATATGATCAAAGTAATCTATTTTATTTTTTGTGATCATTTTGCAACCCTTCTTTAGTTAAGAATTGTAACAGCAATGAAAAGGTCCTGATCTCGTTCTATTACCTTTTTTTTTTAATGGCATGACATTCAGGTTTAGTGTCTGTTTTAAGCTTATTGTAGTATATATTGTTACTGTTCATTTAGACCTAATTTCTGCCAAACTGCTTTGCAGTTTTCCTAGTTTTCTTATTGTATGGGGAATTTTTCCCCAGGTAATTTGTTTTCAGATTATTTAGCCATCTAAATTCACCAAAACACACCTTTCTCCTTCCCTAATCACAAAACATTTAAATAGAATATAACAAGGTTTTGAAACAAAATTCAAAGTGATTTCTTCATGGGCTTTTGTTTCAAGCAGCAATTTGTATAATCAGATTTCCCCTCCCCCCCAATTTTTTTTTCTTAATTATTTGATTTCTAAGTACAACAAGGAGACAGACCTGATGGCTGAAACCTCATGGGAATTAGTGCCTTCATCCAGACAAAGAGGCCTTAGGTTGGGGATTTTTAAAACTTTGTCCTGCATTTACCTATTTTACCCTTTTTATTCTCTTGTCTTTGCTTTTCCCTTCCTCTCTGACCCCTTCACAAACACAATTTACCCTCGCTGCCCTGTTGCTTGGCTCTATCATCCTTTCTCCTTAGTATCAGTTCTGTAGTCATACAAAATTACTTCTGTGTGCCTTCTTCTATACCAGCAATTTTCAACCTGTGGATTGCGACCCCTTTGGGGGGTCTAACAGTGCTTTCACAGGGGTTGCCTAAGACCATCGGAAAACACAGCTCCTCTATCAGTCTCCAGGCGGGTCCACCCACATGCAGATACGCCCACATACGAGTTATTAAAGGGTCACAGCATTAGGGACATTGAGAACCATTGTTCTATACCATCCTCTGTTCTGCCCTATTTTGACATATGGGGGGTCCTTATTATTCAAGCGTTTATAATCCAAGGATCTGCAGTTCTGCTGGTGCATTTTGTTTTTAGTGTGGACTTACGGTTTTATAGGTGTAGTAAATCGCTAATGAGGAATCTCCTTCCAGTGCATATTGGCAACTGTTCTGCAACTTAAAGTCTTAGGTGGTTGGCTGGGGGCACTAAAAGGTTAAGACATTTGCCCGTATGTGTCAGAAGGGGGGCTTTAGTCCTGCTTTCTTCACTCTGAGGCCTTTCTCTATCCATTATTCCCTAGGAAGTTGCATGGAGAATTGAAAGTGGTTATACTTTTTAAAAAATTCACTATTGAATTCACCAACCAATTATAAAAATGATTTCCACTCATATATCTCCACCCACTTAACACTGGCTGTCACCAGCCATTATGTCGGCATCTTTTATGGGTAAATCTCTTTACTGAAAGACAATAGGTACTTCAAAAAAACTGATTTGAATAACAAAACATTAAGAAAGGCTCTTGGGAAAATTGGTAAAGCACTTGAATGTTTTTGTAACTGTGGCCCTCTTTATGATCTTTCTGCAAAGGCAAATGTGAAAGATGTGTTATGCTGTCATAAAGCTTGTCCCCCAAAATGCAATACCTGATACATCCTTAACTCATCTAGAGAATTCATACATGGTTCTAATTATAACTTAAATTTTATTAAATCTAAGATAAAAAATAAACTTATTTTCTTGATTTTTAGTTTCATTTTTCATAACAAAGTTCCCATCAAAACTTTTTACAATTTACCTCTGAAATGTTGGTCTTCATTTTAAGGACATTTACTTTTTGGCCTTTTTGTGGTACCAACTGTTCTTGAATAATGAAGACCTCCTGCATACATAAATTCAGAAACTTGAGTTTATAGTTGCATCAAGATCTTTATATTTTAGTGGTGATTTATATGTGTTTTTTTAATTGTGGCTGACAATAATTAAGCTGAACTTAAATACCTTTCAGATTAGAGGAGGGCAGAGTCCATTAGTTATCTTCTCCCAGCACAGGGATCTGACATATGCCTATTCTATTTATTGTTTCAGATTGTCAGTCCAAGCTTCAGAATGAAGAGTCAACACCTAAAAATGAAATGTCCAGAGTAGAACCTCCAGCAGTGGTATCAGGAAGATTCATAGGTGACGTTGCTGAGAAAACCAAATACAAAGAGGCACATGACCATGAGAGTACGTTACAAAGGCAGTGGGAAAAACCTATAGGAGAAAGAACAAGGAAATACTCTTTCCAAGAAACTGGGTCAAGGGAAGTCTCAAATTCAATCCATAGTAAACTCTGCCCAGGAGAGAGATGCTATAAATGTGTTGAGTGTGGGAAAACATTCAATAATAGCTCAGACTTTAGTAAACATCAGAGAATTCACACTGGGGAGACACCTTATAAATGTAAAGAATGTGAGAAAACCTTCAGAAGCAAAGCCAGCCTCATTCAGCATCATAGAATCCACACTGGAGAGAAACCATACCAATGTAATCAGTGTGGAAAAAGCTTCAGTCAGCAAGCGGGTCTTATTTCACACCAGAGACTTCACACTGGAGAGAGACCCTATAAATGTAATGAATGTGGAAAAACCTTCAGTCATAGTTCAAATCTTATTAAACATCAGAGAATCCACTCTAAGGAGAAGCCTTATCATTGTAGTAAATGTGAGAAAGCCTTTTGTACTAAGTCAAACCTTTCTCAGCACCAGAGAGTACACATGCCAAAGGGAGAAAAACATGGCAGATATGGGGAAAACTCAGAATTTGCTTATTCCTTATTAAATGTCAAAGAAGGCGCCCTGGGAAAAAACTCTACAACATAATAAGTCTAAGAAAAATTTAAGTAGTAGTTTCAGCTTCAGTCACAATAAGTACTACATGAGAGTTAGAAGAATAGAACATTCCCAGAAGCAAAGACTAAGCGGAGAATAATTATTTTTCTGGTTGATGGCTCTGAGAAGGCCCACAGACCTGATCCATAGTAGACAGAAGCAGAGAGGTCTTAAATACCCTACCTGCTCTGTTTCTCCCCAACATATACACACTACCCCCATGCTTTTATAGTTCCTGTAGAAATTAGGATGGGGAATCAATGAAGAATAATTAAGATCTTAAGGTAACCGCCAAACAGAATGCTACCTAGTAACTAACTGGTGACTTCTGGCTACCACCCAAGGGAATCCAGGTTTATTTCACTTTAGACCATACCTTTGAGATCTTGGCCCTTCTCCTATTACTTCTCTGGTACTTTATCTGCCCTGAGTATTAGTGTAGCGGTTGGTAAGGGTACCATTGCCTGGAAATTGCTAGAAGACCTTAGCCAGCAGCTGAAAATACCTGTTGAGAAGAAGTAGGGCTAATCCTTCAAGAATAAGGTTTGACCAGAAAGGATTTGTTTCTCAAACGTAGATATGTTTCGCATACTTCATCATTAGGACAAAGGAAAATAAATAGAGAGAAGAGATACAAACATAAAGACTATAGTTTCTTCCTCGTACCACTTGAGAGCTAAAAAGACTAGAAAAATATATAGCAAGAAAATGGAGAAGCCACTGGTTGTTCAAAAAAGTCATATGACTATATGACTAAGTCATATCCTATAAGTATGACAGTCACAGTATTCTTAATGTAATTAATAATAACTAAAAAAATAATCTACAGTGTTTTAGTGGCCTGAAATCTGGGAACCATGTACTCACTTCAGGATAGATCTGACACCAAGATCCAGGATGAGTTAAGAAAGAAGCTTTCGGTTTAGGTTTGGGGATAAAACCAGGGTTAGACTAACAGGTGATTTGTAACAGATAAGGATTAATAAAAAAGAGAGAATGAATTGTACCTAAGTTGCCTTTTTTTCCCTTTAAAGCTTATTCTGCGTATTCGTTTCTAAATATTGCAGTCTTTAAAGGTTTTGTGTTTAACTGCTTTAATTGTCATATACTTCAAGTTATCTGCAGTTTCGTTAGTATGGGTACTCCCTTTACTGATGCACATCATGACCTCAGCCTCTTCACTGATAAGATTGCAATCTCTCAATTTTGTAGATGGTCTTCAAGAGTTGCTGTGGCCAAAAAATATATATAACCGTGTAGTCATGCTAATAAACCTGTAACCTTGCTGATTAGCATCTTTGAACTTACTTATGCTGCCCTTTGATGATAGTCATTCACTTAAAGCTTTTCCAGCTTGCTGTAGGGCCTAGGAGAGCTTATACTATGCTAGTACAGGTTTTGAAACTCCAGTCACCCCATGCTATAATAGGAGTTCACATACATGTATGTGTATGTTTTCTTTATATTTATTTGTATGTATCAGTATATATTGCATATATATATAATATACATAAACACATTTTTTAATCTAGTACGTTAATGGTTGTAATTGCATTTTCACTTAACAGCAGGGTCATGGGCATAGCAGTGGGCCAGAGGAACCAGATGGGATGTCAGAATGAGAATGACAAAAAAATGTTTGGGCAGCATAAACAATAGAAATCAATAAATACCAGAGGATTGAGCCAAACAGCTTATCTGAAGTCTTTACAGATATGTAGCAATCAAAAAACCTGCAGGAGGCATGCAAACAAAGAAATGCAGGCGGACAGAAATGAGGAGGTCCAGAGGAATTGGGAGAAAGGGGGATGGATATGGCAGTAAAAGCAAGGCTTTTTAATTAGGAAGGTTCTCAACCTTCCTAATGCCGCGACCCTTTAATACAGCTCCTCATGTTGTGTGACCCCCAACCATAACATTATTTTCGTTGCTCCTTCATAACTGTAATTTTGCTGCTGTTATGGATCATAATGTAAATATCTGATACGCGGGATGTATTTGAATTGAACATAACCCCCAGGTTGAGACCCATTGCTCTAATACTTAGGAAGCTTGCTCTCACACCTTAATGACCCTAAACTAGAAGCTTATGATAGTGATCAAAAACATAAGCAGGATATGAGGAATAAGCATGACTGAATCCTAGGATCAGCCTTTGGGCACGGACAGGGGCACCACCACCTGCTGTCACAGACCCTTCATTACAGACCCAAGGGCTCGGTAGGGTGAATGAACCTCTTGAAATTTGAATATACAGATGTAAGCATCGAGGGCAAACATTTCAAACGGGCAGAACTGAAATAGCTTTTCAACTGATTCAAGAGATCTAAGATTGTATTTTGGCACTGTTTCAGAGCCTCAATTTCCTTAACGATAAAAATGGAGATAACGCATATATCACCCACCTCACGGTTTTGTTGTAAGGAAAGCACTTTGAACATCATAGTGATTACCAACCTTTGAATTTGACTGGGCAAATGTGGGAGGGGAGGTGAAGGGAGCATAAAGAATTGAGTGAAGTGGCTTGGACACCCAAAGATAATAATTGTAGGGAAATGGGAAATATAACAAGGAATTTGTATTCAAAAAGAAGTCTTGGATGCCTCTTATCTCAGTTAAGTTGGAGGTGAGGTCACCTTATCCAGAATGCTGAATGGAGTAGGATCAGGAGCAGTTTAGGATTAGAGAAGACAGGGAATGAGAAGAGAGGTATGTTATAAAGTCAGTGAGATTAATAGTACTGTTGCTTAGATGAAAGAGGACAGCATGGATGAATGAGACAGACCATCAGAATTTTGTCTTCTGGCAGCATGCAGGACTTTTTAAGTGTCAAATCTAATAATGGCCTTTCTCAGTCTTGATTCTCTTTAATTCCTCTGTGGCATTTGACAGTGTTGATTACCTTCTCCTGGATACTCTTTCTGTTTCCTTTTCACTCCCGGCCCCTTGCTTTCCCACCTCATTCCTCAGCCTGATCCAGCAACCTGAATCCCGGACAGTACCTCCTGTAGGGAATGCAGGACTGATCCTTCAAGGGAGGCTATTTGGCTTCCTTACTGTTTAACACAAGAGAACTGGAGCCTGTAGAAAGCCTTTCTGATCTGATGGCTTTGGGGGTGAAGAGGAAAGTAGCATTTTATTAGAGTTAATGCCCATTTTTAACTTTGTAAAACACACTTGTAAAGTTATTTTTTATTTCATTTTATGATTCATCGAGGTGCCTCGATACATTTCAATCCAGAAATCTGAATTACTAGTGGCATTTGTTTGGCCTGGGCCAAAATATTTTGTGTAGTTAATGATTAAATTCATTTTTAAGTGGAAGGAAGGATGTTGTGGCAGACAGGGAGTCTTGTTTGGTGGCATGGCCAGGTAGAGGATTTTGGCTTTCTGAAACAAAAACATTTTCTGAGGGAAACCCTTTAAGTGGGATAAGGAGAATGCTCTCATTCATCCTGTGGGATTGACCTGATAAACATGCTTGAGGATTTTAATGGGATGACAAAAATGTTCTCTGGCTTTTATTAATAGTTAATAGGCAACTGGGCAGCTCGGTGGTGTAATGAATAGAGTGTGGTGCTTGGAGTCAGGAAGACCTGAGTTCACATCCAACCTCAGGCATTAGCTATGTGACCCTGGGCAAGTCACTGTTTGCCTAAATTTCCTCATCTGTAAAATGAGCTGGAGGAGGAAATGGCAAACCATTCCAGTAGTTTTGCCAAGAAAACCTCACAGTTGGACATAACTGAACAACAACAAACAAAATTAGGCAATTAAAAGGAGAATTAAATAAGCTTTTAATCTTTAAAAAATTGGACCTTGAGGGCAGAGGAGTGGTCAATAGACCCACAAAAAAAGAGTGTTCATGGAGGTAGGGACTAATGTTATGGGGGGGTGCATGATCACTGCCCTAGAGATTTCTCTGGAGAATGTATTAAACCCTGCCAAGATTGGGTTTATAAGGGAAAAGACTAGCAGTAGGAATAATAGTAAGTGAGAACTAGAACTCACATTGAGCTATCTTACCCTGTTACTACTCCCTTGCCTTCTCCCTATGTTAATGCCCAAGGATTGTCATCCTCTGGAGGTAGAGATTTGATGGACAATGAGTAAGCAATGGCTAATAAGAGTGTAAGCTAATTGCGATAGTTCAAATTTTTTATCAGTACAGAGCACCATTGGCTGGGAGAGTTACAGCTCTTATATTCAACTGAATCAGTGGAAAACTCTGGATGGAGATTGCCCTTTCCCTTTATCCTTTTCTAGGTGGATAAAATGGAGAGTTCTGTACACTTCAGCTCCATAAATATGAATTTTCAAAAGAAATGGGGCTGGTAGACTGGATTTATGCTTCCTTCCTGGGAATATATAAGGAATCCTAGGACTCCTTATTCCTTTCTACCAGCTTCTTGAAATATAATTAGATCCTGCCTTTTGGGAGCAGCCTCACCTGAACTGGGTCAGAGTTTAACTATGGGCTTTTCCCAGCCTGAACCATTCACCACTATGCATGCCTGGGCAAATAGATTTGAGTGAGAGAAGCTGTCTATATAAGTAGGTGCTCTGAACATGATGCAAGGAGGCATGTCACCACTGCTATTTTAGATAGGCAAGTGATGATGATACCCTTTTCCATAAGGAAATTTAGATCTGGCTTTTGAAGCATGGGATCACCAAGATTGTTTCACGGTTAATACATGGTAGTGTTAGTAAAATTCCACCAGAAGATTTAGAACCAGGGCACTATGACTTGCCAGTAGTAGGATATCCTCACCCACTTAGGACAAGCCTACCTGATTATTCATAGTCACTCATTTTGTATAACTGTGGAGGACTGTTGAAATTAGCCTCCCTAGAGCAATGATTCCCAACATTTTCTGTTCCCTTCAACAACAACGAAAACAGAAATGTGAGCCTCTCAGGGACTGAATACGGCACTTAGAATATTCTCTTGGATTTACTTACCTGCTTAAAATAACTCAGTAGATAACCTTTGCCCCCAAAAGCTCCAAATAACCATAAAATCTTATTCTACCTCCATGTATATAAATATACATAAAATAAAAAATTATCAAGTTCTGATTAGAAAATAGTTACAAATATTTTACATGGGACATTCTGTAAGAATTAAAAGAAATAATCGAGCAAGACCTTGTGTTTATTGTAAGATTTCACATTAAATTTGTTTCACCAGTATTGTTGAATGTAAATGTTTTAATGAAATAAGTTATAAACTTGGGAAGATATTATAATAACCACATATGAACTTAACTTTGATAACAAACTTTTTTATTTGAACAAAGGTTTGCAATACTAGGCTCAACACCAGACAGACAGTCTTATTAAATCTGGTTTCACATCTACTTTATTTATTTATTTCGACTTAAAACAAGAATAAAGTGAAAATACTTGTTCATACAACACGTGATGGACAATGGTAGAATTTTATAAATTCTTGATGAAAGATGGAAATTCATCATTTTTAGCCACCTAAACAACCAGTTAAACTAGTTTATATAAAATACTTTTCTACTGGCTAATGACAAGCACTCTATTGAACAGTAAATGCACTTAAAGTTCAGTTGCATATATGGTTTTGTTTTTAATAACATTTATATAGAAACTAACCTTTGTAAGGAAAGAATCTCTTCAGAAATGACATTTTTCTCTTTTACAACTGGCACATCAGATACATTACTAAAATTGACTAATGTTACCAGTGATTTTATTTGAAAACCCACCAGATGGAAGATAGGGAAAGTGGAACGTAACAGGCATTTAGTAAGCCTGTTAGTACTCTGTGCCAGGCACTTAACAAATATTAAATCATTTGATTCTCACAATTCTGTCAGGTAGGTGCTATTATTATTACTGTTTCACAGTTGAGGAAACTAAGGCAAATGAAGGTTAAGTGACTTGCCTAGGATCATGCACCTTGTAAATGTCTGAGATCGTATTTGAACTTGAGTCTTTGTTCCCGACTCCAGGCCCAATGCTCTATCCACTGACTGTGCCATCTAGCTGCCTCTGATATAGTAACATAGAGAATAAGTTTAAACCATAAAACAGCCTTAATACTGAAATGGGAGGCAGTATTAGGTTTGTTTCTCTAGAACATTTTGTGATGGCTTCCATTTAGTTTGTAATGTAAAATTAGTTTGTAACCCAACAATCATGGTCTTCAAACATCCTGACATATGTGCTATAAGAAAGCAAACATTCATAATATCTTGATCATATAATTACATAGCTAATGAGGTATGATTACAGAATCACAGAGGAACATGGAAGCTACTTTGGTATGTGTACAAAATGCAAATGAGAGTCTGCCTGGGCATCTGACCATCTACTGAGAATCAGCTTGTATTTGAATGTCTGAGGTGTTTTAGAACAATTTGATGAAAGGTTGAGAAACTGCAAGAAACAAACCTGTAATGCTTTAAACACACAACATATAGGCAGTTATTTACTGCTTTAAGGTGCCATTAAAGAATTTGTGGTGTGAACTCCTTAGACCGTCATCACAAACCCCCATGGAGTTCACAGAACACTAAATGGGAATCATTGCCCTAGGGCAAGAGCTGAAGTTTCCACACCACTTGGGCTGTGGGGGCCTGAGTCACTCTAGCTTGGAAACGGGGGAAAGCACCACATCTATAAAAGGGACCACTCAACAGATCCATAAAGGTATACCTGTTACTGTTTAGAAGAGAAAGACAACTGAGGGAAAGGAACACCTTTGCTGCGGCAGAGATAGGTGGGAGATCCCCTGTTTGAGGCTCCTTTGTGGTAACCAATCAGTAGACAAATAGACAAATGTGGTAGGGAAATTATCTTCCAGGGTCCCTTGCCACATAAGATTAGGCCGCTTCTTTCCCTTAAAAGGCATTAAAAGTGTCCTTGAAATTTAAAGGCTTAGACCATTGACATAGTTTCATGGTTGCCCTAATACAAAAAAACCCAACACATGAGGAGCTCTAGCTGCTTCCTTGGACTTGACAAGTGAATCCACCAGAGGCAACACAGAAGCAGAGAACTGCTGCTGAAATAAATCAAGGCTATATCTTCACAAAATAATCTTTCCCTCCTGAATGTCTTTTCCCTGCTATAGATAAGTATTTTGTTAACTATCAGATCTCCTGCAAGTGTTTCACTTTATTACAATGAGGCTGCATTGGCTAAGTCAGGTCAGGTCTACAACTGCATGAATATTATGAGGTCCTAGAAGTTGCTCCCTGTGTGGATTTCTATTTTATTAGCTTCTATCTTGGTTGTTGTGGATAAGGAAGAATAAGAGCTTGTGGAATTGACCGTTCCATGTAATTATTATTACATTGTTGTTATTATCCCTTTTCCACTCCAACTACTGACCTCCTTGACTTCAAGTCCCAACTAAAGTCCCAGTTTTTATTAGAAGCCTTCCCCCAAACCCTTTAGTGTCTTCTATTAATTATTTCCTATTTGTCTTATATAGAACTTGCTTTGTATATATTTGTTTGCATGTCATCTCCCCCATTAGAATATAAGTTCCTTAAGTACAAGGACTGTCTTTTGCTGTATTTTGTATTGCCAGTACCTGGCACATAGTAGGTACTTAATAAATGTTTACTGATTACTTCCCCAATAGAATAAAAAGGAAGCCCAAAGACATATTAGAATATTTGGCTTTTGGAGAATCCATATTCCTCACCTATTTATTATTTTGATGTCCCTCACTAGGTAATTCATAAGACTATTTTTTTTTTTGGAGGGGGGAAGGCAGGGCAATTGGGGTTAAGTGACTTGCCCAAGGTCACACAGCTAATGAATGTTAAGTGTCTGAGGCCGGATTTGATCTCAGGTTCTCCTGACTCCAGGGCAGGTGCTCTATTCAGTGAGCCACCTAGCTACCCCGAGACTGCCTATTTTGAGTGGGAGCTGGAACATGCTTTATAACCTCGTCTGCCAGGCAATGTCTTTCCATGAACCTTTATTTATCCTGTGGGGCCTTGTTAGAGGCCGCTGTCCAAAAGGACCAGACTGAGCGGAGCCTTTGATCAGCACCCTGAAGCACCATTCACTATACCAATTTTGAAAAAATAGTTCCTTGCCTATTATTGGGCTCTGGTTAATACTCAATGGATGATGCAACCCTTCATCTATAGCTGCTCCTTAGATGATATAATATGGTTCCTCTAACAAGATTGGTGGGGCACAAGAAAGTTTCCTTTGTCAAATGGAAATGATACATCTAAGATTACGCTCACCCAGGTTGTAATATTGCTAGAGGCTGAGACATCTAGGCCCAGCCCCAATGTTTTCCCTCCTCTACTAGGCCCATGGGCCCCCACCTATGTGAACCTCGCTCTTGAGGAACATTGTTTTGCTTGGTTCAGCAATGGCTCTGCCTTTCATGAGAGGTATACTCAGATGGACCTTGGCTATTAGTGAAATAACTAGGGAAACTTTAGGGGTGGGATACCTGGAAAGTCTTCCAAGGGGGCCAACCTATGAGCAGCAAGGACACGTGAAAAAGCCTTGAGGGATGGAGCAGTCAAGATATTAGTACTGATTCCTTATAGGTAGTTATAAATTCGAATGGTCTAAAGCCTGGAGATAATGGAATTGGACAGTTGGAGGTCAGAACCAGTGAGGGAATTCTTCAGATGTCTTCTAGTACATAGTTTTTGTAAGGCGTAGTGCCCATCAGAAACTTATCTGATCAGGGTGACTACTTCTGAACACAGTCCTAAGTCACCATCTCCAGACTTCTTTCCTTATTCCATCCTTGTGTATAGCCACGTGGACTTTGAGATTTATGTCCCATTAGAAGGTTCTTTATGGCCTTTTAATTGCCAGGTTTCCTTTCCCTGTGACGATCTAGAAAGGACTTGGGGGCCCAAGGGTAGAATTTTTAAGAGGTGCCTTGCTCTTTAATAATAAGGGAAGGTAAAACTCTTTTTATAATCATGATGGTGGATAGTGACGCATAGTAACTTCCACTCCCAACTCAGGTTCCACGAATTGCATGTGAGATGTCTGTGACCTTGTAGCTGCCTTGATACAAATCACCTAGACCTGCAGTGGGGAGCATTGATGGCCCTGGAGGTGTTGTCACCCCTGCTGTGGACTCGTGTTCTTGGCATTACTCCCAGCCCCAGGATCTCATTTTAGAAGACCCATCATAAACTGAAATCGCCCGCCTCTCTTTAAAGACTATTTATTTTGTTCCACACTTCTATTATTCACAATTCTGTAACGTTATTTGTGTTAGGTTCCTCCTCCAATGCTACTTACACAAAGGCTGTTTTGTTATTTCAGTGCTGAAAGTTAAAAATTTGTGGGACTTTGCCACCAAGAGGTGAAATGTATTGAGAAGGATACTCTTTTTGAAATTCTATAGCTGATCTAACCTTGCTACTGTTCCTTTTGGTGATTGTACTGGATATGGACAGCAAGTACGATGGGGAGTGGGGGAGGAGAGGGCTATTGCTAGGGGGAATGGTCAGCATGCCATGAGTGCTTAGGGCAGGAGTATATGTCTGGCTCTTCCTCATCCTCCATAGGCTTTTATACCTTCTCCCTTCCTTTCCTTTTCCCTTCCTCTTGGGACCCACCTAGGGCCCATGGATCCAGTGCCATGTTCCGGGTGTTCTCTTAAAGGATTAGAGAAGCTTCCTTGATGCCTGAAATATAAAAGGTCAAGCTTAAGGGAAATTACGGTCAGAAGTTTTTTTTTTTAATTTGCTATTAGTTTACAACATTCTATTATTAACATGCTATTAGTTTACAACAAGTTTTTGAGTTCCAAATTTTTTCCCCCACCCTCTTCCCCTTCTTCTCCCCAGGGAGGCATGCAATATGATATAGGTTCTACATATACCTTCACATTAAATATTAGTCACCTTGTAAAGAAGAATTATAACCAATGGAATGAATAACGAGGAAGAAGAAACAAAACAAAAAAGAGAAAGAACAAGTCATTTGCTTCAATCTGCATTCAGACTCCATAATTCTTCTCTGGATGTGGATAGTCTTTTCCACCATGAGTCATTTGGAGTTGTCTTATAATCTTGCGTTGCTGAAGGGAGCCCAGTCTATCAAAATTAGTCATCACAGATACACTGTCTGTAATTGTGTACAATGTTCTCCTGGTTCTGCTTCCCTCCCTCAGCATAGTTTATGTAAGTCTCTCCAGGCTATTATGAAGGCCGTCTGCTCCTCATTTCTTATAGCACAATAATAGTCCATTACATTCATATACCACAGCTTGTTCAGCCATTCCCCAATTGATGGGCATCCCCTTGATTTCCAATTCTTTGCCACCACAAAAAAAGCTGCTATAAATATTTTTGTACATACAGGTCCTTTTCGCACTTGTATGATCTCTTTGGGATACAGTCCTGGAAGTGGTATTGCTGGGTCAAAGGGTATGCACATTTTTATAGCCCTTTGGGCATAGTTCCAAATTGCTCTCCAGAATGGTTGGATCAGTTCACAACTCCACCAACAATGCAATAGTGTTCCAATTTTCCCATATCTTCTCCAGTATTCATAATTTTCCTGTTTTGTCATCTTAACCAATCAAGGTCAGAAGTTTTACTGGTGCTTCTGCTGCCTTCTGAAGAATGTTTTCTTGATCTAGAATGGCCAATTGTTATTGGAATTAATATCCTTGAACTTTGGAGGTTTTATTCTTTTAGTCTCTTTTTAATAAAGTTCTCTCCAGCAACTTCACTCCTGACTTTTCCCGGGAAGCTTGATCTACCTCTGGACTTCACACACTAGAAACACATTCCTCCCCTGAGCCTCTTTATCTGATTGGCTGGTTCCTTCCAGAATCTGTACTTTAAGGAGTGTGTCCAGGCCAACCATTCCTCTTCAGGCTGCACTGTCTACCATGCCCCTGAAATGGTTACCTTCACCCTACTCCCCCCACCTCAACCTCTGCTCTTCAGCTATGTATTGTCTTCTCTGATTAGAATATAAGCTCTCAGAGGTAGAACGGGGTAAATTATTTCACATAAAAGAGGCAAGAAAAAGCTTTTACAGTGAAGGGGAAGAGGGATGAGGTGAGAGGGAATGAGTGAACCTTACTCTCATTGGATTTGGCTTAAGGAGGGAAAAACATATACACTCAATTGGGTGTGGAAATCTATCTTACCCTACAGGAAAGTAGGGGGAAGGGGACAAGAGAAGGGAGGCAATAGAAGGAAGGGCAGATTGGGAGAAGGGGTAATGAGAAGCAAACACTTTTGAGGAGGAACAGGGTCAAAGAATAGGATAGGATGGAGGGAAATACAGTCTTTCACAACATGACTATTATGGAAGTGTTTTGCATGACTACACATGTACAACCCATATCAAATTGCTTGCCCTCTCAATAAGGGTGAGCAGGGAGGGAGGAAGGGAGAGAATTTGGAACTCAAAAGTTTTAAAAAACGAATGTTAAAAATTGTTTTTATGTGTAACTGGGAAATAAGATACACAGGCAATGGGGTATAGAAATCTAGCTTACCCTACAGGAAAATAGAAGGGGAAGGGGATAAGAGAAGGTGGGGGTGATAGAAGGGAGGGCAGATTGGGGGAGGGGTAATCAGAATGCAGGCCATCATGGGGTGGAGAGAGGGGAGAGATGGGGAAAAAATTTGGAACTCAAAATCTTGTGGAAGTGAATGTTGAAAACTAAAATAAATAAATGAGGGGGAGAATATAGGCTCTTAGAGGGCAAAGACTGTTTTGTTTTGTTTTGTTTTGTTTTCTGCTTATATTTGTACTCCCATCACTTAGCATAGTGTCTGGCACGTAGAAGTGCTTTTATTGCATTTTATGGTCCATGACTGCTTTATTACATTTTTAAGATAAATTTTTATTGATTATCTTTTGTTTTTACATCACCTCAATTTCCTCCTACATCCCTCCCCTTCCATTTCTCCCAGAGAGCCACCCCATATAATCAGCAAAAACAGTCAATACATTTAAAAAGCCAAAAAATATATGCAGTATTTCATTCTACGAATCTCTCACTTTGCAAGGGAGGGGAGGGGGAAGCATACTCTTCTATCTCTTCTTTGAGGCCGGCTTGTTATTGGTGATTCAACAATATTCAGTTTGGATTGTTTTGGGCTCACTGTGTGCATTATTTTCTTGGTTCAACTTCACTCAGCATCAGTTTGTATAAATCTTTCCATGTTTCTCTGTATTCAGCTTACTCATCATTTTTTCCAGTAGAGTAATAGTCCATTACATTCATGTACCTCGGTTTGTTTAGCTACTCCCCCGGTGATGGGTATTTACTTTACCTTCAGTGCTCTGCTGTCATGATAAGTGCTGCTCAAACATCTTTTGGTGTATATGAGAACTTTATGCCAGTCATCGGCACTGAAAATTCCTCCAACTGTTTAAGCTTTTGTTATTTTCCTGAAGAACATTTTGGAATTGACTCGATACAAGTATTTTTTTTTTAAATATAAGTGCTTTGGTAGTTTAACCTCCACATATTTTATTCACTATTTAGAATAAATTACTCCTTTCTACTATTCCCTTTTGGATTCTGTGATTATTATTATTTTTCTTTCTTTCTTTTTGCTTTTTGGAGGGGGGAGGGCAGGGCAGTTGGGGTTAAGTGACTTGCCCAAGGTCACATGGCTAGTAAGTGTATCAAAGTGTCTGAGGCGAGATTTGAACTCAGGGCCTCCTGACTCCAGGGCTGGTGCTCTGTTCACAGCACCACCTAGCCACCCCCGATTATTATGATTTTTAGGGGTTTATTTTGTTTCCTGCTACTTTGCTAAAGCTATTAATTGTCTCAGTTAGTACCTCTGTTGATTCCTTGGGATTTTCTAAGTAAACCATCGCCTCACCAGTAAATAGGGATAATTTTATCTCTTCTTTGCCTATCTTTATGCTAATAATTTCCTTCTTTTGTATTGGTGGTGCTAGCATTTCTAGAATTTTATCAGACAGTAGTGGGGAGAGTGGGCATCCTTGCTTTACTCCTTTATTTATTGAGAAAATTTCTAATTATATAGTACATTTGCTTTTGATTTTGGATAGATATTTTTTATGATATTAAAAAAAAAGGTCCCTCCAAATTTACACTTTATAGGTAGGTTGTTGCTGTTTTAGCATAAAAGAGTGTTATACTTTGATGCATTTTCTGCATCTACTGAGAAAATCAGATGGTCTTGTATGTTTTTATTTTGTATAATTAATTATGTTGATTGTGTTCCTAATGTCGAAGCATTCTTGCATCCACAGTATAAATCCATATTTGTCATAATGAATGACACCCTTCCCCAATCTCCCATGCTACTAGCAGCAAAGACAAAAACACAGGCTCTAAAACAAAACCCACCACTACACCGTTTCCCCCTCAACTTTTTCCAGTGGTGTGGAGATCCCACCTCTAGACTGCAGAAGTTTGCTTGGGCCTTTACAGTTAGCTTAGCCACAGCCCTAAAGGAGCAAAAGCCTGTCAGGGGCTGCAGCTCAGAAGCACCAGTACTGCAAAGCTCTATACAACCTGTGTAGGACCAGAGAACTGAAGAACTGAGGGACAGGTCACAAAGACAGGACACTATGCATATGGGAGACTGTGCAACACTCTACCAAGCCTAAGAGAAAGAGCACAGCATCCAGCTGGGGCCATTTCTGACTGCCCAAAAGGGGCAGAGTCCTAGCCTGGTCTGGTGAACTGTGAGTTTGCCCAGTGTGGCAGACACTTTGAGATCCATCCCTCTAGGAAATGTTATCAGAACAGAGGGCATCAAGGACTAAAAGTTAAGGAAAATAAGGGAGAAAAAGATTGAAAATACCAAAGATTTCAGGAAGAAGAAATCTCAAAAGATTTTGAACATAGATAAATCAACATGAAAAGCAGTAACAACAGAAAGAAATATAGTCTCTATATCCAGGAAACAAAGTCAGGAACCTATAAATAAATACTTCAAAATAAAGAAAAATGATACAATATTTGTTGAGACAGGGAAATCTGTGGAATTTGAGAAGAACACGAAACCACAAAATACTGCTCCTGAGTTGTTTAAAAGAGAAATAGTAATTACAAGAGCAGAATTTATGTCCTGCACAGCAAAATTAACGAGCAGAATAGGAAAACTTGAATCTGCAATGGTAAGCCTAATCAAAAAAACAATAATAGAGAATAAAAACAAAGAATGCAAAAACATAGAAGGGAAAGACAACCTAGAAGAAGATAAGCAAAAAAGAATAACATTTAAAGAAACTATGCTCACTTTGCAAGCAAAACCTAGATCTTGAAGTCAAGATACTGAGAGACAACCAAAAAACTAATGCCATAACTAAAGGAAATAATAGAACTGCCTAGAAATTCTAAACATAAATAATGAAATTATAATTGAAAGAATTCATAGATCACCTCCAGGAAAAAACCCAAGGCTGAAAACTCCAAGACAGATAGTGGTTAAATTTAACAATTCAATTCAGAAACAACAAGTTCTTCAAGTCATCAGGAGGAAGAGCTTCAAATCCAAAGGAAAAGGCTTTTGAATAATACAAGACTATTCAGCACCCACTAGAAAAAGGAGGAGGGAATATTCTGAAGAGCAATGGAGGTCAGAATGCAGCCCAGGGTGACATATCCTGCAAACAGGAACTTAACCATATAGGACAAAAGAAGAGTTTAAAACAATTTTTAGAAAGAAAATCAGAACTGAAGAGATTATTTGCTTCTCAAACATCCCAAACAACAAAAGTACTAGAGAGAATAAATGCAGACAGCAACAGAGTAACAACAGAATAAACTTGGAAGAGACTTCTTTATAAATGTACACAAGGAGACAGAAATAAAGGCAGAAATCTGGTAGAGTTATCAATGAAGAGGTGAATTTGGTAACACCCTACTTGCAGGTGAATCAGTGTTTCTTTTTGGGGACTACATTGCAACATGGGAGGCTACATAAAGGTAAGGAGGGGGAGCAGAGGAAAGAAAGGAACGTGTGATGCACCAGGGTCAAATCAATCAATGGCTAGCAATGAGGGAAAGTGACCTGTGTGGTCTCAGAAAGAGAAAAACCTTACAGGGGACTGGGTGAGGTGGAGGAAGGAAAGATTCAAAAGGGAGGGAAAGGAAGGAGGCCTTATTTTGGAAGTAGAAGTGGAAACATCCATATTTTTTATGTGTGGTAGTTTGGTTTTTTTTGGTGAGGGAGAGACTTGTACATGGAAAAATGGGAGAGCGTGGACACAGAGAGGAGATTTCCAGGCAAATGTGGGAAAAAAAAGGTCAATAAGATAGGGCATAAATAAATGGTGGGGGAAGGCACCCCCCCATGGGCAGTGTGCTCTTTGACACCTATAATAATTGGCATTATTCTGAGAGTGAGGCACAATGGAAAAGAGGATTCACAAAATAAGCCCTACAAGGCAGTGGCAGAAAGCACCTAGAGGGGAAAGCCTAGAATGTATACCTTGGAAGATTTTGTTACATGAAGAATACAGAGAAAAGAAAAAGACCATATAATTACAGGGATTATGAAGCAAAGAATGAGTTTCTAGAGAATACAGAGAGGATAGATAATGAAGGGAGTAAGAGAACTCCTTTTTAGAAAGAGGTGCAAAAAATGAAATCTTAAAAACTAATGGACAGGACTAGAGGAAAGGGAAATCTTTAAGAGGAAGAAAGAGGGGAACAAAATATAGAACCTGATCAAAGCAGAGAGAAAAATGAACTGATTAAAAAAAAACTGAAAGGAAAGGGCAACAGACAAAAGGAGAGGATCAAGGGTAAGAGGAAGAAAGACAGTGGAAACAATCCTTTAAAAAAGATTAAAATAAAGTAACTAAAGGAACACTATTGTGTTTACAGCAGAAGAAGAAAAAGTCAAACTTGGGGGGGGAACAATTTTAGAGATAAATGGAGGAATATATAAATCTAGCTCTTATAACTTTAAATATGAGTGGATTAAACAATACAATAAAACAAAAATGAATGGCAGACTATATAAACAGATTGGACAAAACCTTATACAATTAGTTGCTTACAAGAAAGACATTTAGAAAACAAAGGCAATCACAAAATAAAACTAGTTATGGGGAAAATTTACACTGCATTAAATAAATTCAAAAAAGCAGGAGTTGCTATCATGCTATCAGACAATGCAAAAAAAAAAACCCAGATATTCAAAAATAATAAGAAATAAATGAAGAAACTATATTATGCTGAAAGGAACCATAGACAACAATAAACTTATATTCTCCAAATGCCTTAGCATACAAATTCATAAAGGAAACATTATCTGAGCTTCAAAAAGACTTAGCCACACAGTAGCGACAGGAGATTTTGATATCTCTCTCCAAGTTTTAGATTAATTTAACAGAAAGATAAGCAAAAGGGAAAATATGGAACTGAACAGATTTCTAGAGAAACTAAAGATAAAAGTCTATGATACCTTCTAAATGGGACAACAAAAGAGTATACATATTTTTCTGTACCACATGGAACTTTTACAAAAACTGACCATGCCCTAGGGCACAGAAATATTGCAAACAAAGGTAAAAGGCAGAAATTATAGACTATAATGCAAAAAAAAATGGAAATTGACCCAAGTGGAGACTTGATGAAATCGTAAACTATGAGTTTAAAGAAAGAACAAATCATAAAAACAATAAGTACGTAAAAGAAAATAATAATGATGAAATAACACACCAAAATTTCTGAGATGTAGCCAAAGTAGTCTTCAGAAGGGAAATTATAACATCCATTAACAAAATAAGGGGGGAAAAGTGGATTAATGAGTTGAATATGCATTTTTTAAAATTAGAAAATCAATGAATAAGCAAGCCTAAAATAAGCACAATAAAGGAGATATTAACAATCAGTGGGGAAAAAGATACATTGGAAACCAAAAAAGCATAGAAATTATAAAACTAAAAACTGGTTCTTTAAAAAGATTCATAAAATTAATAAACCCATAACTAATATGATTAGGAAAAAGCAGAAATTCAAATAAATAAAATAATAAATGAGCAAGGTGAAAAAAACAATAAAAATAATAATCAGAACATATTATGCACAGTTATGTACTAACAAAACAGAACACAAAAGAAATAGATAAAGAATAAGATACTTTCAAAAATGTAAAAATCCCAGACTATCAGATCTTAAACTGATCTTGGAAAAGGAAATAGAGCTAGCTATAAAGAAAAAAAAGAGAACCAAAGAAAAAACTCCTGTCTTGATTAATTCATAGGAGATTTCTATTAATCTTTTAAAGAACAATTAGTATCCACACTTCACAAATTATGCTTAAAACTTGAGAAAGAATCCTACCAGAAATCTTTCATGAGATAAATATAAACCCAATACCTAAACCAGAGAAAAATAAAACTATAGGCCAATATCACTAATGAACCTTGACTCAAAAATTTTCAACAAAATCCTATCAAACAGAATAAACTGATTTATCTAAGAAATCATTTATTATAATCAAGTGGGATTTGTACCAGGGATGCAGGGATGGTTCAACATGAGCAAAATAATCAATTTAATTAATCATGGTTGATTGTTGTCCTTTGTTCTTGAAGAGGAACAAAATGACATCACTATACTAGCCAAGTTTCCATGTGTCCATCTGTGGCTGATCAGACCAATATGAGCTTGGGATGTCCTACCACAGGTCAGGCACAAATAATCCATGTGAACATTTGGGGTGGATTCTCTAAATTTGTGCATCTTGCACTTCTTCTGAGCTCTTTCAATTCTTCTTTGCTCATAGAGCACAGCACCTTCTCTGATGTGGGCATGCCATACTGAGTGATCCTGTGCCAGTGTCTCCCATGTCACACAATCTGTTCCAAAGTTATTAAGAGAGACCTTGAGAGTGTCATATCAGTTTTTCTGACCACCATGTAAGTGGTTGTCCTGTGTGAGTTCTCCATAAAATAGTCTTTTTGGAAAGTGTATGTTTTGCATTTGAACAACATGACCAGCCCATCAGAGTTGCACTCTCTGAAGCAGTTTTAATGCTTGGCAAGAAAGGACCTCAGTGTCTGGTATCTTATCCTGTCAGATGATCTTCAAGATCTTCCTAAGACAATTAAAATGGAAGCGATTCAGTTTCCTGGCATGGCACTGGTAGACTGTCCAGGTTTCACAAGCATACAACAATAAGGTTAGCACGACAGCTCTGTAGACCTTCAGTTTGGTAGTCAGTCTAATACCTCTTCTCTCCCATACTTTCCTTTGGCACCTCCCAAACAGTGAGCTAGCTCTGGCAATGTATGTGTCTCTCTTTATCAATGTACACATCCCTGGAAGGTACACTACCAAGGTAAGTGAACTTATCCACAGCATTTAAAATTTCTCCATTTGCTGTAACCAATGGTTCCATGTATGGATGGTGTGGTGGTGGCTGATGGAGCACCTGTGTTTTCTTGATGTTAATTGTTAGGACAAAATTAGCACAAGCAGCAGAGAACTGATCCATACTTCATTGCATCTCAAGCTTCAGAGGCCACATTGAGAGCACACTCATCTACAAACAGAAAATCATGTACCAATACTCCCTCCACTTTGGTCTTGGCTTGTAGCCTTTCAAGTTGAATAATTTACCATTAATGCATACAGACCTTTGTTCTGCTCCTGGCATTTTTTCTGGAGACGTCAAGCAGCAAACACCATATCGACTGTTCCTCAGTCCTTTCTGAAGCCACACTGGCTCTCAGGTTGATGACCATCTTCCAGGTGAAGGATCAGCCTATTAATAAGGATTCTGGCAAGAATCTCTCGAGTGATGACTAAGAGAGAGACCCCACTGTGATTGTAACAGGACGGTCATTTTCTTTACCTTTATAGAGATGGATAATGGAGGCATCCTTGAACTCCTGGGGAACAACCTGGAAAAAAGGTATGGGCAATGGATCTGGTAAATCTCAGCTGTAATAGAATCAGCACCAGGTGCTCTACCACAGGAGATGATCCTAATGGCATTCAAAACCTCTTCTTCAGTTGGAACTTCAGCTAGAGAGGGATTGACTTCAATCTGAGGTAAACAGTCAGTGGCCTAAGTACTGATTGATAATGGTCCGTTGAGTACACAATGGAAATGTTCAGCTCATCTCTCTAGGATCATATCCTTATCATTAATCAATGTAGTGCCATCAGCACTGAGTGGATGAGATGCACCATAGGTCTTTGGCCCATAAATAGCCTTCAGGGCATCATAAAAGTGCTTTGGATTCTTACTATCAACATAAAACCGAATTTTATCTGCCTTCTTACTGAGCCATGAATCCTGCATCTCTAAGCTTCATTTGTACTTTATTTGTGATGGAATTAAATGCTGCCTTCTCAGAGATGGATGAACTATCCTGCTGATAAACCTTGTAGAGTTCTCATTTTCTATTTAGCAGTTTCTGAATTTCCCCATCATTTTCATCAAACCAGTCTTGGTGTTTGCAGGTATTTTGACCCAGATGAGCAAATGCAGTGCTATACAAATCTTTGAAAGCTGTCCACTACTTTTCTGCTCCACTGCTACCAACTGTGTATTGGCTCAGCTTTTCTTCCAGGTTAGCAACAAACTGTTCCCCACTCAGAGCAGAGCTCTAATCTGTTGATGTTAATTCTTCTGATAGTCTGGTA
This sequence comes from Pseudochirops corinnae, assembly GCA_028646515.1. Lineage (NCBI taxonomy): Eukaryota > Metazoa > Chordata > Mammalia > Diprotodontia > Pseudocheiridae > Pseudochirops > Pseudochirops corinnae. The sequence continues at coordinate 188,343,494 of CM053586.1, read as the reverse complement.
GTCTTGGGGATGCTGCTTTTGTTGAATGTGAATATTTAGTTTGGAAAGGATAAGTCTATGGTCAGTCCAGCACTCTGTGCTACACATTGCCTTCATCACTCTCACATCCTGTCTGTCTCTTCTTCTTACAATCACATAGTCAATTAAATGCCAATGTTTGCTACAAGAGTGTATCCATGAAGTTTTATTGCATTTAGGTAAATGGAAGACAGTGTTGGTGATGAGAAAATCATGAGATGAACAAGTCTTCAGTAATAAGTGACCATTGCTGTTGCTATATCCAACTCCATTCCTCCCTGGGACCCACTGCTAAGTCTGATAGTCTGAACATACTCTAGCATTAAAGTCGTCCAGAATCATAAGCTTTTCCTCTTTTGGCACGATGATGATAAGGGTTTCCAGGTCTTCATAAAGTTTTTCTTTGGCCTCCTCAGGGTTGATGGTGATAGGAGCATAGGCACTGATGATGGTGGTGTAATGTTTTCCTGCAAGTGGCAATCACATTGTCATGAGCCTGTCATTCATTCTTTTTGGTAGGCATACAACCTTGTTGACCAGATTAGTTTTAATTGCAAAACCTATGCCAGCTTTACCGTGCTCCCCTTCACTGTGTCCACTCCAGAAAAACGTGAATCCAGCTTACTTTAATAAGTTTTTTTTAGTAAGAATTTAGTAAGAATCCTCTTACTTTAGTAAGCTGGCCTTCATTTTCCAGCCTTGTTTCACTCAAGGCTGCTATTTAGATGCTATGCTTGCTGAGTTCTCTTGTAACAAGAGCTGTTTGTCTTCAGGTCTACTGGATTTTGTGTTGTCTATAAGTGTGCACACATTCCGTGTGCCAATGGTGAGTGGAATCATCTTTGCAGTCATTTTTTTGTATTTTGACCACAAAGTGGGATTCCCCACTGGCTGTGGTGATCAGGCTAGGGTTGGGTAAGCAGAAAGTTTTTAGAGCACCTTTTCCAACTCCTTCCTCACACCAGGAAGTAAGCGGTGTGATACTTAAAAGACTGATCAGACGCCCAGGGGGCTGGCAAATTACACTATTTTTCCAGTGAGAAATGATCCTATGGCCTGGGTCACCTGTGTGTAGGGTTGTGCCTACAGCTCCCAGTGTATCTGCACCTGATGCTTCATTATTTGCCTGTCCCCACAGGACTTTGAGAGAGTAAATGGTAAAATTGTATGGGCGATGTCTTTTGATTGGCATGTAAAATGGATTTAAGTGAGACAGAGTTGCATGAAGTTGTTGGCCTCACTCCCTCCTCTAGCATCATCACAGTTCAGCGGCAGGACAGAATCAAGATGACTGGTGATGGCTCAAAATGCAGTGAATGACCTTGGCATCTTCAATGTCTAACCAAGCTCTAAGCACTCCATAGTGCCTGCTTTAATTGCCTTCATATCCATTGGAACAAATTGTTCTCATCTGCTCATTCCACCAAGGAAAGTCTTCACATGCTTGGGGTAGACACCTCCCTAACTCACCAACAGGTTTGAGACCCCTCAGTTACCCTCAACCTAGTTTAGCCCGTCTGCCAAAATGGTTTACCTGGATGCGGCCAATGCACATACTACAGCTTCTTGGAGCCACAGGTGAGAGTTAGGTGGAACAAGTGGACACCAAAGGTGAAAAGAGGCCCTGAAAAGGGTTCAGCAGCCATTACTCCAGAGATACTAGTCTTCCCTGAATATACTCTACACCCCTAATTAATCATATTACAAACTCACATGATCATCTCAATAGATGCAGAAAAAAGCCTTTAACAAAGTACAACTTTTTCTTTATGCTAAAACCTTATAAATTATAGGCATTGGAAGACCTTTCTTCAACATCATAAAAACACCCATCTAAAACCAAAAGTGAATACCATATACAATGGAGATGCACAAGAACCTTTTCCAGTAAATACGGAAGTAAGGCAAGGATGCCCACTCTCCCCACTATTATTTGATATAGGTCTGGAAATTATAGTAATAGCAATAAGAAAAGATTAAAAAATTAAAGGAATAAAGATAGATCAGAAGGAGATAAATCTATTCCTGTTTGCTGATGTTATGATGGTTTGCTTGGAAAACCCCAGAGAGTCATCAAAGATACTTATCAAGACAATTAATAGCTTCATCAAAGTTGCAGGCTCCAAAATTGACCTCAAAATCAATAGCATTCCTATATAATAGTCACAAAACACAAGAAGCAACAATAGAAAGAAAAATTCCATGCCAGATAACTACAAAAAGCATAAGACATCAAGAATCAGCATATCAAAACACATAAAAGACTTCTGTAGATTCAGTTACAAAGCACTTCTTAAAGAAATAACAATCTACATAGCTGGAGGGATATTCAGTGTTCATTGCTAGGCTGGACCAATATAACAAAAATGATATGCCACCCAAATTAATTTATACTTCTATGCTATACCAATCAAATTACCAAAGGGATACTTGACAGAACTTGAAAAAGTAGTAACAAATTCATTTGGAAAAGCAAAAAGATCAAGACTATCAAGGAAAACAATGAAAAGAAGTAAGGATGAAGGGGGATTAGCCCTTCCAGACCTTAAATTATATTATAAAGTAGCAGTCAAAAACATCTGATATTGGTTAAAAAGATAGATCAATGAAAAAGACTATATAGATATTCAGAAACAATAGAATTTGATAACCCAGTGTTTAATAAACTAGAAAACAAACGATCTAGGGAAAAACTCCCTATCTGATAAAATCTGCTGAGAAAACTTAAAAAGCAATCTAGCAGAAATTAGACTTGGACAGCACACTCTACATACATTCTAAGTGGATGTGATTTGATATTAAAGATCATATTAGAGAGGCCCGGACGACGTGGCGGCAAGGTGATCCACTAACCACAAGGGCCATTCCCAGGCCTATCACTGCAGGGTTGGGATCTGATGGAGCAGGGTAAGAGACAAATGCAGGGCCTGTGGCAGTGACAGCAGCTACCTCTGGGACTACCAATCACCAGCCTGGAAATTTAAAAAGTCCCTGTCTGAACTTCCAGGGACCAGGATGACAGAGTGAACCCCAGCTGCTCCAATCCCCTCCTCTGACCCTGAAAACACAGTAATTATTGTCCCAGAGAAAACTTTTAAACAGTAAAGGCTTGAGGAAGGGCTAAGGCCCTGCCTCAAAATGGGTAAAAAACAGACTGCAAAGACAAAGACTCTAGATTCCTATTATTGTGAGAGGGAGGAACTAAATTCAGAAGGAGACAGTATTGATTCCACCTCCACAGCTGAAGACTCAACAGGGAATATGAAGTGATCTCAAGCTCAGAAAGCATTCTTAGATGAGCTCAGAACAAACTTTGAAAATCCAATTAGAGAGGTAGAAGATAAAATCAATAATTCTTTTAAAGTCAAAATTATGAAATTAGAAAAACATTACAATGAAGAAACACCTCCTTAAAAACAAAAATGTGTGAACTAAAAATGAAATCTGAACATATGGAAAAGGAGCTTCAAAAACTAACCAAGGAAAATAATTCGCTAAAAATTAGAATCAACCAAATTGAAGCTAATGATTCTATGAGGCACCAAGAATCAGTCAAACAAA
>CM053586.1:188302707-188339415 GCA_028646515.1 Pseudochirops corinnae | reverse complement strand
AGCTATCACTCTTTGCAGATGACATGATGATATGCTTAGAGAATCCTAGAGAATCAAGTAAAAAACTACTTGAGATAATAAGCAAATTTGGCAAAGTTGCAGGATATAAAATAAACCCACATAAGTCCTCAGCATTCCCATATATCTCTAACAAAATCCAACAGCAAGAGATAGAAATAGTTATAACAGCACTTGTGACAGCTAAGAATTAGAAATCAAGAAAATGCCTATCACTTGGGGAATGTCTATAAACAAATTGTAGTATGTGAATGTAATGGAATATTATTGTGCTGTAAGAAATGTGTGTGATAAATACAGAGAAGCATGAAATGATCTACATAAACTAATGCAGGGTGAAATAAACAGAACCAAGAAAATCCTATACAAAGTAACTACAACAATATAAGTGGAAATAACAATTAACATCAATAAATTAAAAGTACATGTAACAAAATTATAACCATCAAGTAGCATTCAAATTAAGAGATATGAAAAGACGCCCTTAACCTACCCCTTTGTGGAGGTGAGAGATCCACAAGTGTTATACATTGCACATGTTTTCAGACTTTTTCAAATAGTTGTGCCAATTTTTTTTTCCCTCTCCAAAAAAAAATACTATTTTTCAATATGGGATAGCTCTCTGGATGGGAGAGGGGAAGGGATATGTGGGATACTATATAATATCATACTATAGTGATGTAGACAACAGAAAATATCAATGAAAACTTGTTTTTAAAATAAAAACTAGTGTGGCTAGACCATAGTGTGAGTGAAGGAGAATGAATGTGTAGAAAGACTGCAAAAGCAGATAAAACAGGGCCATTTGGGGAAAGACTTTTAACACTCAAAAGATTCATTTAATAATCCATGATGTTAAAAAAAACTCCAAAAAGCAATAATTAAAACTTATTTTAAAAATAATAATACATTCAAGAAAAGACAAATGGATTCAAGATGGCTATAGTCCAGACGATGACGTACAGCTGAATGACTAGTTCATTGAGGTGGTATGTTAGGACATGTATCTGGAGCATTCATGTCAATAAATTGGACTCAGAATTGAATAGGAAGAGAGCATTTGGGTAATTGTGTATGTTTTCCATAATCCCATGCTATTCTCTGGCACAAAAACTCTAATTTTCTTAGGCACATCTGCTTTCCTTCCTATGCTGTTTGATTTTAAGTCTTAAGACATGATGATCTATCTGCATGCAAGAATTGATATAATCAAGGTCATGTATAATTGGAAAAGGCTAGTCGTGTACTGAAAGTAAGGAGTAATAGACAGGAAACTGATGTGTTATCCTGGTAATCACAAAATGTAAAAACAAAAAAACTACCACCTAGGGGAAAAACTTCTAGAATGGTGACTAGATCTAATAGGAATTATCTATAAGAGAACATGGACAAGAACTATACAGAATGAGAAAGCCATTTTGGGTTACAGTCTACAGTGATGAAGGTAATAATTGTATTGATGAGATGACATATCCATTTGTGACCAGTCCTTCTATCATCTACCAAATACCCCGGGTTCAGTCCCAGTTTCTCCTTTTGGTTTGGTGCTTTCATCTGGAGTGCTTCAGAAAAGTCTCTAAACATCTCAAGCTGTAGTCATGTATAGGTTTCCCCAAATGTGTATGTGTAATTCCAGTTTAAATAGCCCTTTCCACAGAGACTTGGGTAGTTACTTGATCTTAAGGACAGAATCTTGAGGATTGACAGCTTGTGACCAGAAAGAGTCTGAGAAGCTCTAAGAAAAGACTAAGAGAACTTCCCTAAGGAGACTCTGAGGGTTAACTGCCATCCTTGAGAGTCTGGGGAGACATTCTGAGAGAACCAAGTTTGACAGAAGACGTCCTGAGAAGAAACATTAACTGCTATCCTGAAAGAACTAAGTTAGTCTGTGGTTCATATGTCTGTGGGGAAGTCAGCAGTTTCAGTGAGGGTTAGAGATAATTCTCATTGTGACCTACATACACATCTATATTTATTGAGAGTAGCAGATAACACAAATACATGTGTATATACATTATATATATATATATACATCTATAACATGTATATATGTGCACAGATACAAAGAATGTGTACACACATATGCTTGTGTTATCTGTTACTGGTTTGTGGGTTGTTGTGGGGTTTTTTTGGCTTTTTGGAGGGGGGAATGGAGGGCAATTGGAGTTAAATGACTTGCCCAAGGTCACATGGCTAGTTTTGTGTTAAGTGTCTGAGGCTAGATTTGAACTCAGGTCCTCCTAACTCCAGGCCCGGTGCTCTATTTACTGTGCCACCTAGCCACCCCTCATCTGTTACTGTTAATAATTAATATTACCAGGAACATTAACATATGAGTCTATTAAACTGGGTTTGATACTGAGAATAAGAATTTTATGGGAAAAGAGGTTTCTCCAGTATTTGATAAGTCAGGGCAGGGACTCAGAGCCAGTTAATAGATCAACTCTGTATTTGTGGGAATTTATGAAGAAATTCAGAACACACTCCCCATGACTCCCTTTGGACCCAATTTGAGAGTTGAGTAGCAGACTGAGGGATTGGAATTTGGAGTGTTTGTCCCTAAGAGCACCTGACATGTGTTTTTCTCCTTGTGAAATACACCCCCACATTCATGTTCAAGAGATTGCTGTTGCAGGGTATAGGGGGGAAAAACCACCTGGCTACATGGGTAATAGATCCCCAGTTCTTACATTCAGTGTACAATATGGGTATTGGAGAGAGAACATTATTTCATATCAAGAGAAATTCAATCAACCAATAAACATTAAGGGCCTACTGTGTGCCAAACACTGCTAAGTGTTAGAGATACGAAGAGGCAAAAGACAGTCCCTATCCTCAAGGAACTTACACGCTACAGGGGGAGATAATATGCAAACACATACATACAAAGCAAGCTACAGATGGGATAAATAGGAGCTAATTAACAGAGAGAAGGCTCTGAAGGGGTCAGGGAAGACTTTCTGTAGAAATCTGTGGGATTTTAGTTGGGACTTAAAGGAGCCTAGGCAGATCGGTAGTTGGAGTCGGGGAGGGAGAGCACTCCCAGCACGAGGGACAACTAGAGAAAACGCCCAGAGACAAGAGATGGCCTGTCTTGTTTATGGAATAGTCAGGAAGCCAGTGTTGCTGGATCAAAGAGCACATGTCAGAGAGTGAAGTGTTAAGAAAACCGGAAAGGTAGGAGAGGGATCCTTATGAAGGTTTTGAATGCTAAACAGAGCATTTTGTATTTGATCCTAGAGGCAATAGAGAGCCACTGGAGTTTATTAAAAGGGCAAGAAGAGGGAAGGTAACATGGCTTTAGGAAAATCACCTTGGTGGCTGAATGAAGGATGGGTTGGAGAGGGGAGAGACTTGAGGCTGGCAGACCTACCAGCAGGTTATTGTAGTGGTTCAGATGTGAGGTGAGAGGGTCCACACTAGAGTGGTTGGCAGTGTCAAGAAAGGAGAAACAGGCATGTTGGATAGATGTTGGAATGGTATCTGTCCTGTATCTTCAGAACTGGTCCATCCTTCCCTTCTCCCACAACCTCCACTTGGTTTCAGAAAGCTGCTATGCTTTTCCTGCATGAAGCCAAACATCCCACACCCATTCATAGACTAAGTGGTAGAAGTAGCTCACCTTAACCCAGTGCACTATATGGCTGAATTCAGAGAAGAGCATGGTCAAACAGGTTCTCACTGGTCCCTCTGCCCCAGCCAAAGGTGTAAATTCAGGGTCTAACAATTCCAAGTCACACAGGAATGGGAGAGTATCCTTGGCAAGGGGTTCCTCCACTTCATCCTGCCTCTCTTAATACTACTTGCCTGATGTGGTCTGCAAGGAGCTTAGGAGTATGTGGTATCAAGAGCCCTAAACTGGAGGAGGAAGCCCCTGAAAGGGGATTCAACAGTTTGCACTACCAACAATACAATACAATAATACAAATCATGTACTTCACTAGGAAATTGTTTATAAACTGTGGGTACACGGATGCCTCATGGAGACCCAGGGCCAATCTGCTTCTTGTGATCCTTCACACTTCACCCCCAACCAAGGTGTTGCGAGTGGGATCCAAGGCCAGGCTCGGGATGTCTCTGGTGAGATAACACTTCCTACCAACAGGGCCAGGGAAGGCAGGGTCTGACTGACAGGTCCCTTCCTAGTGGCTCCAAAGGTACAGGTGGTGTCTTGCAAAACAGTGGATTGAGACTTAGAAGACCGGGGTTCTGCCCCAGTCTCTGTAGCAGGACTAAACTGAGTGACCTTCAAGAAAGGAAGCCTCTTTGTAAAGAATGAGTGGTTTGGGATGGAGAATCTCAAAAGCTCCTTGGCCCATAGAGGTAACTTTCCTGAAAGAATAGATGTAAGGCCACATGTGTCCAAGGGATGAATCACTTTTCCAGTCTTAAATCTTGTGACTTAAAGACAGAAATAGTTTTTGCCATCTCTAGCTTCACTGAATTTCTGATTCATTTTAATACATCACCTCCAGTGATTGTTTTATGATATAAACCGACAAGTTTCACAAGATCATAGTCTCGCTAGTATAACCTCTTCATTTTATAGTCCTGTAAAGTGTTTAAATTACATGTCTACGATCATAAAATTATTCAGTTACACACTGAGAATTTGAACTGAGGTCCTTTTATTCCAAAGCTAGCAACCCTTTTTTTTTCTACTACACCAAGCTGTTTCCTCTAACATATCCTGACTAATTGATAAACTACAGCTTTTTTGCCTAATTCAATGTATTGAGTATTCAAACTGACAAAAGTTGGCAAGAGTATCTAAAGATCATAGTTGTTTTCAAAATGTTAAGCAACTTATTCTGAAGATAATTGACAAGTAATTCACTTTATTTATATGTAAAATTGATTTCATCTCTACAGTGTTAAAGCATATTAATTTCTATCTCCAACAGTGTCTTGTATATATAGTAGGCATTCAGCAAATGTTTACAGAATAAATAACATCTGAATCACAAGATGTTAGATATAGAGATGTAAAAGACCTCAGAGGTTATCTATTCCAGCCCTTCCCCCCATTTTTAAACAATTTAATTTCTTTTCAATTAACAAAAATCCACTTTCTGTCCCTTCAAACTCCCTCACCCCCTATTAAAAAACAACCTGTAACAAATATGCATAGACAAGCAAAAAAAAAAATCCTTCATTGGTCACATCCAAAAAATGTCTTATTTTGCAACCTGAGTCCATCCATCCTCCCATCCATCACCTCTTTGTCAGGAGCTGGGCAGCATGCTCCATCATCAGTCCTCTGGGAAACTTGGTCACTGCATTGATCAGAGTTCTTAACATCTTTCAGGGTTGTTTTTCTTTACAGTTTTGTGTGTGTGTGTGTGTTTGTGTGTGTGTGTGTCTGTTTATGTGTATATATACAGAGTTCTGGCTCTTTGGACTTCACTCTATCCGTTCATGCAAATCTTCGCAGGCTTTTCTGAAACTGTCCCTTTCATCATTTATTAAGTACCTACTATGTTTCAAGCACAACACTAAGCACTTCTACAAATATTATCTCATTTAATCTTCACAACAACCCTGAGAGGTAGGTGCTATTATTTTCATTTTACAGTTGAGAAAACCAAGGCAAACAGAGCATTAAGTGACTTGAGCAAGGTTACACAGCTAGGAAAGTTTCTGAGGCTGGATTTTAATTCGGGTGTTCCTGACACTAGGCCCAGAACCCTATCTACTATGCTATCTAAATGCCTCTAATGACATTCCATTAGGAGAACATACCACAATTTGTTCAGCTACTCCCCAGCTGATGGGTACCCCCTTAGTTTTTGAGTTCTCTGCTACCACAAAAAAAAAAGCTGCTATGGATATTTTTATAAATATGGGGACTTCCCCTTTTTTCTTTGCTCTGTAGGTGTAGGCCAAGTAATGATTTTGCCAAGTCAAAAGACATGCATTGTTTAGTAAATTCTGAAACATAGTTCCAAATTGCAATTCATAACTCCACTGTTAGTGCCCTTTACTTTTCCACTAGGCCCTCCAACATTCATTTTCCTTTTTTGCTAATCTGAGGTATATGAGTTACTTTAAATGGCATTTCTTTAATTACTAGTGATTTAGAACATTTTTTCACATGGCTTTTATTTCTTCTTCTGGAAACTGCCCTTATTCAGAATTTGAACTTCTTTCTGTATTTTGGAAATGAGACCTCTATCAGAGAAAGATTTGTCACCAGTTATCTTATCCCTTCCAATTATAGCTGTATTGGTTTTGACTGTGCAAAAACTTTTTAAATTTTATATACTCAAAATTATCCATTTATCTTCTGTGATCCTCTCTATCCTTTGTCAAATAATTGCTCTAAAAAGTGATTTCTTCCTTGTGCCTCTGATTGGCAGTGTTACTATGTCTAAGTGATATATTCATTTGAACTTTTTCTTGGTATACTTGTGAGATGTTAGTCTATAACTGTTTTCTGCCAGACTGCTTTCCATTTTTCCCAGCTGTTTTTGCCAAATAGTTCTTACTCCAATAGTTCAGGTCTTTGGGTTTATTAAATACTAGGCTACTACCATATGTTGTATGCCTAGTGTGATCCACTAATTGATCCATTTCTTAATCAATACTAAATCATCTTGATGATTGCTTGTTTATAGTATAGAAACTATCTCATACTGCTAGACCACCACCCCTTCGTAATTTTTTTTCTCTTGAAATTCTTGATTTTTTGCCTTCCCTAATGAATTTTGTCATTTTTTTCTAATTCAATAAGATAATCATTTAGTAGTCTGAGTAGTGTGACACTGAATAAGTAAATTAATTCAGGTAGTAATGTTTCTCTAACCATTTAGATCCTACTTTTATCTCCATGAAGTGTTTTGTACTTGTAGTAATATAGTTCCTATGTATGTCTTGGTAATGGGACTCCCAAGTATTTTAAATATCCTATAGTTATTTAACATGGAATTTCTTTATCTCCTCCTGAATGGTGTTGGTAATATGCAGAAATGCTAATAATTTGTGTGTATTTATTTTATGTACAGCAATTTTGCTGAAATTATTTCAGTTAATTTTAATTGATTTTCTGTGGTCTTAAAAATAAGTAAACAATCATGAAAAATGCAAAAAACAAAACAATCACTTGTCTCCACCTTGTCTGTGCTTATTCCCTAAATTTTTTTTGTTTTACTGCTGTAGTTAACATTTCTAGCATTGTCTCAAATAATAGTGGTAATAATGGATATCCTTACTTGACCCAATATTTTCCCTACTCAATTTATAGATGAGGAAACTGAGTCCCATATAGGATAAGTAATTTACCACAAAACACAAAGCAAGTGATAGAAACCAGATTCAGACTCAGGTCCTGTGACTGTAATTTAACTGCAGTTTCTATTTTAGCAATGCTACCTTCCAATGTAATTCATACTGGATTTTTTTTCTTCCTATCTGCTTTAAAGACTGAACTGGGGGCAGCTAGGTGGCGTAGTGAATAGAGCACCAGCCCTGGAGTCAGGAAGACCCGAGTTCAAATCCAGCCTCAGACACTTAACACACACACAAAAACTAGCCATGTGACCTTGGGCAAGTCACTTAACCCTAATTGCCCTGCCTTCCCCCCTCCAAAAATAAAAAGACTGAACTGGACATGCTAAAAAGTATCCTAGGGTATCAGTTAAGACCCCTAGAGTCACAAGTCATTAATGCTTTTGATCATCTGTGCACTGAAGAAAACCTAAGGTAAAAAAGTACCATGTAAGCATAAGACAACAGGGAAGCCACTGAATGCAACCCCATACAGAGAATGGTCAGTCCTTAAAAGAGGCTGCTTCTGACCTCACATATTATATGATTCTGGGCAACTCACTTAACCTCTGTATGCCTCAGCTTCCTCATCAGTAAAATGGGTATAATAATAGCACCTGCCTCCCAGGGTTGTAATATGAAGATCAAATGAGATAATACTTGTAAATGTTTAGCACTGTGCCTGGCACATAGTAGGCACTATATAAATGTTAGCTATTAGTATTCTTATTAAACCATTTTGTTTATTATTTTCCTTACTGGTCAGTGGCTGCTCTCCTTGAATTTACCTGAAGGTTAGTCTTCCTAAACATGTGTATGGGACTTTTAATGGTTTGTATTATTCTTCTCATTAACAGGGATTACATTTAAAAGAAGTGCCCTTGAGAGGCTCAAGAGGACGCTTGTAACCTAAAAAAACCAAAACAAACCCGCCCCCCAAACACAGCAGGTTTGATCCCTGAAGCACAGACCTCATGTGGAGGGAAGCTATCCCTGAGCCTGAATGATGACTAAGTCCAGGGGGACTGTTGTTGGACCTCCAGGTACGGAGGGATCAAGGGCAGCTTGTGATGGTCAAAGTGGTTTCAAATGATCCGTGGGACAACCAGAGTAGCAATTCTGGCCGTATCTGCCACCAGTGCTTTGAGACAATTCTGCTAGTACAGAAGATAAACTCTTTGTTGAAGGTAGCCATTAGTAAATTCTCTAGCATGACGATGAAACATACAAACAAAATCCTGGCCAGATCCTTAATGACTGACTCTGGAAACCCCAAAGAGAAAGCAGTTTTAAAAAGTATCATGTAACCACAGCAAGACTGTGAAGCCATCGAGTGCAATCCTATATACCATCTTCCACCAGGTACCAAACCTCTTGTTTGGTTGGCCAAAATCTTGAAAAGAGGGCTGCCCCTTCCAGGTCCCAGCTCAATGACATATGCCAGTGCTTCCTGACCGTAAAATGGATGACTCAGTAGTGCCAGGGGTAAGAAGTGGGTGATTCCAGAAAACCTGTCCCATGAGTTACTAGAGGCCTTCCACAATCTATGCCTTATGGTTGAAAAATCATGCCATGCACAAGATGGCCGTCTCACTACCATCTCTGAAGGAGTGGATAGGAAGGGTAGATCCATTAGCAGGGTTGTCCTAAAGTTAGCAACCAGGAACTCAATAAGCTCTGGCAACAATTTGGACAGGGAGCTAAGCCCGTTCTGGACAGAAGCCATTGTGAAGCAGACCACACAGTTCATCCATCTGCTGCCCATTTGTTTTCTCCAGCTTCTCTCCAATTTGGTGCAATTGCAATACCAGGCAGTCCACTGGAAGGAGTTGGAGGAGGGATTTTGCAGCCTTTCATGCCCTGATAACCTTTCTCCCTTTCTGCCTAGAATCTCTGAGATCTTTATGATCTCCAATCATCCACACTCACTGACCAGGGCTCTTACCCTTCATGTGAATCCCTTTCAGAATGCCCCTCCTTCCTTGTCCAATTACCCAGCCCCACACTCATTTCCTTTGATTGCTTTCTGCACTGGAACTCATCCTGTTTGTAGGACTTTTAGATTCCTTTATCAGGAAACAATATTTTTCAAAGCCCGTCAGGAAAACTGTATCATCCAAAGATGAGCCAAGGTGACCCTCCACTCCTAAGATCTGACATCTACTTCTTCATTTCTCCCTCACCTAGAGGGGAAAAAAAGGGAGGGGTACCCACCTCCTCCTTTTCATGCAAGCTACCAGGCTGTGCCATCAAAAAAGGCAGTCAGCATTAACCAGTGCCATCAGAGGCATGGACTAAAGCACTGGGGTTCGTTGGAACAGAAAGACACAGGAATAGTCTAGCATAAGATAATCTTGGCAGCTTTGGCTCAGGGTCACAAGACCATTGGGATCTCAAGTTGTAGAGAAAGAACCTTTTGTGCCATAGACACAGGGCTGAATATCCCCAGAGTAATTAGACCCAATCCTATAGCCCTGATAAAGTATAAGCTAGAATAATAGCTAGAGCCCCAGGAAATTTAGTTTAGTAACTTGGCTTACTATGGGTGGTGCTGCCATGACTGGCCCTGCATCAATAGGGTCAGAAGTGGGAGATTCTCACTGGCCTGACCCTCAGTTGATCAAAAGATGTTGCAGATGGCGCCATGGCAGACCCAGTCTTGCTGTGACTGGGCCTGGAGCTGCTCCCATGCTCATTACTCCTACTGCACCCAAGAGAGGAGGCCACAGTGGACAGTACTCTGCCTGTGACCCAGGGCTGGATGTGTGTGGGGGCACCAATACTTCTCCCATGATGTCTACTACTGAAATCTTCCCAGCCCTATTATTCTCTGCTTCGGAGGACTCCATCTGCTCCTACCCCAATGGCTGGGCTAGAAGCTATGTGGTTTCAGAACAGAAAGGTTTCATTCACCAAAGGCCATTTGAAGTTTCTTTCAGGCCTTTGTGGGGCATTTACCTAATCACAAATTGTTTCTCCCCCTCTCCCCCACCTCAAGACCTGAATGATGATGTAGCATGTGTGTCTAGCTTCTCACTTTCTCCAAGTTGAACAGTGTCAGAGTCTAGGGTAAGGGTATTCAAGGTAAATATATGTGCTCTTCCTATACACATGGCCCTTCCTTCTATACTTCTGCCTGAGGACATTGGCACAAGTCAGCTGCTAGGTGGAGAGCACATGGAATGTTGGACTTGGGAGTCAGGAACATCCGAGTTTGAATCCTATCTCAGATACTTACTAGTTGTGTGACTCTGTGGAAATCACAACCTCTCTGTGTCTGTTTCCTCATATGTAAAATGAAGGTAATAACAGCACTTATTTCTCAGGGTTGTTATGAAGATCAAATTAATTAACATATGTAAATTGTTTTGCACACTTAAAGCACTATAAAAATGCTAGCTATTATATAAATACTAGATGTGTACCATTTCTTTAGAATATGAAGAACTGTACATTTCCTCACTGAAGGTCTGTTTTAGGGAACTGTCACGGAGATGGGACGTAGGGAAAGGTGGGTACATTAAAGAAGAAGCTAAGGGTAAGATTATAAAGTCTTCAAGAGCAGGGATTCTCCTTGTTTTATGTACCAGGGTTTGTTCTGCATCATCTAATGAGCTATTAAAAATATAACCTCTAGGGGGAAAAATGTGTTATATAGGATAGCTCTGGGGGAGGGAGCTACCAGTTATGGTGATGTTTAAAAAACAAATTACATTAATAAGATTTTTTTTTTGAAGAGAAAACACTGAGGGAAAAGCCTATAAAATTTTTCTGATAAAGGTTTGATATCCAAAACACAATATATATATTATATGACATGTATTATTGTGACTTTATATATGTGTACATATATACGTATGTATATCCAAAAGTCATTCCCTAATAGCTACATGGCCAAAAGACAAAAACAGTTCTCAAAAGAAATGCAAACTATTAATCATATGAAAGAATGCTCCAAATCTTATTATTAAGAGAAATAAATCAAAACCCTGGGGTTTCACTTCATGCCCTGCAAACTGGCAAAGATGACTGAAAATGAGAATAGCAAAAGTTGGAGGTATTATGCAATGTTGTTAGAGCTATGAATCAGTATGATAATTCTGAAAAGCAGTTTGGAATTATGCAAATAAAGTCAATAAAGGGTGCAGAAGTTCCCATACTAGGTTTAAATACCAAAAAAGTCACTGATAAGAAAATTCCTATCTATATCAAAATATAGCAGCATTTTTTTGATAGCAAAGAAACAGAAAGCAAATATCCATCAGTTGAAGAATGGACAAATAAATTGTGGTTTATAAATCTAATAAAATATTACTGTGCTGTAATAAATGATACCAAACAAGACAAGATCTAAAGAAACTGATGCAGGTAAACTAGGAACAGCCAATAAAACTATATACACTATGACAATAACATAAAAGGAAAGAATAACCACAAAAAATTAAGAGAATGTCACAAAATAAACCAAACATATCACAAAATATATAACATCCTTACCCCATTCTTTTGCAAACATGGGAGAGCCATAAGAATAATGCTGTTGTACATCTTTTCATATCCTTTTGATGTTCTTACAGTTTTGCTTATGTTTTTCCTTTTAAAATATTATATGGTATGGAAATGTTTTACATAACTGCACATGTATAAGCTCTATCTGCTTACCATTTCAGGGAGAGGGGAGAGGAAGAAGGGATAGAATTAGGAACTCAAAACATTTGTTAAAAGTTTAAAAATTGGGAGAGGACATAGGAGAGAATATATTGGGGGAAGGGTTATGCGATGGGATGGCTGTTTTGGAGTGGTGGGTAGGGGAAAGATGGGGAGAAAATTTGTAACTCAAAATCTCGTGGAAATGAATGATATAAACTGAAATAAATAAAAGTTTTTTTAAAAAGTTTAAAAATTGTTTTAATATGTAATTGGGGAAAAATAATATATATTTTAAAATAAAATTTTTTTGGTTATAAGGGATGGCTCTGATGGGAAAGGGTGAGTTAAAGAGATACTGGAAGAAATTTTAATATTAAAACATAAAGTTTTTTTTTTAAAATCAAAATAAGTAAAAATGTATTAAAGTCATCTTTAAGACTTAATTGGCTCAGGAGACTAAAGGCTTGAGATTTCTCATTCTCTTAATACAAAAGCCAGAGCACCAATAGTCGCTCAACTCCTTCCTCAGACTTCTGACCAGCAGATCACTGTGGACAATACTGACACAGGAAAAGTATACTCAGCCTAATCAATGCCGTATGTGTACTTTGTCATGGCTTAAATAAGCTTTCTGTTAACTGCCTGATGTTCTACAAATGTCCTTTCTTTCAATCTCAAAAACTGAGGTCTGGTGATCAGCCTGGATCAGGCCTGGTGTAGTATAAATGGCCAGACTCAAAAAAGTAGTCCTTTAGGAATTAATGTAAGCTCCTTGTTAGCAGGGTATTTTTCATTTTTATCTCTATATATCCAGTGCCTAGTATAGTGCTTGGAAGCTTAATAATTGTTGAACTGAACTGAATCGTATGCTAACATGGAAGGAGCTCTCTAGTGGAGTGTTCTAAGGATGTTTGTTCTGGTAATATTTAAATGTTACCAGACTTAAAGAGATGACACAGAGCCAAAGAGTCAGTACATTATTTGACAAGCCCCAAGATCCAAAAATTTCTTATTAGCTTGAACACTGTGTGGAACCTAACAGGATGGAACATAATATGAAAATACTTGGGCTCAAAAATCAACTTCATCAACAAGTTACAGGATGCGTGGAATAGTTCCTATTTAGAAAAAAGAAAACTTCCAAGTTTTAGTGGATTGCAAGCTCAATATAGTCAGCTGTGATACAGAAGCTGAAATGGCCAGTGCTGAACAGGTACTCAATCCTGAGTACAACATTTCAGGAAAGATTTGAAGGGTATCCAGAGGAAGGCAGTCAGGAAGAGGAAAGACCTCAAATTCATACTCATTAAGGGGAACTTTGGATTTTTAGCCTGGAAAACTCATCTGACCAGTGGGAGGAAGGGATGGGATTAATGATCTAGCCATCAGGCTTGGCTTACTTGACTGCAGAGGGCAGAATCAATTCATCAATCAAAAGTCAATCATTATAAGTTAAAAAGAAAAATTTAGGCCTCATGTCAGGAAACAGACTGGGTAAGACAAGTTCCTTTTGAGGTAGTCTCAGCCAAAAGGGAGTGCCATGAAACTGGGAGAAAGCAAAGATTCAATGGAGTTTTTTTTAAAAATATTGATCCTATAAAGTCCTAGGAGTTTTTACATAACTGCATTATCAGTGGAATCCTCCATCAAACATACATCATTAGGTTGAATGCTTACTCAAGGACTTTTAACCACATCTATAAAAGCCTCAACACACAAGCTGTAGAGTCAGAAGTTCCCAAGGGAAATCCTGGGTGGGGGTGTAAGGAGTGATTTATAAGTAGCCAATACTGAACCAAGTCTATTTTAAGGCCAGAGCTTGAGGTTATGGATGTTATATCTGAGAGGACTCATCTAGAATACTTATAAAATGAAAGTACAATCAGATGGAGAATGATTGACTCCCTATTAAGCCCCAGAACATACCCTTTGGGATTTAAATTTTTTTTTAATTACTTCAGTTAGCTATGTTTGTGGTTACTTTTAAATTTTTATCATTTATTTTTGTAATTTGGTGCAAAGTACACACTGCTATGGTCTCCTTATAAAGAATAAGGTGGGTATATAAGATAGGGCAACTGCTGCACCAGGTGAATTGCTTATCAAATGTAGAGTCTTCCTAGGTCCTCACGTGAAATATCCAGAATTGGATAGGCTGAGGTGAAGTCACTGAGGCAGGATTGGAACCAATGTCTTCCTGACCTAACTGAAGTTCAGCACCCAGATAATCTACTACACCACTGGTGTCAAACTCAAAGAAGCAAGGGCCACTAAACCCATACACATGCAGACTGCATGTTGACTTAAAAATATATTATATTTTCTTGTATTTATTACAAGTACCCAGTTACTTTTTAATCTGGTTTAGATAGCCATCGGGAGTGTCAGGTAAGCAATGCCCTGACACCTCTACACTACATTCTACCCATCTACATCAGCCCCTGGTGTGATCTAGATGGCCCAGAAATTGTAAACTAGGAGCAAAGAGTAAAGGGCATGAGGAATAAATCTAGGGAAACTAACAAAGTTTTAAACTTGTTGCTTGAGACTTAAGTTATGTCTCCTTGAGAATCATGGACATAAAGCAACACCTAACTTGGGATTTTGCTATCATCTTGGTGGACATAAAGAATATCCTTGACCCAAGTAGCTACTGACCCATCCACATTAATGAATGATGGTATTGAGGATGATTTGGTCAGGCTATTAACAGAATTGAGACACAATTTCAGCGACTAGCAGCTGGAATCTAGACAGACCCCTTCCTCCACTACCAAGTTATTCTGACTACAAAAGTCTAAGACTATGATTTTCTTAGGTTACAAAGAGATTTAACAGAGAACTAAGGAATTGCCTCTTTAACAAGCCCAAGGACTATCTTTTGGCCGTGAACCCTGTAAAATAGCAGTGTTCTCCAGCACCGTTCATGTGGAGGTGCAATGGGTCAACTATCTATGCATGCTAAACCCCCACTTCCTCAGCAGTTCAGCTACTAAACTAGGCAGAAATGTTCTCCCCATCAAAGGCCCACTGTCAAGTTGTTCAATATGAGCAACAGATACGGTTTCATCAATGGAAATGACAGGCATAACGGTGACTGTTAAAGCAATGGATCTAGATAAAATATCTGAGGGAGATGAGAGAAAAGCAGAAGAAAAAAAAAAAGCAATCATTGGGAATATCCAGTTGGTTGAGTATAATGAGGAAAAGGACGTATCAGACAGAGAAAGAATAAAATCAGCGTAGTGTCATGCAATCAAGTTTTGAGATGGTGGTCAACTATCAAACTGGAAACTGGAATAAAATCAGCGTAGTGTCATGTAATCAAGTTTCGAGATGGTGGTCAACTGTCAAACTGGAAACTGGATTATCAGACAGAGAAAGAATAAAATCAGCGTAGTGTCATGCAATCAAGTTTCGAGATGGTGGTCAACTATCAAACTGGAGCCACTCATGTCATGGGTCATTTCAATTTAGATTATTCATCCACATATTCTGTGGGAATTGTCCATTATTCAAGGATTGCTAAACAGTCAGAGCAGGGAGGATGGGAAAAGGGAAGCATAGGAAAGAGCAATCAGAGATGGGGGGGGAGGGGAGTTTACACATGTACCTCTTTAAAATAAGGGGTCTGAACTAGATTTCTTCTAAGATCTCTTGTAGTTTTATATCGAAGACACTCAAAGGTGATACAAAAAACAAAGCCTCATCTTTTTGTCCCTAGGTGGCCCTATCTAACCTTCCAATGCAAAGCCTTGGTCCCCAAGTCTTCTACTGGCTAATAGCAGACTCTGAGTCCCTGCTCATGCTGCTACCCCATCTGGAAGATCTCCTGTCTACGTAAACCCTACCCTACCTTTAAGACTCACCTCAAACCCCAGTTCCAACACAAAACCTTTCCCCAAAAAATTCAACCAGCATTAATTGCTCCATTTTCTGACCTCTAGCATTTTTATTCCGTATCAATCGATTTACTACTTTAATTATACACATAATTACTCTTTCCTCCCCTTGTAAACAGCTATGTCCTCTACATCTGTATCCCCTATAGAGCCTACATATATTATGCATTTGAATGCCTTGAAGTGTTCAAATGTCCAATTATACTTACTTGTCGAGCAAAATATATTGGTTATGAAGTCAGGCATTCAGGATAACACCAAGATCAGAAACCCATCAAAGAAATCTATCTGAATTACCAACCTGTCTTCTTAGGTTTTGGTCTCCACCACTGCATAAAATCATCAACAAACAAAACTTCTGAACTGAGCAGTCAAGCCTAATTCCCAAAGATACCTGTTGTTACCTAAAAGTTCCTTCTAAACTTCTTGGCCTCAACCAAACCCAGCCCCAAAACTTTTTTACCTAAGGCTTGTAGTCACTGTCCTACCATTGTTCCATAAAGAGTACTGGTGAGCAAGGACTGGGTCCGGAACAGGACAGTCAAATATGTACAAAAATGTGTGTATATTTGTATTAATGCTGTCAAATACATATCAGATTATATACTACACACTGCAGTGTAATTTAGTTGAAAGAACACCTGAATTTGAAGTCAGAGAGGAGGACCTAAACTCAATCTTTAAATGATGGGCTTAGACTGGATAACTCCTAAGGTTCCCTTCCAGTTCTAGATAATACAATTTTTAAAAAACATACAAAATTCGAAATCTAGAATCTTAGCTGGGCTTTTAACTAACGCTTGAATTCTTGACAATCCAACTGTACCCTAAGTTCCCTCATTCCCCAGAACAAATATTTCCAATTCCCCTTCATTCTTGTTGCCCATCACACTCCCAACTCACTTATATCAAGTGACTTTTCCCCCATACTCCAGTAAAGACTGAGGCCATCTGACACAAACTGTCAGTATCCTTCCTCTCCAGTTTTCAATATTCTCAGCATTATGATCTGCTTTTTTTTTCCATTTCTCCCATAAACTATTAAAATCTGTATTCTCAGTGTGACAAACTAGTCTTATCTCGAGTCTTAGATGCATACCTTACAAGGTACTTACTCAACAATGTTGAAAACTGAGCATATTTGTTCTTTCCCCCTAAACCTATTCCTCTTCTAGCTTCATTATTTCTATCTGTGGCAACCCTATCCATGCAACCTCTAATAGTCAGAACCTTATTTTTTTTCTCTTCTCCTTACCTTTCATATGTCATTAATCAGTTACAAAATCTTACTAATCCTATCTCTGAAACAACTCTCAAATCCATTCCCTATACTGGCCCTATAAACAGTCATCTTCACAGACCCTCACCACATCTACCTAGACTATTTCCCACCCTAACCCACCATTCATAATTCTGCTAAAATAATTTCCTGTGCATAGAACTGGCCATATCAAGCCTTTAGTGGCTCTCTGACATCAAACGTCAAACTTGTTTGCCGGGCATTTAAGACGCTCTACAACCTGGCAATATCCTATTTTTCCAGCCACATTTGCCTCCCATTTGTGCCTTTACTTCTGCTCTTTCCTAAGTCTACTACCTGCCCTTTTTACCTACTGTAATTCTATGGAGACTTTCAAGCCCAACTCAGATGCCATCTTTCCTCGATTACTTCCCTGATCCTCATTTTTACCTCTTATGCATGCTTTTCCCCTTAGCCCCAATATAGCATTTTGTTCCACTTGGAGCTAGCACATGGCATAGCAGACCAACTCAAAATTTTCCTTTTAATCGTAACTGTGTGACCACTGGCAAAAAAAACACTTAAATCTCTCAGCCTATTTCTTTCTATTAAATGAGTTGTTCTGCAGCTGAGATCACATTAAGCATTTTGCAAACATCCAAGTGCAGTATGTCAGCAATTTGGCAACTTCCTCACAGATCATAGTTATGTGGTTTTCTCTCCTCTAAGTTCCAGGGCTAGGGTTATGTCCGCTTAACCTTAATCATTTTCCCCAGTGCCCACACAATGCTCTGTGCACACCCCAAAAAACAGATGACAGGTGCTGGGACTATGAAAAGGAATGGAGAAATGAGGGACAGTGAGTATGGCCAAACTGGGTAATTTTTTTAAAAGGTCAAATCCACAGCCACAGATAGCTAATGTTTCCTGTTTATTTGGGGGACGGGCAGAAAGGGAAGAAATCCTTGAATCCTCAACAAAATCATATGCATAATCACTCAATCACACTGAAATATTTGTTTCAACAGACTGAAAAAATGAAACTGTTACTTCATTTGTACTGGGAGAAAATAAGGATTGGGAAAACAATCTAGGAAGCTAGGAAAGCCATCCTGGCCCAAGAAAGAGAACTGCTGCCATACTCCTACAAAAGGAGAAATGAGATCCAAATCTTTTCCTCTCTGAATAGCAATAACCATATTCCTCAAGACCTACATTACCCTCCCCCACTTCCTTTAGGAATGGTTATGGTAGGAAATCCCTTTATTAAATATTAGAAAAGCTAGCTTTTGAGACACAGCCTACATTTTCCCTCCCTAATTATCAATATCCTCACCTCTACAATCTGTCTACTTGCTGAAAATGAGGTCATGAAATCTCTCAATTACTTTCTTCCCAAAAAAGTTCCTCTGGTATATATTTGTACATATATAATAGTGTATGGTAAGCTCCTTTCCAAGAAATATCAGGACCAGAGCCCCTTTCTATGCTTAGCATTCAATCAACTATTCTTTGGGGACTTTTACTTTCATAACTGAAACCAATGCTGGGGAAAGCTACCTAGATTGCTGTACCCTCTTCATTGGCCTTGATGGGACAGAGGTTGGAGTATCTTGCCCAATGAACTTCATTTTACGGTGGCAGAATTCCAATTACGAGGAAACTTTCCACATTTTTCATGTTCATAGAACATTCCTCAGGATGGAGTCTGTCAGACTCTAAGAACAAGCTCTAACCAAACATTTTCTTGCATTAAATGTATTTACTGGGGCAGCAGACTCTCACTCTCTCATGTGGATGGATTCTCTGATATTTAATGCAGTAACTCTGATGGGACCTTTGCCCACAGTCATCACATTCAAAGATTTCTCTCCAGTGTGGATTCTCTGATGACGAACAAGAGCTGAACT
Organism: Pseudochirops corinnae; assembly: GCA_028646515.1. Classification (NCBI taxonomy): domain Eukaryota; kingdom Metazoa; phylum Chordata; class Mammalia; order Diprotodontia; family Pseudocheiridae; genus Pseudochirops; species Pseudochirops corinnae. Next base: position 188,320,429 of record CM053586.1, on the reverse strand, counting down.
ATACCTGAAGGCTTTCCCACACTCACTACATTCATAAGGATTCTCCCCTGTATGAATTCTCTGATGCTGAATAAGACCTGAGCTATAGGTGAATCTTCCACCACATTCCCTACATTCATAGGGCTTCTCTCCAGTGTGGATTCTCTGATGCTGATAAAGATGTGAACTCTGACTAAAGGCTTTTCCACATTCATTACATTCATAGGGCTTCTCTCCAGTATGAATTCTTTGATGATGAATAAGGGTTGAGCTCCGACTGAATGCTTTCCCACATTCATTACATTCATAAGGTTTTTCCCCAGTATGTATTCTCTGATGATGAGTAAGGGTTGAACTCCAACTAAAAGTTTTCCCACACTCATTACATTCATAGGGCTTTTCTCCAGTATGGATTCTCCTATGTAGAATAAGAGCAGAGCTACAACTGAATGTTTTCCCACAGTCATTACATTCATAAGGTTTCTCTCCAGTGTGAATTCTCTGGTGCTGAATAAGGTGTGAGCTCTGACTGAAGGCTTTCCCACACTCATTACATTCATAGGGCTTCTCCCCTGTGTGGATTCTCTGATGCTGAATGAGGTCTGAAGTTCGATTAAAGCTTTTGCCACATTCATCACACTTATGGGGTTTATCTCCCACAGAAGAACCTCTCTGATGTATAACAAGGTTTGAATTAAGACTAAAACTATTCCCAAATTCTTTGTACTGCTGGACTCTCTCACCTGTGGGGCTTTTCTGATCCTCAACTATTACTTGTCTAAGATCTCCCATCTTTCTCCTCAGTCTTTCCTCCATGGAGCTTTCCAGTTGCCTCTCTAAATTGCCTTCCCATTCACAGGCTTCTCCAAATTTGAGACTTGAAGGAACATCTTTTTGGAATCTTCCCAGTATCACCCCATGTGATTCTGCAGCTTCAGAAATTTCTTGATCATTCCTAGTTCTGGTCTCACCATCTGACACAATAAACAGAAAACATTCTCTTTAGTGAAAAGAATGGAAACTACAAAAGAAAGGGAAAAAAAATCAGATGTCATTAATATATCCAGGACTGAGAACATACAACTTTTATGTGCCTGTCAAAAGGTTTCAGAGTAAAGGTGGGAAGATAGGGCAAAACAGAGATATGGATATTCAGGGTTAAGGAAAATAAGGAAGGCGAAGGTCTCTAAAGTCCGTATTAGCACACAAAGCGAAACAAGAAGATGGAAGTGAATGGGCCGTGGGCTATAGTAGTGAAATGAAACTATTAGGTAGAGCAGCCAAGGGACAAATAGGCAAGCAGGAAAAAAGTAAAGGATGAAGAAGAACCTATCAAGTAAGATGTAGGAATAAGCCAGTAGAGCAATCGAAAAGAACAGACATGATTATGGAAGGTTGTAATTGGAAAAGCAGTTCATAAGTGGTAAGGAAAAACAGTCACAGAGTCCTGGGGATAAAGAGGTTGACAAGCATAAGTGGGGAAACTTCACCAAGGAAGATGAGGCTCTACTGCTTCCTGCAGAACCCAGTCACTGGTTTGCTTGCAGTTAGTTACCCCATATATACAGAACAAAGGAGTGGCAAAAGATCCATTTCTGGTGTATGTTAGGACCTATGCTTATATGGGCACATTAACCCTGTCGAGGTAGAAACCTTAGTGCTCACATTCTATATTAATTTTTTTTTTACCCATGAGATTTTTATAGAAAGTTCAAAGGAAAAGAGACAACTACATGAGCTAAATAACTGGCATTTTAAGTCTATAAACCACTGAAAGATTAAAGATGTAGGTGACTGTGTGTCCCTTACTCACCTATACAAGAGGCACTTTGGAGTCCCTGGCTTTCAGCTCCCTTCAAATCCAGGACCCATGGCTCTTCTTCTCCATCCAGGTGAGAGATTATTTCAGGATTTGGGAATGGAAAGCCTGCCCATAAGGAAAGAAATTTGACAGAAAAGTTTGTGCTGTTCAAACTGAGCTGTCCCAGGACTCAATCCTATTCCCATTATCTACGGAGAGTAGATGGAGAAAAAAGAAATATAGTGGGTGAACTAAAAAGAAATATGCTCTCAAAAGCAAGCTGAGGCAGGGTTAAGTTTATAATCTGTTCCTACAAGGGTAAGTTTATGTTCCCTCTCTCTATTAGGAAACACTTAAGTAAAGACAATTAATTACATTAGAACCAGAACAAAACGACCTAGGTCTTCTATAGGCAACCTGACATATAAGCAGGTAAGAAACTAGCTAGAACCCAATAATATTCTCATGTACATAGCAGAAGAGCCCAGTCAGTATATTTTCACACGGAAAGAATTCACCCTTCTCCTTTTAAAGGACTTTAGTGTCTAACTTTCCTGGGAGAACCCAAGGATGAAAAATTAAGACTGGCACTAATCATATGCTTAATGTTTCCACTGATTGGACAGCTACTTTTTTTTTTCCAGGGAAACATTTCATACCCAGTGAAAACACATTCCCATAATTCTCCAACATCACATCCCTGTAGAGGTCCCTCTGAGCAGGGTCCAGACGTTTCCATTCCTTCCGAATGAAGTACACAGCTACATCTTCAAATGTCACCAGTTCCTGTAAAAACATGTTTCTCTATGTAATTCTAAGGATATGGAATAGCGCTGAAAGCATTAGGAAGTGAAATAGTGGTAAAGAGTTCTAGGTAGGGCGATGACGTGAAGTGAGTATTAGTGAGGTAAAACCAGAAGAGAATCAGAAACAGAAAATTCAGAGTTCCCTTACCCAACAAGAAAGGACTGCACACCTGGGAACAGAAATGGGGATCAGGACCCAAATTAGGATGTACCTTGGTAGAAATTTTTCAATAAGAAGAGATGAAGTCACCTTTAGGTAAGAGTGGGAGAGGTAAAACCACAGCTCACCTGGGACTTGGCTTTTAGAAGTGCAGCTGCCAACATCTGGTCTCCCAGGTTACCTTTATCATGAGAAGCAGAAACTTTGGGAGAAAGTGGAGCTAAGGGGAAAAAAAGAAGTAATGAATAAGTCTACCTTTGCCCTGCCACGCCCCCAACCTAAATAACAGAAATTTACTGGCACCCAGAAATATTCTCTTCCCACATACCTCACTTGTGGTGAATTTTAAATTCTCAACTAATTTTTTATCAAGTACATGTAGTACTTGCAGAGCTTATAGAGCTACACAGCTCTCAGCATAACTGTCCTTAAAAAACTTATACTAATTTCTAAAATACATATTCATAAATGTACAAATGTGACTGCACATATTCTATCCCTCAGCTATTCTCATAAACTGATTTCCACTCAATACTATCATTAGTGCTCCTCAAACTGCATGTCCTATTGCCAAACAAACTCCATAAGACAGACTGAGATACTCATCTTACTTACTGCAATCATTTTTCCTACATCTCAAGAGGTAAGGAAATACTGTTTTGACTTAGGTACTTAGAGAGACTGTTTCCTGCACTACTGGAGATGAGGTGCAAAGTCCAAAGAGAAAGCCCTTGGACACTAACTTTTCATCAAACCATCTGGACCATCTCACTTCTCTTCTTCTATTCTCTCCCCAGCCTATCCTCTCTTAGGGAAACCAGTTTAATACCCACTTTGGGTTGTCTTATCTTACTTCTGTCTTATCTCAAGCTCTTCCAAATACTCTGATCACCCCACTCACCTGTCTCTCTTCCATTCCTAATCAGTTTAAAAGGAAAGCTAACAGCTTCAACTAGCCCAGCCCTGGTTGGGTATATAAAACTTTCTTCCCCCAAAGAGTATATAATACAACACAAATATTTCCTATTTATGTGCTCACTTCACCATTTTTATTCAATAATTTCTATGTGCATATGTGTACTAATGAGTTAGACTATAAACTCATACACAGGGATTCACCATGACTTTGTACAGTGCTTACTAATGATGAATGAGAAAACAAGAAAAACCACTCGCTATGGGTGAAATACCACCACACCAATTCAAAACGAAAACTGAGTTTTCATAGTCTACGTGGTGTGCAAAAGTTAATATGATATACTCGTGGCAACGAACTATTTCCTACTCTTGTGTTTACACTAAAAAATAATCCTAAGCAACGACTTTCAGAATTCTAAGTCACAGGCTTCTATTGAAATGGAGTCCGAAAAACTGCATAAGGGACAGGATTTAGTAGTGCTCATGATTCTCCTTTGATTCCAGCCTGCTAATTTAACTAATCCAGACAGAAAAGACCAGGATCTCACAGGAAGAATGTCCTCAGTAGAGAATTCTCATTAATTCTAGATTAAAATAATACTTGCTACTGAGACCTTCTCAATGCCCATTCTTGGAGGACCCTTTTGTTCTGCACTGCCATTGTTCTCTATCTCACCACACTGGAGAAAGTTTTCTGTCTCTCATAGGAATCTATGCTCCTCACCACTCTCAAGCAGAAGCTGAGGTTCCTGAGACACACAATCAGCTTGTGTTTCCATGGGATGCTCTGGAACTCCTGTCTTCTATCAGAGTACAATACACAACGAATGTCTTTAGTAACACTGGGAAAACACAATGGGAAAAAAAGTTTAAGGAAAGACAACCACAGGAAATGCCTCCAGAATATTTTATATTTATGTAATACTTTACAAATACAATTATATTTCTATCTCATTTCAGCACAATTTTACAAAGGTAGGTATTATTCATTTTGCAAAAAAAGAAGGCTGAGGCTCAGAGAGATTAAGTGACTGACTAAGGTCACACAATAAGCAAATTACAGAGCAAGGAATCAAACCCAGCCAGGTCTACTAGCAGAGTATCATGTTCAGTTTTAGATGTCACAATCTCTAAGATACTGATAAATTGCAGTGCTTCCACAGGAGGGCAGAAAAGATGGTGAAGGGCTTAAAAATCATGCCACATGATGATCAGCTAAAAGAAATATGAATGTTTAGCCTGGAGAAAATTTAAAGAGGGATGGACATATAACTGTCTCTAGCTATTTGAAGGGTGTCACAAGGAAGAAGGATTAGACTTATTCTGTCTAAGCACAGAGGTCAGAACTAGGAGCAATAGGTAGATGCTACAGAGGAAGAATTTTTTAGATCTGATGTATGGTAAAACTTCCTAAAACTTAGAATTTTTCAAAACAGGTTGCCTCAAGAGGGTTGACTGGAGGTCTTCAAGAAAAGGCTTATATTTCAGTTATGATGACCAGTTTCAGTTATGTTGTCAAGAGTATTCCTGTTGAGTTATGAATTAGGCTATAAATTGTCTCTCGAGTTTCTTCTAATTCTGAGATTGTGAGAGTCTTCTAATTCAATTTCACAATATCAACAATGTCAGGGAAAGGGCAGCTGTAACAAGACTAGTGTTTTCTGTTAAAATTAATTATCTGAAGTAAAAAGGAAAGTGAGGACAAAGTTACCAAGTCATCTATGATTTAACATGCAAAGCTAGCATTTGCCTATCAGATCAGGTCACCTGACTCCTCAGAGGTCAGAGACCCCAAATAATTTACTGAGCTAATTTTTATAACAGAAAAGAGGAATTTTTAAAATGACAGAACCTTGTTTTGAATATAATTCAACTGGACAAAGGAGGTCACCTGACTAGTTAGCATCTCCCAGCTGTTCTTAATCCTTCCAGAAGTCCTCTCCTTACAGGTGGTAGTGCCTTTTGTAACTAGAAAGTATACTGGGAAAGAGAAACTTATGGTCAGTAATTAGTAGTCACCCCCACCCCCAATTTCCTTAGAAGATACAATTCATTCAACTTAGACTCTTAACTCATGAAAAAAAGGAGCTGATCCACTAAGACTGGAAAAAGGAACTTAACCTCTGGCTAACCTTTCTCCAGCTGTCAGAAAGGAGAACTTAGCCTCTGGTCAACCCCTCCTTTCTGCTAGAAAAGGAAACAGCTTTTAAAAAGAGTAATCCTATAATTATTTTTATTCTAAATTATCTGCTATTAAATGATAAAGTCTTCTTAATCTATTCACTAAATCTACAGATAACTGGGACTTAAGTAACTATGTTAGTCTGGTTTAGCTATTAGGGCTAGGTTTTCCAAAAGAAAGGAGTCTAATTCTAATCAAATGAAAATTAAATCAAAGTAATCAAAACTAATTGATTTCCTTTTCATTTCTAAGTCCCAAGATGACCTGTGTCTCAAAGCACTCCCACTTAAAATATTATTTATGAATAAAAAAATCACAAATGACCCAATGCACAAGACAAATACTATACTACTAACTAGTAAAAATAAGTGCCTCTGTCTATATATGAAAATGTTTATATGGAATTAAGTAAAAAAAATAAGTACACATTTAATATACATTAGTGATGTCAACTGTTTAAATCCATCAGGGATTTTTTCTCATGAAGTTATTTTAGGTTATAACTTTTAAAAACACTACCACTTTTCTAGGTTATATAAGAATTCTAACCCTTCTAGATTTAGAATTAAACTCGATGAGCTCCTGGTTTAGGAGCTAGAGAACCTTTCTTTAAGTTCACTTTTGAGTTCAAACCACTTTTTATTAGCCATCCATAATCACAAAGCATGTGACAGGACCTTTTCAGATTCTGTAGGCAGCAGCATCTGCCTTTTCTTCTGATGCATAAAGTTTTCTGAGAGCTTGTGGTTGTTCAGGGAACAGTCTTCCTTTAACCCTCCTTTTTCTTCCACTGTAAATTTCTCTAGGTCAGAGTACTAGCTAATGCTAATAAAATTGTGTTGAGGACAGCTGTATTGGGGGAGATTATTCACAACTGTTATATCAGAAAAGATGTGACTCAATATGTGTTCTAGCTTTATCCCTATTACTTTCTTTCCTAGTTGCTACTTACAAGCGTTGTTAGTATAAAGCTTCAATTTCCATATAAAGCTTCAATTTCCAAGCTCCAGCTGTAGATCTGAATGGTAGTAAAACAGTGAAGGGTTTTATGCCACAATTCAGCTTGACTGCCTTTTGCCCTTATGCCCACAAAAGACTTTTCTTTTAACTCTAATACTCAGCAGGGAAGTTAAGACTTAATTGTGACTGGGACCCAAAGCAAGTTTGGCAGCCATCTCAGTAAAAATACCAAAAACAATGAAAATTGGTTCCTGTCCCCTTCCTTTTAATGCCGAAACAACTTTTTGCCTCAACACAGCATCAAAAGGAGGGAAAATACTCAGGAGTTAGTTTGGTGTCCATTACAGAGATCCTTATAACATCCTAATTAAGTTCATGTTTACAAAGTTCTCTAAGGTCTGCAAAGTACAAGGATCTCACCATCTCTTGAAGTATACTTAAATATTATTATAGTCATTTACAGATAAGGAAACTAGCGTTCTAGTTTCCAAGACCACAACTAGAAAATCTCAGGCAGATTTCAAGTCTTTACTTTCTTGACTCAAGTTCAGCACTCTACCTATCATGTTATTCTGCTTCTGTACCAGTAACAACAACATGCTAAGGAGTTCTTCCCACAATAATAAACCTGATGAACTCTAGGAGCCGGTCAAGCCCAGAAGAGAATTAAGGTGAACAAAAGTGCTTATCTTTGTTTCCAGTCTGGAGCCACATCCCTCATTCTTAGCCTGCAGCCAACTACCTTCTCACTACTCATTTCTACTTTTTCCAAAGCTATTTCAGCACAAAAGATGGCAAATCCATTCATGAGGAGGGTCTGTGATGAAAGGAAATGAGGAAATGAGACAAACTTAAAGAGACTGAGCACAGCAAAAACAATCACTTCAACCTAACAGTCCCAAAAAGATAATGAGTAAGACCCTGAGGCATTCCTCATTATAGGGAAAACAAAGGTGGAAGTTAAAAGACATTCTTCAGAATGAGTCCCTAGAGTCTGGCACAATCAACATTTTCCAATAGAAGCAAAAAACTTGGGACCTATGCTTTACCTCAAAGAATCTTCATAGGGGATCAGAGAACTTCCCCAATGCACCTACCAATCCCACCCCTTGAAAACAAGGAGAATTATGGCCAGGTAGCAAGAACAGCATACAAAGACACCCTTCCCCTCAAGAGATACTAGGGGGTTAAAGCATCAGTCATCCTAAACAAAACCCAGTCTTTGACCTGAGAAATGTTTATTCTGTTTGGTCCATACGCTGGGTGAGAACAAGCTGAATTAAAGAAGGTCATTCATGTAAATTTCATTTTTAACCAATAAGCCTTTTATAGTAATCTAATAGACATCAACTAATTTTTGTTATTTTGGAAAAATGGGTATTTTCAACCAAGAAGAGTCATTAGGCATCAGTTCCACCTGTGTCTTCATGTCAGGCTTCATGGATGCTCAGTAAGTGCCTCCTTAATTGAATTAAGAGATTTGTTTTTGTGTGGTATTGAGGAAAATTATGGTACAAAGACTGCTATAGGGTGGTAAGTGCCCATCTGTGTTCAAAGAAATTCAATTCAACATTTTTTTTTTGGAGGGAGGAAGGCAGGGTAATTGGGGTCAAGTGACTTGCCCAAGATCAAACAGCTAGTAAGTTAAGTATCTGAAGTCTCATTTGAACTCAGGTCCTCCTGACTCCAGGGCCAACCCTCTATTCACTGAGCTACCTAGCCTCCCCTAATTGAACATTTATCAATCATCTATTCTATGCCAACCAAACCAAACAACAGAACAGCCCATGCCTTCAAAGAGCCTACATTCCTTAGGAGGAAGAAATACTATATATATATATGTTAAATTAAAACAAGAGAAGGTAAGGGGGGAAGATAGGCATTTATATAGCAAATACTATGTTTCTGGCACTGGGCTAAGTACTTTACAAATATTATCTCATTTTATCTAATAATTTTATAAGAAGAAAGAGCTAACAAGCTTCATATAGGATGTAGTATTTGACTTAAAAGCTTTGAAGGAAGGTTAGGATTCCAAACAAATGAGTGATGGATGGAATTGCAAATTCAAGAATCACCTTACTGTGTTACTATGTAAAGGTACATTCAGGTTTTTCATTCAATACTTTAAAGAGGCCCCGTTTTGACTAATTGCTTTATAACCTCCCCCCTTCAATTTCTTCATTTACAAAATGAGATTGGACCAGACAATCTCAAAGGTCCCTTCTAGCAATTATTATTGTTATTATCATGGTTACATTCTGTGGTCTCAAGTAGTTTGTGGTAAAATGAAGTATTTTACTAAGTTATAACTATTGTGTAAAAGTGGAAAGAAGTCAGGAGTCCTGTATAGAATCCTGGCTGTGACCTGGGTCAAGTCAAGTAACCTCTCAAGCCTCAGTTTCTCCGTTTTCATCAATAATCTTCGTTATTATTCCAGACTGGAATAACAATACTTGCTGCACTTACCTCCCGCTGGGCCTTTGTGAAGAAAATGCTTTGTAAATCTTAAAAATGAATGTTTTTATTGTTACCAGTATTGGGAGCTACCAAGAGGCTGCAACCCTCTTTGAGCTGCTAAATGCCCGAACTCGTTGCTTTTTTTTTATAATTAACATTAACTGAAAAAAGCGCCAAAGAAGAAGTCATTGTGAAGGTTCACCCCACGAAGTCCCCACCCTGACCCTTCTCCCATAGCCCAGCGACGCACAGGACGGGGAGGGAGAGGAGGGAGGAAAGCAGGGCGCACCAAGAGTGGGGGAGGGGGGGGTAACAGAGAAATAGAGGAAACGGGGAGGAGAGAAATAGGGGAGAAGGAGGGAAGGGGAGAGAGAAACGGGAGGGAAGTGTGCAGAGAATAAACAGAGTAGAACGGGGAGGTAAAGGGGAGTGGAGAGGAAAACATGAAAGGGGGAGAGAGGAGGGAAACAGAGGAGAGGTATCAGGAGACGAGGAGAGGGGAGAAACAGGGGGAACAAGAGAGAAAGGAAAGCGGACGGAGGGGCACCCCCCCGCGCCGGTTTGGGAGACTCCGTATGGCCGTAAAGACGGAGACCCTTCCCTCCCGCCCCACACCCCAACAGGCCTTCGAGTCCCTCTGCACTCAGTCCCCACTCCCCTCACCGGGAACCTGGAGCAGTCCAGGGAGATGAGACGAGGGCGGCGAGGACGAGAAGCAAGAGGACCGGGAAACAGGCAGGACCTTTCTAACTCCAGCCACGCACGCCAGAAGGACAGAACAATGGCCGGAAACTCTCTCCGAATTCCCTTCCGGGTGTCGCTTCTCGACCACTCTAGGAAACCCGGAAGTCTCCTCCTCCGTGCTCCGGCGCGCCGCTGGGCAGGGGGAATGCCGGTCACCCCTCCCCCCCCGCGCTGTGCCGCCGCCCTCCACTTGCTTGGGTCGGACGTTGGAGACCGACGGAGCCGTCTACCCCTGCGCGCTGGCCGGAGGGACGGGGTCAGGACGCCGAGAAGCAGCTTCCCCAGCCCGGCCTCCAATTCCTAGCTCCCCAGCAGCGGACAGACTGGGCGGGCTGGGCCTTTTGTGCCGCTCATGTTGAGCGCGTTCTCCCCGCAGTTGTTCAGTTCTCCTACTTTCCCTATTACTGTCGAGGGCAACACCATCCTCCCAGTCTCTCAGACTCCCAATCTAGGGAGCATCCCGAATTCCTCACTTTCTCATCCCTTCTTCCCATTATATCCAAGTTGTGGCCAGGGTTTGTCTGTTTTACCCTTGCAGCGTCTCTTTAAAGACCTCCTTCCGCACTCTGGCAGCCAACATGTCGGTGCAGGCCCTCGACATCTCCCACCTGGATTATTGCTGTAGCCTGGGGGGGGGGGGCGAGGGGTCGGCCTGCCTAGGGCCTTTCCCACTCCAATCCATCCTCCGTTCAGCCACTAAAGTGACTTTCTTTTTGCACTAAAGAGGATCTGATAGAGTCGCACACAGTCCTAGCTACTACTCAATAAATTCCAGCGGCTTCCTCTTGCTTCCAGGATTAAATATAAAATCTTTTGTTTGGCTTATAAACTCTTCATAACTGGGCCCCTCCTACCTTTCTAGTCTCCTTGTACCTTACTCCCCTCCACTTAGTGTGTGATCCAGTGATAACTGACTTTCTTGCTGTTCTTGCACAGGACGTTCCATCTTCCAACTCTTCTCCTACACCTTCATTTCTTCATGCTATTTCATTTGTTGAAATAGCATCCACTCTCCTGGCCTCAGTTTCTATGCTGATGATTCTTCAGTCCACTTATCTAGCCCTAATCTCTAGACTTGCATCTTCAGCTCTTTTGGACATTTCAAATTGTATATCTCCTCACCTCTTAAACTCAACATATCCAAAACTGAATTATCTATCTCTCCCCCCAAAAAAACAAAACAAAACGAAACTTTTTCCTTTAAAATTTTCTAAAGGCATGACCATACCAGTGACCTAGGCTCAGAATCCAAATCTCATCCTTAACTCTTTATTCCCAACAACACTTCATATCTAATCTGTAACCAAGTCCTGCCTATTTTACTTCTTAAGCATCCCGTTCTCTCCTCTGATCCTGCCACTACCTTGGTATATTGCAAGTCTTTTGGTTGGTCTCCCTGCTTTGTCTCTCTCAAATTAAGTCTTATGCTACACTCATCTATCAAATTAATCTTGCTAAAGGGTAGATCTGATCATGTCATCTCTCTATTAAATAAGTTTCAGTGACTATTACCTTAACTATCAAAGATAAAATCCTCTGGCATTGAATGACTTTCATAACCTTTCCAGTCTTCTCCCACTTTACAACTTCCCACTTAACTCTGTAATCCAGGGACATTGGTTTCCAGTCACTCTGTCTCTCAATTCTGCTTTTTCACCAGTTGTCCCCTATCCCCTAACCCCCATGCTCCCTCCTGATAGCTGCCTCCTGGCTTCCTTGGCCACCTTCAAGTCCTAACTAAATTCCCACTTTCTGCAAGAAGCATTTCCCAGGCTTCCTTAATTTTAATGCCTTCCCTCTTAGACCAAATTCAATTTATCCTGTATGTAACTTGTTGTATATGGTTGTTTGCATGTTGTTTCTCTCGTTAGACTACAGGATTCTTGAGAATAGGGATTGTTTTTTTCCCTTTCTATATAATCCAGTGCTTAGGACAGGGCCTGGCATATAGAAGGCACTTAATAAATATTAGTTGATTTGATTTAACTACTGGTACAGCCAAGTAGAGCTATGGAACTGGGAATTGACCGGGAAAGGATCTAGCTGGAGCTTTGAGGTGAAGGGCTAAGGTGTGTTGGATCTTGGCTGAGAAACATAATTGTATCCTCAAAGGGCGGTATAATCAATTGATGTCCTGCTGTGATTCCTAGGACCCTACCCTCTATGTCAGCTTTTGCCTTACCAAAAGAAATCGCATGATATTCCTAGCCTTGATAAGCTGCTTTTTGTCCCACTGCTATGGCCAGGGCTCTGTACTAGTCTCTTTGACCTCCATCTATTACCCCTAGGTTTCTTGAAGAACTAAAAATGAGTCAAGACAATCTTTAGGGGGAAGGAAAAGAAAAAGATGGCCAACCTCAGAACAACTTGGGTTTCATAAGAAGTTAGTAACATAGGTATATACCCTCTATTGAACTCCTATATGTCTCAACTTTCCCCATATCTACAATTTTTCTCAGTTCAGTTGGAAATGAAAACTGAGTACTTTTAAGTGGAAAAGTAGGAGTCAAGAAAAACATAGATACATTTAATCAATTTAAAAGGAACCATGTGGGGACAAATTATTTACATGCACATGAGGGATGTGAAACAAATGTCTTAGAACTCTAATTTTTTTTAAGGGTAATAGGGAAAAGTAAGTAAATTTAATACTTTAAAACTTCACTAAGACTTTTGGGATTCCCTGTATGACAAAGGAGGGCGTGGGAGTGACTTTGCTCTGTTTTGATGGTCTCAAGAGAATACAGAAGTGGAAAGGACAGGAGACTATATTGGGAAACAAAGGAGGAAGGATTGAAAGAAAAGAAGGAAAAACTTGGGGATCAGGGATGGAGCTGTAGAAGAGAAGGTCTGCAACAGAGCTGAAACAGACCATTTCATTTATAGATCACAAATTTCAGGCAAACGCCCCTTTCTTTATTACGTATGTGAGGATAAGATAAAAAAGAAGACAGGGTGGAGAAAAATGTTAACAATTATAATCATGAATTACTCATAAAATGGAGAAAGGTCAACGAATGGATTAGAAAAAATCTGTTAGTACATTGCTTACAAGAAACACATTTGAAACACAAAGATTCACATAAAGTTAAAATGAGGGGCTGGATTGGTATTGATAGATATTGTGCTTTAAGAAAGCATAGACAGTTGCAGAACAGCTTGGTGGTCAGCATCCAAGGCTGGTCAATGGTGTGATGTAGGTTCGTAGACAGGTCAGCACTCTGACAGAACAGAAGATAACCATATCACCTGCCTTCTACTCAGCTGCATGTTGCCATGTTTTATCTTACTGTTTTCTCTATCACCTTACTGAGAAGGTCACAGGAATTGCTTTTCTAAGTGTACATGATTTTCCTTTAAGTGACAAGTTCCAGGCAGTTATACCCTTGCTGCATCTGATGAAGTGCAGATCTATACCTATAATCAGAGGCAGCAGGCATAGAAGGAATAAAGCTATGCAAACTCTCCTACCAGAAGAGACATGTTGAAGAGCAATATTTCCAAGAGTTTAGGATATATTCTGTTCTTAGAAAAACTTGGGCATGCAACATCCATACACCTCTTCTGTTGCAAAGTGGTTGTCTGTCTGAACCGGCCAGACTTGGGGGTCCCAAAGTACCTACCATAACTGCTCTAAGTCGCCCCAATGACTCCTTGCAGTTGCTCTGAATCGCCCCAATGACTCTTCAGAGGAAAACTCCAGATATGGACAGAATAGTCAGACACACCTCAGTGGGATGGCTAAGTGTCTTTATTGCCATACAAAACTCTCTGCTGTGCCCCCCCCAAGCACATCTCCTTGCCCTTTATCCCTTCTCCGTCTGCCTCTAGTCACGCATCCTAGCAACAAGGTCCTGATAGGCGGGGAGTGCTCCTCCTTTGATAGTGCATGCTCAATGCCTACGTGTTGTCCCCCAAAGCACTCGCTCCCGTGAGAAATGGACTGAGTCCTTGGTAAACAGCACCAAGACAGAACGCACACTCGGATGCCTCATGGACCCGCTCCAGGTTTCCATGTCAGCAAGGCCACACTGACCGAGGTCAGACATCTAGTCAAACAAATGGCTTAAAGGGCCCTTACAATCTCCCCCTTTTTGTTTTGCAAAAGGAGGGCATCAGCGTGCCACATTGCAAGGGTATTTTGAAGCATAACGCAAAACAGGCGCAATACAAGAGGGAACCAACAACAAAAGAAAATAAAAAGTCCCGCAAGTAGGATAATTCCCCATAACAAAGAGGTGCCAACCCAAGGAAGATTACTCATTTTTTGCAAAATATCCTGAAGTAGCACATGGTCAGCAGATGTAGGATACCATCCTTCCTGCTATACTGGGACAAGAGCATACACAGGTTTCTGTACCACATAAATTTCACTTATAAATGACCAATTATAATGGGAAATACAAGGGGTGATTAAACAATCATAACAAGTAAAATTATACAACGTGTTAAGATGTTGCACTATACATTTACTAGCACTATTAGACTTGACAGCAAAGGCATAGCGGGGGTCAGCAAAGCAAACTCCTCCATAAGAGTGGGCATTATATCCAGTAATGTTCGTGAACAAACCACCTGGACCTACAGTAACCATCCAAGCATACCAGGTGTGATTCTTCAGGTCTTCTGTGAATCCTACCCACACAGGAACAGTCCCTCCAGGAAAAGGTACTTGGCCCCGGCACCATGTGTCATTATTAAACAGGCAATAGCGGTCAAATCCAGGCTGTGTAAAGGTCCCAATGTCAACAGTGTCTACACATTGGTCTGTGAGAGTTACATTGTGCTGATTACGGGGACAGGGAGGCATGGGAGGCATAAAGAAGGGGCCTTTGCATAACTCTGAAGTCCGAGGATAACTCATTTGACGAGGTTGGCTGTTTGGGGCCAAATATTGCATCCTACAGGTTGTCCCATCAACACGATAGAAAACTGCACAATTGTCACATCCAGGCAGTGGGAAGGTTCTATTCATGCCTTTCCACAAACACCAAGGCAGGGTGGCCCCTATGCTGGTGAAAGTAAAGGTAATTGAAACATTAACGTAGGGAGGAGGTGAGTTTGAGCTGGGCGCATAACGAGTGATATTTCCATATACTATTGGACGGGTAGTCCTTTCCCCCCCAGGTCATTGCTCTTATCCCTGGGGGTTCCATACATATGCCCACCATTTGTCCTGTAGCTCTCTGACATCAGCACCTGTTATAGCTGGCATGATGGTCAGAATGGTCAGCAATTGACACAGGCATTGAAGATTGCGCCTTCTCTGTTTCTCTTTCTGGTATCTTATCGTCGGCGAGGAAACGAAGCCACTGTGTAGGTATCCACTTGCCTTTGGTTTCTCCATCTGGAACATAAGCATATCCCGTTCCCCAAAGGGTTGAAGCAAATTGAAGAAAATTGTGGTGAGTTGGCCCACTCTCCCTATCCTCCCTGGACCTCCCCCTTTTTGTTTTTGAAGGAGGGTCTTAAGGGTGCGGTTTGCCCTTTCCACAAGGGGTTGACTTGAACCTCACAACCGAATAGTAGACATATATCCTTGTTTCACAAAGCTTGTCTGTCCTCTAATTGGAAGAGAGAGATACTTCAGGAATTGAATCTTTTACAAAAACACTCAGTTACAAATGTTAACTTTTGCTTGGTTCATGGAATGGCTACAAATTCAGGTTGGAGCAGCAAACACTGTTCTGCTTTACAACTCATTACATCAATTTAGCAAGACTCAATTGAAAACTTTGTAAACCTTCAGAAATTGTCACATAAGATTTTCAAAACATCTTTTCTAACAGTAAGGTAACACAATGAAAATACAAAGCAATAATTTAAAGCTGTAGCAGTTCCAGTGCAGGCCTGGATCCTTGGAGAAGCTGTCCACATTGTCTTTTTCCAGATCCCTTGGCTCAGACGTTCGCTTAGGAGCAAGGGTACAAGCTGGAGCAGTCAGGCCTGACAGGGGCTCACAGAAACATGATTTAATACAAAAGACACATAGAAATGGTTCAGTTTCCTAGCCATGCAAGGCTAGGTTTACACAGAGTCACAAGAAGTTCAGTTTTCTAGCCACACAGGGCTAGGCACAAACATTACAATAAAGTTCCACAAACAGTTACAACATTGCATGAAAAAATCCAAACATTTGATGTTACTATCAAACATGCTCAAGTTTTGAGTTTCCATGGTAGAAAAATTTTTAAAGCCAATCTTATACATCTATATAGTTTTCATAAGAATCAATTCGATCCTGTTTCTTTACTCAAAATTTTAGAATTAACTTACAAATTTTTCTGCTTTCTAAACATATTTCCTCACACACTTTCAACATACTTAAACCTTTCTGGATTTCACATTTCCCATCAAACCTTCATTTACCTCCAAAAACCATTATCCATTTTATTCAGCAATTCCTTACATTTGTTAACCACAAAACAAAATGGTCCAAATCTTTTACTGGTTACTTGCTTTGATCATTGAAACTTGCTATAGAATGGATAAGTCGGGACATGTGACAATCCAAATATGACAGGATAAAACATCCTTGACTGTTTAAACTCAGGTAAAGTCGCAGACATCCATACTTACGCAGGCGACTATACCCGATTCAAACTCCAACTAAATTTTTAGTTAGGGTCCCAAATGCCTTTTACCTAAAACAATAAGCTTCACTAATCACAATTTAGAGCCAGTTTTTATCTGCAAAAGCAATGAAAAATGTTTACCAGGTTTCACAAATGCAGAGAATTCCACGTACTATCATTGCTTTCCCTTGTGGAATGACTTTGCCTAGTAGAGATAGCTTCTAGAGGCTTTGGCAGTTTTACAACATGAGAAATAACTAAGAAAGACTTTAGGGAGGGGCTACTTCTCCTTTCTACATACAGTACCAATTAACAACTTTAGGTTTGAGCATTAAAACAGTTGCCCAAATGATTTAGTTCACAATCTACAAGTTAAGCACACGACTTTTCAAAATAGAATACTCTAAAACTTTTGCAAAAGAAATTGCTTCTTTTACAACACAGATAATACACAGTTCAAACTTTTGAAATAAAAACCCATTAGTTGCCAATCTGATGATTTTAAAATTCCACATCAAGTTACAGAGAAACAATTTTCTTCTCTCTCCTATATTGTGTCTCCCATCCTTTTCATAACAAAGATCTTGTAAAATATTTCTTCTTAAAAATATTTCCCTTTTTCAAAAACAGTGTATCCTACCATCATTAACTATTATACAATTCCCAAATGCTCTAGTCATAAAATCTTTCCCACACAATTGACAAAACTTATACAATGAGGTTTCACAGATTTTCTTTCACATAATTACCAATGATCACGTTTCACAAGCATACTTTTGCAAATACTTGATATATGCACTTACTCTAAATAGCTTGGTTAACAATTTTACAAATTGGGGGGCAGAGCCAAGATGGCGGCGTAGCAGCAGCAACATATCACAGCTCTCACATAGCCACCCCAAAATACCCATAAAATAGGACTCTAAACCAATCCTAGAACTCCAAAACACACACAAGGATACTTCCCACTAAAGTCAGCTCGGCTACGAGGAACCATATCAGCACTGTGAACCGAAACCAGCCTGGCCTGAAGCCGCGGCTGTGCCCCGGGGGCGGCTGGGCATGAGGTGCAGAGAAGCCTCTCAGGTGAGCGGATTAGCACCAGCTGCAAGTGGGGATTGTGAAAGGGGGAGATAA
>CM053586.1:188284739-188302207 GCA_028646515.1 Pseudochirops corinnae | reverse complement strand
GACAGAGAGAGACAGAATGGGGTTAATTATCTCATATAGAAGAGGCAAGGGATAACTGTTATAATGAAGAGGAAGAACAGGAAGGCAAAAGGGAAAGGGTCAACCTTACTCTCATTGAATTTGGCTTAGTAAGGGAATGACATACATTCTAAATTGGGTATCTTGCCCTACAGGAGAGTAGGGGGGAAGGGAATGAGAGGGGGGATGATGAAGGGGAGGGCAGGTTTGTGGGAGGGTTGTTAGAAGCACACACTTTTGTTAAGGTTCAGGGACAAAGTAGAGAATATAACAAGTAGGGGGCAGGATAGGAAGGAGGGAAATACAGTCAGTTTTTCACAATATGTCCATTGTGGAGATGTTCTGTGTAACTGCACATGTACAGCCTGTATTGAATTGCTTGTCTTTCCAGTGGGGATGGGTGATCAAGGAGGAAGGGAAACAATCTAGAATTTAAAGTTCCAAAATCAAATGTTAAAAATATATATATGTATATATATTATTATTATTATTATTATTTACATGCAACTGGGAAGTAATATATACAGGCACTGGAGTGGGGAGATCCATCTTGCCCTTCCAGAAAGTCAGAGGGGTGATGAGGGAAGATATAGGAGAGAGGAGATTGGGGTGAGGGGGTATACAGTGGGATTGCTATTTTGGGATGGTGGGTAGAGGGAAGATGGGGAGAAAATTTGTAAATCAAAATCTCATGGAAATGAATGATGTAAACTAAAAATAAACAAAAGTTAATTTAAAAAAAAGAAACTAAAAAAAAAGCATACAAAGGTAGACAAGAAAGAGAAATCATAAGGGACTTATTAAAGTAGAACTGTTTACATTCCTACATGGAAAATGATATTTGTAGCTCATAAGACCTTTCTCAGTATTGGGGTAGTTGAATTGAATATATATGTATATATGTATGTATACATATATACACAAAGATATATTTTATATACATATATACACAAAGATATATATATATGTATATATACACACACATAGACAGAGGATACTGGGTGTACTGAATATGAAGGGATATCTAAAATATAAAATGTTGAGAGGAATGTATTGGGAGAAAAAGGAAAGGAAAAGTAGAATGTAGTAAATCATCTCACATAAAAGAGGCAAGAAAAAGCTTCTACCACGGAGGGGAGAGGTGAGAGGGAGTAAGTAAACCTTACTCTCATCAGATTTCGAGGGAATCAGAATTTGGAAGGAATAACATACATATTCAGTTAGGTATGGAAATCTATCTTAACTGACAGGAAAACAGGGGTGAAAGGGATAAGTGAGGGGGGATAATAGAAGGGACAGCAGATTGGGGGAAGGGGCAATCAGAAGTAAACATTTTTGAGGAGGAATAGGTCAAAAGAAAGAATAGAATAAATGGAGAGCAGGACAGTGTAGAGGATAATATAGTTAGTCTTTCACAACATGATTGTTATGGAAGTGTTTTGCATGACTACACATGAATAACCTATACTGAATTGCTTGCCTTCTCAATGAGGGTGGGTGGAGAGGGAGGAAGGAGAGAGAATGTGGAACTCAAAGTTTTAAAAATGAATGTTAAAAATTGTTTTTTCATGCAACTGGGAAATAAGAGGTACAGGCAATGGTGTATAGAAATCTATCTTTCCCTACAGGAAAATAGAAGGGAAAGGGATAAGAAAAGGGTTTGGGGGGAATGATACAAGGGAGGGCAGATGGGGCCAGCTAGGTGACACAATGAATAGAGTACTGGCTCTGGAGAAAGGAGGATCTGAGTTCAAATTCAACCTCAGACACTTAACACTTACTAGCTGTGTGACCTTGGGCAAGTCACTTAACCCCAATTGCCCTGTATTTCCCCCTGCAAAGAAGAAAAGGGAAGGTAGATTGGAGGAAAGGATAATCAGAATGCATGCTGTCTTAGGGTGGGAGAAAGAGAGAGATAGGGAGAAAATTTGGAATTCAAAATCTTGTGGAAGTGAATGTTGAAAACTAAAAATAAATTGATTAATTTTTAAAAGCTGCTACTTGCTCCTCAATTAAAGTGATCTGATCTAGATAAGACTGAAGTGCTGCATATTTCTGGTTTAAGTCTTTTAGGTTTCTATTTATTTTTCCTTCAATATTTTTCCTTTCTAAATACTTCAAGCTAGTCAGTTTGTTCACATTTTAAAGAAACTTATAGTCTTCACTGTCAAGTGTGTGGCCATTTTGGAGAACATGTCTTGGTACATGATGTGATGTCAGCCTTCTGTTGGCTTCTGTTGGCTTCCTGGCCATCTCTACCATCTAGGCTAAGGAAGAGAGGAAGGATAGAAGGAAGGGAGGGGAGGGAAGGTGAGAAGAGTGGGAAAGGAAAGGGTAGAAGAAGGCTTCTTGTTTCAGTTTCAACTTTAACTTTTTCTTTGTTGACTTTGCTTCTCTGACTGCTTCCCACAGAAACCATGTGGCCTCTGTTGAGGATGGGAATCCGAGCCTAAATTCTCATGAAGGAATTTGATGACAATTTTTGTTTTTTGTGATCTTTTTTGGGGGGTGACCAGTGGATTCTTTCCATTTCTATTTTATCTTTTGGTTCTAGAATATCAGGACAGTTTTTCTTGATAATTTCTTGAAAGATGATGTCTAGGCTCTTTTTTAGATCATGGCTTTCAGGTTATCCAATAATTTTTAACTTATCTCTCCTGGACCCATTTTCCAGGTCAATTGTTTTCCCAATAAAATAGTTCACATTCTCTTCTATTTTTTCATTCTTTTGGTTTTGTTTTATTGTGCTTGATTTCTCGTAAAGTCATTGGCTTCCATTTTCTCAATTCTAATTTTAAATTTTCTTCAGTGAGTATATCCTTTTCCATTTGGACAATTTTGCTTTTTAAGGCATTCTTCTCCACACTGGCTTTTTGGACCTCTTTTACCATTTCACCTATTCTGTGTTTTAAGGTATTATTTTCTTCAGTATTTTTTTATATCTCCTTTACCAACCTGTTGACTCGTTTTTCATGATTTTCTTGGATCACTCTCATTTCTCTTCCCAATTTTTCTTCTGTCTCTCTTACTTGATTTTCAGAATCCTATTTGAGCTCTTCCATGGCTTGATACTAATTTATAGTTTTTCTTGGAGGCTTTGGATATAGGAGCTTTGACTTTGAGAGTGTGTTTTGATCTTGTCACCATAGTAACTTTGTATGGTCAGAATTTTTTTCTGTTGTTTGCTCATTTCCCTAGCCTATTGCTTCACTTTTAACTCTTTGTTAAAGTAGGGTTTTGCTTCCAGGTTGGAGGAGCACTTTCCCAAGCTTCAGGGGTTTTGTGCAGCTGTTTTCAGAGATACTTCCAAAGATCTGTAAATTTTCAGTTCTTCCAAGGCAGTATGATCTAAGGAGAAGTGTTTACTACTCTCCTGTCCTGTGCTCTGGTCTGTGAGTGACCACAATCACTATTTTCTGCCCTGGAACTGTGATAAGGGTCTCTGCTCCACTGTTGCTACAAGCTCTGGTGTGGTAGTGCTCCTCCTCATCCTGGCACTGCCACCCAGGACTGTGATCCAGATCCAAGTATGGGCAAAGCAACAGAGTCCTAACTCAGTGCTAGCAAAGAGACCCCAGTAATCTCCTTCTGACCATTTGTTCAACCCGTTACTGTCTGTGGGCTGGGATCTCCAGAAGAAGCTACTGCTGCTGAATTAGTGGATCCCAAGACCTACTCCCAATTTTCTGGGGCCCAGTCTGTGCTGGTGTAGCCTGCACTGGACTGTATTCCTCTCTCACCATGGTGTAACAGACCTTTCATGCTGACCTTCTAAGTTGTCTTCGCTGGATAATTGTTTCACTCCATCTTTTTGTGGGTTCTGCTGTTCTAGAATTTGTTTAGAGTCATTATTTAAAGGTATTTGGAGGGGTTTGGGAAAGAACTTGGGTGAGTCCCATCTTGTTTCCATCTCCCTTGACAATTTTCTAATCAAAGGATCTTTCTTTCTTTCTTTTTTTAGAGTGTACACTGAAAATATTCCCGATGAAATCATAATCATATATTTATAGTTTTTTGGATTGTGTAGGAAACTTTGTTTCCCATGATATTTTTCATTGGAATGACCAGAGACAAAAAGGAAGGCTCAGAGGGAGTGTTGCCAGCAAGGAAATAATGATGACCATCATTCTAAGTCACTGAACTAGGAGATTATCTTTCACCTCCCCCTTTCCTCATCACTCTACCCTATATAGAAGGCCATTTCCTTTACTCCAAGAGGAGTAATTATCCAATCTGATGAGTGGGAGATGGAATGACAAATGACCTTTTGACACCAGCCCATGAGATCTCCTCCCCATTCTCACTGAGGGAGATGGCATGGATTTTAATGGTGGGCAGTTGGCAGTTCTCTTAAATGACTGTACCTGAGGACCCCATGCAGCAGCAGACCCTCAGAAAGCTTTTGCTTCTCACCCAGGCTGAGGTGCAGGTAGACTTGTCATGGGGCACAGTATTCTTAGTGGGCCCATTGGATGTGGAAGAGAAAAATTTCCACTCACAGACCCCCTCTGACTTGGAGATCTTATAGAAAGTCTCCCCTGATCCCACTAGAATATGCACCAAGTCCTTGTACGGCATGGCTGGGTGGATTGAGGGTATAGCCAATGGTATGTGTCATGAACTGTTTTCTTCAGAGACAATGGACTCTCAGAACATTCTGAAATGCCTTTTTAAACTCTTGACTGGAACAGGGATAGGTGATGGGGTTGATGCAGCTGTTTAAGTATCCAAGCCAAAAGACTATTTTAAAAACTGTATCTGAGGGCTTAGTTTCAGGGAAGAAAGACCCTTCTCGTGCTTCTCTTGCTTCTTATATTTGAATGTCAAATTTTCTATTTAACTCTGGTTTTTCATCAAGAATGTTTGAAAGTCCTCCACCTCACTGAATGAGCATATTTTCCTCTGAAAGGTTATACTTAGTTTTGCTGGGTAGGTGATTCTTTGTTTTAATCATAGCTCCTTTGACCTCCGGAATATCATATTCCAAGCCCTTGGATCCCTTAATGTAGAAGCTGCTCGACCTTGTGTTATCCTGATTGTGTTTCCACAATATTCAAATTGTTTCTTCTTCGCTGCTTGTTATATTTTCTCCTTGATCTGGGAATTCTGAAACCTGGCTATAGTATTCCTAAGAGTTTTCTTTTTGGGATCTTTTACAAGAGGTGGTTGGGGAATTCTTCCAATTTCTATTTTGACCTCTGATTCTAAAATATCAGGGCAATTTTCCTTGAGGATTTCTTGAAGGATGAATTCTAGGTTCTTCTTTTGATCATGACTTTCAGATAGTCCAATAATTTTCAAATTGTCTCTCCTGGATCTATTTTCCAGGTCTGTGGTTTTTCCAACGAGATATTTCACATTGCCTTCTATTTTTTTCATTTGTTTAAATCTGTTTAATAGTATCTTGATTTCTCATAAAGTCATTAGCTTCGATTTACTCGAATCTAATTCCGAAGGAATTATTCTCTTCAGTGAGCTTTTGAGATTCTTTTTCCACCTGGCAAATTCGGCTTTTTAAGGCATTTTCCCCCTCATTGGCTTTTTTGGGTCTCTTTTGCCATTTGAGTTAGTCCATTTTTTAAGGTGTTATTTTCTTCAGTCAGGCTGTTGACTCTCTTTTCATGATTTTCTTGCATCATTCTCATTTCTCTTCCCAATTTTTCCTCCACTTCTCTTACTTGATTTTCAAAATCATTCTTGAGCTCCTTCATGGTCTGTAACCATTTCATATTTTTCTTGGAAGCTTTTGGTGAAGCAGTTCTGACTGTGTTGTCTTCTTCCCATTCCATGCTTTGATCCTTTTTGTCCCCAAAAAAGGAATCTAAGGTTTCATTGCTGTGCTTGCTTTGCTTCTTTTGCTTGCTCATGTTGCCACTTAATTACTTGACTTTTGAGCTCTTTGCCACAGTAGAACTGTGCTTCCTGAGAGAAGAGCTTTGTCCCAAATTGCTGGGGATTTTGCATCTGCCAGAGCTGTTAGTTGGGTGCCCTCTCCAGAGCCCTCACAAGCCCTGGCTCACTGGGCACACACCCCAGGACCTCCACCCAAGACAGCCATCCAGATCCAAGCAGTTCAAAGCAAGAGCAATTACCCTCTGAATGGTTGCCTGGTCCCCTTACATGGCTGCAGCGCCTCTGCTGCTTTTTGCCTTCTTGCCCTGGGGGCAGTGGTGGGACCACACTCTTGGTCCCCCTGTTCCCAAAAGTTCCACACTGACCTTTCACTTTGTCCCTGGCATTTATGGGTTGATTATTCTGGAAACCACCACAGCTGCTGGTGATCTACTCTCCTGAAGTCCTCTCTAGCTGCTGCTGGTAGAGGCCACCCTGGAGCTAAAACTGCAGGCTTATGCATGGCTGGGCTCGACTCCCAGCGTGCTGTGATGGACCCTTCCTATTGGCCTGCCAGGATGCCTTCAGTGGGAGATTTGTCTCTCTCTGTCACTTTGTGGGTTCTGTAACTCTAAAATTTGTTTAGAGTCATACTTTACAGGTATTTGAGGTGGTTGTAGGGGGAGCTCAAGGAGTTTTCCTGATTCTATGCTATCATCTTCTCAAAGGATCTTTCTATAGGAAATTGTTGTTGGTTACTGTCTTGAGTAAAAGAAAAACAAACTTCTACTTTTTTAGAAATCGTGTATAATTTGAACCATAATTGATATATGTAAAATACACCAGCAGCACCTTTGGAAAGGGGTGTTAGAGGCAACTCCTCTGCTAATTAAAACCACATAAATTTTCTTAGCCCCAACTCCCTCACAATCAGACTAAAATAGAGATTAAAACTGTTGTACTACCATAGTTGTCCTGACCAAATCTGCCACACTGGCACCAAACTGTGAAGGCTAATATTACAATGTCAAAGAGGTGAGGCAATGATAAAAGCTCCCCACCAAAATGTGAAGGATGCTGGTCTTGAAGACTCCCTTCTGACATCAATACATCAACTTCACTAGGGACACATAAATGGAACTGACCACAGACAAAAGAGAGAGCCAAGATTAGAGAATCATCTGGAATTATAGATTATATATATAATTATATGTATGTATATGTGTGTGTATATGTATGTATATAATTATATAAAAGAATGTACTTAGTAGTGTAATAGGGGGCTGGCTCCTGGGCATAGAGCTGGGGGGGAGGTGCTGAGGAGCCTGCTCTTAGGAGACTTGTGGTAACATGGAATGTAAGTGACTTGAAAAGGACTTGAACACAAGTGGACATTCTATAACCAGTTCCACCAGTCTGAAAATCTTGGTTAGGAGGAGTCCTTTTTGATTAGCTGCATTGCTGGAACTAGGGTTTCATGCCAAATTGACCTCAACTTAGACCTTTTTGACTATTTGCTCTTTGCCTCAGCAGTCTTGGATGACCATTGTGACTTGTTCACTCACAGCACATACTATTACCCTCTGGAGAGTGAACCAGTGCATTGCTGGCAACATGTAGGGGATAGTCTGGGATGTAGTGAGTAGAACTAGGCAGGCTATATTTGCCCCCACGAGTTTTGGGTGGGCAGGTCCCAACTGCCTTTGGTTTGACCCCTCATGGCTGTGTTTCCCCCACTGTTATGCACCAATGACTAGCTCCCTAGTTCCATTTAACCACTTGATAACAATCATCTTTTATTTAAAAAGATAGTTTAGTTTGAAGATATAACAAAACAAAGTATGAATATTTTCCTCCAAAACTTCAGGGATACCCTCGTAGCTCCTAGCTGACATTGGTACCACAAGTTTATGTCCAGAAACAGTCTGACTACTGAATGGTTCCTCATTACAGGCCTAGGTCCAGAAGGTTACTGTAGCCCTGAGGTGGCTATAAAATCCAGACTCTTAAACTCTTTCCTGACTTTTTGAAACCTAGGAGGTTGGAGGCTCCAATCTTTCACCTAAAACAGGAAAAAACAAAGCAAAAGAAAGAAGTGCAGAGGCCTCAGGGAGGAAGAAGGCCCTACCTAAGGCATCTTTTCTTAGAGCATTATGCTTCACCACTGAACACTGTGAATAAAAGAATTACCAAGATCAACAAGAGCACTCAGGTGAGGAACATACGGCCAGAAAGGCCTAGGCTGAGGCTGATTCAACCTTTTTTGAGATGTTTCCAGTTCTGTCTGTACAATCGTTTTTAAAAGACCTTTGTTACAGTTCGTGGGCAGAAAATAGTGCCTGTGGTCACTCACAGACTGGAACCTAGGACAGGAGAGTAGTAAACACCTCTCCTTAGATCATACTTTTTATTAACCACCAAAGTGGTTAACAAATTAGAACCAGACTGCAACCATGCTCGTCTATCCAAAGCATTTTCAATCCATGTCATCATGACTCTTTTGGAAGCAGGATCCTCAATGTCTCGCATGGAGAGGTTTTTGTCCCAGGTGCTCTGCATATGTTCCTGACCCCCATTATACTAGTATTCCAGCTCTTGGTGTCCTTGGATGTGCACTGGTTATTCCACTTCTGACACTAAAATTGTTAAGGAAAAAAATTCTCCTAACAAAGTGAATTAGCTCAGGAATGAGCAAGATTTTGCAGGAGAGACCTGAAGCCAGAATTTAGCCTGGACAGACTTTAATTATAGAGCAAGATTTGCAGACAGGTTTTTATATGATTCAAATAGCAAAAAGTCAATTAATTAGTATAGTTAACAGCTTGCAGAGAAAAAAAAGGTGCAGAAAGTAATGTGATATTTTTAAAAATTCAGTTGTAATAAGTTAACTTGAATAATTTATGCAGTTAAAACAAAGAAGCATTTTATCTTAAAACCACATTCCAAATTCTAGAAGCCATTTATTGCTTCCTCACAGTAAATTTTGCCGCACAATTAAGAATTAGAACTTTTTATATCTTTATTGGTAATAAATAGAATAAACCTGAGAGCCTATCTGAAGAATGAAAAGTGACATTAATGATTTGGTTGGTTATAATCACTAACCAAGTGTGTGGCACTTTGTGTGGCAAGAGTTAAGGATTAGTGTTGAAAGAGGATAGGATTAGGGATTCTTGAGGATGTCCACTCTGCGCAGGTCTTAATCTAAGGGCATATTCATAACTGTTCTCTTAGTGCAAAGTATTACTATTCATGGCCATGTAATTATTGTTTCCTTTTTGTTAATTATTATAAAATCATAATTGAAAGCTGTGTATTTTTATCCTTTTTCTCACCAAGGAATTTCCTCATCTCTTATTTCTCAATTATTATAAATGTGAGTTGAAATTGCTTTAGACAGAATCTTTGGCTACCAGTGTTAACTCTCTTGGCCAATCTCTTTTCATACAATTGCTTGTGAAATAATAAAGGTGTCTCTGACAGACCATAGCTAAATGCAGAGTGAACACTGTTTTCTTCCACAAAGGAATTACTGTCATTTGATGGGTTAGGACCAAGGGTGTGCTAGAGGCAGCTTATACTGGCCTGTTGTTAAATTTTCAGTGTGAGAATTTATACCTCAGAAATTGGCAAAGCCTACTAATCAGGGCTTGAATTATTGTTTTGTTGATTGTCTAGAGTTTAGACTTAAAAGTGATGGAGAAAATATTAATAAAGCAGATTAAATTTAAAAATATGTCTGGTACACATTCCCCTACATCCGCATTGCCCAAACCAGCACTTCCGAGTGAGACTCATGAGTGGGATATAGTTCTACAAAGTTATACTTTATTTAAAAGGAACATAATGGATAAAAAGGGCAGTAGTACACTATAATATATTAATGATATGTTGTATTTTCTTGTGTGAGGAAATCTAGGAACCTAAGGCAGGAAGCATAAGTGGGAGAGAAATATAAATGATATTGTTGAAGGATACTATAGATCACCTGGACAGAAAAAAGAAAATTCATTAAAAAAATTTGACCAACAGATCACAAACCTGGCATGGAAGTATATTGTGGTGACAGGACTGAATGTCAAGCTTTATATTCAAGCTTTGCTGCAGAGTTTTCTGCCAAAAAGGACTAATACGTTTGTGACTTGCTTTAATGTTTAATGACATCTTCATCCTAAAGGACCTGATTTTGATCAATAAGAAACTGAACACAGTATCCCAGATGGGGCCTGATCAGGACAGAATAAAGCAGGATTCTTTCATTGTGGATATTCTTGCAAGGGTGGTAATCACTGAGTAGATCAACACCACCTCCGCTTAAAGTAAGTAATTAAAATGCTATAGCCAGACACCTTAGCCAGGTGGGAATGTATCTCCATTAATCAATCAAACACTTTAAAGTAAGTGTGAAAAGCTACGGAAAGCCCGTTGAATGAACAAGGATGACACTACATGTGAGTGTGTTTGGCTGAGAAAATCTAGCAATGGTCCTGGGGGTGTCACATGAACCTCGTTATGGAACAGAAAGAGAAGTGGTCCAGAAGATGTCTTTACAGACTGAGGAGGAGCTTCCAGACCTTCCCAACCCTGAGGAAGAATTGTGTGGAGGCTGCCTTAGCCTTGGCTTCCTCTCCCCGTGGTCAGAGGACAGTGTGAGCTTCACGCAGATTTGGGACTTTCTATCTTCCCATCAGCATCTAAGCATACTTGATAACTTTATAATTTCAGTGCAAGTTGTCATCATCTTCATTCTGGATAAATTGAAACGAACTTTGCTTTTGGCTCATTAATAAAGACATAATATGGAGTTTCTTCAGTCTCTACTCTGGCATCCTTTGATCTAGGGTTGATAGGACAAACAATAATGCCAGACATAGGCAAAGCAGTTTTTATGGATGAAACTTTTCTCTGCAGAGAGGACATTATGTCTTGGTTTTATGCTATTCAGTGATATATAATTCCAACAGATGGGATGTAGGGTGTGTTCAGGGAAGACTAGTATCTCTGGTGTGAGGGCTGCTGAGCCTTTTGCAGAGCTACTTTTCACTGTTGGTGTCTACCTGTTCCACCCAACTCTTACCTGTGGCTCCAAAAACCTGTAACATGTCCAGCAACCACAACCTGGTAAATCATTTTGGTACACAGACCAGGCTGAGGGTAACCAAAGGGTCTCAAACCCATCAGTGTCTACCCCAACCACGTGAAGACTTCCTCTGGTATATTGGATGGATGAGAACAATCCACTCCAAAAGTCACAAAGGCAGATGCTAAGGCCATCCAATGCATCTGGAGCCATCACCAGTCATATTGACTCTGTCCAGCCACTGGACTATGATGACTCTGGAAGAGAGAGTGAGGCCAGCTACTTCATGCTACTCTGCATTACTTAAATCCAATTTATGCACAAATCAAAAGACATCACTCATATCATTTTACCATTTTTATCTATCTCAAAGTCCTGTGGTGACAGGCAAGTGATAAAGTAGCAGGTGCAGATACACTGGGAGCCTCAGTCACAACCTGGCACATAGGCAGCCCAGGCTATAGGGCTGTCTTCTCACTGGAAGCAGCAGTGGGATTCAGCAGCTCCCTGGGTGTCTAAGGACCTTTTAAGGACCCCATTGCTCACCTCACCCTGCAATCAAAACTCAAAAAAAGTACAAAAACTTTTGCAAAGATGGAATGTGTGCACACTTATAGATAGCATAAAATCCAATTGACCTAAAAGATGAACAGTTCTTATGACAGAACTCAGCAGATACCACATCCAAATAGCAGCCCTGAGTGAAATAAGGCTGGCAAATGAAGGCCAACTTACTGAAACTGGAGCTGGATACATGTTTTTCTGGAGTAGACACAGTGAAGGGGAGTGCCATGAACCTGGCATAGGTTTTGTAATCAAAACCAATCTGGTCAACAAGCTTGTATGCCTCCCAAAAGGAGTGAACAACAGGTTCATGACAATGTGATTGCCACTTGCAGGAAAGTGCCATGCCATCATCATCAGGGCCTATCTTCCCACTATGATGAACCCTGAAGAGAACAAACAAAAATTTTATAAAGACCAGGAGACATGTACCAAAAGAGGACAAGTTTATAATTCTGGGTGGCTTTAATGCAAGAGTAGGTATGAACTACCAGACATGGCAGATAGTCCTTGGGAGAAATGGAGTCAGAAACAGCAACAACAATGGTCACTTACTACTGAAGACTTGTGCATTTTAGGACCTTCTCATCACCAACACTGTCTTCCATTTACCTAAATGCAATAAATGGATGCACCCTTGCAGCAAACATGACATTTAATAGGCTATGTGATTAAAAGAAGACACAGACAGGATGTGAAAGTGACTGATCATAGACTTATCCTCTTCAAGCAGACTATTTGCATTTTAAAAAAAAGTAGCAGCCTCCAGGCAAAATGAACACCACAAGACTTAAAGTCAACAGATTAGAGCTCTTTTCTGAGCTGGAATAGTTCACTACTAATTTGGAAGGGAAATTGAGCCATCACAAGGTTGGCAATAGTGGAGCAGAAAAGAAGTGGGCAGCTTTCAGAGATTTGGTATACAGCATCACATTTGCTAAGCTGGGTCAGAAGACTTATTGTTGTACCATAAAATCAGCCAGTGAGACCCAAGTGATGATTTAAAAGTAGACTTTATTAGCATGCAACTACCAGGAGGTAAGAACCCAAATCAAGCAGCCCTGAACAGGAGTGGGACACTGGGTTTTAAAGACAGAAACCACAGATCCGTGAGGTCAGTATTTGCATAAGCAGGAAGTTACAGAAGCCAAACTCAGCCATTGGTTATTCACTAGATCAGGGCCATATATGGAAGGGAACAGGGTGTGCACGGAACTTTCACCTTGGCAGGCTAAACCTGGCGTTTTGCTTACTTCTGTGAAGGAGAGAAAACAAAATGTCTGGTCAGGACAGAATAGTGGGAGGGGAAAAGGATCAGGGGAGCCAGAATAGAGTCAAGTACAACATTATAAACATCAAGACTGGTTTGATGAAAATGATGGGGAAATTCAGAAGCTAACTAAAAGAAAAATGAAAACTTCACAAGGTTTATTAGCAGGATAGTTCATCCTTCTCTGAGAAGGCAGCATTTAATTCCATCAAAAGTACAAGTAAAGCTTAGAGAGATGTAGGATTCTTGGCTCAGTAAGAAGGCAGATAAAATTCAGTTTTATGTTGATAGTAGCAATCCAAAGGGCTTTTATGATGCCTTGAAGGTTATTTAAGGACCAAATACCTATGGTGCATCTCAACTACTCAGTGCTGATGGAGCCACATTGATTAGTGATAAGGACATGATCCTGGAGAGATGAGCTGAACACATCCATACTCTTCTCAACAGACAATCATCAATCAATGCTGAAGCTATTTATTGTATACCTCAGGATGAAGTCAATCTCTTTCTAGCCAAACTTCCAAATGAAGAAGTTTTGAATGCCATTAGGCCACCTGGTGCTGATGCTATTCCACCTGAGATTTACAAGGTGGGGGGTCCATTGCTCATACAAAAGCTAATTGAAATTTTCTGGGTTATGTGGCAAGAGGAGGTTATCTCCTAGAAGTTCAAGGATACCTCCCTTGTCCTTCTCTATAAAGGTAAAGGAAATGGATTGTCATGTGACAATCATGGGGTGGGAGAGTCTCTCTCTTAGTCATTGCCAACAAGATTCTTGCCAGAGTTCTCTTTAATAAGCTGATCCTTTACCGGGAAGATGGTTATTTACCTGAAAGCCTTCAGAAAGGGTTGAGGATCAGTCAGCATGGTGTTTGCTGCCCGACAACTCCAGAAGAAATGCCAAGAGCAGAACAGAGGTCTGTACACAATGTTCATTGATCTCATACTGTCATTTGTGAGGGCTTATGAAAAATTATATCAAAATTTGATTGTCCAGGGGTGTTCATTAGTATTTATGTCAATTTCATGATGGCATGCTTGCCTTGGTTCTGGACAATGGACAATGTTCTCGTGCTTTCCCAGTCACCAATGGAGTAAAACAAGGCTATGTGCTTGCTCCCATGCTTTTTAGCATGATGTTTTCAGTCATGTTGTCAAATTCCATCAATGAGGACAAACACAGCATCAAGGTTAGCTATTGCACTAATTGTAAATTATTCAACTTGAAAAGGCCACTAGCCAAGACCAAAGGGGAGGGAGGGTTGGTGCATGATATTTTGTTTACAGATGATTGTGCACTCAATGCAGCCTCTGAAGCTGAGATGCAACAAATTTTAGATTGCTTCTCTGTTGCTTGTGCTAATTTTGGCTTGACAAGTAACACGAAGAAAACATAGGTTTTCTACTAGCCAGCACCATGCTATCCATATGTAGAATCATTGGTTACTTAATAACTTAATATTTTATTACTTAATAGAGAAGTTTTACTTAATAGAGAAGTTTTGAATGCTGTGGATAAGTTCACTGACCTTGACAATATATTTTCCAAGGATGTATGAGGGTGACACATGTATTGCCAGAACTAGCTCAGTGTTTGGGAGGCTTCAAAGGAAAAGCGTGGGAGAAGAGAGGTATTAGACTGCCTATGTATAAGGTCTACAGAGCCGTTGTCCTGATCTCATTGTCATATATCTGTGAAACCTGGACAGTCTACAAAGTGCCATGCCAGGAAACTGAATGGCTTTCATTTGTAATGTCTTAAGAAAAGTCTAAAGATCACTTGGCTGGATAAGGTACGGGACATGGAGATCATTTCTTTTTTTTTTTTTTTTTTTGTCTTTCTGGAAGATGGAAGGCAGGCATTCAGACTCTCCCTCAGAGAGTGCAACTCTGATGGGCTGGCCATGTTGTTTGAATGCCAAAGGTATGCTTGTTTATTTTGCAGAGCATTCACACAGGGCAAGTGTTCATATGGTGGTCAGTAAAAGCAATTTAAGGACACTTTCAGGGTTTCCCTTAAGATCTTTGGAACTGATTGCATGATATGGGAGACTCTGGTACAGGACTGCCCAGCATGGTGTATGCACATCAGAGAAGGTGCTGTGCTCTATGAGCAGAGCAGAACTGAAGTAGCTCAAAAGAAGCACAAGATATGCAAATTTAGAGAATCCACCCCAAATGTCCACACAGCTTATTTGTGCCTGACCTGTAGTAGAACATTCTGAGCTTGTATTGGTCTGATCAGCCACAGTTGGACACACTGTAATTTGACTCTAACATAGTGATGCCATTTTGGTCCTCTTGGAGAATGAAGGACAAATGTAAGGGCCCTTTAAGCCATTTGTTTGACTAGATGTCTGACCTCAGTCAGTGTGGCCTTGCTGACATGGAAACCTGGAGTGGATCCATGAGGCATCCGGGTGTGCGTTCTGCCTTGGTGCTGTTTACCAAGAACTCAATCCATTTCTCATGGGAGTGAGTGCTTTGGGGGACAACAGGCATGTAGGCATTGAGCATGCACCATCAAAGGAGGAGCACTCCCCACCTATCAGGACCTTGTTGCTAGGACGCATGACTAGAGGCAGACGGAGAAGGGATAAAGGGCAAGGAGATGTGTTTAGGGAGGGGCGCAGCAGAGAGTTTTGTATGGCAATAAAGACACTTAGCCATCCCACTGAGGTGTGTCTGACTATTCTGTCCATATCCGGAGTTTTCCTCTGAAGAGTCGTTGGGGTGACTGAGAGCAACTGCAGGGAGTCGTTGGGGCAACTTAGAGCAGTTATGGTAGGTACTTTGGGACCCCCGAGTCCGGCCAGTCCAGACAAATGGCGCAGCAAACAGGGACTTGAAGTACTGAGGGACAGATAGCCACTTAAAGGTGGGGCGGTTGGGGCTGGGAGTGTGTAGAGGCACTCGTGATGGGGAGTGATTTTAGCTTCCCCATCGTGACACCATCCTCGGTGGATGTGTATTGCAGGCAAATCTACAAACTAACACAGAAACAAGGAATGGAGGTACATATCAAGCAGTGCCATAAATTTGTCAGTAATCTTCTTGTTGTGTCCCCCTGGGTGGAATATGCGGGGCTTAACCCAGAGAAAAAGCAAGAGGGATGTACAGTGTCAGTGAAGGAGATTAAACAGCCTAGCTGAGAAACATATGAGAGAGTTCTCCTACATATGATGAAAGAAAGAGGAATATTTATCATTAACAGTCATTTACCAGAATTCTTGAAATGTTGCCCCTATTTGACAATTTGGGAACCAGCCAGGAGAGAGAGGAGTAATGGGCTAATGGAAGAGGGTCTCCAGTATTTCCCAGTTTCTGCCCTTTTTCTATGGAATATACTAATGATATGTTTAACATCAGCACTGAAAGCGCCAGCATGAACACTGCAGGGTGATGCAGATGTCTCTAATATTATCATGTAAGTCCTACCTGGCTTCCGTTACTTTCTGGAGAGCCAGATACTGTTTACCTTCTTTAGGAGATCTCCTGCAAATGCGATGTGCACTTTTGGATCCATTCTGTTATTTTTGTGTCTCTCTTCTTTGTTTATGTGTCTTTGTGTCTTTGTGAGAATGAGTGTGTGAGAGCAAGTTGTCATTTTATAACAGAAATGTTGTTATCTGGCACTCTTGTGCCCTTCCCCCCTTCCTTATTGTCTGCCAGATTTCACAAACAGCTGGCAGGAGATAAGGGAGTATGAGAGGGAACAAGTATTTTTATATGATGATTATGGTGAAGGTGGATAAATAAAGTTTAAGTAAAGGTGTGAACAGAAGTTTTAAGATTTTAAAGGTTTGAAAATCTCCTTCCCTTCATTCCACTCTGGCCAAGTGGAGTGAGGAGAAGGTGATGAGAAAGGGAGGGGATCTTTTTCCCTCGAAATAAAGGGGATCCTTTTCCCTCAAAATAAAGAGACAGGCAAATGAGTATTTTAATCGTTTTCTGCCTTACCTAAAAGAGAGAAGTTTTGTGTACCAAGATGCACCTGAAAGTCAACTGAGTTCATTCTGGTCATTTTTGAACAGTGTCACTTGTAATTTGATGCTACAGATAAATCAGAATTTATTGTACTAATTGGCACTATGGCGCATGGGGAAAATACACAAAGCTGTGGAAAAGTCACCTCAGAGGTGAAGCTTTGAACTCCCCAGTACTGAGGGGACATTTGGGTACCGGTCCCACTCACTCAACCGGCAGATTCAAAGTTCTCACTTTCAAAGAAGTTTCTAAGGAGTGGACACATAAGGAAAATTTCTGGGAATAAAATTTCGAACAGCTGAAAACATTTGAGCTGATAATGTCATAATGTCATTGTGTTGTTATGGTATTTCTAAATTGTAAAATGCTCTTTTATTGTAAAAATTGAGTGATCATCGTGTGCCAGAAATAGTGTTAAGTAAAGCAGTTTTTCAATCTGAATTATGTTGAAACCAAAGAGAAAGAACTGTGCCACAGGCCAGTTATGTTACTTTATCAGTGCTGTTAACCCTGCCTTATGATGTTTATTTCTGCTATTTAGAAAACTAGGTATTTGCACCTACCTGTAATTAAAGAAAAGGTTACAGCAGTTTTTAATCTGGATTGTGTTGCATGTGAATTGGATTTTTCATGTTATGAAATTTAATAATTTAAAGCTATTACATTTGGGTTACAAACAGGTGGTAATAATACTCCTGATATTTGCTATGATAG
>CM053586.1:188267832-188284239 GCA_028646515.1 Pseudochirops corinnae | reverse complement strand
AATCTGGAGTTCCATAATCAAATGTTATGAATGTGTATCTATCTATGTATCTATGTATCTATGTATCTATCTATCTATCTATCTATCTATCTATATATATATGCAATTATTATTATTATTATTATTATTGACTACATCCAACTTGAACTTGAGATACACAGGCACTGTGGTTGGGAGATCCATCCTGTCCTACCGAAAAGTGACACAGGAGAGAATGGACTGGGGGAGGGGAGACACACTGGGATGGCTGTTTTGGGGTGGTGGGTGGGGGAAAGAGGGGGAGAAAATATGTAACTTAAAATCTTGTGGAAATGAATGATGCAAACTAAAATAAAATTTAAAAAAATAAACAATATAGAAGTAATTCATACTATCAATGATCTGACTGTTGATTGTTATGTAATTTATGTAAAGTATTAAGTAAATTGTAAATTGACAAAATTGCAAAATAAAATTGCAAAGTTTCTTCCTTCCTCATCTGCTTGCTATAGAGTGCTGAATATTGCATACATCAACAAGATAGCTGACCAATTCACACCATTGTGTATAACAAGTTTGTTAATTCCTGTTGTATTAAGGTTTTTACTCTCAGGCATAGCCTCTCCATTTCAATACAAGGAAAGGGATAGTTGTCATACTGTCTAAGAAAACAACCTTAACAGATATCCCAGATCATGAACACTAGTGTTCAATCTTGGATCCACAGACACCAATTTAAAGGATTTTTGCCTTAATGGTTTTTGTAAACCATCTAAGCCAGCAGTTCTCAACCTGTGGCTTATCTTCAATTTGTAACAATGAAAATACATCCTGCATATCAGATATTTACATTATGATTCATAACAGTAGCAAAATTACAGTTATGAAGTAGCAACAAAAATAATTTTATGGTTGGGGGTCACCACAACATGAGAAACTATATTAAAGGGTCGCAGCATTAGGAAGGTTGAAAACCACTCTTGTTGGGTCCCGGGGTGAGAGCTCGGCTGCCCACGTGAGACACTGGGCCGTGGATTCTGCCTAAGGCATTGAGTCTGCAACAACCTGATGGCTCCAGGGTAGGCCGGCCTCCCTTACAGGATCAAGACCTCCCCTGAAGGGAGGGGCTGGGGGCGGGGCGTAGGGCTGATCGGGCAAGGGAGGGATGTAACAATAAAGGTGATGGCAGCCAGACATGTCTCAGGTGCTCTGTTGTCCTTTCATGCACAGTGAAGTTCTCTGAGGTTGTACCTCAGAGCCAGGGTCGCCCGAAGACCGTGTGAGGTAAGTAGACAGGCGATTGGAAGCGGCAGAATGCTTCACACTGATAAGCTAACTGTAATCAATGCCTCTCTCGTTTTGAGTGAACTATTCATTATACATTCATTTTCTCTGTAAAATCTCAGAATATGGTTATTTTATTAATTTATAATAATTTATTTTTGTACCAGAGTATTTTAAACTAGAAAGGAAAAATCTTAATGTTTTCAGAAAGACCTCGTATGAATAAGCTTAGTAAGTACAAACAATGAATGTTTTCAATAACTATTGTTTAGTGTGAACTTACTGCTACTACTATCAATTTTAGGGGAAAAAATGTATCCTACTTTAAGTTATAACCAATGGGACTTGCTATAATGAGGCAAAACCTTTGGGGATTATTAATTTGATGACATACTTGAATGAAGGTAAAAGTGTTTAAATACTTGCTAAATAAGCAGTCTATCATTCAAGGGAAAATGCCAAGAGCTACTCAAAAGGGATATTGTTTTTGCATCTTGAAATGTTAGAGCCAGTAAAATGGATTTGGATTGCAGGGAAAACAGAAAAGACAACCTTACAAAGGTATTGGTAAGAGCCTCTTGACTCAGATTCCGTATAGTACTGTTTCACCTTTAAGAGGGAAAGTTTCTCACCTGTTTGATCATGAGCTTGATTATGATATGCCTTAAATATGTAGAGTTCTTTTGCAGTAATTGGCCAGGCCTGAGAGAACAATTTTAATGTTGTTTCAACCATGTCCCTTTTTTCTCCTCTGACAACACATTCTATAATATATTTTGAGGTGTAAGGTGTGTTCAGGGAAGACTAAATTAGTCCCTCTGCTGTGAGGGCTGCCAAGCTCTTTTCAGAGCTGCTTTCTATCTTCAATGTCCACTTAATTCACCCAATTCTCACCTGTGGTTCCAAGATGCTTGTAGTATATGTAGCAACCACACCCCAGTAAATCATTTTTGCAGAACAGGCTAAAACAGGTTGGGAGTAACCAAAGGCTCTCAAACTCTTCAGTGAGTTAGGAGGGTGTCTACTCCAAGTATAAGACGACTTCCCCTAGTAGAATGGGTGGATGAGAAAAATCTATTCCTATTAGACATTCTGGACTGAAAGTCTGTAGACATCTTAAACTCCGCATGTTCAAAAGTAAACTCATTATCATTCCCTCTGAAATCTGCCCCTTTCCAAACTTCCCTAACAATGTTGAAGGTACCACATCCTCTTAGTCTCCCAGGCTCCCAACCTAGGTGTCATCCTCAACTTCTTACCCTCCTTCTCATGCTTTATATGTAATCTACTGCCAAGGCTTCTCTATTCTACCTACATAATATCCTTTGAATATGCCCCATTCTCACCTATAACATTGCCACTACACTGCTGAAGGCCCTCATCACCCTATACTTGGACTACTGCAATAACCACCTGATTAGTCTGCCTACCACAAGTATCTCCCCACTCTAGTCTCTCCTTCACTCAACTACCATGTCACCCTCCCTCCTCAATAAACTTCTGTGGCTCCCTGTCATTTCTGGAATCAAACATAAAATCTTGTTTAGCATTTAAAGCCCTTTGTAACCTGCCCCCATCCATATACTTTTCCAGTCTTTTTATACCTTATACTCCTTTCCTACCTTACTCCTCTCATACTCTGCAATCCCATGACACTGGCACCTCTTTGTTCTTCCATGAACTCCATCTCCCAACTCTGGGCATTTCATTGGCTGTCTCCCATGTCTTGATTGCTCTCCCTCTTCATCTCTACCTTCTGACTTCCTTGAAATCCCAGCTAATATCCCACCTTTTACAGGAAACCTTTCCCAAATCCCTTAACTCCAGTGCTTTCAGTCTGTTCATTATTTCCATCTTATTCTGTATGTAGCTTGTTTGCATGTAGTTATTTGCAGGTTGTGTCCCACGTTAGACTGTGAGCTTCTTGAGGACAGGGGCTCTCTTTTGCCTTTTATTGTATCCCCAGTACTCAGCACAGTATCTGGAACATAGTAGGCACTTAATAAATGTTTATTGACTGACTGGGACTTCTGTTCTCTTGGTCCTTTGCTTTCCAAGTTGGATGGTTCTGTTCAAAATTCCATCTGGCAGTGGGTTTTCTGTAGGGTCCTGTCTTAGAATTCATTCCAGCAAGGAAGAAGGATGGGATTTGTGCATCCCATGTTCTATATGTCATTGATAGAATTCACCAACCTAGATTTTAGAAAGAAATGTCTAAAAGATGGAAACGAGCTCAGGTTAACAGAAGATACTATAAGAGGTCCTCTAAAACAGTATAAGGAATGCTAAAACTCAGGGTGTACTTAGTATGGTGAAAAAGGTAAGTAAAACAACAACAAAGTTTTTAGCTATATTGACAGACAAGATGAAAGATCAAAGAAGGGAGAGGACCTTTGCGGGTAGATGGGACGATCATAATTGATAAAAAGAAAGGCAGAGTAGCTCAGTTCTTAATTTCTGTTGTTTCTGCATAAACCCATACTATGTGACGCTGTGCAAGTCACTTAACCCTCATCCTGACTGCATAATCCTGGACAAGTCATTTGACATTTCAGTGCTCTGAGCAACTCTCTAAGACTATATAAGTTTCAGAGAAAGGTCCAACTTGCATTAAGAGAGGGAGTTATGTCACATGGGAGATTTCTATTCAAATGAAATCACAGGTTCATTCCGTACCCTTTCTCTGCAAAGGACAATGACCTCTAGACTGGAAGTGACAGAACAAAAGTGATTAAGTGATATTCAAGATAAGGAACTAATAAGAGTATTTAGCTGTCCTTGATGAATTTAAGTTACTTGTCACATATGAAATGCATCCTTGGGTTTTGAAAGGATGGGCAGATATGATTGTTGGTTGTCAGTGATATTTGAAAACTGGAGAAGTACCACAAGATTGATGGAGGGAAAGTGTTGTCTCACTTTTTTCCTTTTATAAGCATTTATTATCTTGCCCTACCTCTCATACTTCCCCTCCTCCACTGAACTATTTATAAAAGAAAAAAGAAAATTCTCATAATAAATATGCATAGTCAATCATTATGAGTGGCTATCAAGTGGCAGGGTGCTCCTAACTTCAGAGTCAGAAAGATTCAAAGTCTAAATCTGACCTTAGGCAGTAAGGAGCTCTGTGACCTTGAATAAATCACTTACTGTCCATCTCCCTCACATGCCTCATCTGCAAAATAAGGGTAATTCTGTAATAGCACCTACCTCCCAAGGATGTTGTGAGCAGAAAATGAGAAATTTGTAAAGCA
Source organism: Pseudochirops corinnae (assembly GCA_028646515.1). Lineage (NCBI taxonomy): Eukaryota > Metazoa > Chordata > Mammalia > Diprotodontia > Pseudocheiridae > Pseudochirops > Pseudochirops corinnae. Next base: position 188,279,722 of record CM053586.1, on the reverse strand, counting down.
TTCTGCAAACCTTAAAGCACTATATATTATTATTGGCAAAACAAATTCCCACATTGGCCAGAAATGTCTCCTGCATTTTAAGTTCATCACCTCTCTGGTAGTAGGTAGGTATTATGTTTCATCTTCAGTCCTCTGAAATCTTGGTTTATCATTACATTGATCAGATTTCTAAAGTATTCAAAGTTGTTTTTTTCTAAATGATGTCATCATATAAATTGTTCTTAATTCTGCTTATTTCACTCTGAATCAGTTCACAGAGATCTTTCTAGCTTTCTCTGAAACTGTCCATTTCATCACTTTTTTATGGTGTAAGGCACAGCATCACATTCCTGATGTCACGATCCTCTTCGAAAAGGAAGGACAAACAACAAGGGTGTAATAATACTCCATTAAGGACAGCTAGGTGGCAGAGTAGATTAAGCACTGGACCTGGAGTCAGGAAAATCTGAGTTCAAATCCAGCCTCAGACATTTAATAGTTGTGTATCGTTGGGTCAAAAGGGTATGCACAGTTTGGTAACTTTGGGCGCGGTTTCAAACTGCTTTCCAAAACGGTTGCCTGAATTCACAGTTCCACACACAGTTCTGTGCCCATTTTTCCATAGCTACTCTGCCGCTTGTCATTTTCCTGTTTTCCAATCTTTGCCAGTGTGAGGGGTGTGAGATGAAAACTCAGAGTAGCTTTAATGTGATTTTTCTAATTATTTGTAGTTTGAAGCATTTTTTCATATGGTTATAATGACTGAATTTCTGTAGAGAACTTCCAGGGGTCTCCTGGCCCCACTAATGGAATGTTTCCCTCTCCTAAGCAAACTTCCGTAAGGTTACAGGGCAGATAATCAGGAAGACAGGTAGTCTTGTTTGTTTGTGCCTCCAGACATGGTCCTAGGATAAAGACTTAATAACTAGCCTTAAGCTAGAGTAAAGAGTGATCAGGATCAAAGGAGGATCCTTGTACATGGTCTGCATTTTTTTCTGGTCACCTAGATCTTCTACTGGGGGACATATAAACTTTGTGGGCTCCTTGTATCATTGGCTCTGTAATAAACAGACTATTGATTACACCCCTGTCTCTTTATTCTTTATTGCTAGCCCACCGACTGGGCTGGTCGCAGCAAATTTCATCCTTTGAAAAATGCCTATCCATATCCCGTGACTACTTATTGAATGGGGAATGGTCTTTTAAATTTGAATCAGTTCCCTATATGCCTTGGATATAAGACCTTTATTAGAGAAACTTGTTGCAAAGATTTTTCCCCACTTACTTGTTTCCCTTCTAATTTTAATTACATTAGTTTTGTTTCTGCAAAACCCTTTTAGTTTTATGTAATCATAAATTCCCATTTTATTTCTTGTGATCCTCTGTCTTGTTTGATCATGACCTCTTCGCATTATGAACTCTTTCCCAATCCGAAGATCTAAAAGACAATTTCTTTCTTGCTCCTCTAATTGGTTTATGTCACTCTTTACCTCCAAGTCACATACCCATTTATATATAGCTTAAAGGTCTGCGAAATGCTTTACAAATATTATCTAATTTCATCCTCATAATACTCCTGGGAAGTAGGTGCTATTATTATCTCTATTTTACATATGAGGAAACTGAGGCAGACAAAGGTTTAAGTAACTTGCCCAGGGTCACACAGCTAAGTCTCTCTGACTCTAGGTCCAGTGCTATGTCCATTGCGCCTCCTAGCAGCCTATACAGAATGATTTTATGTGTATTTTCCATTCCGCAACGTTGCTGGTTAGTTGAAATTAATTTTCTAGGGTTTTCCAAGTAAATGGTCATATCTGCAAGAAGTGGTCACTTTCTTTTCTCTTTGCCGAAGCTCATGTCCTCAGTTATTCTTCTAGTAGCACCTCCAGAGTCTTTGGTGACAGGCAGGTCCCGGTATGTGGGGCGAGAGGAGAGGGAGAGATACATCGATAAGTTCTAGGTCTAGCACCTAGAACTTAGGGGTCCCAGGCTGCAGCCCAGATGAATGATCTCCTTTCTCCTGGGTCAGCAGTTGCCCCTTGGGCAATGCCCCTCCACAGCCCCGCCTTCCCCCAGGAGGTGGGGGGGGGGGAGCGGTTATCGTTACCCCGAAGCCTCGAATACGAGGCGGCTAAATCCCCAGGCCAAACTGCGGCTTCTCCCAGCAAACTGCAGTTTCCCAGAAAAACGCGATTCCTCAGACAGCTCTTTCTGCCCAGGGTCTAGAACTGGGCCAAGGACGCGATAGAAAGGAGTGAGAAACCGAGAGGGGCCGGAGGGAAACCGATGAGCGCGCGCCTCAGCCCTAGAGCCACTGCGCATGTGTCGTGCGTCGCCGGTCCCCTACGGAAGCTGGGAAAGACGGGAGGCCGCGGAGGCCGCAGATGCGGACAAGATGGCGTCGACGGCTGCCAACGGGGCTAGTGGGAGCAGCGGGATGGAGGTGGACGCCGCAGGTAACGGGTTCCGCTTCTATACATCTCTTACCCCACGGCTGCCTAGAGAGGAGATTTTCCATTCCTTGGGGAGCCGCCACTCCGGACATATGGAGAAAATAAAAACCATTGCGCTCCCTTAAGGGGCGAGAGGCTGAGGGAGCTTGGGGGAACTGGAGTCATAAAAAGTACGGCATCCTCGGGCCCCTTCCTCACTGTGTGTGTCTCTCTCTGTCTGTCTCTGTCGGCCCCCAGTGCTCCCCAGCGTGATGGCCTCCGGCGTGACCGGCAGCGTGTCCGTGGCCCTGCATCCTCTAGTCATCCTCAACATCTCCGACCACTGGATCCGCATGCGCTCGCAGGAGGGACGGCCCGTGCAGGGTGCGTGCGCCCCCGAGGCGGGGCCTCCTTCCTTGGGGGGCTGCCTCGTGCCCCTCCTCCTGCCCTCATCCCCTAGATGCCCCAGCTGGGTAACCATCCCTCCCTTGTGGTCCACAGTCAATGCCTGGGGCATCCCCCAGAGGCCAGGCTGGAAGTCTGGGTTTCTACTTCCTGGCCTGTTGTAAGCTGTAAGTCCCGACCTTCATTTCCATTCTGTGGGCTTCACTTTTCTTATCTGTAAAATTAGGGTTTGGGGTCCCTTCCAGCCACGAATCATAGAGCTCTGCGAACCCAGGTCCTCTTAAAGCGATTGATGATGATTCTAGGGTCTTCCTTCCTTTCCTAGTGATTGGGGCGTTAATTGGGAAACAGGAGGGACGAAATATTGAAGTGATGAATTCATTTGAGCTGCTATCTCACACAGTGGAGGAGAAGATCATCATTGACAAAGAATATTACTACACCAAAGAGGAGCAGTGTGAGAAGGAAGGGGCTGCCAGGGTTGGCAACAATTAGATGGGGGGGGGGGGGTTGAAGGGGGAGGTGGGGATAAAAATGATCGCTTTTATATAGGAATCCAGGAGTGGTTGGGATGGCATTTGGGACCTTATGGAAAGAGAATATGCCATGAAGGGTAGAGTGAGAAAAAGGTTCTTTATTCTACCACCTTGCTCTTTGCCTTTCCCAGTTAAGCAGGTGTTCAAGGAATTGGAGTTTCTAGGTTGGTATACCACAGGGGGTCCACCGGATCCCTCTGACATCCACGTCCACAAGCAGGTAAGAGTCCTAAGAAACATGAGTTGGGCAGAGAAGGTGTGGGGCAGAGGCATCATGGTATAATAGAGCTCTGGATAGTGAGTTGGAAGACCAGAGTTCTGGCTCAAGTGTAACATTCATTTGTAAGGCCTGAAACTCATTTCTAAAATGAGAGAATTAGACCAAATCATCCCTAAGGTGGGATTCCAGCTTTAATGTTACATGATTCTTTGGATGGGGGTGAGGGAAGGGGAGGATATGGAAGGATTTCTAGGAAACAGGGTAATGCAGTAGAAATAGCACTAAAATAGAAATCTAAAAGCCTGGTTTATATATAGCCACTGTCTAGTAAATATATATAAAATATTTTTATAGTTCTTGTTATTTACAAGATCTTGGCTTTCGGGTCCTAATTCAGGGCCTGTTTTCTCATCTGTAAAATTGAAGGGATTAGGTGATCTCAGATTCCTTCTAACTCTAATATTCTATAACTGTATGGTATAGTTACTTCCCTTCCCTCCCCAGGTGTGTGAGATCATTGAGAGCCCTCTGTTCCTGAAGCTAAATCCCATGACCAAGCACACTGATGTGAGTGTTCCAGACCCCAGGTTGGGCCTGTCAGTTTGAGTACATCTGTTCCTCACTGTCAGTCCTGTTTCCTCCTTTATCTGATCCATTGTCTCTCACAACAGCTGCCAGTCAGTGTTTTTGAGTCTGTCATCGACATCATCAATGGAGAGGTAAAATTACTTGCCCAAGGCCTATGCTATGGCTCATCCCCTTCCTTCTGCCTATACTTTGCCTTTAGTATGTGCTTGTGATGTTCTCCTTCAGCATTCCTACCTCTTTGATAACCTGTTCTCCAGGCAACAATGCTATTTGCTGAACTGACCTACACACTAGCCACAGAGGAGGCTGAGCGAATTGGTGTGGATCATGTGGCTCGAATGACAGCTACAGGTAGTGGAGAGAACTCTACTGGTAAGTAGAGAGACCATGGTGAGTTTCTCCACTGGAGCCTGAGAGGTGGGAACTTATGACTTCTGATCCTCCCTCTACAATACAGTGGCAGAGCACCTAATAGCCCAGCATAGTGCCATCAAGATGCTACATAGTCGTGTCAAGCTTATCTTGGAGTATGTCAAGGCTTCTGAAGCAGGTAGGTCAAATGCGTCCCTTAACTATTTCTTAAGGAACCTCACTAAACCAGAATAAAACCTTGGGAAACAAGTAACACTTTTCCACTAAAGCCTATCTATCAGGGAAAGGGCTGGAAGTGGTAAATAAATGTGTCATACATTTCATTCTGTATCTCCTCAGGAGAGGTTCCTTTTAATCATGAAATCCTTCGTGAAGCCTATGCTCTGTGTCATTGCCTCCCTGTGCTCAGCACAGATAAGTTCAAGACAGACTTTTATGACGTGAGTCTAACCTGTGGGGTTGGAAAATGGATTCACTAGTGATATATGCAGGGGAATGTCATTCAGTCTTTACTTGGGAGGGTAACTACAGGCTTGTCATCTGACCCTTGAGCTACAGCTTTTTGCAGGTTTTGGGAACAGTGGTGGTTGGAAGGTAATCCAGACTTTGTCTTTCCCCTCCCTTCCAGCAATGTAATGATGTTGGGCTCATGGCCTACCTTGGCACCATCACCAAAACATGCAACACAATGAACCAGTTTGTAAATAAGTTCAACGTCCTGTATGATCGCCAGGGCATCGGCAGACGAATGCGAGGACTTTTCTTCTAGAAGGGGGCAGCCCTTCCCTCACATTGCGAGGGCAAAGGGCAGAGATCTGCTTCACTGTGGAAAACAACTGGCCCAGAGGCAGGAAAGTGGCTTGAACCCCTTTAGAGAAGCCCTCAAACCTGCATAGCTTCCCTCCAACCCAAATTGTTAATAAATGGGGAATAGTTCCCCCTTCCAAGATTCTGTCCTCTCTGTTAAAAGGAGTTAGGGTTTAGAGTCCCTATATGTAAGCTCTGAAGCTAGAGATACCACTACAAGATCTGAAGAGAGATGGTTTTCTTGGGTAGATTTGAGAGAAAAGCCTGGGGAACTAATTGTAAATTGGTTGGGTTGTTCCCCACTCCACCCCCAAAAAAATTCTAGATTTTTTTTTTGCAAAGAGTTATATAAACATTTTATTAGCAATGAGGATATGCAACAAACATACATTGTAGCAGTTTCAAATTTTCCTCTGGCCTAGGCAGAGGATTTGTCTGTACTCAAGCATTAGGCATTAGAAAATGATAAAGTTAGGAGCTCTGCTCAAGTGTTCCCCAAGGTCAAACAAACGTGATCCGTGTTCTGGCGGCATTAACCTGCCATACATTGAGTTCCTCGTATTCATCTAGTGCAGCCTGGAATTGGGCAGGTGTGAAACCTCTTGACACACATCGCTGTTCAGCCTCTGAAAAACGGATGCTTTGGCTACCGGGGCCCACAGGGACCAGCTCCCGAACTGTGGCAAAGATCACATCTGCAGGGCGCTGGGTTCTAAGGAAATGGGGAGAAAAGCGTCAAAGGACTGTGGTTGGGTTTGAATACCCACCCAAAAACACAAGGATAACAAGGCTCCCTACCCCCAGTTATTCACCTTGTTGCTTGCCCCTTGTCCCCTAGTAGTGAGTCCTTGGACATCTCCATTAGTCTTATGGCCTCATTCACGTCTTCCTTTTCTACAGTGTCTACCATTCGAAGTCGGGCCTAGGGAATGAGGAGGGGGAGGGAAGAGAAACTTCTGTTGAGCAACTCACTACCTCATAGGAGAGAGGAGCTGTTACACAAGTGGTTGTGTGAACGTGAAAGAGCTAAGGACACCCCCCTCCCCGCCACTCAAACCCTCTCCCCTCCCCCAAGGATTTGCAGTGTTTTGCCAGCACTGTCAGACCGAGACAAGTGCAATGCCCAGGGCAGTGTTCAGCAATTGCCCAAGTCTCCGCCTCTCAACACTGGCCAATCCAGATGTCCTGTAAAGAAGAGACCTACCCCAAAAAATACCCCAACAGATGGGGAGTTTTAATCAAGTCATAAACTAGATCAGTCATCAACAACAAAAGGCCTGAGTTATAAAGGAGCCAGCCTTAGCCTAGAGCATTAAAGGAGAGGAAAGGAAAAATGGATTGGAAGTTTGGATCCTAGGGATTCGAGGGGTATAGTGTCCCAGGGGCTCGGGAAGTGCTAGCTCAGCAGTAGGTCAGGTTATCACACTACCTGCACGAACAGCACTTTGGAGCCCCCCAAGACTGATGAGGCCTACGATCTGGGATGCAGTGGCACTAGGGCAGGGGTTCTTAACTTGAAGTCCATGAACCTATATTTTTTTAAACTATATTTCAACATAATTGGTTTTCTGTAATCCTATGTACTTTAAGAACCCCTGTCCTAGAGAATAATGGAAAGAGAGAAGAGAACAGCCGGTATTTTACACATTATGAGGATAACTCAGACTGGCCAGGAAGAACATCAAGTATTCACCAGGACAGTTAAGTACCCACAGGACAGCAGTCCTGGCAAAGCCTTTGGTACAAAAGGGAGAGCCCACAGGAATTAAGGATTCAAATAAGAGATAAGCTATGTACCAAAGCAGTAGAAAGCCGAAGAATAGCTAGCAAAGTCCGGGCAGAGGTGTAGGTGGCATCCTTACTGGCCCAGGCTTCCCGCCTCATCTCCACATAGGCAGCTGTGATGTAGTCAGCCAAAGACTCGGGCACTGCAGGCTGTTTCTCTCTGCACATGGCAATGTAACGCCTATGAAAGGTTAGTAGAAAGATGTGAAAAGATGACTTAATAATTTGGCATCTATTTGCTATACACTTACTGAGTACCTAATATGTGTTCAGGATACTAGGTGTACCTCAATTATTTGAAAACCCTAAAACTTAAAGTAGGGTAATAGAGACTTATTTTAGACAAGTAATTCAATTTGTAAAAATCCCATTGAATCAACTTTAGGTAAAAGGCCTGCTTGCTGTACAAAAGAAGACCAGGTCCTTACTGACTCAAGTTAAGTACAGTCCCAGAGATATGTGTGTGAAATATACAATGTAAATGATCCAGTATAATTTACACATACACATGCCCATCCATCTACAGTGGAGGAAAGTTAGTGAAGTTAAGAGCCAAAGAGAAGGAACCATATTCAGAATTTTTATGGGAATTTAAGTACAGGAGAGGTGGAAGTACTATTTGTCTAATTTAATTTTTCCTAATATCTGCTCGCTCTAAGAGCACAGAGGAGAGGTGATCAAGAGATCTGACGCAGGGATAGAGAGCCATTCAGATAAGACAAACCCATAGTTTCCCAAACTTCCCAAAGTCTGAGATAGTAGAGCAAAGAAAGAGGTCTATGATAGTTAACAGTAGACATTTACATAGGGCTTTAAAGTTTATAATAACTTTACATACCCATAAAGTATTTATGTAATCATATTATCTTTATTTGCTAGCTGGGGAAACTGAGGCTCAGATTAAGTAGACTAGCTATTTCAGAGGTGAACTAAACCTAAGTCTTCCTGATTCTAGCATTCTATCTTCTAAACCTTCCAAAGGATATACACACATACTTGTTTTGGTTATACAGTTATTTCAGTCACGTCTGACTCTTCATGACCCTATTCAGGGTTTTCTTGGCAAAGATAGTGGAATGGTTTGCCATTTCCTTTTCCAGCTCATTTTACAGATGAGGTAACTGAGGCAAACAGTTAAATTACTGGTCCAGGGTCACATAGCTAGTAATAAGTATCTTAAGGCCAGATTTGAACTCAGTAACATAAATCTTCCTGACTCCAGATCCATACCACTAAGCCACCTAAATCCCCAGACACACACACAACTGGGAAATTTAAGCTGTACTAAAATAACCCAATATACATTAGTGGAAAAGCCTCCCTACCTCATAAGTTTCATGTCCAGTGGCTCAAACTGTGCGGGAGGTTGCCGACTATGTTGGTGTACATAAGTGATATGCTGGGCCAACCTTAAAGAGAAGAGAACGTGTTCATAACATCCCTACATTCATACTCGTCCTCAAAACAATTTCCCACAAAAATCAGGAATGATTCTCCCAAGCAGGGATAAAAGGGTAACCTAGTGTGTTTCTTTGATGATAAGGGTTCACTGCTAGAAGCAGTAGGGGGATAAGGTAGTAAGGAGCTTCTTGAAAACTAAAATATACATAAAAGAGATTGACGAGGCAGGTGTCTTCAAAGGAGAGGTGAGGAAGAATGGTGTCTGGTAGTCTCACCGCAGGTCACTGTCACGGTCAGGGCGATCTTGAATGAGCCAGAGCAGGTCAAATCGGGACAAGAGGGCAGCAGGAAGCTGTACATTCTGTTCTAGGCTGCGACGAGGATTATATCGTCCATAAGCAGGGTTAGCAGCAGCCAGGATGGAGCATCGAGCATTAAGTGTGGTAAGGATGCCTGCTTTTGCTATCGAAATAGTTTGCTGCTCCATCACTTCATGGATTGCTGTGCGGTCAGCCTCTGCCATCTTGTCAAACTCATCAATACAGCACACACCCTGGTCAGCTAGTACCAGGGCACCTCCCTCCAAGGTCAGCTCCCCACTCACTGCATCCCGAAGTACTGCTGCAGTTAGTCCCACACCTGATGACCCTCGGCCTGTTGTATACTGGCCTGGATGTCGGGGACAGAGTGACAAATACAAATAGATTACAAAAGAAAGGGGAAAAAAACACAAAACAAAACCAAGAAAAAAATGGGGAAAGAGAAAAACATAGATGGTAAAAAGCACGGTGGAAAGGCAAAATGAGGGAAGGAGAGACGCTGGTGAGAGATAGGCTGAAAGGAGAGAAACACTTCAGGCTAGCAAACTGGCTTCCATATATGATACTCCATGCCCGGCTTCCATATCTTTGTACGTTGACCACCCACGTCTGGCATGCATTCCCTGTTCACCTCCACCCCTCAGCTAGGTAGTGAGACTAGAGTTCAGATTGGCCTCAGACACTCACTAGGTGTGTGATCCTGGGTTAAATCACTTAACCTCAATTACTCCTTCCCGCCCCCCCAAAAAGATCCCTAGTTTCAGTTCTTGCCCCTCCTACATAAGGCTTTTCCTGATGATAATCCCTAGCAACTAGCACTTCCCCCTTTCCAATTACCTTCTATTTATTTAGCAGGTACACAGCATTTTTTACAAACAATTGCCATTTGGGCAAAGACTGCTTAATTATTTCTCTTTGTATCCCCAGCGTCTAGCAAAATGACTGACATATAGTAGAACTCTGATAGATGCCTGTTGCTTAACTCGGGTCTCCCAGGAAAATCTTTTTATCTTCTCCCTTCCCTACACCTGGAACAATTCCATCCCCCACCTGCCGCCATTAATTTGAAGAAACTACAGACTCAGGCATATCAAATCTTCCACTATTATTTTCCCCAACTCCCCCTCTCATCTACTCAAAACCTACTCTAATTATGATTTCTCAGTCCACATGGCTGAGTCCTCAGAAAGCAGTAGATGCAACATTCAGGTTTAATCATTCTTTCCATCTTTAGCATCTGAGTTTGAAGATACTCACTTCGAGGGGCTAGACGATCAATGTAAGACAGAAGCTGAGACTTGGCCACACCAGGATCCCCCATCAAGCAGATATTAATGTTTCCTATTTTTTGGGAAAAGAGGAGTAGAGAAGATAACAAAATGGCTATTCTCCTGGTTGGAAATCATCCAATGAGCTATCTTTGTCATAAGTAAAAGGTCTCCTAAAGTCTACTATCTGTTTTCAATGACCTATACCTTTGGAATTCTTCCTATGCCCCTAACGTTAACCTTCATTTTCTAGATCATCATAACCTAAGATGTCAATCCTATCTTCCAATTTGCCCTCTGACTGCCTCCCTAACCCCACTGAGTAGTTTTATTTTTTAACATGGCTGTTTCCCAGTATCACATCTTTCAATGGAACCCTCTTAAAACAAAGTATACATAAAGAAAACAGACACATTGTTTGACGCCATCCACCCTTGACCCTGCAGTCCACCCTTGACTACTGCCCTTTTCCTCATTTCATAGACTTACCTCTGATCTTCATACCCCGAGGGGACTGATCTACCCCTCCAACCAACAAGAGAAGCAGAGCCTTCTTTACATCTTCATGGCCATATATCTCAGGAGCAATTGAGGCTGCCAATTTTTCATAAAAGTCTTCTTCTAAAGGAGGAAAACAAGGTCTTAAGATAACAGTGAAGAGCTGCAGATTTTCTGACTCTCCCATTCTCACTTCATTTCCTCACTAGTTCTCTTCACCTGCAATCTGTCTCAGCTCCTCTTTACTCAGCTCCCCAATTCCAGCTTCATCATCTTCACTCTTATTCGTCTTCACAATCCGATGGGCTTCCAAATAAGTTTCTGATAGCAGGCCCTGAGATGGGAAGAAATAAGACCATGGTATTAAGTACAGTAGAACTACACTGTCTTTGTAATTTGGGGAGAAGGAAGAAAGATGGACTGGTTTTGCTCTTTCTTTTCATCATCTAACCTGGACCACCTGTCGGAATCCCGTACGCAGCATTGGCAGGAATATGCCAGTGATACTGACATGGTCTCCTGGCTGGGCCAGTCGTGTGTTCTCGCCTTCAACCAACACTGTGATACTTCGTGGGATATTTCCCACAGGAACCTGGTCACTCTGAAGAGAGAATGGAAAAACATACAAGCTAAAGGAAAATCTAAGATACTCTTCTCCCATTTCCCCACTTATCATATCCCTTTACCTCCTAACTCAAGCAAACCCAACCAGAGACAGAGTCTTCCTTCAGAAGGGGGAAGGCTCTGGCTTTTCTCACAGTACAGCCCTATTCCTTCCTTCTGCCAGTAAAGGAAAAAAAATCCCTTTTATTCTTTCCCTTTATAAGTTAGTATAGGATCAGGTAAGATGCCCTTCTCCTGTCCTATCTTGCCTTGCCCTATTATTGTTCCCATATCACTAAAACTCACATGTTTTGAACTATTTACATGACAACATGGAAAAGTGACAATTCTAACTGATGAAACTTTTCTCAGTATGAGGATAGGGGAAGGAAATACTACAAATGTATATATACATACACATATATTTATATGAGGGTTTATATATGCATACAAGCACATATCTGAGTATATGTATGAGTATATGTATATATGAATCCATAGAGGGCATAAGATCAATTGAACAGGAAGGGACAATATTCCAAATGGTGAAATCCTGAGGTGAGAGAGGATTAGATCGAGAGGAGGCAGGGAGAGACAGAATGGGGTTGAGCATCTCATGGAAGAGGCAAGAGATAATTGTTACAATAGAGGGGGAGAACAGGAAGGCAAAAGGGAA
>CM053586.1:188238492-188267332 GCA_028646515.1 Pseudochirops corinnae | reverse complement strand
GGGGAAGACATAGGAGAGAATAGATTGGGGGAGGGAGAATACAATGGGATGGCTGTTTTGGGGCGGTGGGTAGGGGAAAGATGGGGAGAAAATTTGTAACTCAAAATTTCGTGGAAATGAATGATGTAAACTAAAATAAAAAAATAAACAAATAAAATAAAACTCACATGTTCTTGCATTTTTAACTCTTGGAACTTAATGAATTTGGAGCCACGGGTCTGTAAGTAGAGCCGTCCTCCTGAGCGGTTGGTCTGACACTCCTGGCTTGGGCACATAATCAGTGGCATGAAAACAGGAGACCGAATCTGGAATAGGGAATGGAGAAGCACAGAGACAAAGTTAGAAGAGAAAACAAATCATACCTTTAAATCACCTTAGCATACTTCATAAATCTACTAGCAGAGTAAATGAACTATTCTGGGCCCTTTAGGGGATAATGGCAAACAGACACCAAAAAGATGACAGATGAATAAAAGAAACAAAAAGTGAGCAGAGCTAATATGACTGAGGGGATGACAGCCTGCTTCCTGACAGACGATAGAGCTCAAAACCACTTGAAATCTAAAGAGGGCATGGCAGACAGGGAATTACAGATGGACATGCACTACAAGCCATAATGAACAAATCTGAACTGCCAAACAAAAACAAAAGTAATTATTGTTTATTTTACAATCTCTTTATACTCTTCTCCCCTAACACATACCGGCTGGTAGGTCTCAGCTCCACACTGGTCACAGGTGTATGTAGCTACTACCATCCTGGGTTTGACCTCAGAGACACGGGTAACAATCCCACGCACAGTAACCAACTTTCCTATTGAATCAGCCCGTACTTCTCGAATCACTCGTGGTTTGCTGCTGCTTGGGCTCCGAAAGTATAGTTCACTGAGGAGGAGGTAGTAGGGTCAGTATCAGGATCTTGGAGGAAGGACTCTCCCATTCCTTTCCCACAGGGACTACTCACAATCTGCACATGAGCTCAGAGGGATACTGATTCTGAGGGCTACGGGTGGCTCCAGGGTCCTGGCTTCGTTGCTCCATCATTAGCCGGTGTTCAATATACACATCCAAGACATCCTTGTTTACTACCTGAAGGAGAAAGGTAAAAAGTCAAAATACTAAACTTAGTGACCTCTTAGAAGGCATCAGTGTCTGAGTAGAAACTCAGTAAATGGAATGTCTCTTCTGCCCACAGCCTCTTGCCTCCTTCTCTTTGTATTGTGGTAGCAGCTCCTGCACGGCCTCAGTAAAGAGCTGAGTATACCGCTTCGTGTTCTCAGAAATGGAATCCACTAGCTCAGGGTCCTCCTCCGCAACATCATCCAGGTCTACATATAGAGCTACTTGTTCCCTGTGAGCCAAACGTACCTGCAGGAGCAGGAAACAAGACACCAGTCACCTTCCATGAACCCTTATTTAGAGAGCCCAAAAGATAAGAATTAGTAAAGTAAAACTAGGGAATTACAGAATGAAAGGCCAAACTAATAGTCAATTACATATTAACATCTCAAAGAAGTGGTCACCCACCCTTCCCTCAGAAGATCTCTAATGAGGTCTACCCCTCAGTCCATTCCACTTTTGGCTAGCCTAATTTTTAGGAAATCTTTCCTTACACCAAGTTTAAATTTTACCTCTTGGAAACTCATACCCATTGCTCAATTCTGCCCTCTAAGGCCAAACAAAACAAGATTAATACTTTTTCGACATGATGGATCTTCAGACACCTGAAGACAGCTATTTTAGGACCACAGATTTAGAACTAAAAGAAACCTTAATGGCCATTTAATCCCATTTTTGTATTTACAGAGGAGGAAAACTGAAATTCAGAGAGTTAGGTAACTTACCCATGGTCACATATCTAGTATCAGAGGCAAAATATCAACCCAGGTTTTTTTTGACTTCACGTATAGTACTCTATTCATTGTGCCCTACTGCCATGCCTCTCATGTCCTCCCTAAAGCATTTTTCCATAGGCTAACCATCCCAAATTCTTTTAATCTGTTTATGACATGATCTCTGCATCATTCTCATTATCTTTCTCTGGTCTTAAGCTTAAGACTTTCCTAAACTGAATAGAATACTTTGGATGTGGTGTGAGTAGGGCAGTAAACAGTAAGATCATCAATTTTTTTGTATATTATGCTTAATATTTTTTAATAATAGTTTTCATTACTTATCACTCCAGAAAGAAAAAAAAAGGTGCTACTCTTCCCAACAAAATGATACCATCTGTAATGCACTGACAACTCTGTAAGGTTCCTTTCTAAACAACACCTACATTTCATTTGTCACTTACATAGCTGCTAAGATTTTTCTTCTCACCAATCCTGAGATCATGAGACCTACACCTACCTAAAGAAGAGTTGGGGACAATAGACTGGGTGATGCCATGTTGCACTCATGACTCATGTTCAACTTTCAGGTCATTAAAACCTCCTATACCTCTATCTTTTTGGTGTGAATGTCTACCCACACTGACGTCTTAATAAATGCTTGCTGACATTCAAAAGCATTTTACTAGATTTGGTCCACTAGTCTATCTAGTCAATATTTTTTTAAAATCTTAATTCCATGATTAAGAATTTTAGCCATCATTCTCACCTTTATGTCATTTGAAAGATTTGGTGAGCGTGCTCTATATGTCTTCATTCAAGTTACTAATAAAAATACTGAACAGCACAGAAGCAAAGATGGATTCTGATCTAACCTGGTAATCCCATCTATAAAAGACCCTTCAAGAGCACCACTTCCCTTTGTAAGTGTTTACAAAATAGCCCTTAAATCTTAGTCACCTTTGCAAGGAATTAGAATTTCATACCTCAATGTGCCTAGACAGCAGAGACTTGGAATCTTCACTGTGTGCTTACTGTAATACTTATTAACATTAAATTTGAATTCTCACTGTTATGACAACATGACTTGGGTTTTCAAAAAAATAACATCACTAGAAAAAGCTATAATAAGGTAAGTGCCATAGGAAAGTTTTTGAAAGTAATCTTCATTTTCATCTGTCCTCCCACTCCACTCATGTGATTTACCCTACTGACTCTCTACCTTGCATAATCAGTTTATCATTATCCCAAACTTTGGGGAACTACCTGGTCTTCAATAAGTCAAGCTTTTATAGTCCAGTTACTCCTAGGAAAGCATATAGAATGAACTACCTCTCAAGTCTCATCCCTGATCTGTGTACCTGTCCTGACTTTTCCTTTAAGCACCCATCCCTGAACTCACCAGCTGGTCCCCATACTTGAACTGTTTCTTGCCAAACTGATCATCCTGGTAAAACTCTTGTAGAAACTTCTTAGTTTTCTCTGTTAGCAAAAAGACAGAAAATTATTTTTTCCTTCTTACTCCTCCCTATGGACTCTCTTGATATTAGTCTTGATCTACTTCACATGGAAACAAACTGAATGGAAGAAGTCATCACAGATCTAATTCTGAAATTGTCAGTGTAGAATGGCCCCAAAATATTTCATGTTGAGTCACTATCATTTATCCCAAGGGTACCACTGAAACTCATCTAATCCAGATCGGACCTTTCTTCACTTTTTGCTGCAGTTATATTCTGCTTACTCTATTTCTTCCTTACAAATAAATTTCTAAATCTTCAAGACTCCCAGCCTTCAGCTCCCCACTCCTAACAAAACTTTTATTCCTCTTCCTCCAATCTTCAAAATGTTAAAAAGTTGGCCTATTATACCGGCCTTACCTTTTTCACTAAGTCCCTATTGGTTCCAACAGTCTCCATTCTTTGTAAACAAAGAAGCACATGGCGCCAACCACAACCACGCCCCCCTCTACTGACCCACCCTGCCCAGGGGAGTGCGAAAGATCCCAGACAGACTGGACACTACCCTGTGTCCTCCACAACTTCTCCCTAAGTTCTTCAGGATGCTGCCCCAACCTAGTGCCCTTCCTCAACTTATCCAGAGCTCATTAGTGCTCGCCCCGCGGAAGGAGATTGTTTACTCAGTACAGCTTTCGAACAGTGCACCGCACTTCCGCCTGCAAACGTCACTTCCGTCTAGACGGCCAGGTCCTAAACCAATACTAGGGGCTCAGCGTGTCCCCGGTTCCGATCTGAGGAAGGATTCGGTGACTAAGAGATCAGATGGCCGGACAGGCAGCTGCTTCAGGAATAGAGTCTCTCATTCAGCCTTCCGCAGACGGGACGGAGATATTTGCCGCTCCTGCCCTGCCCTCCATAACCCTTCTCCAGCGTCCCGGGCCCCGCTAATCACTCCCTGTCCTCCCATCCCCAAAGTCCAGTCACCTCCCTTCCCCTTTGAGTCTGCCCTGCCCTTCCCGAGTCCCCCCAGAATCTCCCCCTCCGGCCCTTCAAGTACCCCCTGCTTGCGCCCCCCCAAGTCTTTAACGTCTCCCTTCTCACCCCATTCAGTTGATCCCACTCCCCTGAATCCCCTTCCCCGCCTCTTAGCCCAGCCCCCAGCCCACTTTTCTCAGCCTCCGGCGCCCTAGGCTCCCAACGTGGGCTCTTGCTGCGCCCCCTCTGACTCCTCACCTTTTTCGGCCGCGTAGTCCTTAGGAGCCATAGCTGCCAGACGGAGAGGGCAGGAGTGGTGGTGTCCTGGGCAGAACTAGCGGACCTGCGGCAGAAGGCCGTTAGTAGGATCTTGAAAGGCGAAAGAGAGAGAAAAACCAGCGCGCAACAAACTCGGGGGAGCAACTGAAATTGGCGCGAAACGTCCCTGGCCACGTGACCGACGCTCCTCGTTAGAGCCAATAGGGAAAGGAGTGCTTGCCGCCGCCGCCGAAGGTTCCGCCCCCGCGGGTGCGGCTCTGCCTAAGACCCCGCCCCAAGGGGGAACTGTGAGCGTCTCCCTCTGCCTCTTCTCTCTCCGCTTGTCCGCCAAACTTCAGCCAATCAGGGGCCAAATCGGGAGGTTGTAACTAGAGAGGCTGGGCTTACTGAGGAAGAAGGTCCTTCTTATTGAAGCTGGTGTCCTGGCGAGTCAGCCTCTTCTCCAGACCGGCAGAGCCTGTGTTGCTTTTCTCCCCGAGGGCCATGATCTCCCAGCTCTTCATTCTGTCCTCCAAGGGCGACCCTCTCATCTATAAGGACTGTATCCTCCCACCCTTGGGCCGGGGTATAGGGATGGAGGAGGGTGTCCAGGAACCGAGAGGAGTAGGGAAGGCGGCCGGGGAGGGCCGCAGGGCGGTGGGCAGATGGTTCAGAGCGGGGCGGGACACTGGTTGGCGGAGTAGCCTTGGCTGCCCTTAACCTGATTCCCTTAGTCCGTGGAGACTGTGGAGGCAGTGATGTGGCCGAGATCTTCTACAGGAAGGTTACGGAGCTGCCCGGGGACCAGCCTCCTGTGGTGATGGTAACAGTAACAACCCTTCAGGGTGAGGAGTGGGATCTGGGCAAGGAGTGGATGCTGCTTTAATGCCTTCTTTGATCTGTCGTGGCGTTTCCCAAAGCTTTCTCTTATCCGTAGAATGTCCTTCCAAGACTCCCATTCCTGTAGTTTTGGTCTTTATACTTTTTAACTATTCGTGTCAATTCCTCCACTCTCCAACCCCAAACTCTCACCCGTCCTCTCCAGCATCACAAAGGCTACCACTTTGTCCACATCCGACACTTCAGCCTCTACCTTGTGGTCACCACCTCAGGAGATGTTTCCCCGTTCATCCTCCTGGAGCTGTTATCAAGGTGAGGAAAGTGGTAGAGAAAGGGGATGGGGAATTTGATTAGAAAACTCATTACTTCTTCTCTTCCCCAGGCTGGCCACCCTACTAAGTGATTACTGTGGCTCCATCAGTGAGAAGACTCTCTCCCTTAATGTAGCACTTGTTTATGAACTCTTGGATGAAGTGCTGGTAAGAAACAGAGACTGTTAACGGCCCAGAGATTTCACCCCTCATCTCCAATTCCAGGGATACACACTCTTTTTATTAGAAGATCTAGATCCCTTTCCCCTTCGTCCCCAGGAACCTCTAACTCAGGCATACAAAAACATACCTCTTCTAGGACTATGGCTACATCCAGACTACATCTACAGAGATGCTGAGGAACTTCATTCAAACCCATGCTGTAGTCAGCAAGCCCTTCAACCTCTTTGAGCTCAGCAGTGTTGGTCTGGTTAGTGAAGGAAGGGGATGAGTAGGTCTGGAGACATGTGTCCCCAGATAGCAGTAGCTAGAGAATTGACTCCTCATGGATTTTTTTTTTTTGCAGTTTGGGGCTGAAACACAGCAGAGCAAAGTGGCCCCAAGCAGTGCAGCCAGTCGTCCAGTCCTAACTGGCCGCTATGACCAGGTAAGGAAGGATATCTGTGTTGTCAAACATCCATGCATCTGAACCCATATATCCAACTTCCCAATGGCTTATCAATTCTAGCCATTCAGTCTCCCAGATTCTTAAAATAATCCCCTATTTCCTGGGACCCAGATATCCATTCTCCCATTATCTTCTACCACTAATCCCTGAGAACCAGGCATCTGTCTACTCCAGATCCCTTTTCTTTTCCAGAGTCACAAGAATGATGTTTTCCTGGATGTAATAGAAAGGCTCTCAGTGCTTATCGGATCCAATGTAAGTCTGAGTCCTCAAACTCAATTCACCTAAAAAAAAATTAGTACCTATTAGGTACAGATTGAGACACTATGGTATAGTGGATAGATAACTGGTCTTAGAACCAGGAAGACCTGCCTTCTGATTCAAATGGGCTGTGTTACCCTGAACAAGTCATTTAGCCTCTTGGTGCCTCAGACAACTGTCTAAAACTATAATTTGAGGCACACTTACTAAATAGCATTGGAATCAGTCAGCAAGGTTCTATTAAGCACTTACAGTGCCAACCACTATTTCCTCACTAGGAGTTCCCTACAATAAACAAATCACAGAACTGGATCAAAAAATAAAAACAGAACTCTTGATGAGGCACTAGGAAGATATGAAATAAATAGGAGCACATCAGAAAGGTAGCTAGGGTGGGATGTTACCCCGTGTTGACACGTGAGTCTTAGATAAAAGGTTCATCCTATATACTTCCCCTCAAGCTGATTCTGGGGGTATGAGGAAGACACCAAGCAATATTACAAGAATTCAGAATCCTTGAGGTAGAAGAAATCTCAGAGCCCATCAGGTTCAATCCATACCTGTACAAGAATGCCTTCTGTGTTATCCATAACACTTGATTATTTAGCTTTTACTTGAATATCTCTAGCGTAAGGAACCACTTCCTTTCTAAGGAGCCTATCCCATTTTGGGATAGTTCTGTAATTCCATTAATTCATTCAGTAAGCATTAAGTGCTTACTATGTATGAGACACTACCAGATGCTGGAGATACAAAGACAAAATTAAAAACAATTTCTTCTCTTAGAGAGCTCAGAGCACTAAGCAGGGGGATCTGGAAAGACTTCCTATAGGAGGTAGCACTTGAATCTTGAAGAAAGATAAGGATGCTAAGAGAATAGTGAGGAAGGAACATATTTCAGGCCTGGGAGCCAGTCTGCATGAGTTCTTAGAGGTGGGAAGTGAGTCTGGGGTATAACATTAATTGGGCTGATTTAACTGGAGGCGAAATCGCCTGCAACAAGGGGAAAATACCCTGACTGGAAGCAGAGGACCTGGGTTACACTCTTATCTCTTGATACTGTGTGAACTTCACCAGTCAGTTCACCTCCCTAAGCCTCAGTTTCCTTCTCTGTAAAATGAGGAGGTTGAATTAGCTGTCCTCTGTGAACCCATCCAGCTCTAGACACTCTGAGCCTACAATTGTAGAATACATGAAAGGAGGAAGTGTAAAGTGTTAGAAAATTTTTCTTTACTTTGCATTATACTTGCCTTTCTGAAAATTTCATCATTTGCTTTCTGGGGCCAAACAAAAAAAAGCCTAATTCTTCTACATGACAGCCCTTCAGATACTGGGAAAAGTGATCATGTTTCCCCTAAAATCTTTTCATCTTCAAATTAAGCATCCCCCTTTCTCTTAGCAGATCCTTGTATGGCATGGCTTTCAGATCCCTCATCATCCTGTTGCCCTCTGGATAATCTCCAGCTTGTCAGTATCACTAAGTACTTCAGCTGTGACCTAATCAGGGCCTAGTTCAGTGGGACTCAGTCTAGCCTGCCAAGATCTTTGATCTTTACTTTGTCATCCAACATTTTAATTGGATGGATTTGATAAGCATCTATTCGTTCATCCAAGTTGTAAAAATTGTCAGCAACATAGAGCCCAGGACAAATCCCTGAAGCATTTTATTGGATACCTCCCTCCAAGATGGCATCATGACTATTCTTTGAAAGACTGGTAAGTCTTTCAACCATTTATAAATCTACCAACTGTTATGTAATCCATATCTTTACATCTCATCCATAAAGATAGCGTGAGAGACTTGCCAGATGCTTTACTGAAATCTAGATGTACTATGCTGACAGCATTTTTCTGAAGTAAGGAAGTAGAGGTTTGTCTTGTATGATCTGTTCTGTGTTAAGCTATGTTGGCTATTTGTGATCAAAGCTTTCCTTTTTCTGGTGTGGTTGTTGTCCTTTGTTCTCAGAGAGGACCAGAATGACATTACTATGCTAGAGTCAGATTTCAATGTGTCCATCTGTAGCTGATCAGACCAATCCAAGCTTGGAATGCTCTACCATAGGTCAGGCACAAATATTGTGAACATTTCAGATGGATACTTTAAATTTGCATATCCTGCCTTTCCTTTGAGATGTTTCAATTCTGCTTTACTCACAGAACACAGCATCTTCTCTGAGATGGGGACACCATGCTGAGTGGCCCTGTGCCACTCAGTGTCTGCCATGTCAGACAATCAGTTCCAAAGTTCTAGAGAAAAACCTTGAGTGTCCTCATATTGCTTCTTCTGACCACCATCCTTCTATACATTCACAAACTATCCTTTTAATACTGTGTTCTAAGAATTTTGCCAAAATCAAACAAAGCTCAACTTGGCTTTAATAGTTTGCAGAACCCTCCTCCTCTTTTCCCTCCTCACCCTCCTCTTCATCTTCATCTTCAAGGACATTTGTGCTTTTCCAGTTCTTCAGTATTCTACATTCTGCCATGGTCTAGTAAAAAGTACTAGACTTAGATTCAAGAGAAAGAAAGACCTGATACTAGCTGTGTGACCTAGAGCAAATCATTTAAAATCTTAGAACATGTTTCTTCTTTAAAATGGGGGAAACACTGGTAGCACCAACCTCATAGCAATGGGTTATTTTGTTTATTTATCTGTGATCTTATCCCTGTAAGGAGCTGAGGAAACTCTCTGCTCTACAACCAACTTATCTCCCCCATGGAGAAAAAATTTGGGATCACTTGAGAGTCTAGTGCTCTCTTGAACCTCTACTGTCCACCTTACTCAGTGCCAGCAAAGGCTTAGGCCCATATTATTCCTTGGTACAAATGGTTCCCTGCTCCTCCATCTCTTTCCCCCTGTACTTCTTGCTGCATTACTCTCATCAAGGTTCCATTTCTATCCTTTCTTACCCTTTTGACAAACCACATAGTGCTAGCTTCTCAATGCACATGGGTCTTGGAACAGCCCAGTGTGTCTGTCTCTCCCTTTATGGACCACAAATCCCCTATATGCAGGAAAAGCCTTGGAAGTCTTCAGCGAATCAAAGTGGAGAAATAATAGCCTGTCTAGTATCCTTGGATTTTGTTTCCCATGATTGACTGGATATATCTACTGTTATTTTTCCAGTGTCATGGCTATTACTTTCTATGTTTTGTAGCTTAAAGCCTTTTCAGATGTGCAAGACTGTATATATATGTTTAGTAGCCCTTGTTAGTATATGCTGTCCTTCATTAGGATACCTTTTTATTTTAAGCCATAATTCAGAAATCCAAAGCCATCTTCTTAACCCTACTGTTCAGCCATTTCCCAGATTTCACTCTCTTCTCAAATTCTTGCCTTCAGTCTTCAGTAGTGATAAAAAAAATACTTGTACCCCCTAAAATCTTCAGTTTATTACCCAGAATTTTATTAATTCTAGGTGTGCTTTCTAGATTCCTTCTGATAGTATCATTTATTCCTCGTTTCAATTACCAGGAGTGAGTAGTGGTAAGGTTTGGTAAGTCTTGAGAGGCTCAATCATTTCCCAGTTGTGTCCCAAGAAAAGGTTAAGCCTCTCTTTTTAATGTCAGATAGACATATCTCTTAGGTACAAAAAGTTTCAATGCAGCTTTAATCTATAACAGCCCTCTAGTCTCTTCCTCAGATGATGGTTCAGCCTGTGAATCCTTGCTCACACTACTTCAAACACAGCAAACATTTATTAAATGCCTGCTCTGTGCTAGGCTTTAGGTATACAGACAAAAATGAAACATGACACTTAAAGAATTTATATTTTATGTGGGAGACTATAAATATATATGTGGAGATATATGTGTGTATGTATGTATACATATATGTATATACATACACATAGATACATTTATATGTAGTGTTATACACAAAGTAAATACAAGACAATTTCTAAAGGGGTTCACTAACAACTGAAGAGATCTAGAAAGACCTCATGTTGAAAGTAATTCTTGAACTGAAATTTGAAGAAAGGAAGTAGAGGGATGAGAATTGCATCTAGCATGGAGGTGGGAGATTGATGCTGTGTGTGCTGGGTAACAACCAGTTTAGTTGTACCACAAAGTGCATAAAGGAGAAAAATATCTAATAAGCCTCAAAAGTTAGGCTGGAACTAGATGGTGAACAGGCCTTAAAGGCCAAACAGAAAGCTTGTGTTTAATTCCAGAGGCAATAGGGAATCACTGGAGACCGTGGAATAGGAGGGACTTGGTCAGAACTGTATTTTAGGAATTTCACTTTGTGAGCTGTGTATGGGAAGACTGTATTGGAGGGGAGAAATTTAAAGCAAAGAGAATGTTAAAACTAGTGCAATAGTCTAGGTGAAAGGCGATGGTCTGAATTAGGGTAGTTGTGGTGTCAATAGAGAAAAAGAGAAAAGCATCCAAGCATGCTGTGGAGGCAGGGACTTACTATCTCTGGGGAAAGCTTCACACCTGTTAACTGTGTGTTCACTAGCCCTTCTTATTACTCCACCCTATCATCTTATACATTTCAACCATGGGGTACAGATCAGGATTCCCTACTAAACCCTGAAGCCTTTCCATTTTTTCAAGAAACTTCTCATTTTCCGTAATAATCTAGGGGTGGCTAGGTGAGACAGTGAATAGAGCACTGGCCTTGGAGTCAGGATCTGAGTTCAAATCTGGCCTCAGACACTTAACACTTCCTAGCTGTGTGACCTTGGGCAAGTCACTTAACCCCAAATGCCCTGCCTTCCCCCTCCAAAAAGCAAAAAAACAAAACAAAATCTAGGAATCAGAAAGGCTTTCCCTCAGCTCTTTTACCCTCTTCTTGGAGGACAAGTCTGCACTTGCACATACCTGTTATAACAGAAAGGCAAATGTAGGGTACGTTATGCACAAGTCACTTCAAAATTTCATTTGCCTCCCTAAATTCCAGAAGGAATCTTTGTTCTTTGTAGTCTTTATAGCCAATTCCTATGGCCACCCACACCTGTTTGCCCAGCCCGCAGCTCAGTTGTGCCTGTGAATGTCCTGTTTGTTACTTCAAAGTTTCCAGAGCACACTGCACTTTTATCTCCTCAGAATGATATCTGGGACCTTCTTGTGATGTTGAATGAACAGATGGAAAAGAAGTCTATGCTCTGCCATTTAAGTGACTGGCTGGTAGTTAAAGCTACCCAGTGATTTTGATGGAGAGGGGAATAATCTCCCCCTACATTTTGATGTGTTCTGTATTTCCATTGTTCCATTAGTAGTATAAAATTCCTGTTTAGGATCCTGGAGAGAAAATGGCTCTGTAGCCAAGGACATGAGGACAATTATATATATTTTAATTTTTTATCTCCCTTCCCCTTGAACTTATAGGGCTCCCTGCTGAAGATGGATGTCCAAGGTGAAATCCGACTCAAGAATTTTCTGTCTAGCTGCACTGGTAAGTATGGAGGCTAGGCTTCCTGAGACATAAAAAGGGGATGTGGAGCATGTTGGAGGAACCAGACACCTGAGACTTGGGGAGAATAAGCCCGGGTCTCATGATGTGGTCATTACTAATAATGTGCCTTTCTTGGACAGAAATGAGAATTGGCTTGACTGAGGAATTCTGTGTGGGCAAATCAGAATTGAGAGGTGAGGCACTTAGTATCTTCCCTGTACTGTACACTCAGACCAGTAACACAGATATAATAGTGTAGGACTTAATTAACATTTAGACAGAGCAGGGGTTTTGACTCACTCAGAGATAGACCACCTTTCCCACCCTACCTCCTTCCCCCCCTCCCCCCCGCCAAGCACGGAAGGCACAGGCATAGTAGAGGACTCTTCTTTCATTGTAAGGTATTGGTCAGGCATGGTGTTTATTATCAAAGCTGGGGGGGGGGGGGTGGTTCTCTCTTCTTTCAGGGTACGGGCCAGGGGTACGGGTGGATGAAGTTTCATTTCATGGTTCTGTTCGACTGGATGAGTTTGAATCCCATCGCATCCTTAGGCTGCAGCCATCTCAAGGCGAGGTCAGATTGAGGTGGACCACTGCTCCACAATAAAGAAGTGTGGGGACGTTTGAGGGGAGATGAGAAGGGCCCAGGCTGACATTGTTTCCATGTTTACAGTTGACCATAATGCGGTATCAACTCTCCGATGATCTTCCTTCCCCACTCCCCTTCCGGCTCTTTCCCTCTGTGCAGTGGGACCATGGTTCAGGCAGGTAAGATACTGATGAAGATAGTTCTGAAACAGTTCAGAACTACATAGCTTTCTCCCCATTCAAGATCCAAAGCTCACCCTGAATACAAAGAGATAAGGGGAAAGGATGACACTTCTGTCTTTATTCCTTACCCAAGGCTACAGGTTTATCTGAAGCTCCGGTGTGACCTACCCCCAAAAAGGTAAGAACTATAGATAGCAAAATAGTACTAGCTTTGAGGTAGTTGGCAGGCTGCAATCTCAAAATTGTCCTTTCCCCTCATATCCTTCCAGTTGCCTTCTTTCAATTAAATTCAGCTTCAGTCTATAAGGTGGGGGCAACCTGGACCAATCCATTCCAGTGGGGCATAAGCAAGGAGGGATGGGGGAATGAAGAATGGAACTAACCAGGCTTTGTTCATTTATGACTATTCCAGCCAAGCTCTCCATGTCAAGCTCCACCTCCCTCTTCCTCGAGGAGTGGCCAGGTCAGTGGTGGGGAATAGAAAAGACTGATAACCCTATCAAACTCCCCTGGGAATTCAGACTATGGGTTTGTGGGGAATGGGTTATTCAATAATAATGGAGCCTGCCCTTATTGGCAACAATCTACCTTTTCCTATCTCTTTAATTCCTAGTTTGTCTCAGGACTTGAGCAGCCCAGAGCAGAAAGCAGAGTTGGGGGAAGGAGTGCTTCAATGGGACCTTCCTCGGGTACAGGGTGGTTCCCAGCTCTGTGGCCTCTTCCAGGTAATGACCACCAAATGCTTCTCCTGACTTCCATAAACTCAATTCTCAGTTCCTTTGATCCCTTCAGTGTGTAACCTCTGTCCCCTCCCATAAACCTCACCTCTACCCATGCTTTCTTCTTCCCAGATGGATGTCCCTGGACTTCCTGACCCCCCAAGCCCAGCCCCTCCTCTGGGATTAGGTCCTGCAAGCCTCTCATTCGAGCTGCCTCGGTACACTTGCTCAGGGCTCCAGGTTCGGTTTCTTCGGCTCACAGCCCCTGGAACCCCTGGCAACACTTCCCCACATACGTGGGTAAGACACCTAAGCCACAGTGATACTTATGTCATCCGGATCTGAGACCCAAAGTGGGAGCGCTATGTCAGCCTTCCTCTGGAATGGAAGAATAATGGGAGTATTCCTACCACCATTGTCACCATTTGAAGGGCTGGAAACTTCCAGTAGAGACAGAGCTAGACACACAGGTCCTCGCAAGGAAATGAGAATCTGGCTCTTGTCCTCTTTCTTGACTTAAAAAGAACTCAGGTAGATCTGTGGTTACAAACTGAACTGTTTTATTTTGAGGAGGGGGTCTGTACAGTGGGACATATCTGAAGACAACTGATGGGGAGAGGTGACTACTCCTTACCCCAAACCAAAATGTAGTAACATTAATGAGAATTTGTATTTGAATGTGAGAATACCATTTTGTAGCAGCCTCTGTATGAAGCCTTCAGGGGGTAGGCTGAGGAGAGCTGGAACTTGAGGGATGTGAACCATTGGCCTTAGGGGTACCAGGAGCTGGAGGGGGGCTATCCCCAACATCCTGTTTTCCTCCAGAAAGGGAGCCACCCCCAAGAGGAGAAGGAGAAGAAGATGATGGAGGAGGAGCTGGAGAAGCATGGGAAGTTGGCCCTCCCTTGCCTTCCCCAGATGGTGGAAGAGATACAACAATGTATTTCTGGACACTGCCTGCCCCTGAGGGAGCTTGGCTAGGAGGGGCTGCTGTTGCAGTGGAGACTAACTTCACAATAGGCTGGACACTGGGGACTGTGGTGGTGACAGGAGAGGTAGTGGTAGAGCCAGAGCCAGGGGCTGCTGTGCTAAGAGACAGGACCTAAAGAAGAAGAGAGGGAACTAAGTTAACACTGAATCTTCTAAGACCTGATAACTCCCATTTTTCCATTCTACCCTGTCCACTTAGTCCTTTTTTTGTTCTTGTGTAAGACAGTAACTTGAGAAAATCTGTGCTACTAAACCAGCCTGACCAATCCATCAGAGCCTTCTTCACCTTTCACCTTCTTCCTATGAAAATGTTTTTTCTTAAACACTCACAAACCTTAGAAAGCCCCATGAGAGAATAGGAAAACCACGTGTATCCAATTATACAGCATCCAATACCCTGCCACAAGGACCTCAGTTTAAAGCTATTTCAAAAGCCTGAAAGGCTTCGGGGTGGAACAATCTCATTTGGGAACAGACCAATCTGCAGAGTAGGAACCTTGAAGAACAGTGTAGGAAACAAATAGTCTTTCAGCTATTTTTCTAGTCTGCCAATTATCTTGCTCAGAGCCAGGTAGTCTATCCCTAGCCAGTTCCACTAGTCCTCTCCCCAAATACCTGCTGTGAAGATGAGGCACCAGACGAAGACGACATGACTATGAACTTGGTTGGAGGTGGGGAAGGCTGGGGGGGTGCTGCGGCCCTTGCAGACACCAGTGTCTGAACAGGTAATGCAATGGAGCCAGGAACCTTCAGCAGCCCAGTGGTTCGAGGGCCTGACTGGGGGGCCTGGGAGAGCGTCAGGGTAGGCCGGGGCTGCAGGGAAGGAAAAAGCAGCACCTGTTACCTAAAGCACCAAGAGAGGAAAGGTGGTGAGAAGGCCCTTCTCAAGAATCTTTTCTTCCAACCATGTCCTGTACTTACTGACCTGTGTGATGGTCAGTGTGGTCCTGTTAACCTGCTGGGCTTGCAGGGCAGCCTGGGCCCGGGCCTTGACCACATGAGAGCACAGAAGAGGTCCCAGGGAACCAAAGTCTGTCCGAAAAGCATCCTGATTATCTGGTGGCGGCCGTAGTTTTGCCAGCACTGGGGCACAATGTTTCTGTGGAGGAAGAAGGGTACTTTTAGTACAGGCTAGGCCATGTACAGTACCTATGTTTGTTTTGCCTGAGGAGGAAATTTTGTCCTTTAAAACAGCCAACCAAATCATTTTGACTACCCCACAGTTTGGGGGATAAAAAGCAGTGTGTTCTAAGAGAAATAGCTGAATCAGCTCTAATTAATAGTTTACAGACAGGATCAAAAGTGCTTTACAATGTGAACCATAAGAAAGGAGAGAAAGGTATAGGTATGTGTGTGTGTGTGTGTGTGTGTGTTTCAAAGACTTGGTGAGGAAAGAAGTCTCATCCGCTAACCAAAAGGAGGCTCTGCACATGGTCAGCTCCAATCCGGTCAATGTTGCTCAGCACAGGGCCATCTAGGACACTTCGAATCCGCTCACCTTCCTGCTGAAGCCTTGGTAGAATCAGCGTTTTAATGACCTAGAGAAATGAGGAACAGCACCAGGTCACTATTAAGCTGCTCCTATACCTTAAGAACCAACCATCCCCAATTTTCCCCTTCCTCAGATACCACTCTTTTCCTTTTCCCTTTTCTCTTACATCATGGCCAAGTTCTGCCAGGCCAGCGATAGAGCCATAGCGGGTAGTCCAGGGAGTCTTCTCATCTACCCAGCTCTGCAAAAGAAAAGAATATTAAAATAACGGCAAGGAAGGTAAGTAATGGAAGATAACAACAGAATCCTAGTTAAGGCTGTTAAATAAAACTTGTCCTAACCCCAATTCTGGTCCCTACCAGCCCTTACCCCTGATGCTAAGGAGATATTTTGGCTGTAGTGCTTAACTGAAATGCTCTCCCACACATACACAAACCTTGGTGAAGGTCTTTGTGATCCGGGACTGGATGTTGTTGGTAGTTGTACTGAAATGTTTGCAGATCTGAGCTACTAGGCGAGCTGCAAAATCTCTGAGTGCCCAGTGATTATCTACATCTGGTCGAAGACATAGCTGTCGGCTCACAATACAAGTCATCACAGCAGGAATCAACTCATGTACCTGGGTGGAAGAACCACGAAATCACTGAGCTCTCAGTGGCAAGGGAAAGAATTATTGAGAAGCAAGAGTGGGGGGATAAAAAGCAACGTTGAGATTAAGAATGTACTCACGTATTTCTCCAGGTACAGCGTTGGATTATCCATCAGAGCCTTCACCATTCGCATCAGATAGATAAGTAGGGCCAAATTATTCTGAACAACATTCACACGTACCTAGGGGAAGAGACAGGAGAGGAAAAACAGCAGAAGTTTAAGGGACATTAAAAGAGACTGAGGCCTCTTTCTTCTAACTTCTACCTGTTACCCTCAACCCTCTTCTCATGACACCCCTCTTACCCCCTCAGAGATGAAAGTGCTAAACCTTGGCAGCATCTGATAAAGTCCAGGGTCTGTAGCAATGCTCTGTAGAGCTTCCTGTATGGGAAAAGATAATAGCTTGGGGAAGAAAGAAATGGAAAGAGTTGGAAAACACAGAGCAGATGAGACAGGGTAAGATGGAGAAACTGGAAAAGGGTAAAAGACCTCTGGGACTTTCTGGAAATACAGCTCTTAAGGGATGTCTTACCGCTCTCTTGGCCTCACATGACCCTACACAGGCCTCCGTTATCTCCTTGTAGTACAGCTGCTGCTCTACAGACAACTCGTGGATACTTCGGGGCTTCAGTCTCAGGGGGGTACCCTCCAGCAGGGGTGGGGCTTTCTTTTCTTTCCCTGGTGAGGAATGGGAAGGTGGCAACAGGACGAGTCTCATTCCTATGTGAAGCCCAGTTTGCACCAAGGAAGTCTTAATTCCTGCCCCATCTTTCTTCTTCCCTCAAGCCTACTGAAGGGTCTATGAACCTTGATCCTTTTCTCCACCACTGCCCAGTTTCCATACTTTACCCTTTACCAACATACATACACATTCCATACGTAACCCTTTACTAACCCCGTCCTCACAACCAACCAACAAAAAGGGGCTCTAGACCCTCTTCCTGCCTTACTGACCTTTACCGTCTGCTGATACAGCTCCTTGACCTTTGCCTTTCAGTGGTCCATCCTCTTCCTGTCCTGGCTTTGCAGACTTCAAGGGCTCTGTTGCTTCAGCCTTTTGCTGCTCTTTTGGGGCTAGGAATACAATAGGAATGAGCAACAAAGAGAAGTGAAATTAAGTCAGAGAATGTCAGAAATAAATAGAGAGAGATGGGGGAAAAAGGAGATAGTGTAACTTGACACAGGCTCTAGGGACGAGAGAATTAATGGGGAGCAGGAAATAAATAGAAGAAGGCTTACCCGGGGGTGGGTTCTCTGGGATAGCTGGCTGAAAACCCTCAATACTCAGCCAATGAGCTGGGAGAGAAGTGAAAGTCAAAAAGTCAATCATTTAATTAGCAATCACTTAAGTAAGACTTAAGGACATGCAATAATTTTTTTAAGTGTAGGCACTTGTTCCATTAATACAGCCCCACAGTAACTTAGTAACATGGTCTTTGCTGCGGCTGAAATTAATTTAAATACCTTGTATCCAACCTACTGAGAAACCTTTCCCTTTCCAACCTTGGCTAGATTGGTCTTTGGAAGACATTCATGCCTATCCAGATTGTCAGGACTTGGCTGAGCTCAATCTTCATACAAGTGGCCTTTGAGAAAATATTGGGAGTGTGACTTGATAGTAGTGTCTACTCCTGCCATAACGTCCAATTCTCCTCAGGGTCTCCTAATCTTCAACTTGATCAGGTCTCCCTAGCCCTCCCAAGTTCCTTCTCTTTTATAAGTCTCCTAATAATGCTTCTAAACATCTATCCCCTTTCCTACCTTTGAGGCAGACATCAAGGGGGACACGGGGTAGGGGAGTGTTGATGATGTCACTCAGATCAACCTCTTTCTCTTCATAGAAATAAAGTTCCCGGCCCCCACCAGAGGCAAACCGAAATGGGATGAATTCCTGGGCATGGAACCCATACAGAGGCTGAGGAATAGATTTTTAAAAAAAGAGATTTAGGATGATACAGGGAAAGAGAGAAACAGTAAAACTAAAGTAGTGGAGCTTTTTTTTGCCCCAAGTCACTTCTTTTCCCATGCAACCCAGTTTCTCTACCACCACTTCCACCTCTCCGGGCCCAGCTCCCTGACCTGTGTACCTCAACATTCTTCAACTTCAGGGCATAGTCTATATCACTTGTTGTGAGCTTCTGCCGCTTCCCCATATGCATAAATTTCAGTGCATCCTATAGGGAAGAGTTTAAAAACCAGGGTCACAGAAGAGAAGACAGCCAATTCAATGCAATATTTGGGAGTGGAGAATTTAAGAATTTAATCGTGAAGATTTGAGAGCTCAGGAAGGAAAAAACAAACAAAAAACACACAGGCTTCTGAGAAACCAAGGCTCACCTGTGCAATCTCCTTAATACGATAGCTAACTTCATCTGTTAATAGCTGGCAGGTCTCTTCTGGCATCTGAGCAATGCCCATGGATTCTGCCACAACTTTCATTGACTCTGAGGGCAACACAGTGTTGCTTAACTTTAGTTTCTTTTCTTCGGCCATAGTGAATATGGCACCACTCCCAATCCCCTCTCTAGGGGCAGTGCTCTACAAGAGATAAATTTAAACTGATATTGGAGGGAGGAGCAGAGACAAAGAGATAATCTTAGAATGGTGGGAAGAGACCCAAAGAATTAAAAAGGAGAGAGGCTGGTAATAGGATTAAATATTCTCCAAAAGCTCTATCTAGGGCTAAAGTTAGGGAAAGATAAAGGCAACTCCAATCTTCAATGTTTATTACATAGTTACTATGTGCAAGGCTATGCTAAAGACGGATACAAAGATGAGGACTCCTTCCTATCTTCAAGGAACTTAGTAACTGGGGTGGATCAAGAAGAGGTTAAGACAGGTGGGGAACCTGTGGCCTTGAGGGCCCTCTAGGTCCTTGGGTATGACCTTCTGACTGAATCCAAGTTTTACAGAACAAATCCCAAACTTCGAAGTTGGATTCAGTTAAAAGGCCTCACTTAAGGACCTAGAAGGCCACATGTGACCTTGAGGTTGCAGGTTCCCCACCCCTAGGTTAACACAAATACATAAATTTACTAGCTAATCCATTAAACTTCTCATCAGGATGGAGAAAGATTGAACCTTTTTAAAAGTGGTTTCCCTTTGTTAAGGCAATGGGACTTGTTCTTACAGAAATAAATAAACCAAGAGAATCTGCAGTACCAGCCACGGCCAGATGTGGCCTTCTACACACCAATGAATTTTTACAGATTTGACTCCACAATCTGTAAATGAAATTTCTCTTACCATAACCCCCTATTCTCACCTCAGCTTCTAGTCATTTCATCCTTGCCTGCTCATCCTCATTTTCCTCCCTTTTAAAACTTAGGAGGACCTGAGTTTAAATCCACCCTCAGATACTTAACACAAAACTAGCCATGTGAGTAGTTGGATAAGTCACTTAACCCCAATTGCCCTACCTTCCCCTCTCCATAAAGCAAAAACAACAACAAAAAACTTAACCATAGTGTTAATGTCCTTCATCAACCTTTGAATCGACTCCCCACTGTCCTAGTGTTGCCTGACTGTTTCCAACATAATCTTTCAAGAAACTTCCATTACCATGAATCTGTCCCGGCTCCTAATCGTGTTTGGACCAGGTCCTCCCTATACTTAGGCTGAGTGGTTTTAACTAGGCTATTTCTGTACCACACCAACCTTTTCAATCGTTCCAGACCAACTCTGTAGTGAACTCCTCAGTGCCTGTTTCAAACATTTTCTCAACACATCTACCAACACATCTTCCCTCTAATCAGAGGACCTCAAATCATACTCCACTTAAAAAATGGGCTCTCCATCCTTAGCTTCTTCCTCCACACCTAATAACCTTGATATCATCCCAAACACTCTTTTTCATATTTTATATTTCTATTCCTGGCACCTAGCACAGTGTCTGGCATAGTTTGTTGCTGTTGTTTAGTCAATTTGCCCATGTCCAATTCTTCATAACCCCATTTGGGGTTTTCTTTTATTTTGGGGGGTTGGGGGAGCAATCCGGGTGAAATGACTTGCCCAGGGTCACCCAGTTACTAAATGTCTGAGATCAGATTTGAACTCAGGTCCTTCTGACTCCAGAGAACCTATCTACTGCACCATCTAGCTGCCCTCCATCTGGGTTTTTCTTGACAAAGTTACTGGAGTAATGTTGGAGTCATTTTTTTTCCCACTTCATTTTAAAGATGAGGATGAGAAAAATGACACAAACAGGGCTAAATGACTTGCCCAGAGACAACACTGGAACTCAAGTCTTCCTGACTCCAGGGCCAGCGCTCCATCCACTGTGCTAACCTAGCTGCCCTTAACTGGCACAGAGTACTTGCTTAATAAATGCTTATAGAACTGAACTGAATTAACAGGTTTTGTTTTCCCAGAGAGAGAAACCAATTTTCCCTAACACATCTCCAATTCTTTATGACACCCTGTCTTCTGAACTCCCACTCCCAAGCTGGGTCCCCCAGGAGTGAGCAACTTTTAAGAGTCCCCAATTCCTAAAAATTTCAAAATTTCCAATGGGTCCTTGCAACACATACAGCATTCCAAATGCAGGTCTGAATTGACCCTCTTTCATTTGGACAGGCAAGTGAATTTCTTGAAAAAGAAATTGGACCATCCCAAAAGAACCCCAGGTTTCTAAGAAGGTATTAAGTATTTAAGGTAGATTACTCAGGATGAAATGACTAGAAGCCGAGGTGAGAATAGGGGGTTATGGTAAGAGAAATTTCATTTATGGATTGTGGAGTCAATCTGTAAAAATTTAGTGGTGTGTAGAAGGCCACATCTGGCCGCGGCTGGTACTACAGATTCTCTTGGGTTATTTATTTACTGTTCCTAGGCTGTCAGGCAAATCTTATTCCTATGTACCTATAGTACAATAAAGGATCTATGGACAAGTTGTCTAGATTCATACCTCAATAAGACAAACGTCCAGATCTGCTCTGTTCAAAAGTATAATTTTAAAAATTAACATGAAGGTACTTCTACAATGTGCTCTGTGGCAGAGGTGTCAAACATACCATTTTAAAATTAAATCAAGGGGTGGCTAGGTGGCGCAATGAATAGAGCACTGGCCCTGGAGTCAGTAAGACTTGAGTTCAAATTCGATCTCACTTAACACAAAAACTAGCCCTGTGACCTTGGACAAGTCACTTAACCCCAACTGCCCTACCTTCCCCCCTCCAAAAAGGAAAAGAAAAATTAAATCAATATTTGCCCCACAGGGATCCTTATATACAGTTGAGTGTGGATTCTGTTTCTGTTTATTTGAGTTCAACACACTGCTCTAGGCAAATCAATATTCTATGCAACCACACTATTTTGTTTTCACCTTCTTAATGGATAGAGTAGGACAACGAATATTAGCATTAAACTTCTGTGTGGCTAAATTCTCATCTACAAACTGAATCAGTTTCTTTGAAAGGAAACATAACAGAAAAATGATTGTCCATTACAATCTAAAACAGAAGAATATGCTAATTTTTCTCCTGCAATATCAGGGAATCCAAGAAAGATATAGTCCCAGAGTGCACAAGGCATCCAAATATACCCTGGACAAAGCCTCACTGAACAGTCCCTCCTTCTGGAACTACCCTAAACCCAAATTGCACTTGAAGGTTGGGTTCCTTGGAGGGATAACTTGCTATCTTAGGTTCAAAGGGTACTCTGAAGGCTGGCATTTCAAGCTCACAATCCTAATCCCTAACCCAGAAGCTCTCACCAGTGGGCTTACAATTAGGTGAAAGCAAAGACATTTACTAAGCTGACATAGTAAAAACAAGTAGCTACAAAACACTTCCTACATACACAGGAAGAGTGGGAGGGTGGAAAGGATGGATTTATTAAGCTCCTACTATGTATCAGGCATTATGATTTACAAATAGGATCTTATCTGATTCTCCTATCCCTACTTTACAGCAGAGGAAACAAACAAGAAGTGATACAGGTAGTGTCTGAGGCTGGATCTGAACCACAACTCAAGAGTGGGAAAAGGAGGCACAAAATGAGAGTACACACAAGTCATGTTTCAGCACAGCTGAGCACTTGGGTCCTTTCACCACTCTACTCCTTGCTGGGCCTGGCAGCTGAACTGGAAAGGCAACAGAAAGCTCCCCAATGGGCGGCTATTGTTTCTACCACGTAATTTAGCCCAACACGGCTAAACAAGGATGAGGATCTGCCGTCTTCTGGGAAAAGCCCAGATCCTTACCCTAGGGCTCTCAGAAAGTTTCCCAGGTGTGCTCTTTTGGGGCCTCTGCTCTGAAACTACTTCCCAGGCGCGAGAACAGGCAGCAGGATCATTTCAACAAACTAAAAGCCTAAGGTTTTAGCCTTTTCTTTCAACAACTCTTCCTAGAAAGAGGCTGAGTCCCCTCAGCCAGACTTAACACCAAGTGTGGGTGACAATCCCATATGTTTCCCAAATGTTCATCTCTGCAGGCCAAACAATAATTATTTTTGCCCAAAAAGCAACAAACACCTCTACAGTTCAGGGTTCCCTAGTTTTTAAAGTATTTTAAATCTCTTGGTGGACTATGCAAATGAGATGGGAAAAGGTACAAAAGCAAGCTATGCCCTGGCTAGCAGTTTCATATCCTTTAGGGAGGGCAAATGAGCACACTCACTTCCACGCTTTTTCCATAGTACAAAATGGTCCGCTACAAATGCGTTTTCTTTTTTTGGAATGCTAAATGATCATAACCAAATCTGGTTTCAAATTAGACATGAGAAAATTCTGAGTGGAAAAAGAAGCTCATTTAGAAATCCTATCTGAATGAGACACACTCTTACATCTGATCTCTGGTTATGATAGAGACTTCACCTGTGAATTTATCGTATATGGAACTCTCAAATGAAATCCCCTCTACCAATGCAGATAACGTCTCTGATATCTATAGTCTTGTAAATTTACCTAGGGCACGGGGAGGTTAAACGACTCGTCCAGGGTCACAGCCGGCACTCATCACAGGCAGGATTTGAATACAGGTCTTCCTGCTTCCCGCCAGCTCTCCATCCACAGCGCCAGGATACAATTTTGCCAAAATCTTATTTTCTCCCAAAGTGACTCCAGTAAGTGAATTAACACACTCCTCGTACAGGCCACAAGGCATTCCCACTCCAATTCCCCAAATCTCTAGAAGGACCACTCTCCCTCTCAACTCCTCCTACAGAAAATTAAAAAACACCCCGGCCCCCTTCCCGCGAATGCGCAGAAAGTCCCGGGAGATACCAGAATCCCCTGCGGGGAGTCTCCAATAAGTTCTGAGGACGCTTTCCTCCCCTTATACCCACTTGCCGCTCGCCTATCTAGCCCTTGAAGACACGCCTCCCGACGTTTGGCTCCCGCACCGCGGCCTCACTCGGGTTCTCCACCGGCTCCCAACAGCAAATCATGTGGCGCGAGCCACCACCTCAAACCTCTGCCTCCTCACTGGTCCTGGCAGAACCAAGTGAAAGGCCCTTCAGCCCACCGCCTCAACCGGGAAAAAAATCCTCCTCCGCCAACAGCTTCCACAAAAGGGTCTCTTTCACCTTCCCTTGCACAAAACGAATATCCTCCGCTCCCTGCCTCAGCCCCTTCCCCACTTCTTTTCGTCCAGTTTCGCCACTTCTAGGACCTGGGTGTAGTAAACAGCGCCTGCGCAGCAGGTGAGCTTAAGTGGGAAGTCCAAGCGCGTTCGTTCTCTGAGTCTGCGCGGTCCCTCGCCCTCAGCTTCGTATTGCGCGTACTTGCTCCTTGCCAGGCTGGGTTTAAAGGGCCAGTTTACTTGCAACGTGGCTTTTAAAAAATCGCTCTTTTGTCGTCACTGTCTGAGGTCGGAGCTCGGTAGCTTAATATGGGACAGTGGTGGCGGCGGTGGCTGCTGTTGATTAGCTTCCTCTTGCTTGTATTGAGGAGTTGTTGGGGGAAGCAAACGGAAAAAGAGGAGGAGGAGGAGCACCTACCCAGCAAATGTGAAGGTAGCCTGGGCATCCTCCCTTGGGCCCGACTGGGGCGAGCCAAGAATGCGCCCTGCGCTCGGCTCGGGTGGAGTCTGAAATAGAAGAAATTTGTAAAGGGAAACGGGGGTGGGAACGGGATGGAGACTGATCCTCGCGATGTGGCCACAGGAAAATCACATAAGGTCTCTGAACTTGTCTAGCCATCTGTAACATGGGCAGGGTACTTACCCCGCCTAGGGGCCTGGTTGTTGCGGCGGAAGCATTTGGTAAACTTTAAAGAACTGTGTTGCTGTATTTCCCCTTCCCGTTACTGCTGTCTTAGCCTCTCCAGGACTTCTGGGACTTAGGTGAATTGGACCTGGCCGTGAATTCAGGCTCTGTCACTTGCCAACCATCCCCTTGGGCCTTTTTTTCCTTCTCTGTAAAAAGTGATGATAATTGTTGTGATGATACCTTGTTGTCTGGACTGTAGCGTGAGACTCAAGTAGACATAAAGGACTTTGTCGCCTAAAACCCTAAATAAGTCCTGAGTGTTGTTTGTTATTGTTCAGTTGTGTCCGACCCTTCATGACCCTGTTTGGGGTTTTCTTGACAAAGATAATGGAATGGTTTGCCATTTCCTTCTCCAACTCGTACTACAGATGAGAAAACTGAAGCAAACAGGGTTAAATGACTTGCCCAGGGTCACACAAGCTATAAAATGTCTGAGGCTGGATTTAGACTCAAATCTTCCTAACTTACCCACTTAGCCACCTAGTTGCCCACTGGCTATTATTTCTGTAGTTTAAGGGGTCCTTTGGTCCTTGAACAGGGAAATTCACTCTTGTGAGCCTCCGACCTCCACCAAAGCCCAGTTCTAGGGCGTTATTGGGGCAGTGATGGGTATTTGAAGGCTGTGCAGATGGAGTTTAAAATGTAGGAAGCCCTACCAAACCAGAAAGGCTTCCTACTCCTTGTTGTTGTGTTTGTCTTTCAGCCTCCAAGAGGAGAGAAGATGGCATGACTTTGATTTGAGTGAGGAGGAGGAGGGCTGGGCAAGGTCACCAGCCTCACTTTCTCCTCCAGAGCCATCTGGTCCTTTTAGGTTAATGTCTTATCAAGTTCTCATTTTGATCGAAGTAATGACCATTTAGTGAATTAGTCTCTTTAAGAAGCAAGTATAGGGATGGCTCCTTTAATAAAAAAAAACAAACCACCAAACTGGGAGGGGAAGACCCTCAGAGGAAACAGTTACCATTTACTATTTACATTCACTCCTTAGTGGGCTGGGTCCTATTGTTGTCTAAAGGCTTCCGCTACACGTCCAGCTAAGAACTCTTAGCCTAACTAAATCCGTAATTTGTTACCAGGTTGGCCCAGTAATGATTTTTTACAACCCAGCAACTCTTAAAGATCAACTACTAAGGTACAGAGGGGTTGTGTTCTGCCTTGAAAAGGGGAGTACTTCTCACCTGGACAAAAAGACAATTTTTTAAAGTGTAAAACTCTAGTGCCTCTGAGCCCATGCCTTAGAACTGACAGAAACTGTAATTCAGGTTTACCAAGTTGGAGATGGGGGTTGAAGAAGCATATTACAACTGGAAAGGACCTTAGAAATCTCTGAGTCCAAATGGCAACAATTGTGAACACCCTGCCCTGTCTCCACCCTAGCTTGGAAGCTTACAAATTAGATGAAGCTGTTTGGCTCCTAGGAGAGAGGAGGTGATTCAGCCACTCCTTGATGCCCATAAACTAGCAAGGAGGAACAAGGGTAATTGTTACATTGCCTAACTGGGGGAT
Source organism: Pseudochirops corinnae (assembly GCA_028646515.1). NCBI lineage: Eukaryota > Metazoa > Chordata > Mammalia > Diprotodontia > Pseudocheiridae > Pseudochirops > Pseudochirops corinnae. The sequence goes on along the minus strand of CM053586.1, from coordinate 188,241,027 downwards.
GTTTGGGAAGGATAGCTCCAAAGGACTGTACAGAAATTGTGAACAGTATGAACTTTATCCTCCACTGATTTGCCTGTGGCTGCACAACTATTGTCTTTTTCCCTGGTGAACTCAGTGTTGCTGATGGAATTCATTGTTTCAGATCTGATTTCATAAGTGTGGTCCTTCCCTTGATGCAGAAGACCACCGCCTTCCCAACACGCCCCTTTAATCAATGGTCCTTATAAGAAGTTATGGGGGGGAAAAGATACATCTTCTGATAGTCAACATTATGGCCTCTTCCCACTTAGGCTGGTTCTTGGATAACAAACTTATACCATCTGTTACCAAGGCTGTACTTTACCAGCATGGTCTTCAAGAGTCCAGAACTACCATGAAGCTTCAGAGTAGGATGATGAAGGTATTATTGACATTATTAATAATAATAAGTAGCATTTATATAGTGTTACCATTTACAAAGTCTTTACAAATATCTCATTTTATCCTTACGACAGATTTGGGAGGTGATATTTTACAAATTGGGAAATTGAGGCAGACAGAGGCTAAGTGACTTGGATGAGGTCACACAGCCAGTAAGTATCTGACACTGAATTTGAACTTGGATCTGTCTTGACTCCATGTCCAGTGTTCTACCTGCTGTACTAGCCAGCCACACATATAACATAAGTAGAGTGAAAACAGTACAATAAAACAAACATTTCTTTTGCCTATATCATAGGATCAAGTGAGATAATATTTGTAAAGCACTTAGCATAGTGTCTGGCACCTAGTAGTCAGTATATAAATGTTTAGTCCCATCTCTTCCCTTTATAATATGCATTCCTGGAATAGGAAACAACAGAATCAGTAAAGGCATGAAAGTACGTGCTGTTGAGCTTCCATTTTTGTATAGATTATTATACTCCCTCTCCCCCCCCCCATACCTGGAATATATTTCCTCCTCACCTTTGCCTCTTGGAGAATTCTGGCTCAGTTATTCTCTTTACATTCTGCCCTCACTCCCCAGTTGTTAGTGTCCTCCCACACCTAGGTATTTATTTTACTCTGTGTATTTATTCTTCTTCATACCTTTGTGAGCTCCTTGAGGACAGAGACTATTTTGCTTTTTATCTTTGTATTTTTAGCACCTAACATAGTGCGTGGTAGGCTCTTAATAATGCTAAATGGTGATGGTCAGAGTCCTGTAGTTGTACCCAGGATGGATTGAAGAGGGAAGAGAGAAGAGGCAGTAAGACCAATAAAGAGGATATTGAAATAGTCCAAGTGGGTGAGAATGAGAATTTTTGGCATCAGTAAGAATCCAGTAGACTGGATGGATTCGAGAGATATCGAAGAGGTCGGAGTTAAAGGACCTGGCAGCTGATTGGATGGATAAGAGGAAAGGAGAGAACTTTGAGGTCACGAACATAAGGGACCAGGTGAATGGTGGTGCCACAGATGGAGATAATTATGTCAGAAGGAAGAACAGATTTGAGGAGAAGTATAATCAATTTTTGCTAAAGCTTGTCTTACATGGAATTATAGGTAAGGGGGTAACTTGGAGGTGGGCTAAGAAGAGAGGAGAGGAAAGGTCTCTGGTGTCAGTGTGTGGCAATGTGTCGAGGACAGGGTGAATGCCTTTTTCACAGTGAAGAGAGGGAGTGCTCGGTCATTGTCTGATAACTGACTCCTCTGCTCTTCCGTACCTTCCCACCTTCTAGTTTATACAAACCACCTTCAGGAACTGATACGGATTTTTTTGAACTGGAACAGACCTTAGTGAACCTCTTTCCAACTTCACTGTTTTACTAGGAAGTGTAGGCCCAGGGAAGTAAAATGATTTGCTCAAGGTTACGTGACTAATTAGTAATATTAATAATCATAACTGGGGGGTGGAGCCAAGATGGCAGTGTAGCAGCAGCAACATATCACAGCTCTCACATAGCCACCCCAAAATACCCATAAAATAGGACTCTAAACCAATCTTAGAACTCCAAAATACACACAAAGATACTCCCACTAAAGTCAGCTTGGCTACGAGGAACCATATCAGCACTGTGAACCGAAACCAGCCTGGCCTGAAGCCGCAAGCCGTGGTTGTGCCCCGGAGGCGGCTGGGCAGGAGGAGCCTGTCAGGTGAGCGGATTAGTACAAGCTATGAGTGGGGATTGTGAAAGGGGGAGATAAGCAGTCCTGTCAAAAGGCCTCCAGAGTGGAAAAGCGAAAGAAAGAGGTTTTGCACCCGCCTCCGCGTTGTAGCTTCCCGCCCACGGCCTGCAGACGGCAGGGGGACTGAGTGATTGTTCTCAGGCCAAGAGCTCTCGTGTTGAGCGGCCTGGATCTGGATCGTGGTCTTGGGCCTCGGTTCTGGAGTCTTCACTATCCAGTCAGCCAGAAGTAAATAGGAAGACTTCCCAGCCTCTTCCTGAGAGCTACGGCAGCTGGGAGGACCCCAGCGATTTGGGACAGAGCTTTCCCTTCTGGAAGCAGAGCCCACAGAGATTTTTTAAAAAATCACAGACTGAACAACCATGAGTAAGAATAAGCATAAGAAAC